>JAJHZJ010000397.1:1534547-2134547 GCA_023548195.1 Bettongia penicillata ogilbyi | reverse complement strand
TTGGAGCCCGACTGAGATGTATACTTGCAGTTCCTGTGACTGATACCCAAGGTAAGAGGTAACCTATTATATGTCCCTGTTCTCTTTGGTTGCTCAAGAAGCCTCCCACCAAATGGATGCATTCAGAAATTTACCAGACTGACAGCCTCTTCCCATCTTCCCTTCTAGAATCTGTTTCCTGGAAAAAGCCAAAAGACAAATTAGCTAGGTGCCCATAAACAAGTAATTTTCCCTGTCTGGGTCATAGTTTCCCCAGCTACACAATTAGGGAATGGGATCTTTCAGGTCTTTTCTGGTCTCTAATATTCTGAATCTGTTTCTATAAATATGGGGGATTAATTTTCCTCTTTAGTCTGTGATTCTGGGTTCATGTGGGATGGAGATTATTCTCCTAAGTAACTTATCTGTAGGGGCTCCTTGACTAGGATACTCCATCATAAAGTGGGTGCATTATCTAAGGTCTGGAGGGTACCCTGCTTAATCTTTCTTTACAACTCATTGCTGTCAAAGCACAAGGTCGGGTTCTGAAAATTCTGAAATATCAGTCATAAAGAAGCTCAGGTTCCCTAGGCGTAGAGCTGTTTAAAGGAGACAAAAATCTGAATGACTTCTGCCACTATCTCTCATATACCCCTTAAAGAGAGCAGGACTCAAGTTGCCACAATACTGGGCAAAGCTGCCTTCCCATCTCTTTCCCTGCAATGTGCTCAAAGGTTTCCTGCCTCAAGAACCCAGGGTGTGTCCAGAGGAAGTGAATATAGCCTAGGGCATCTTCTTCCATACATGGGACCGCTAGAATAGCTATCCCAGGATCAAAGTTCTCTGTATATACACTTTCACTAAACACTGTAGCTAATGAGCCCCCACTAATATGTTTAATTTCCCCTCTTAGCATGAGTATACAATCGGCTCAAAGAAGGAGGCTTTAAATAACTTATCACAGTAAGTCTAAGTTGACCACCTGCCCCCAAACCTGAAGGCACGTTCTCCAGCAAAAACATATACCATTAATGGAGAGAGTAGACACTCATAGAGTCACACTTGAAGGAAACATATGCAGCTAGGGCACACATATCGAGTGGTAATTCAGTCCTTTGACAAAACTAAAAGATGACATATTTATGCCATCCAGCACTTCTCAACTGGGGCTGTTTCCCTTTTGTATGCATCATCTCTACTAGGCAATCTACTCTATTGGTCTGCATTCCCAAAGTCTGCATTTCTCATACCTACCATTTCCTAGGGTAATCTCTTCAAGTCACCTTGGTCCACATCTCAGAGGCTACAATGAATCAGGATATAATGGCTAGAGTTGCTCCCTGATAAGTGCTGGCAGACAGCCTTTTAGTCATAGACGCCATATCCAGCTAACAAAAGCCAGGCAGACCACCCCCTAGGCTAATTTTGCCCATTAGACATTGAATTAGATATCCCAGAGACATCTTAAATTCAATTCAGTTCCTAAACTGAACTAATTATCTTTTCTCCTAAAACCTCTCTCTTCTTCCTAACTTCCCTGTTACTGAGAGCACCACTATTCTTCAGTCTTCTATTTCTCATTCACCCCATATCCAATAAGTTGCCAGAGCCTGTCCATTCTACCTATGGAACATCTTCTAATCATCCCTTCTATCTCACTTCAGGTTGGATTTCCCAAATCTCTGACTTCATACAAACTAATCTGAGTCAGAACAAAAGGTGAATCTTGAGCTTAGTTTTGAGGGAAGGTAAGAATTCTAATAGGCAAAGGTAAAGAGGGTGAGTATTAATACCCTCTACCTCACAGAGCTGTATGCATATGGGGCAGCATATGAAAAGGCATGGAGGCAAGAGAAGACATGTCTAATGTGAAGGATGGGGAAAAAGTCAGTTTGGCTGGATGATAGAATGCATGAAGAGGAGTAATATATAATAAATTTGGAAAGGTTGGATGATACCAGGTTGTAAATGGTTTTAAATGTCAAACGAAAGAGTTTGTATTTTCTTCTAAAAGCGACAGGGAGCCACTAGAGCTTCTTGAGCAAGGGAGTAACATGGTCAATGTATGCTTTGAAAGCTGTGTAGAGAATGGATTGGAGAGGGGAAAGACTTAAGACAGGGGGACCAATTAGAAGGCTATTGAAATAGTCATGGAAGTAGGTTAATGAAGGCCTAAGTTAGAGAAGTAACTGGGTGAGGAAAGAGAAGGGGATGTTTGTGAAGATAAAAACAGGACTGGGAAACTGATCAGTTCCACAGAAACCAAAATATTTATAGCAGCACCTTTTGTGGTAGCAAAGAGCAGGATACAAAGTAGGTCCCCATGGATTGGGGAATGGCCAAATTAATTATGAATATAATGAAATGTATAACCATGTAATATATATGTAAATGTCATATTAAATATATGCATATATGACATATAATATGTAAAAGTCAAATAAAACATACCCAAATATTAAATATATATCTGCCATATAAAATACACACATTACATATAACATGCAAATATGTTATAAATATACACATTACATATATGTATATGTCACATGTGTGTATATGTACACACAGACATTATCTATATAATATATTGCTTAGTATGCATATGTACTATGGGAAACTCCATTTTCTATCTGCAGCTCTGCTGGATTTCAGCTCTGAGGAGCTAATCACCTGAAATCTCATCATCTTGACCAGTGACTCAGTTTTTGTTACTCAGCTCCTTCTCAACTGGAAGACTGGAGCCTTCCTTTATAGAGGGCTCAGAACTTTCTAGGAAACTTTCCATTTTCCATCTGCTTGGTTTTGACTCCATGGAACACCATAGTTTCTAGTTCCCCAACCTCATGTATATTGTCTTCTTCTATTATATGGTAAGTTCCTTGAGAGCAGGGACTGTCTGTCTTGTTCTTATTTGTGTCCCCAGGGCTTATCACAGGGCTTGGTATATAGTAGGTGCTTAATAAATGTGCATTGAATTGAATATCTGGCTATGAGAAATGGCTAATACCAGGAATTCAGAGAAGTATGGGAAGACCTATATAAAATGATACAAAATGAAATAAGCAGGACCAGGAAAACAATTATGTACCATGTCCATAATAATGTAAACAGAAAGAAAAAAAGAAAACCTGAATGTATAATTATAATGACCAAACTTGGCCCCAGGAAAAAGTTGAGAAAAAGAATCTATCTCTTTGTTGCAGATGTGGAGGACTATGTGTTATGTTTTACTGGTTAGTTATGGTTAGTTTTACTGTTTATCTTTTAATCTTTGAGAGGGGGAGAAACAGAGGCTCAGACTAATGAAGTAACTAGCCCCAGGAAGTTAAGATCCTTGTGAGGTCCTAAAGAATATGGCCCAGTGGACATCTACTATTTCTAAGCTATTACTCTTCAAAGTAATTGGGAAGGTGGAGGCAGAGAGACTGGGAAGTCAAGGTAGTTGATTTGAAGATATAGAGAAGGTACCAGCTAGCCCATATTCTTACCCATCTGCTCTTTCAGGTGTGATACCATTGAGGAGGACAGGTAGGTAAGGAGAGAGGGAGGGAGTGTCCACTTATTTTGATTATAAGGAATATTTACTCCATGACCTTATTTCTTTAATACCAAGACTCATTTGGGAGTATAGAAGGTACCTAGTTAGATGGACTGATTGGTCCTGTGTTGGAAAGAAATTAAATGAGTCCTGTAAGAAGTCAGGTGCCCCTTCTTTGCAGCAGAAGAGGAATATGGTATGAATATGTTGTCAAGATCTTTTTGACATCTTGGTTAATTTTATGGAACTGTTTTTTTTCCCTTTTTTTTTTTCCTATTTTTTATTATAAAGATGGACTTTCTATGAGGATGGTTAAGTGGGCAGGGATATACTAAGAAGTATAGATGATATAAAAACAAAAGATTGCAATAAAAATTTACTTAAAGTTATATGGTGATGGGTGGGGCATAAGAGCTCAGAGAGGATTTCTTAATGAAAGGGAATAAGGAGGCTCCAACCCTGTCTAGGAGGGAGCAGCATGCAACAGGCCTTCACAGGCTATAAATGGCTCTGTGGTTTATTCCAGGAGCAGTTGGCAGTTTATTAGAGTTTATTGGAGCTTTGGACTTAGGCTGGGAGGAGGGTTAGGCATGGGGAAGGTAAACAGGAAACCAACTCACAGGAAAGAATGAGACTATTTTCACAGAAATCCAGTGTCGTGCTCTTCAAAAAGCCTAGACACTCCTCTTCACTCCATCCTAGAACTACAGCTCTTGGTCTTCTAAATGACTACAATCTACTCTCCACCCTGAATGGAACTCTGAAGACAAAGACATCCATCAAGGGATTTTTGTTGTGATTGAGTTGTTTAATCCTGTCAGACTCCCCACAACCTTAGACAAAAAGGGACCTTGAAGAGCCATGTCCTCTTTTTGGAACTAATTTTTCCTCTTTTTGTAAAATGATGGGGTGAGAGTAAAGAGTCTCTTGAAGTCCCTGCCAGCTCTAGCATTCACTGACTTAATGACTCCTGAGGAATAGGTTTATGAGTGTTAACTATACTGTAACTATACTTGGAACTATAAAATTCAAAGGAAAGGGAGGATGAAAATTAAGGGGCACAGAATTCCTATCTTCTGTCCTATAGGTACCAGCCCTGTCCAAGAGTCCCTCTAGATCACCAAGTCTATCAGTGCATTAAGGCCCATTAGGACTGGCTCCTGGGCACACCATGTCCAGAGGTGTGGCACTTGGCCCTGAGGACTTTCCCCTTCGAGGCAGCTTTGGGGCACACCAAAGGCATCAAAGGTTAGCACCCAGTCAGTGGCAGAGGAAGGAAATAGCAAGCATGACATCAGGGTTGGGCATCTTCCCAAAAACTAGCCAGGCAAATGATCCTGATAATTGCCTCTTTGCTCATAAAAGAGAACAGAAAAACATATTCCAGAATTTAGAAGCAAAATTTTGATCCTTCTTAAGTCCAAACAGTTAAGCAATGCAACAATTCCCAATAACTTCAGAAAGACCTGGTTTTGAATCCTACCTCAGACACTTATTAGCTGTGTGACCCTGGGCAGGTCACTTAATCTCTAGTTTCATCATCTATCCAATGAGGGAGTTAGACAAGAAAGCCTAGAACGTCCTTCCTAGCTCTAAATCTATCATCCAACGAATTTCTTAGACAAGTGATTTCCAGCCTCCACTCAAACATAACACAGATCATTGCTTTCCTCTATTGGCCACTCTACCTCTTCTGTAATTTCCAACTCTTCTTGGGCCAGGATTCTTTTTTTTTCTTTTCCTCTTGCCAAAAACCTGAATGAAGTTTCATTCAAAAGTTACTTAGACCTCTCAATGTCAGTCTGCCATCTAGTGGTATATATGAAAACTACATCTATGCCATCGCTTTCTTTCCCGGAGCACTGAGTTACCTTCCAGTAGCGGATCGATCATCCAGAGGTCATCCTTCCTAGAGCTTGATGACCCTCAATCAGTACTCCAAGCTGCTTGAATGAGGACCCAGCAGTTGGGTAACTCAGCTCGGCGCCTCTGCCTCTGCTTCTGCCTCTCCTCTCCAAAAGAAGGTAAATTTTGATGGCCAAAAGCTGCCTAGTTAACAGGGGGATTTACTGGCTAGATTTATTTCTCAAAGATCAAGCCTTGAAACCCATTGCGCTCTGGAATTCATAGACTGGACAACAATAGGTCCCTACCTAAGCACTGCTTAATGGCTACATTGTTTCTCTTTTGGCCAGCAACCCTGAGGGTCTTCTCCTCTTGATTTTTTTTTTTTTTTTTGGATTAAAGGGAATCCCCTGACTCACTTCTTAAAGAGGCTTCTTCATTGAATGAGTGTTACCTCACTCAAAGTGAGACCCTGAAAGAATCTTAGCCTAAAAGGGCCAGGATTTCCCATTGCATCCTGGGCCATCTCCAGTCATCGTGATGAATATCTGACCACTGGACAGAGATGGTTCTGGAGGAGAAAGTGAGGGTGGTGACCTTGCCCAGCCTCCCTCACTCAAATCAAAGTCAACTGCAAGTCATGTCATCATCTTCCTGACGTCGTGGTCCTCTTTGGAAATGGACAAACACACAGCAACAACCTAACTACCTTATGCAGTTGAGGACTAGAGCTCTATACTTTTTCTCCCTATCTTTTCAGGTTTATATCCCATTTAGCCAATCAGTAAATTCTTACCTGGTTTTATACAATACTGGAACTGGAACGGTACCTTTAGAAATTGTTGGATTAAGTAGTTCCCAATGTTTTTGTTTCTTGAACTTCTTTTAGCAAAAAAAAAGTGTTTCAAACCCTTCGGGCATTTTAATATACTACTTATAATATCTTTTTAGACTTATTTATTAAATACTCATGATAACTATAATAACTTTTCCCCCTCAAAGCTCTGAATTAAAATTTGCATCATATAATGATAATTATAAAATATAAACTTTTATTCTATCTATAAGGAAGGAAGGAAACAAGCACTTATTAAGAACCTACTATATCCAGTCACTGTAACTTCCAAGTGCTTTACAAATATTATTTCTTTTGACTCTCATAACATTCCTATGGAGGAAGTGGTATTAACTATCTTCATTTCTCTGTTGAGGAAACTGAGGTAGATAGAGTTTAAATGATTTAATAAGTACCTTAGGTAGGATTTGAATACAGGTCTTCCTGTCTCCCTGCCCAATACTCTATGCACTAATTATAAAATTATATAAAAATTACAAATTTTTTATGCGGTACATTCTGTAAGAATTAAAAGAAGTAATCTAGCAAGACTTCATATTCTTACTATTATCTGCAAAACTTCATAGTAAATTTATTTTCCAAATGTTGTTGAATATATATAACATTTTTAATTAAATAAGTTATAACCTAAAAGAATTTGTAACATAATGATACATAAACTTAATTCCACTATTGTATTCTTTATTTGAACACAGGTTTACATTTTTTGGTTCAATATCAAGCACAATCTTAAATCTGGCTCTCCATTGGATTTATTTATGCATTTTGACTTAAAACAAGTGTAACCCTAAGCTCAAAGCTCATTTGCATAAGATTCTCCTCATGAGTGAAGATTGTTTACTTAATGCTCTATGCCTGTGAAGGGAGGAATTTTTGAGAGTGTGGGAGAAGAGAGATCCTGATGTTCTGATTTTCGGTTTCAAGAGAGATTCTCTTCATGTTTCCAACTTCCCAAAGTCATTCTCTTTCTTCAGGGACTTCTCCTTGAAGAGAAATCTGGAATTATTTGTCTTCTCTTTTGAAGCAGAAAAAGCAGATCAAGAACTCTCTGCTCTTAAATACGAACCAATTCCATTTCTCATGAAGGTGTGAAGCATTAGTGTCTATCAATGATGAAAGTCACGTGCAAAGGGATTTGAGATGAGAGTTATAAAAAAAAATTAAATGAAAAGACTTGGTTATTCAAATATGTGGCGGAAAATGGTAAAAATAATTTTACAGGCTCTTTTGTAGAGAGGAAGAAATAGATTTTTTAGATTTTGCCCCCAAATTTACAAGGCTGTGATATTTCAATGATGTTTATGCTCCAATATCTGTTGCTATGTCAATTAAATATTATTTTATTCTTCATTGTTAGTTTAGCATCTAGAAATGCCAAAGGCACATCAAAGAGATTGCAAATCCAATTGAATTTATTGGAAATGCCAGAAAAATACTCACTGAAAGTTACTTCTAAAAATTTCAGATGATCACTTATTTCTTTCTTGACAGTTTGATCCAAAGGTAGTTCCTATTCTAATAAGGAATTATGCAGTGTCACAAAGCACTGAGTACTGTTCTCAGTTATGTGATTCTAACATTTTATTGTCTTAATGATATCTTTTACTTTGTCTTGAACACCGAATATGTTTGCATTTGCACCCTGTAACGATGTATTGCATTTGTAAATTTTTGAAAAGATGTCTACTAAATGCGCTCATCTTTGTATCACTTAAACACTCACTCTAGTGAAAGGGATGATCAGTGAAGAAGGCAACTAAGTCTTTTGAGAAAAGATACTGAGAATTCAGACAGATGAGTAATAACTCTGGCATGGGAAAACCTCCTAACAATTCCGTTTGCTCCCTACCTATCTCTGAATAAAATGGTAAATGATTAAGAGTTAGTGGATCTTTATTTTACAAAATTAACTATTTGGACAGCATCACCTAATATACTTTTGAATTTTTATGGCATTCTATTTTTCTACCAAAACTTGTTTGTGTGTGTTGTACACTACATTCATGGTAATTTTTTTTTTTAGTGCATAAAACAATGCTCTTCAATTTCCCAGTCACTGGTTTTGCCCCATTTGTGCAAATTCCATAAGAGAACAAATTGAATTGTTTTCCTTCGAAGTATGGATTAATAAGATAAAAATGCCTTCCTCATTTGTACTTCCTGATAATTGATGACCAAACAGCATATTCTCTTCCACTTTACAGAGGCAGATATCTTACAAATATAATTAAAATGGTTAAGTTGTACACATCAGTTGTCTCATTGCAAAGTGTATATGACACTTTAAAAAACAGTTCCTACAATAACTGATTAAAAACCATTAGACATATTATATATCCAAAGAGATGGGTATTTTTAGAGACTGGTCTCTCTAATTTTTCTTCAGACATGCACTTGATAATTGCTTTGGCACATGACAAAATTAATATTTCTTCAATATTGAATTTCTTTATCTTTTGCAATTTGATAACTTACTATGTATGAAGCTTTAATTGCTTTTTTTTCTTTCTTTTTATTCACAGAAATAAATGAATCACTATAGCATTCTCAAATCGCGTTCTTTCCACTTAAAAAAATCAACAAGCTTAGCAACATAGTTTTCATATTTTGATGACAAATATTGAGATAAAGGAGAAGGTTTTAAGAGGCTGCTTATGAGAGCCTTACAATTATACATTGTGGTCAAAGATATTCTTCATCTCCAAGTAATGAAAAAACAAATTTAATGTATTCTTTATGGTATGTCCTCTTTTAAACCCATTGTAATATAGGTTTCTCAAACATCTTTGGAGTTGGTATTTTTTAAAAAAATCTACAAACATTTATTTTTATATTTAATACTTGCTAAGTATATGACAATATTCTACCAGTACAACTGATGCAAATAGGTATTCTTCCAAGCAACTTTGTTTCATAACAAGACATAGGCAGAAAAACACTCCCTTACAGCTAAATGTTGCTTTTGCTGGCATATTCAGACTTCAGAATATGTGGCTACTTAGCCGATCAACAAAAGTGAATAGCTAATTCTGATATAAAATATTTATTTTTCTAGTGGTTAATGACAAGCTCTGCTGTAAATGATAAATGTACATAAAGCTCAATTAATATATTGCTTCATTTTTAAACAATGTTTAGATATTAAACCTGATTAGTATTTATTGTGTACAATGTGCCAAACACCATTCTAAGAACTGGTGATACAAATAAGAAAAAGAAAGACAATTTTTGTCCTCAAGGAACTTACAATCTAATAAGGAAAGAAATGACAAAAAAGGAAGCTGCAAAGAGGAGCAGAGGGAAGGGGAATGCCAGAGGGTACCCAGCTTGTTTCAGGGAGTTGAAACTAAAGAGAACTGCAAATGGAGACTGGACTATGTTGCAAAGTCCAGGTTGTGCCCTCTCTAAAGGGAAGCTTTGGGTGGAGTTTAGTACTCCACCATCTGATTCTCTAATCAGAGGAGAGAGGGCTGAGGAATACGGGAAAACAATGACTATCCAAAACTAAGTGATCACCATGGTGATGTGATCTGAAGAGATCAGTTTATCCTGGAAGAGGCATCTTGTTCTGTGCATCTTGAACTGCAGATGGAGAGTGGAATGGAGATAGAAATTAACCTTTCTTTATAAGGAGTGAATTTCTTCAGACATGACTTTCCTTTTTTCTTCTATTGGCAAACCCACTACAGTCTCACTGAAACTCTACTAAATAATTGATCTGTGTTGCCAACCACTTCATTTCAAAATCTGCCAGTTAGATGAATAGTAACATAAGTGGAGGATAAGTTTAAATAGGAAAATAGCCTTAATACTGCAATAAGAGGCAATGTAAGGTTTGCTTCTACAAGCTGTGGTGGTTCATAATGGCTTCAGGATGGTTCTTAATGCATATAACCAATGATTATGGTTTTCCATTCTGACATTTGCACTACAAGAACATTGTGATCATGTGCTTACAGAGCTAATAAGGTATGATTATATAGTAACAAGGGAATGAAGGAGCTACTTCAGCCCAGTGTAAATAATGCACTGGAATGTGCAAACCTTGAAGCTGTTTGGAAACAATTTGACGACAGGTTGAGAAACTGAAAGAATATACAGCATCATTTAGAAGTAGTAAAAGTTTAAAAGTCACTGTACAAAATGAAAGTTATGTGCATGGTCATGATGGGTTCAACTCACTGCAGAAATGAACCTATAATGCTTCAAACATGCACATGCTTTTTACAGTGGAAAAATATATTTATAAAATAATTGTACAATTATTTGCTGCCTTAAGGTGCCATTAAAGAGTTTTTAAGTGCAAACCCCTTTTACCATCATTGTAAATTCCTAAAGGGTTCGTGAATCAGTATATAGAAACATGGATCTAGTTCAATGCTCTCCTTTTAAAGAAGAGGAAACTGAGACCCAGAGAAAAGACTTGATTAAGGTTCATGGAATTTAGAGCTGGAAGGGATCTCAGAGATCATTTAGTCTAATCAGTAGGATATAAATTCCTTAAAGGCAGAAATTTTCTCACTTTTGTGTTTTCTCTACAGCATCTAGCACAGTGCCAGGCACAGAATAAATGCTTGATAGCCATTGATTGATTGATTGAACCTCTCCATTTACAATTAGGGAAGGCTGAGTCCCAGGGAGGAGACATCATTAAGGGGCATAAGACTGGAAACTGGAAGGGATTTTAGAGATTGTATAGCCAAAGTCCTTCATTTAACAGATCATGAAACTGAGAACCAGGACAGTTAAATAACATGACCACAGTCAAACAGGGAGTAAATTGTAGAAGTAGATTTGAACTCAGGTCCTCTAACTCTGATAATCTTCCAAAAAAGCTTTTGGAAACTTCTTCCACTATAATACACTAGTTCAGTGTCATATAACAATTCACTCACAAAGCTATGAAAGCTGACTCTTCCCCAGGCTGTGAGAATTCAAGGAGAAGCTTCCCTGCCTTCTACTACCCCTCAATCCTGGAAGAGCTCAGGTACAAGTCAAAGTCAATTGCTGAAAGAAGCCACTTTTGGATTGTATGAAAGAAATCAAGTCAAGTAGGAAAGGAATTTATCACAGTCTCCTTTAGCTAACTGGAAGCAAAGGGTAACAGCCTAGGAAGTACTGGACAGAGCTCTCTGGTCTCTGCTTTGGGTCCTAGCAATTTGGTTTTCTCTGTCCTTTATCCTTTGTCTCCCACATAGTGCATCAGTTTCTGATTCTGTTCACTGAGAATCTCTTCAGCTCCTGGAATCCTCTTGCTTTGGATGTCAAGACTGACAGTCACAAATGTTTTACATCATTTGCCTACATTCTCCATGCCAGGACAACATTTCTGGGGAAAGTAGTCTAGAGCCATGGGGCAGTTGGGAGGTCGTGTCCCCCACCCCCCCCCATCCCTGGCCTTTGGGAAAGGATTAATTTAAACCCCTGGTTCATTTCCAATTAGCATTATTCAGTTGAGTTTGATTTCACAGGGTCATTATTACTGTTATACTTCTCTACTGATATACAGTTAGTCAATCTAGTGGATCCACTTGCTTAACTAATGCCTGACGAAAAAATAACCAAACTCAGTGTGGTGGGGGTGGGGGATTGTGACTCAATGGCATGGAAAGTCCCCCAGCTATTTTTGAATTGTACCTCCACCTTTGTTATTCCTTTGCTTGGGAAATGGACCTATGGCATTTGACCAACAGGTCCTATAAGTGCTTGACCAATGGGTGACCCTGTCTGCTGGAGCTGCCTACAAATCTATTTCCCAATCTATCACTCAACCAACATGGGGCCAATGAAAGACTGTCAGCTCTACCCATATTTGGATATGCTCGACCAGTTGATTTATCACAAGTGTGATATATCAAAAGTCTGAGAGAAACACCTTTTGGGAAATTAACAATTATTTTTTAATTATGACTACTGAATAATTAATAAAAGGCATCAGGGATACTTTCAGGGACCAAAGACAAACTTGGGGGATATTGGATGCTTGTAAAGACTTTGGAAAAGGGAATGTTCCTGAGGGTGGAAATCAGCTCTGATTGGTTAACAATCAGTGAGGGGATGGACATGTTAAGCAGAAAGTGAGCAAAAATCTTCAGCTCCTCCTGAAGAGAATGTGACATAATCATAAGACTTAGCTGCCTCCAGCAATCTGGGCAAAGGAATCCACCTCTACTTGGTTTTCCCCTTCATAAGCTGACTCATCCTAAATTCTAATGGATGATTTCAAGGACAGACAGGGGCTTTATTGACTAAGGGCAAGATCTCACCTAGATTGGATTTTGTTTTTAAGGTCTTCTAGTTGGGTGGAGTTACACCCAAGATCAAAAAGCATGTGCCCAAAAGACTTGGGCAATCTCTTCTATAAGCAAAGTCCCTCTGAGGCTGGCTGAATAACCTACTGGGGCTGATTTCTGAATGAGAAAATAGAAAAGGAATACCTTAGTCCTAATTTAATAATTGGTTATTAATATAAGAGAGAAATAATCCTTTCTCTCACAGGCATGAGCTAAAGATTCTCCTGAAAGGTCAAGATATAGGCCTATCCACCAATGAGACTATACATTTTACTTTGCCTCTTCTCTCTCATCTGGATATCAAGTACTATAAAACTAAAGCCTCAGAGTGAGGAAGCATCTCAGATGGTGAGGAAGATCTGAGGTTCACTTCAGTAGAGGGAACCCTCTAGACCTTTTGATAAAATGATATTGACCCAAAGCTCTGCCTCAGTTTCTTTTATTGTAGATTGGATAGTTTGGGACCACACCCTCCCAAAACAAACCACACATACCCTGGGATACACTGCATATTTACCCATGCAACCCTTTTCCCCTGCTAACTCATATCCAATCCAATACAGTTAAATTCAATTCAATAATTCTTAAAAACCTACTCTGTTTAAGGCAGTATCAACAGGGCACACTCCCACTTAATCAAGGAAATAGAGGTCCTCTATTTCTACATTAAATGTTTTTGCTTTGAACTACTTGTATTCTCTGGATGACTGATAAAAGTAAGCACATTGGTGGAAATGTAGGGATTTGTCAACTATAGTTTAGGGTTGATTGTGAGATTTTGAGGTAAAGGGTCTTAAAGATCATCTAGTCCAACTCCATCATTTTATAAATGAGAAAACTGAGGCCCAGAGAGGTTATAACTTGCCCAAGGTCACACAGGTGGTAAATGGTCTACCCAGGATTTGAATCTGATCCTGAAAATCTAGCATGCTTTCCACTACATGATGGAATGCATCCTCAGAGTACCTGAAACCTAGAATAGTTATTCGAGGCACTTTTTCTCCAAGGTGAATCTCTAGCTGCCACACTGAAAAAGTATCTATTCCAATTATATATTATTATAATTAGGTAATTATAATTCTATTTCTCATGGAAAATTTAAGTTCCTTGAGGGCAGTGCCTTCTTTATAATAGTGTTTTTTTTTCTTTTGAGCCTGAGTCTTCATATCTTGCCCAGGGTGGAAGTGCGGCTGCCAACTGGCACAGCTTTGGTCTGTTCTGTTTTCAATTCCTCCTTAAGCATGTTCCATACTTTTGAAGGCTCACAGTATTGGTGCTAGACTAAGTGGGGAGGTCCCATTGGCCTAGACCATTGCAGCTCATGACTCCAGAGCTCAAGTTACCTACAAACCCCTTCCTCCTTAGTAGAGGGATTGCAAGGTGTGAACCTTGCACTTGGATTCTTGTTGCATTTTAATAGACTCCACCTGCCCTGTGTCTGCACTTCTAGATTACTCAACTTCCAGAGCCATTGAAGGGCAAGGAGTAGGACCTAATCTACTCAGTTTTGTATCTCACCTCAGGACAGAGCTCCGTGGATTGGTGGGTTCGCAGTCCAAATTCACAAACCCCACTACTGCTTTTATAACAATCTCTAAGCCAGATCATACTTAACAGCTAATCATAGCATCTTCATGCCATCTGTTTTCCTTGCCCAGCTTTCCACCTCTCTCTAGAAACTCTAATCAAATTGATATCATTGCTACATTTGGAAAGAATATGTCAATGCACTCTACTCACCATCCTTGTGACTTCCCAGGCCAGTAATATACCCTTCTCTGACCAAGATTCCAGGATAGATGTTGCCTATATCCACCAGAATGTAAGTTCCTTATGGAGAGACTCTCTTGCTTTTGTATTTGTGTCCCCAGGGTTTAGTTCAGTGCTTGGTATGAAGTAATGGCTTAATTAGGGCTTTTTATTCATTCTTTCATTCATCCATCCATCCATTCATTCATCAGACAACATTCAAGGGTCTTTTGGACTGACTCTACCCTTTGGGGCTGACATTGGGGTGGGGGAGAACAAGCTTCTTGTCTTTGGCAGCTTCTGGCCATTCATTTGTCAAAACAGCTGAAAGTTGGTGTGTATAAAATTCCATGCTGTCTTACCTTCTGATGGGAATGAATGAGAGTCAAGAATCTTTAGCAGGGTTAACTCTTCCTCATGCCACCTCACCAAAAGTGGTACTAGCATCTATGGAAGGACTATTCTCTTCATGATGACACTCCCTGTGTCAGACTGAACACTATGCATACTTCCCCGACTTCACCCTTGGTCATATTGCCTCCTGGGATATTGTGTGTGCGTGCATGTGTCCCTCCCTTTTCCTTTTATTGTCATGGCACAGAAATATTCACAATAGAATATTGTCTGATAGCCAAGTAGCAACTGGGGACAGCAGTGTCCTGAAAGGTGTCATCTATCTCATACTTAAAAATTGAGAAATTTGTTCTCTTTGTTATTTCCTCAACTACACATGAGTTGGACAATGGACTAAGAAAATGGTTTGAACCAGGCCATTAGGTCTTGAGCCTTCTTCTCAGGTTCTTTCACAGATAGTCTGGTGCTACTTTGGTTGGTGGGTTTTGGAGTCCCTGCTGGCTTTGGGATGATAGTAGGCTGGTCTCTCTCTACTCTTGTAGAGCTGACTCTAAGTCATGCATATTTTTGTCTAGCATCTTTGAAGGGAGGAAACTTGATGATGAAAGTGGCTTGGATTCTGTCTTTCCAGGTGCAGACATGGCCATGGGATCTGGGTTCTGCTTATTCCCAAAGATGGTTGTCCTTTCTTGGTTGAGGTTTCTCTCATACAGGGAAGGTGCACTGAGAATTTCATTTAGCAATTAGTTGCATATCATCCTTGTTGGTCATTTCTGTCTCTGAGATGCCTTTCTCTACCAGTTTTTGATCCAACAGTTCATCAATGGCTTTTGAGCATGGAGTATGGTTACATTTTGCTTCTAAAGGAAGTATGTAGATTTCTTGACCTCATCTAATGGTATCAGTAGGTCTGGTTACTCTGGTTTCTTTTCTGTGCTTTCCTTCTGGAAACTCTCCTTTTTGGCATTTTCAATTAGTTTGTTTATAGGATCTTGTAAGCTTTACAACATATGAATTTTGTAACTCTCATAGATGCCTATCATGGTGCATGAGATTTTCTTCAGAAATGAAGCAAGGTGGTCATATACTGCTTGCTTGAGGAAGATCCACTTTTTGGCCCATGTCATTTTTGAGTTTGTCAAAGCTCAGTTTTGCGTTGCACACTTGAACCTTCTGAAACTTTGCCATTTGCTTGAAAAGGTCTGGGTTAAATTCTTGAGACATCTCTTTCATTCCAAGCAAAGCACTCTGTATTCTGTCAGATACTCTTCCATACACTTTATGGTTAGCCAGGCTTCAGTGGGGGACCAGTACTAAAACGTCTCCACCTCCTGGTGGAGTTGACATAAAGGTCTCTGCAAGACCAGACTCTGCAGAGAAGAGAAGCAGAGGCTCTGTGACTTGTGTCATTTTCCCTGCTTACGTTTTGTCCTGAGACCTCCGAGAGTGAAAAAATCTTACCAGTTTGTTTTCTTCTTGTGGCAAGAAGCAAATCCTTTTCTGATATAGTTCAATCACTTTGAGAAACTCCAGGTAGGTCTTGTACCTGGAGTGGAACAGCTCAAGCTTGGCATCCAGGGCTTCATTCAAAGCTATAACATGCTCATCTTTATTTTTTCCCAGTTGCTTTGATAAGTGTTTGCTTTGTTTTACTGTATTCGTGTTGCATCTTATTCACAACTGATTTGTCCTGACTTTGGGCTGTTATCAAAATTTTTTTTGGAGTAGCATTTCTATCCTCCCATGTTTACTTGTTTCTTTTCTTTTTCTGTTGTTGATGATTGAGGGAAAGAGGCAGGAAAATAGTAGGAATGGATAAATGATATCACCCGGCAGCCCTATGCCTCCGTCTGAGTCTGCTGCTCCAAGCCACCCGCTCAGTCCTCCATCCCTCTGTCTGTCCTCCTGGAGTCAGAGCAGTCCGTAGCAGCAGTTGAAGCAGCCCCAGATCCCACATGAGTGGGAGGAGAGGGAGGAGGGCACAACTAGAAAGAGGAAGAAAAGGAGAAAACCTGGGCTGCTCTTTTGATGAGCAACCTTTGTCTCCCTGCACAACCTGAATCGGGGCCAATTAAGTCTGCAAGTATTTAATAAGCATCTACTGTGTGCCAGGCACTGTGCTAAGCATTGGGGTTACACAGAAAGGCAAAAATAGTCCCTGTATTTCATGGAACTTATAGTTTAATGGGAGAAACAACATGCAAGCAACTATGACCAAACTGGATATATACAGGATAAATTGGAGATAATTTCAGGGGGAAAGCACTAACGTTAATGGGAATTTGGAAAGGCTTTGTGCAGAAAGTGATATTTTGCTGAAACTTAGAGGAAGTCAAGAAAATTAGGAAACGGAGATGAGGAAGGAAAGACTCTAGGAACTGTGCTAAGAATACTAAATGAATCTGGGATCTCATCAATAGGGATGTTTCCTCTGATGAGGCAGATTGCAACCTGCCCATAGTCTGATCATTCTGTGCAGCTCTTGTCCATATGCTCTCACCAGTTTGCCACTGGGGGCCCACCCAGGCTACTGGGGATGTTCCTTGACTTCCCTATGTGTCATAAGAAATGCCAGCATACCATATGTGTCATCAATTCTCCTTTGATTTTGCCACATGACTGGTCCATCTATACTTCTTAGATGACATTGATTTATGTGTTGCCTCCCCATTTTAAGAATTATATTTAAATCCACATCCAGAGAAAGAACTATGGAGTCAGAATGCAGAACAAAACAGACTATTTTCTTTTATTTTTTTCTTTCTCATGGTTTTTCCCTTTCTTTATAATTCTTCTATGCAACATGACTAATGTGAAAATGTGTTTAATAGGAATGCATGTGTAAAGACCATCTCAGATTGTATGCCATTTTGTAGAGGGAGAGGGAAGGGAGGGGGAGACAATTTAAAACTTATGGAAGTGAATGTTGAAAACTAAAAATAAATAAATTGAAAACTGTAAAAAAAACCAAACAAAACCAAAACAAATAAAAAAAGAATTATGTTTAAGTTTTCAAAGGCAGTAGTGTTCAACAAATCCAGCAGGGTGTTGATACTCAAAAGATGGATCTCTATTACTGGGAGAAGCTTGGTTGTAGGACACAAATAGATAACCCAATAGTCTTTGCCCTTCAGGGTGTCACCCTTCTGGAAGCTTCCCTTGCCTACATCAGCCCTTAATGAACTTCCCCTCTCTGAATTCCTGTCTTATAATATGATGCTCACCACATATAGTCTTATATTTTTCAACTGTGGTTCTCTGTGTCCCATCTCCCAAACCATCACAACTTGGACTTCTCATTACACTTTTAATGTTTAGTAACACATTTTGTCACAACAACCTTTTGAGGTAGGCAGAGATTCAGAGATAGATTCAGAGATGGATTCAGAGACTCAGAGATCTAGAGCTGGAGGAGACTTTGAGGCCATCTCATCCAACCCCTTCCTTTTATAGATGAGGAAGCTGAGCCCCACACAGGTTAAGTAACTTGACCTCTGACACTAACATCAGTACTTTTTTCATCTTAGCAAGTTAATTCAAGTAGTTAAATATTTTACAGACATGGAAGACTAAGTTCAGAGAGGATAGGCTATATATCCAAAGTCACAAAATAAATTAAAGAGGTGGGACTTGAATTCAGATCAGATTTTCAGTGCATCTTCATACCCCACATCGCTCTACCCTCTTCTGTACAAAGAAAGACAAAAACAATGCCAGTCCTCTAGGAGCTTACAGTCTCCCAAGCAGACAACAAGCAAAAATTATATACAAATAAGGTACTTAATATTTACTCAGTAGTCAAATGAAAGGGGAAGGGGAAGCCTAGAGAACCCCAGGAGGAACCCTAAATCCACAACTTTATACTACCGAATAACAAGAATTTCAGAGGTAGAAGGGACCTTAGCCATCAGCTAAGCCAATCCCCTCGTGACAGATGGACTTCCTGAACAGCAGCTTGGAAGAAATGACTTGCCCGAAGTCACATGTATAAGTCCATGAGAGAGCTGGAACCAGAACCAAGATCTCCTGATTCAGTGGAACATCAGCTGTTTGGATCGGTGCCATCCCACCTTCTCCATCTCCCACTCCTCCCTGCTCAACCTAAAGGTCTAATGGGGAGGCTGGTTGGAACTGTGTTTCTCCAGTTCAGTCATCCTGGGAATGAAGTATATACATGCCAGATTTAAAAAATAAATAAATTAAATAGAGTCCAGTTCAGACTGATACCAACAGGAAGATGGTTATGCCTCTGTCCCTCCATTACATAATACCTTATACACCACACCTTTTCCATTATAAAGACACAGATAGGATCATAAATGTATCTTAGGAAGGGAACCTCATCAAAGCTTTAACCCCATCATTTTACAGAACAGGAAATGTGAGACCCAGGGAAATTCAGTGATTTGCCTAAAATTACAGAGATAGTAAGCATCAGAGGCTAGATTTGAACCCAGGCCCTCTGACTCTAGAACCAGTGCACACTTTCTATTGTATCACTTTAGACTCTTAGGACTATAAAATGTTGGAGTGGAAGGAACCTTTAGAGATCATGCAGTCCCACTTGTACAGATGAGCAAACTGAAGCCAGAGATGGGAAACACTGACAGGTGAAGGGCCTGCCCTGCCCTGTCCAGTCCAAAGCAGACACCTTTCTTGAAGGCTGTTGCAGGAGAGGAGGGATCTGCCTGGCAGGTTCCATCTCACTGACCCCACAGCAGGGACTTTCCAGGACAAGGAGAGGATGCCCTGGGTTCCCAGGGAAGGGATAGCAGTTGAATCTGGTTGGCCTCCCACTCTGCAAAGGGGGCACACATCCACCTTGTGTAGATCTGGTGAGACTAAGGGAGGAGTCCTGGAGTTGGTTAGGAGAAGTTCAGTCTGGGATCCTGGCCCTGAAGCAACTGGGCTATGTCCTTGGGGACTGGATTCTTCCACAGCCTGCAGAGGAGACGGATGGGGAAGGAATCAGAGATCACTGAGTTCTGTGCTGGCATCTCTCAGAGACCATAGGGCCACAGAATCACAGATTCAGGCCTAGGAAGGGTCTCAGGGGCCATGTAATCTAACCTCCTCATTTTGTTACTTAAAGAGGTTATAAGGCAGTCGGTCACACAGCTAGTAAGTGGCAGTACCAGAACCCAGGGCCTCAAATTCCAAACCTTGAATACTTTACACCACATCTGGTTTCCCCTAGGTGCTGGAGATGGGGGTTATAATGCTTTTCCAGTGGAGCCTCCAGCTTATCCCTTCTGCCTCATTTTTTCCTTCTCAAAGGTTACACAATTTTTCTGTGGAGCCTGGCCTTTCCTTCCTTCTTATTTCGTGGAGTCCCTGTCTTTTCTCATAGGAATTCCCTTCTATTTGTTAGAGCTGTGCAGGCAGGTGAGAGCCATCTCCAAACTCGACAGTCCTGCCTCATACCCTGCCCTGGGAGGAAGGAGGAGGAAGGGCTCAAAGCCATGTTTACCGTATAACTTGGATTCCAGGACCCTTGGCTAGCCCCTTTGCCAGCAGCTGTGCTCCCAGGGAACCAATATGATTGCCCTCCAAACTTCTCAAAGGATCAGAGAAGAAAGAAAAAGAGATAATGAGGTGAGGACAGAGGCAGGAGAAGGAGAATTCAGTTGTCATTCCCACCCTCCCTCCCAGACCGGGGCCCAGCTAGGAAGGAGAAGTCTATTCTTGGTGGGTGCCTCCTCCAGCAAGCAGACCCTCACAGAAGCAGGGGATGCCAGTGAGATGAAGGATACCATAACAAGGGAGACCTTCCTAAGAGGCTGTGAGAGGGTGACTCAGGGAGGGTGCTGGGGCACTTTGGGCCTGGGAGATGATCCTGGTTTAGAGGTAGAGATGAACATAAAGACCCTTCATTCCAGCCTATCTCAGGGCCCCTGCTCTTTCAACACTTTCCTGCTCGCTTCTGGTAAACTGGACCCTACTTTCTCTTTCTCCCTCCCTTACAGCATTCCCATACTCACTCCAATGTCTTCAACTGTTTCAGCCGAGGCAGAACAAGGGCTAGCTGAGTGGCCCCTTCATTCCCAAGACAATTCCAGGCCAACCTGTGGAGAACTTCAAGAATCAGAAGGAAGAGGAAGGGAAGAGGGGACCAAGGGCTCATAGGAGAAGGGAGAGAGTTCTGATGCAAAAGTGAAAGAATGTATTTGGATTGTATTTGGACAGAAAAAGGTGGCGGGTAGAGTTCCAGATCCAAGAATCTGAGGCTCAGGGGATCTCTGTCTCCCTGTCCTGCTCCTCCATGCTTACACTAAAAGCATAACAATCACTCCTGTAGGACAGGAGTTTGCAAAGCCCCTCTGTGTCAATGTCCTCAATGCATTTTTTACACCTGCACTAGGGAAGCAGGGCAGAGGTTAGCCCCATTGTACAGGTGGGAAAACTAAGACTCAGAGACAAAGTGTCCTGAAGATGGCATCAGGGACAAGAATCAGGACTGGTACTTAGGTCTCTTGCTTTTCAGCTCTGAGCTTTTTGTACTCACAGGATCTCCTCAAGGTCATGGCAGAGAATCAAGCTGCTTGCAAGAGGTTTGGTCATCTGGTCATTAATATTGCAGGATGTGAGGCTGGGAAAGGATAAAAGAATTTGGCTGGGGGAGGCTTGAACAAGGAGAACAAGGAGACCATCAAGCTCTCCTAAGCCCTGCCCACCCATCCGCATCATTGAAAGTTAGAGTTGGGATGGACCAGGTGGGAAAGGCTGTAATTAGGTAGGGTCCAAGTAAAGTTTAGCTCCTGGAATCTCTGAGAGGCTACTCCCCTGAGCTAGGTAGTACTTTAGTGTCATGGTCCTTGGACTTTGACCACAATGAGAGAAGAGGGGGCCCTGGACTTATGCTGCATACAAGGAAGGTCTAGGCCTCCAGGGGAATGAAGAGGAAAACAGCCTTTCTATCTAGGAGACCAAGGCAGGAAGACTTACTTAATCTTTCTGAGTTTCAGGAGTCCCTCTGATAGAGGCAGAATTCCTTCAGCAAAGATGTTTTCTGCCAAGCTGCCAGGCAGATGAGAAGGGTCAGTGAGAGGCTTCCCTGGTCATATCTCAACCCTTTTCCTCTCTGCCCTTCCTTCCCTTCCTTCTCCATCCCCTACTTTTTTTACCTGATCTCTTCTATCCACTGGCATCTGGTAAGGGCCTGGCACAGGCTCAATGTTCCCTTGGTGCCAATCTGGTTGGAACAAAGTCTGTGTAGGTAGAAGAAATAAAGTATGAGAGCCTCCCACAGGGTAGTTGAGGGTATAGGGAAGTACAAGAAGATGGAGGAAAGCTCATGGGCTTTTCCACTTCCAGCTGTCATTCTTTCTGGACATTTATCCACAGATAATATCCCCAGATAAGATGAACCTCTTGTGGAGTTTCTAGAGGCACACCTTCTGCTGTGCCTCTAAGGTTCTTCTCCTCCCTCTCAGACCCACTTTTAGGCCCTAGGATCTCTCACTGCTGTGTCCCACTCAGGCCAGAGGTTAGAAGCACCTACAATTAACTAAAACCATAACTGACAATTTCACCAAAGCCTAGCCCTGCTGACCGTTCTCTCTTGGCAGCAGCACTTTCCACATCCTCCTCACTCCACACATTACCCTCTTCCCCAGGAATCAGAGAGTTTTCCTCTTTTCCTCTCCAGCCCTATATGCCATACCACTATCTCTCCATCCTTTTCCCCCTGCCCCCTTCTTCACCCACCCAGCACAGATACTCACTGTAAGACTTTCAGGTGGTGTGGAAGGTTCTGGGCCAGCCTTATGGCCACCAGGTCTCCGATTGTATTGGTCCCTAAGCTGAGAGGGAAGAAGTTGCCCCAGGTTACACAGATACTCTGGTACCTCCACTCTGCCCCTGTTGGAAGGAGCCTAGATCACAAAAATCAAGAGGGATGGGAGAAGGGGTAGACTGGGGATGCAGGTAAAGAAGATCATCTTCCCATTTCCAGGGGGCAAAACTCACTGTAACTCCTCCACATGGACACAGAGTGCCAGTGCCTCAGCTAGCTTCTTGCCTCCGACTGGGCTGATGCTGTTCCATGAGAGGCTAAAATGTCCCCACCACCCAGAAAGAAGCCATGTCACATATATGAAGTTTTATCGCATAATTTGAAGAAGAGAGGACTCAGGAAACAGAAGCCATTTCCTGTTCTACTCTCCCCCATCATCCCATCTCTCCCCAGTGCTGAGAGAGATCCCCTGCCCTATACTTCTCTTCCACATACAAGGAAGTTGGACCATAGAGTAGGTTACTTTCTCCTCCAACCCCAGGTATCCTCCTCTAGGACCCTTAGAAATGTCCATTTTAGCTATTATCCTCCCCACCAGTGATCTCCCCACCTCCCCAAAAATTCTCCCAGGCTCCTTAGTCACATTTCAGTCTTGAGTTCCTGAACCTAACCAGTGTTACCCCTCACCCATACTCCATGCCCTGTGTCCAGGTTTGGATCCTGCCAAGAGTCAGTCTGCTTGAGTTCTGGGGAAGGGCCAGGATAATATAGGAGAAAGAACACTAGATTGGGAGTCAGACCACCTGAGTTCAAATCCCAGTTCTACCACTCACTACCTATGTGACTTTGGGTAAGTCACTTGGCCTCTCTTGGCTTGTTTCCTCATTTGTAACATGAAGAGGGTGTGCTATGACAGCCTCTAAGGACCATTTCAACTCTAAAGCTATGATCTTATGAATCCAAAGAGGTTACCAGTTTCTGACTGTCTGGAACTGCCTGCTCCTTGCTCTCCAATTCACCTATCATGAACTTTTTGACTTCTGGTCTTAGACACTACATATGAATCCTAGTGTGCCGCCAGAAAAGAATCTCATGGGTGAGAAGGGGAGGTACAGGTTTTTGGAGTCAGGCTGAGACTTCAAGGCCATGTAGCTGCTCTATGAGATTGGATACTTCTCTTCGTCTCTTCCCACACAACCCTGGGGAGATCTTTATCTCCTCATGAGCTATAGCAGTTCTGATTTGAGGGGGGATGTGGTTCAAAGGGGAAATATTAACATTTCCTTGTGGGTCTCCAAATTACTCACTTAATCTTTCTGAGCTGCCGCAACGTGGGCAGGATGGCTGATAAATGCTGTACCCCAGCATCTTCAATCTTGTTGTGGCTCAAGCTTGGAGACAAAACACAGTATTACTCAGGCAAGGACATTCCATGAAGCTTTAGATCTACTATGCTAATCATTCTATCCAGCAGATGTGTGCTGTTGGTCACCAGGGGACCTGCACAAGGCAGTGGGGATGATACAGTGCAACCTGCTATTAGAAGTATATCCCAAATAAGCAGCCACTGACATTTATACAAATGCTGTAAAGGTTCCATATAGGAATAGATACTAGACCTGTGATGTTATTAGAGTATGGGACATTTCCAGGAAGGAAGGAAGGAAGGGAGGATGGAAGGAAGGAAAAAAAGAAAGAAGGAGGATTTATTAAATGCCTATGTGCCAAAAACAGTACTAAGTGCTTCATGATTATTATCTTACTTTATCTCAGATAAAAGATATCCCTTCTACCACAGCAGATCAGTACCTTTTCTGCATAGTTAAATATAAGGTAGTTTGGAAAGGAAGGCACTAGCAATTGGAGGATTGGGAAAGGCTTCATGTAGGAGGGGGGCTTGTTTTATGGGAAAAGAGGAACTCTTTGAGTTGGAGGTGAAAAGGCCATTCATTCTAGGTGTGTGGACAACCAGTGCAAAAGCACAGAGATGGAGTGTTGTGTGTGAGGACAAAGAGAAGGACAATTTGTCTGGATTGAGGAGTGCTGGGGAGGGGGGTGCGGAGAATAAGGTCCATCGAAGCTGGAAAGATTATTTTGGAACAGATTGTGAAGGCCTTTAAAAGTTAAAAGCTTTAAAAGTTGAAAAGAGCTTCTATATGATCCTAGAGTCAATAGGTAACCGTGGGAGTTGACTGAATATCAGAATCACATGGTCGGATCTAAATTCCTCCGTTGTCCTTTGTGCCCCCATTCCTTTATGCCTTCTCTTTAGGAGATCATACTTGCCATAAATTTTATAAAGATCCCTGTGGTACCCAGAACTCCTCAGATCCCAACTGTACAAATGAAAGGATATGGGAGGCAATGAAAGGGGGCAGAAATCAGAGAAATGACAGGACTCTGTCCCACATCTGGTTTTTCTGAGTCTGAGAGGCTTGAGAAAGGGGCAGATAGACTTACTTCAGATCTTGCAAGTTGGCAGCATCCCTGAGGGAATCTGACAGGTAGGAGCAGCCAATGCTACTGAGGCCACTGTTACTCAAGCTGTGGAGAGATGTGGGAAAACATCCTCAGTGGTCATCAGCATGGGGCTTAAAGAATCAGGGTAGGGAAGGTGCTTGAGAGTAGAATAAGCTTCCTGACAGGGGTGAATGGGGCGGGCATTATCAGTTTTCATGATATCAAGCCAGTGGATGGAGCTTTGGGGGACAAGGGACAGATGGTACCAGGGAACCAATGAAGTCCTTGAAGGTCATTTCACTAAGGGTGGGATGGAGATAGAACTTGACAACCTCTGTTCTCATGTCCCAGGAAATGTAGAGACAACCTTGTGGCTTACTAGATCACTTCCTAAATGCTCACTGGAATAACCTAACTCTATACTCTGATTCTTCCCAGAAATTCCTGGAGACCATAGCCAGGAGTGGGGGTGGAGTTGGCTTAAATTAAGGGCATCTGGAGATTTAGAGCTTGAAGGAACCTTGGGATCTAGTAAAAATCCCTCATTTTACAGATGAGAAAACAGACACTGAGAAGTGAAGTGACTTGTCAAAGGGCTCACAGGTAGTAGCAAGTAGCAGAGCTAGGAGCCAAATTGGGATCCTCAGACTTCAGATTTATTCCTCTTTCTGCTATACCTGACTACCTCTGGTCACTAAAGACTATGGGATTAGTGGGGTGGAGGTGTCCCTACTGAAATTCCTGGGATCTCATAAACGCGGGATGAACTCACTCAAGTCTCTGCAGAAGGGACATTCCCCGAAGTCTCGGGGTTAGTATCTGCAACACCTCCTCATCCAGCTGCAGGGAACTGAGGCTATAGGAAGAGGAATCCAAGACAATTCAGACTGAGCACCTTAAGGAACTGACAAGACAGTTTAAATGCTGCTTAACCAAGATCTGTTCTGGAAAGAATTTTTGTCCTTTTAGAAAAGTGTTTTAGCTGAGAGTCTTGCAATTCCAAACTCTAGATCAGAGGCAAATTGTAAGAGCTGTTCTTGCTAAAGGAATACTTGTACTGAAATTTCAGGGCATAGCACATCCACGAAAGGACAAGACCAAGGGGTTGGTTCACCTAAGAATACTTTGTAACAGCACAATTGGTCTTTAAGTGAGACAACTGGGCAGCATTCTCACTTTCCCCCACTTCCCCTACCTTCACTCCCACCCCCACACCCCCTTAGACCCCCCCACTACTTACTTCAGAATTCTAAGTTTATATTTCCCTTCCAGAACTTCCATTAGCACCCTGGTGTTTTCCACACTGAATTTATTCTCGGATAGACTGGAAAAAGCCAAGAACAGAGCAGAGGGTGGTCATATCCTTGCCCCTCCCCACCTACTCGGAGTCTCCTGAGGACATCTCTGGGTTCTTCCACTGGGTAAGATCTCTGGCTCTGGAACCAGAACTCTTGACTTCCTCCTAGGATCAATTTACCCCTCTGGGTAGCAGATGAAGGGAATACTGCTGGCTGCTAAGACAGATGGGTCCATAGGCAGCCCCAGCAATATTCGAGGATGGGAAAGACACTATATCTGGACAAACAAGGGGGCTATGGGCCTGGTATCTTTTGCACTCAGGATTCTCCCCTAGTAGGATATAGTGGGAAAGCACACTTAGATCCTATAGAATCTGGGATAGGGGCAAAGAAGGGGAGGGTGGAGGGCCACACTTGACCAGGATCTAACAAATAGAGTTGGCCTGTATCAGCTCTAGGAGAGACTGCTTTCCAAAGGAACTCCTGGCTAAGAGCTATGGACAATGGAGCCAGCAATGAGAGGCTGACATACAAACATGTGAAAGTGAGGAGGGGCAGGGGTTGAATATTCTCTTTTGAAAAATAGGAAAATAGGGACAGCCGGGTAGCACAGTGGATAGAGCATGGGTCCTGGAGTCAGGAGGACCTGAATTTCAAATTTGGCCTCTGACATTTAGTAGCTGTGTGACCCTGGGTAAACTACATAACCCTGATTACCTCCCAAACAATGGGGAAATTGAGATCTCGTGAGGGAAGAGATTTGTCTAACAAGATCACACAGTTTTCATAGACATTTTCTTATAGAACATTTGACAATACTCCTATGAGGCAGGCTGGGAAGTTATTATCATCCTCATTCTACAGATGAAGAAACTGAGGTTCAGAGAAGTAAAGTCACTAAAGTAGATCAATGACAGAGATAGCACTCATGTCTTCTGATTCCCGGGTGCCTGAGATGTTTTGCTCTACCACTTTCATAAACTGTGTCAAGGTCTGGAGTTATTTGTAAGTGCTTTCAATTGAGCCTAGGATGACTCCATTGACCATGTTTTCAAATACTCCTTCCTCAGGACCTGTCCCCACCAGCATAGTGACCATACCAACCACACACCTTTGGCATGACCCATCCACACAACTTACTCTAGCTCTTCCATGGTATTGCACTGACTCAGCCCAGATGCTACCTGGCATACCCCTGCAGGGCTCATCATGCTGGCCGTCAGTCTGGCAAAAAAATAACGACAGCAACATCTGGTTCAGTGTTCTCAAGCATAGGGGTAAGGTAAAGAAGAGATAGGGAACATTAGAGGGCTATCAGAAACTGGGAAGACCCTGAACAGACTGTCCCTTTCCAACTTTCCTTGCCCATCTTTCTAGGATCATTCATCTCTAGACTATTTCGGAAGCAGGAAATAGACTAGGTGATTTTCACTACAAGTATTTAGGAGTAACAGAATCTGCCTGAGGTGGCTGAGCCAAGCTGTGTGGGACATCATTTAAAAAGCCTCCAGGTCTTACCTGAGTTTCTTCAACTCAAGGGGAGGCAGAAGCAGAGTCTTGAGTAGCTGGGTGCTGGTATCACACAAGTGAACCTGGGACCAGCTGTGAAAGAAAATAAACTGTTCACAAATCCTTAGAGCTAGAAATGATGTTGGAGGTCATTTAGTACAAACCCTTGTTTTAATGGATGTAGGACCGAGGTACAGAGAAATAATGGAATGACTCAAAGGTTACACAGTGAGTCAGTGGGAGACCCAAGACTAGGATATGTGCTGAGGAATCTGCTAAACCTAAGCTACCTAAAGCTGTGACATCTTTCTAAAGTTTAATAACAAATGTGAAGTATCATTACCCTTATCATCATCCTATTGCTCAAATATGAGTATTTGCTTTCATATCCCTGATTTCATTCCATCTTCACAGTATCTTCTGGAACTTAGGAAGGGCAGGGGTAAGTCTTTCCATTTGAAAAATTGAGAAACTGAGGTCTAAAGGGTAGAAGAGCCTTGTTCAAAGTCATACAGCCAGGGGGCAAAGCCAGGACAAGAATCGGTCTCTTGGGCCAAATCTACTTCTCTTTCCATCATCCCACTGTAGCCTTTGTTGATAAAATGTGCTCATGTCCAATTCTGCTGAGTGCTGCCTTCCAAATCACAGACTTTTACAGCTGAAAAAGGACCTTGGCAGTCATCTAGTCGAACTCAAATCCAAATGAAATTCCTACTATAACATATCCAACAGGTGGTCATCTAGTGCTGTGTGAAGAATTTCAGTGTGGGGGAAAGGACCACCCCCAGAAGCAGGACATCTCCGTTTGTAGACAGCACTAATTATTAGAAAGATTTTCCTGACATCAAACCTACATTTTCCTCTTTGTAACTTTCTCTTGTTGTTCTAATTCTCTGGGTTTTAATTCTCTGGACTCCAATGGAATAAATCTAATCCCTCTTTCATATGACAGTCCTTTACTTAAATTGTCCCCCTTGCGCCTTCTCCAGACTAAACACTCCCAGGTTCCATAAATCAATCCTTATATAACATGGAACCAAAAGCCTTTACCATCTTACGTCTTTCTTAAACTGTGCCAAACCAAACATAACATGTGGTTCGAGTTGGTCAGAGAAGAATGATAATATCATCCCCTTCGCCCTGGAAGTTGATGACACTACTTGCACTTGACTTTGTTTTGAGTGAGGGAGGGCTGTGCAGGTCACCAGCCTCACTTCTCCTCCAGAGCCATCTGAATCCAGTGACCAGATATTCATCAGGATGACTGGAGATGACCCAGGATGAGGCAATTGGGGTTAAATGACTTGCCCAAGGTCACACAGTTAGTGAGTATCCAAGTGTCTGAGGTGATATTTGAACTCAAGTCCTCCTGACTCCTACATTGGTGCTCTACCCACTGCACCACATAGCTACCCTTTCAGGTTAGGTAAGAAATGAGGCAAAAAATGACCTTTTCTACCTAGTCAAAAACCAACATCAATCTGGAAGGGGAAGACCCTTAGGGTTTCTGGTCAAAATAAAAATAGTTGCTATTCACATTCGCTCTGAGCCATCCGGGCCCAAACAATGACCAGGTGGGGTTGGAACTTGGAGGAAGCAAGGGAAGGCAGGAAGCTGAAATGAGGAAGGAGAGCATTCCAGGAATGTGGAAGAACCAGTGAAAATGCCTGGAAGCTGGAAATGGAGCATCTTGTTCAAGGAACAAACTACAAAGAGACCAGTGTCACTGGGTTTTAGAGGAAGTGGAGGAAAATAAAGTGTAAGATGATTGGAAAGGTAGAAAGGGGTTTTAAAAGCCCAACAGGGGATTTTCTATTTGATCCCGGACCAGCACTTCTTTTGGGATCCTAACTGTTATCCAGTGCTAGCTAGTCATCCCAGCTTTGTGTCATCTGCAAATCGAAGTATCATACCATCTAAATCTTTATCCAAGTCAATGGTAAAAAGATGAAACAACACGGAGTCAAACACAGATCCCTGGGGCACTCTCCTGGAGATCTCCTGCCAAGCTGGCATAGAACCATTAACAGCTACACTGAGTCTGACTCCTCAACCAGATCCATCTAATGGTTCTTATCATCCGGATCACTTTTCTCCATCTTTCCCAAAAGGTAATATGGAAAATATTTTGCTAAAATCTAAGTAATTAGTTGTTTTTCAGTCATATCTGACTCGTTGTAACTCCATTTGGGGTTTTCTTGGCAAAAATACTGGAGTGGTTTGCCATTTCCTTCTCCTGCTCATTTTACAGATGAGGAACTGAGGCAAACAGGGTTAAGTGACTTGCCCAGGGTCACAAGCTAATAAGTGTCTGAGGCCAGATATGAACTCAGGAAAATGAGTCTTCCTGATTCCAAGCCCAGTGATCAATTCAGTAAACCACCTGGTGCCAAAATCTGAGAAAGCTGTAACTATAGCATTTTCCTAATTTGCCAGTTTAGTAATCCTGTCAAAGAAGGAAATGAAGCTAACCGGGTATGACCTATCCCTGAGGAAGTCATGCTGGCTCTTTGTGATCACTGCTTCCTTTGATAGATGTTTGCTGATCATCTCTTAAATGACCCATTCTAGAATTTTCCAGGATATTCAAATTCACAGGCCTATGCAGTTTGTAGATTGTGTTCTCTTCCCTTTTACAGAAAGGGCATTACCTTTTCTATTTACCATGATCTTTTTTAAAAAGCTATTTTTTCAATTGACAAAGGAACTATTTTTTCTCCTATGACCTTATAGATACCACTGATAATGCCTTTACACCCTGAGGATATAACTTTTCTGGATCAGGTAATGAATTCTTAAAGGTCAACCAGGTGGTTTCTTTCTAGCTTCTCATCTTTTTTTAAATTTTGGTATCAATTCTTGGTTAGTCATTTTTGACCTGTCACTGCCAACGCAAAAAAAAACAGAACACAATATAACATCCTAAACCCAACACAAACCCCAGAAGAAAAATGGAATTTGGGCAGCTCAGCCTTCTCTGTCATAAGTTATCATTGTCCCATTCACCTTGGGATATGGAAACAGGTCTCTAGTCTCTGACACAACCTCAAGAAGGGTTATTTGGAGCTTATCCCAAGGCCCTTAGTCACCTAGACCAGGATTTTTACATAACCTAGGGGCAGAGAGAGAAATGGGGGATGAGCCTTAGAGATGTACTCACCTAAGCTCCTGTAGTCTGATGTACTTTTCAACCATCTGCCTGATGGAAAGGGTCTGGCTGGCTCCTAGATCATACTGGACCAGTCTATAAGGAAAGCTCTGATTGGCTTCTAGGTTATACTGGATCAGTCTGTAGGGAAAAGTCTGGCTGGTTCCTAGGTCACACTGAACAAGTCTATAAGGAAATTAGGAGATTCAGGTAAATTACACAAGATGCCTACTATGTGCTAGGTGCTGGGTATAAAAAGACAAAATGATAATCCTTGCCCTAGGAAAGCTCATATTTTTAAAAATGAGGTCTATAAGCTTATGCTTCTCTCCAGCTATTCTCAGCCTTAACAAACTGTCACTTCCTAGGGGAGGTATTTATAGAAAGACCTCCAAGGGAAAGGATCACATGATCATAAAAGTCTCAGATTCATTATGGGCTTGGTTGGTATTATTTTAGAGATAGGATATTTAAACTTGGGTCCATGAACTTGTTTTTAAAAAATATTTTAATAATTGTATTTCAATGTAATTGGTTTCCTTTGTAATCCTATACATTTTATGCATTAAAAGACATGATTCTGAGCTCTTCACTAGCCTGCCAAGGGGGCCATGACACAAAAAAGGTTAAGGACCCCCGGCTTAGTGGGTTTTAACATAAAGTTCACGAGTGGCCAGGTCCAATAAGCCCCAGATAGAGATATCAAGGTATATTTACTAATAGAATGTTAGAGGGGGAACTCTCCAAGATGGACTTTTAATTATGGTCCCCAAATTCTCTGGAGTTTCTTTTGAATTTGAAAGCGGGCCAACAGTATCCAAGTCTGCTCTGGGGAGGCTAAAGCTGATGGACAGTTCTGGGCTGTTGTAGGTTAAAGCCAATCATCTGTCCACACTAAGTCCTTCACCAATATGACAAGCCACTGGGACTGGGGGAGGAGGGGCTAAGCGGGAGGAGAAGTACTAATTTGGTAAAATGGCCCAAACTGGAAATAGAATAGTGTCAAAGCTTTTGTGCTGATCAGCAACAGAATCCTGCCATGAATTGCCACCAAACTTCCAGCTAGTAAGTAGGAGGAACAGCAGAAAGGATAAGAGAAGGAAGAAGAGGGGCAGGAAGAGGAGGGAAAGAAAAAGGAGAAGGAGGAAGAGAAGGATGAGGAGAGGAAGAGAAGGAAGCAGAGAAGGAAGAGACCAGAAGGAGTAGGAAGACAAAGAGGAGAAAAAAGGAAGGGGAAGGGGGTTAAATTTAGAGAGAGTGATTAAGTTCTGCTTCCCATTGGAGTGTGACCCAGGAAGAAGATGTAAGCAGCTTCAAAAAAGTTCATCTGAATTCCTGCATAATAGGCTCCTCCTGTGTTGGTAAACTGTAAGTTTGAGACCTTTCTCTTTTAGATCTCATGGAGCCCTTGTTTTGACCATTCCAATGCATTTGTTATATCTTGTATTATAACTATTATGTTTATGTTACATGCACCTACTAAGCTACAAGGTCTATGGAAGCAGAGGTTGGGTCTCATTTAATCTACATTTTCTCAGGAACCTAGCCAACAATGCTGCACACAGTAGTCACTAAATAAGTGTATGTTGAATTGAGTTCCTTGATTTATAATTCTGTTCCACAGGTTGCCACCTCATCAGTGCATGCAATTGCCTACTAGGTGGGAAAAGAAAGGGTGTGGATGGCTCCATGTAACCCATCCCCACTCCTGGGGAAAGAACTCCCATTACGTGCCCCATGGGACAAGAGAGTCATCTTGATATAGGCAGAATGGCTCTCAGCCCTGCCCAGGGCATGGACTTTATCTGTACAACTCTGAAGCACAGCACTTAGTAATGCCATGGGATATCAAGTGAAGATTGACTTATCAGGGTTAATAAATTAATCAGTTCAATCTCTATCCCATGGAGATCCCAAAAACTCCACGAAGGACTTTTATTGATTCCTGTAGGATGAAACCAACCTATGATTCCATAGGATGGAAAGGGCTCTGGAGGATTTATTTAATATTTGGACCTAGGTCCACCCACCCCACCATCTCTAAACAGAGTCTACAACAACTTGGGGACAAAGAAGACCCACTTGAGTGCTAGAACTTACCTGAAAGTCGCACCTGCAGGATTCTCTGTCAGCTGGGGAAATTCCTCTTCAATGTGGAGAAGGGAGTGTTGATTGGAGATGCTAGAAGGAAGAAGGGTATGCCTAAGGGGAGAAAAGCCTCCTGCCTGGACCTTTACAGTTACATTATCATAGGATCAGAGATTTTAACCTTCAGAAGGGACCTTAGAGGTCAGGAAATCTAACTCTTCTTATTTTATAGATGAGAAACTGAGGCCTAGAGAGGTTAAGGGACTTGTCCAAGGTTACATAGTTATTGTGTCTGAGGCACTATTCCAACCCAGGTCTTTCTGGGTCATGATGTTGGTAAGGATATATCAAGACTGTCTAAAGCTAATCCTAAGTAGCCCCATAAGTCACTTCTTTTCCTTCAGTGTATGGTCCTTGGCTTCCCAGAATCATAAAGGCGGAAGGGACTTTTGAGATATTCTAACTCAGGGAGAAGTGACTTGACCAAGGTCATAAAGCCAGTAAATTGCAGAGTTGGGTCTCAGTTCCAGGTTTCCTGACTTGAAGTTCAGTGCTCTTTTCACTAGAAATTCCTGCCCACCCTCTACTTTTAGTGATCAGAAATTCAAATAAAATATTTTCAAATTTTAAATTCAATTGCAAATCAGTCTATTTTCTTCTTTGATAAGAGTGTGAGCATGAAGGTAAAGAGTTGTCCTGGATCATCTATAATTCCCAATGTTCTCTCTCTGGCCCCAGTTTTTCCCTGTTTCCCAAAGAGGAGAACTGGAACCAGAGATGGAAAGGGCCTTGGTAATTCTCTAGTCTAATCCCCTCATTTTATGAATGGGGAACAAAGGCTTGTCCAAGATAAGTTATTGTTGTTCAGTTGTTTCAACTGTGTCTGACTCTTCATGATTGTATTTGGGGTTATCTTGGCAAAGATACTCGAGTGGTTTGCCATTTCCTTCTCCATCTCATTCTACAGATGAGGAAACTGAAGCAAATAGGTTTAAGTGACTTGCCCAGGGTCACACGGCTAGTAAGCGTCTGAGGCCAAATTTGAACTCATGAAGAGGAGTCTTCCTGACTCCAGGCCTGGCACTCTATAAACCGTGCCACTTAACTGTCCATAATCAATAAACCCAGATTCTCTGGCTCCAGATACAGTATTCTTCCCACTTCACCATCTCTTAGGCCCTGTACTTCACAGAACCATTCTTGGAGCCGACAGGAATGAGCTTTAGTCCTGTGCACATTGTAGGGTCTAATTTTAGAAGCCATGGACCCCCAGGTGCCTTTCTAGCTCCCTTACCTTATCTTGGTGATGTTGCCTAAAGCTTGGACACTTGCCTCCAGCAGGGTAGTAACACTGGCCTTGGTCACCCATGAGTCTTCAACACTGTAATTAGAAATAGATATGGACTTCTCAGAAACAGGAAGGGACAAAGGGAACCTGTAAGCCTATTTAACACGCTTTTTCGAAGTCCCTTTTTTGTTCTCAGTCTATTTTCCACAGAACACAAAAATCTGAGAAATAGCTCTTTAGGGGTATGGATGGCAATAGATTAATTAAAGGAGATTCTAGGTTGTTAAAAAGACTGTTCTAGATACATCAATATAAAATCCTCAGAAAATCCAGATACCTCAGAAAATAGATCTAGATACTACAAAACAAGTCATGAGCTTCCATTTCCCATATCCCACCTCTGCCACATGTCAAAGAGTTTTTCCAACTTGACTAACTGTGTATGCAGACATACCTGATCCTCAGTATCCCTGATGGTATCCTCATTAAATTCAAGAGAAGTTGCAACCCTTGTAGTGATACTGTGTTATTGGCCAATCTAGGAACAGAGATTTTTGGAATGAAGCCCACACCCAGACTGAGCATAGGGGTTGAAGAAAGTAGAATAAATCCTTCCTATAGAGATAAGGATTTCCCCAGGAGACCAGAGTCACCTGAGGAGAACTGAAAAGGAAGGGGGATATTGAGAGAGTGGTATATTTTCCTTGATTAGTTGGATTTGGTCCCAGGATGAGACAGAACCCCAGAAGGATTTCTGGTTGTTAGACAATAGGAAGATGGATGGGAAGTAGTGGAGATCACTAGGTCATCTCTTTAAGACATCCCTTGCCCGACCCTCCAGTGATATCACATGGGACATTACCAGTAACAAAATAATGATAACGACAATGCCCCTCGGTAGAGAAATTGCTATACTTTTACCTATAGCGTTTTTTTTTTTACATATAATCATGTATAATACCATTTTATCCTTAAAGCAATCCTACATGGCAGGTACTGCAGGGATTATTATCCCAATTTTACAGAAATTGAGGCTGAGAAATTGTAAGAGTTAGCACAGGTTGTTCTTTTAGTGGTAGAACCATTAGAGTTCAATTCTGGGGTTGAAGCCTTTAGCTGATGACAGTACAATCTATGGAGACCTAAAGATATCAGTTGCTCATCTGATACTGGAGGTAGTTGGATGACAGGTATGTCCTTTTCCCATTCTAGACTCATGGAATCATAGATTTAGAGCTGAAAGGGTCCTTAAAGATCATTGACTCCAACCTCTTCATTTTACAGGGGAAGAAACTGAGGCTCAGAGAAGATAAGTAATTTGCCCAAGGTCACACAGCTAGTGGGTAGCAGAGCCAAGATACAAACTAAAATTCTCTGACTTAAAATTCTCTGACTCCAAATCCAGCACCTTTTGGGGTAACCTCCCTGGGTCAAACCTCAGGATGTCTTTTGGAGAAGGAACAATCCTAATAGGGATCAGGCTCATGGGGGCACAATATCTGGGATTCTGACTGCCTTTTCTTTCTCCTCTGTAGAGTGAGGGATATGGACTGTGTGATTTCTAAGTTCCCTTCTGTTTCTAAATCTTCTGATCCCAAGGATACATAGGGTGTCAGCTGCAGAACCCGGACGAGTGCCCACAGGTCCTGACTTCCAGTTCAGAGTTCTTCCTTCTATACCACATTGCCAAACACACACCACAGTCTGGCATAAAGCCAATTCAATTCAACTCAACCAATATTTATTCAATGCCTACTGCACACAGGGCCCAGAATGAGTTACTACTAAAACAAAGGTGAAATAGCACAGAACCCATGCTTTTAAGATATTGTTGATGTCTTTGGGGTCTGCAGAAGCTTCTCCCCCTTTCTCCCATCCCCAATCTCCTTGCTCTACTTAAGGCATTGGTGCTGGCTGCTTACATGAGATCAGTTAGCTTTGGCATTTGCCCCACCAGGGTGGCCAGTGTGGCAATGTCCTCCTGTTGGAGATTGAATCCGGTCAGCCTGAGAGGAGAAAAGGGGAAGAGGTCATGGTAGGCTTATCAGAGGGACTGACTCTACAGCTTCAGAATGAGCTGAGGATTTATTAAGTTCCAACTGTTTGCTCAGCATTGGATGGAAAGCTCACTGTGGGCAAAGACTTGAACTAGTATTGGGAATGGGGCCGAAGAAGTCAGGAAATAAATCCTTGCCCTTAGAGAATACAGAGATTACCAACTTGAGGTCTATGAATTTGTTTTTAAAAATGAGTTTCATAAACATATTTTGATGTAATTGGCTTTCTTTGTTATTTTCTGTGGTTTATGCATTTAAAAACGTTACTCTGAGGAGAGCTCCTTAGACTTGATCAGATTGCTAAAGGATCCATGGCATAAAGAGGGTTAAAAACTCCTGATCTAATGGAAGAGACATTGAAACACTGACAAGACAAACACACAAAAAACTAAGACTACAGTCAATCTGATGGCTATTCATGGTCCCAGAAAATGCCATTACAGAGAGGTGATGGATTTAGGGTGTAGAATAGGACACACATATTTTTATACACAACCACTGATGGAATTTGTTTTGTCTGTGCATATTTTTTACAAGAAATTTTCCTTCCTTTCCTTCCCAATGGATGGAGGAGTGGGAAAGAAAGAAATACATTTCTGTTAATTTTTTTTTAATTGGGGGAGGGTTTGCCTACATATGTGATATGTTCTATGTGCTTCCAGATGAAGTTATTATTCGTTTTACTTACCTGTTTTACTTTGTTACAAAAGACTTCTCATGAAGTGTGAATAATTTGTAATTGTATGAAATGTGAAAAGAAAGAACATCAATAAAGCTTTTTTGTTTTGAAAAGCTGTAATGAAAATGATTTGAGTTACACACAAGGACAGAAACAACAAAGGACAATGAAATAGATGACCCAAGCTAGAGAGTAACAGTCTGGGAAGGTTTCCTAACAGAAGGTACAGAATCATAGATTTGGAGCTAGTGGAGATCTTGAGGTCACAGAGGGTTGGGGGATCTAACTCTCATTTTACAGAGGAAGAAACTGAGGCCCAGAAAAGGGAAGGGAATTGCTTAAGATTATATGCCTGAACCAAGATTTGAACATAGCTCCTCTGGCTCTAAATTCAGTACTCTCTGCATTATACTATATTGCCAAGATTTTGAGGGAAGAGAGATATGGTTGGTAGAGAAGAGAGGGATTAACCAGCAAAGGAGAGAGTTCTAATTTCCCTTCCCCTTTCTGCCCTCCCAAATCTGGCATTACCTCAGGGTCTTTCTGGGCTCTTGGTGCTCTGAGAATTGTATCAGAAATTTCTGCTCTGGATCCAGGCTGCATAGAGAAAATTGGGTGAGCATAGGATAAAAACAGTATCTGATGAGCCCTGATCACAGAGAACAAGGGATTGAGATGATAGTAGAGTCAGGTTGGACCACAGGACTTCAGATCTTTGATATCATCTAGTCTACCCTATTATTGTATACATGGAAGAAGTCCAAAGAAGAGCAAGCATTTGTCTAAGGTCACATAGCACACATAGTAAGTAAGCATCAGAGACAAAACTAGAGCTCAGGTCCTCTGACTCCCAGTGCAATGTTCTTTCCACTGAGCTCCAAAAATGTCAGTGTCCAAAATTCTTTGGGATAGTGAGATAAGTAGGTGTTGATCTTCCCCTTCTGCCCTATATGGAGGAGACCCCAAGCGCTAATAGCAGAAAAACTGAAATGGAATGGTGAGTCACTCACCTCAGTGAGACTTCATGCGCCTGTCTGCAGGTGGAGAGAGCAGTGGTGAGGAGTAGGGCACCCTTCTTGGAGATGGCATTGTGGCTTAGGCTGCAGGAGGAAGGAGGGAAGAAGGGACTGGGCTGTGTGGCTGAGACCCTTGGATGCTGCTGTAAAGAGCACATTCAAGGAGAACTTCCTCTCTGTCATTCCCCTGCCCCCTTGCAGGATTCTTGGGATCAAGAATGCCATTCCCTTAGCTCCTCCTCATCTATCACTGCCATAATAATAACAATAACTGGCATTTATATAGTGATTTGAAGTTTGTAAAGTACTTTATAGGCATAATTTCATTTGAGTTTAACAATCACATGAGAAAGGTCTTATAGGTATTATCCCCATTTTACAGATGAGAAAACTGAGGGTTCAAGAGGTTAAATGACTTGCCCATGGACACACAGCTAGTAAGTATCAGATGTAGGATTTGAACCTAGATCTTCCCAGCTCCAAATCCAGCACTCTAACCTCTACAACATTTTGCATCCAGTTGTGTGTGTTTGGATAACCTCTGTGGTCAAAACACCACCTGCCTCCAGGAAGGGAGGCAGCTGGTCATCCATTGGGATCAGATCATTATTGCTTTGCTAGGAGTTAGTTAGCTTGGTGAGGTGGAATATAATGTTAATGAGGACAAAGTCTTAGGTTCAATCCCCATAGGGGTCAGTAAGCTTTGGGAAAAAAATCCCTACTATTTATTGACTACAGATCACTGCCTTCCTCCTTCCAGCCTTTGCTAGCCACAACTTAAATACATGACTTGAGGCCAAGGGGACTCAGATGAGAAGTGTAGGTGGCTAACTATAACTCAAGCCTCACTGCTGGGGACATAGCTCAAGGCAAGAAGTGATGAAGGCTGAAGTGATATTTATGGATTATTTATAAATTTTAATGATCCATACTTCCCTTGCTATCCATGATCATGCGCAGTCAAGTTCACAACAGAGGGACCATGGGGGATGATTAGCAGGAATGAGACTTTCAGTTCTGACCAATGTCTTGTCTCCCCAGTATCTAGCAAGGATTCTTTTTTACACAGTAAGTGGAATAGTATAGGATAGGAAGGACCTCAGTTCTTTCTGAAGAGATACCAGAGTGATGCTTGTTCTGATATCCTTCCCTTCTTTATAGCAGAGATCTTTCTTGGTTCTCTTGAATTAAGTTCTTGGTCCAAAAACCTTAAGGTTCCTATCTAAAGACTGCCCCAAAAATGCCTTCAGTTGATGGTCTCCTTTTGCTCTCACCAACTTCAACCACTCCTCTCCCTTTCTTCCCCCTTTGCCCCCAAATCCTTTAGTATAGTTACTTTCTTACTTGAGTGAGCCAGAGAGATTCATTTGAGGTAAATGCTCCAGAAGATATTTGAGTCCTTCATCACCTAGTAAGTTTCCCGACAGACTGCACAAAGTGGAAAAGGACTAGGTTATAGACCACCTATTGGTGGCTCATTATCACCATCACCACATCAACATCCTTATCCATCTACTTTAATAAATACATACAAAAAACACAACCCTTAGGAGTTACAGAAAACTGAGTAAATATGGACTTGCCTTCAAGGGGCTTATGCTTTAGTAGAATAGAAGAAGAAACAAAATAAACAGATAATGTCCCAGAGGGCTACGGGGGAGAAAGGCAAGCCGAGATGATTCCCAAAGCAGACCCATGATGAGAATGTGTAGGGATACTCCCTCAGTACTTTTATCTTTCACCTCTGGGCATTCACACAAGCTGTCTCCTATGAGGAGAATGTACCATTGCCTCATTTCTGTCTCCCAGAATTCTTGTCCACCTTCAAGGTTCAGCTTTGGTGTCATCTCCTCCATGAAGTTTTCTCTGAACCCTCACCCTACAATTTGCTCATGCTCTCTTCTGCCTCAGCTTGCCTCCTACTATACTCATCTGTGTATCTATTGTATCTTCCATAGTCGATTTTAAGCTCCTCAAGGAAAAGGATTGTTATTATCTTTGTCCCTCTAGCACCCAGGACAGCTACATTGTACACTCACCTATCTTTCTTAATTTCCCCCCAGTTTCAACTTACTCAAGGTGACTCAGATCTTTGCACTGCCCTAGTATGCAACACAGCTGTTCCATATCCACTGTGCTGATGCAACAACCTGTGAGCCTGTGGAAGAAAGGACAGACCAGAGATACTTATAGCAGCAGGCCTTGGCCCTGATCCCCTGTACCCACAGGTATACCCCTCCTCTCTTAGGTTGCTCCCATCCAGATAATAATGATAGCAACAACAGCCGCTAGCATTTGTATATTGCTTCAAAGTTTGCAAGGCACTTTAATAATACTATTCATTAGATCCTCACACAACCCTGGGAGGTAGGCGATATTATTATTCCCATTTCACAGACAAGGAGACTGAGGCAGAGAGTGGTGAAGTGGCTTGCTCAGAGTCACACAGGTAGGAAGTATCTGAGGCCACAGCTGAACTTAGGTCCTCCTGATTTGAGGTCCAGAATTCCATCCGTGGCACCTCCTAGCTGCTTGAGGATGCTATCTCAGAACAGCAATATGGGCACCACATCAAAAATCTTGGGGAAACTCCTCACTATCAGCCTAAACTCTTCTTGGCAATTTAAGCTAGCCTCACAAGTCTTAAGGGAAGGATTATTAGGATGGCTAAAGTTTCTAAAGGATAAAAATATATAGCAGGGATGATCAACCTCTGGCTCTGGTGAGGCCCCACAGTCTCTTTAAGGAATAGAATGGGCTAGCTCAGAGGATTACAGGTCGGTGTTAAGGTGACCAAAGTTATGGGTGTGGTCCCCAAGTGGCTCACCCCAGTAGCCTGGCTATTCTACAACCATAAGCTGTGCTTCTAACGCAGGCCAATGACCTCACAAATGCAAATCTGTGATCCCAAGGAGGTGACTTGAAAGAGGAAATGTGGATGGTTTGGTGCAAATCTGTCCCTACTGATAAAGACACAACTCAAAGCAAGTGTCCTACTGATGGACACTTAACCTTCCTGCATTAGGGTTGGCATAATTATCTCACAATCAATGGCATATTTTATTCCCACAATAGCCAGTCATAGTCATTCTATGCGGGGTATTTGGATCCCCTAGTGCTAATAACGTTGGGCACTAGCTAGGTCATCAATCTTTATCCTCAGGACAGAAACACTAATGGGCATTTCAGGGCTATCTTACCCACAAGACACTCCTTTCCTCTTGCCAGGACCAAAGTAGAGACAGGCATACTTCTGGGACCTAGAATATATTTAAACACAGATCAGGACTCCTTCAGCTCTCCTTGCCAGATCTCAGGATACAACAATCCTTTCAAGGGACTAAGCACAGGGATGGATGATAGTGTAGAGAGATATTTTCTCATCTTGAGAAAAGGGTTCGCAGAGCAGATCCCATGTTGTCTCTTAGGTCTACAAGTAGACTCTGATTTAGGTGAGTGACACATGAAACCCTCAAACCTGACTCACCTCGGAGGACTTGTTACAGAGGATATGTCTAGGTCAGATGATCACATACCTGACTTCCACCTTTTGAATCTGTTCACATAGGCTAATGGCACCAGCCAGCAAGAAGACACTATTTAGAGACAAAGTGATTTGGCTGAGTCTGTGAGAGAAAAGTGAGGGGAAATCAATCATTAAGAAGGAAGTAAGACAAAGCCCAGAAGTTTCTTCGTCTAAGTTGTAACATGGCTTCTTTCATATCCAAAGGTGATATTACTGACTTTACTCATCATTGGTGGGGAGACTCTGGGAACAAGAAATTTCCTGAGGAAGATGGCCTAGCAATACCAGATATAAAACTATATTATAAAGCAGAAATCATCAAAACAATCGTACTGGTTAAGAAATAGAGTGGTGGATCAGTGGAATAGATTAGGTACACAATACACAGTAGTAAATGACGACAGCAACCTAGTGTTTGATAAACCCGAAAGACCCAAGGTTTTGGGACAAGAACTCACTATCTGATAAAAACTAAGGGGAAAAAATGGAAAACAGTATGACAAAAACTAGGTATAGACTATCATCTTACACTGTATATCAAGATAAGATCAAAACAGGTACATGATATAAACATAAAGAGTGACATGATAAATTAGGAGAGCAAGAAATAATTTACCTGTCAGATCTATGGATAAGGGAAGAATTTATGACAAAACAAGAGACAGAGAGCATTACAAGATATAAAATGAATAATTTTGATTACATTAAGTTAAAAAAACTTTGCACAAGCAAAACCAATGCAACCAAGATTAGAAGGAAGGTAGAAAGCTTAGAAATTTTACCTCTGATAAAGTCCTCATTTCTTAGATATTTAAAGAACTGAGCCAAATTTATAAGAAAGAAAGTCATTCTCTAATTGATAAGTGGCCAAAGAATATATAAATAAGCAGATGAAATTAAAACTATCTATAGTCATATGAAAAATTGCTCTAAATCACTATTGATTAGAGAAATGTAAATTAAAACAACTCTGAGGTACCACTCTGAGGTATCAGAGTGGCTAATATGACAGAAAAGGAAGATGGTAAATGTTGAAGATGTTGGAAAATTGAGACACTAATGTATTGCTTGTGGAATTGTGAACTGATCCAACCATTCTGGAGAGCAATTTGGAACTATGCCCAGAGGGTAATCAAACTGTGAATACCCTTTGATCTAGCAATACCACTACTAGCTCTGTATACCAAAGAGATCATAAAAAACAGAAAATGACCTATATGTACAAAAATATTTGTACCAGCTCTTTTTTTGTGGTGTCAAAGAATCAGAAATTGATGGAATGTCCATCAACTGGGGAATGGCTGAACAAATGGCTGTGGTATATGAATGCAATGGAATGCCATTGTGCCATTAGAAATGATGAGCAGGTGGATTTTGGAAAAACATGGAAAGACTTACATGAACTGATGCTGAGTGAAGTGAGCAGAAGGAGGAGAACATTGTACACAGTAACAGAAACATTGTGTGATGATCAACTATGATAAACTTAGCTCATCTCAGCAATACAATGATCCAAGACAATTCCAAAAGACTCATGATGGAAAATGCTATGCATATCCAAAGAAAGAACTTTGTCTAAATGCAGATTGAAACATACTATTTTCACTTTTTTTGTTTTTTGTTTTTGTGGCTTTTCCTTTTTGTTCTGTTTCTTCTTTCACAACATGACTAGTGTGGAAATACGTTTACATGACTGTATGTGTAAAAAAAAAGGAATTGTATTGATGATATGATATGAATTGGATACTAAGAGATAAAGTATAGCATTCTCTGAGCCTCAGTTTCCTCATCTACCAAATGAGGATAATTATTCTTGCATTACCTTCTAATGACAAACTGCTATATCATCAACTCCATCTTGAGGCAAACCACTTATTTTATAAATGAAGAAACAAGATTAGGAAGTTTCACCAAGATTATACAGATAGTAATTATCAGGGGCAGGATTTGGACCTAGTTAACTCCAGAGTCAAAATTCTTATTATCCACTCACATTCTTTTGGCTGATTCCCCATTTATGAAAAGGCCAACTAGGGTTAAGTCTGTGCTCATGGGATGGAGTGAAGCTAATTAACTCACCCAGGGACAAAGCATGTGTTCTTGACCTCTAGTCTGTTGAGTAAACCAGCCCTTGCCCTTTCCTGCCAGAGAGGATATTTCACTAAAAAGAGTTGAAAATGTGATAGCTCTTTAGAATTCTCAAAAAGAAAGGCTTTATAGAAATCTAGAGGATTATTATTATTTTTGTCATTATCCTAATAGTTTAATTTCCTGTCATATTTTCCAGATCAGCTGACTTTCTGGGGGGCGGGGCTTCTCTGCATATTTTTCCCTCTAAGACTATACCTATCTCTTCACCTTGTAGAAAATATTTAAAATAAATCTTTTCATTTGAATAAGTTCAATCTGAAATTGAAAACAGAGTTGTAAATACAAATGAGGCCACTGCCCAGAAACACTTTCTTTGTACATGCCTGACTGTGACCTTCTGAGTCAGTGTCTGAAACATACTGCATTTGGAAGTCCCCATTCCCCAGGTCTTTTCTGTTCCAGTTGCCATACTCTATTTAATTTGGTTTCCCAATGACATAGAAATGACAATAACAAGTTCCAAAGTCCTTCTACATTCATTACCTCATTTGATTCCTCCCTACAACCCTGTGAAGGAAGCAGGGCAAGGATAATTATCTATATTTTAGAGATAAGGAAATTCAGGCCCAGAAAGGGAAAATTACTTCCCCCAGTAATAAAGTAAGCAAGTGGTAGAACCAGTATGAGAATATAAAGTCCCGTAGCTCTACCTCTTCAAACTAGGAATTATTGAAGAGATAGCATGTTATAAGGCTTTTTCAAGAAAGGTTCCATGGAATCAGTGAAAAAAAGGTCTAAAAAACTTACTGTAACAGGTTCAGATTGTGAAGTTGGGGTAAGTAGTCTACTAGCATCTCAATGCTCTGATCACTCATGGTAACATGGGAGAATCTGTGGAGGGAAAAATTCAGCAGCAGTTACATTATGAAGAAGACCAAAATGAAGGATTGATGCAAGAGGGCAAAGCAGGTGGCATGACTAGTGTACTCTTTGTTACACCGTGAGAATTCAATTCAGCATTTATCAAGTGCCTGCTGGTGAGGGAACTGTCCTGGGTGCTGAAGATACAGATTAAAAATGGTCCTTATCTTTGAGGAATTTGTATTACTCTGAGGCCACAACACATTTACACATACACATATACAATAATGTTAAACCAAGGAAAGAGAACATAAGCAACAAAAAGGAGAGGAGGAAAGGGGAATCAGGGAAAGTTTTATAGAAGAGGTGATACCTAACCTGAGACTTGAAGGAAGACAAAAGGAAGAGATGGAAGTATGGAGTATTCCAGACAAGAGGGAAGGCTTGTGTGAATTCATACAAATGGGAGACAAGGAAAAATCAGCAGTTTAGTTTGACTGGAACATGAAGTTCCTGAAGGAGATAGTATCAAATAAGACTGGAAAGATAGGTAGCAGCCAGATTGCAGAATGCCTCAAATTCCAGGTCAAGTGTGTATTTTGTCTTGGATGCAATGGCAATGGGATAGCCATTGAAGGTGTTTGTGCAGAGGGATGACATGGTCAGACCCTTTCTTGCCTTAGGATAGATGATCTTAACCACTAGGTGGAGGATGTAGAAAGGAAGGGAGATGAAAGGTCCTCAGTCAGGTGAGCTTAGCTCCTACTTTATCCTTTCCAAAGGCCTCTCTGACACTTTCTACAGTCCCTCAGTTACCCTAATTTGAACCTCAGTGTCAGAAATCACAAAATATTTGAGTTGTAAAGGATCTCAGAGACCTTCTAGTCTTATCTGTCACTAAAAAAGAATACACTCTATTATCCCTTCAACAGGTAATTATCCAACATGTGCTTGAAGACTTCCAGTGAAAGGAACTCACTACCTCCCAAGACAAACCAGTTCACTTTCAAATTAATCTAATTGATAGGAAGTTTTCCTTCACAATGAACCTAAATTTCTCTGCAACTTATGCCCCACTTTAGTAAATCTTCATCATTTGAGGGTGGGTTTGATTTTTCTTTTTTGAAAGGGAGAAAAGTCAATGAGAGCCACTTCTATTGAATAAAATGAGGCACCCAAGAGGGTAAAATTCTTGACTGAAAAATTAAGAGGGATGATAAAGACATTAGCTTCTTCTAATTCATCAGTTGCTTCTGAAGAGTTTAACCAAGGCATTTAACCTCTTGGGACTTCTGCAGACCCTCTGAGGACCCTTCTAGTTGTGAATCTGTAATCCTAAGACAATTTTCAATGAGGAGTTTCCAGACTACTCTGAGAAATGGTAGCAACAGCACTTTTAGGATAAATATTAAACTTTTCAAAGAGATCACTGCGAAGAACAACATATATATATATTAGGAAGAAACCAATCAACCACGATTGTTCTTTTAAGTACAAGGGGTGAATATAAAATAGGGAACTGGGCCTCAAGGAAGACTCAATGGCCTGTAGAGGGTATTTATTAGACGTCTAAATTTAAAAGTAAATAAGCTTCCAAGAGCCTAATTTGTAAAATGTGACTGGAGATGTACTGCTCCCTTCCAACCTGACTAGAGATGGCCCAGGATGAAGCAATTGAGGTTAAGTGACTTGCCCAAGGTTACACACCTAGTGAGTGTCAAGTGTCTGAGGTGAGATTTAAACTCAGGTCCTGCTGACTCCTGCACTGGTGCGCTATCCACTGTACCACCTACCTGCACCTTATGTGAAGTAGGAAGATAGAGAGCAACCTAAGGCAGAAAAGTTTCTCTTCCCCATACTCTCCCTTTAATGAACAGAACAATTACTTTTGGAGCAATTATTGTGACAAGAAAGATTAATTGGTGGCCAGGTCTAAGTCCAAGTCTCTCCAACCTCCAAACCTGTGAGGTAATCAGCACATGACTGTTTTTACCTGAGTCTCTTTCTACAAGTGTTTTTGCAGACCAAAGACCAAATTTTTCTTATCTTTCAGTCATTTTAGTCAAGTCTGATTCCCTGTGACCCTATTTGGAATTTTCTTGCCAAAGATATTGGAGTGGTTTGCCATTTCCTTCTCCTGTTCATTTTACAGATGAGGAAACTAAGGCAAACTGGGTTAAGTGACTTGCCCAAGGTGCAATATCTGAGAACATATTTGAATTTAGGAAAATGAGTCTTTCTTACTCTAGGTCTGGCATTCTATCCACTGTATTACCTAGCAGCCCAATGTTTTACTCATACCATAAAAGGAACCCTCACTATAACTGCCTGACTGGGGTTACAGATGTATCTGTGGGGATGGTAGTATGGCAGCTGTTTGTGCACAGAAGGAGACTTGTGGTTTCCCTAAGAAGAAGCTTGGAGAAATCATGGTTAAACAAGGTTCCTGGCCAGAGGACTACTTCTTTATTTCTCTCTGCTGCTGAAATAGAATCAGAGTCAAGAGGGTGGTCCAAAGTTAAATGTTCCCTGACCCGGTGTGGCACCAAATAGCTCTTCCCTTGCCCCAAATCATCTTCCCAATTGACTTTCCATAGCACCTATAATTCCTCCCACTGTGTCTTATGGGCTCGTGTTTTGAAGGCCTTTCTGAGAATGAAAATATGTTACATGGGAGGGATAACCCATTAGTCCGTTACCATTCTTTGACAAGACTGACTTAGCAGGAGGGTAAAGTAGTATCTATAGGACAGATTTTCCTCATGGTGGATTAGGTCAGAGCGTTGCCCAAAGAGAATAGGCTCTAGGGGATACCACTGGTAGGGGGCATGGCATGGCCCCTGGATGAAAATGTTCAATGTTAGGACACAGAATTCCTGGAATCTGCTAAAGACAAACATCATCTCTTTTGTACTTCTGCCATGGGTGAGTTGTTCTTTACATGACATCTCCCTGTCTTGGTGCCTTTGTGTAGGCTCTCCCCCAGTCCCTGAATTCCCTCTTCACCTCTGCCTCTTAGATTCTCTCGTTTCCTCACAGACTCACGTCAAGCACCAATCACCTTCTGAAGGAAGACTTCCAGATCCCCACAGCTGCTAGTGCCCTTGCTCCCAAGCAACTTTGTATGTATTTTGTATACTTCCTATATATACTTCCTGAAATACATTCATGTTTTCTCCCCTGTTAGACATGTTTCTTGAAGGTAAGCAATTCATTTTTGTCTTTCTATCCATGCCTAGCTCATAACCTGGCACAAGAGGTGCTCTATTAATGTTTGCTAATTGATTGAGTTGGTAGGTCCTGTGTGGATGGCTTCTCACAACTGAGCACTAATTATTAGCAAGCCTTTTATTGGTAGGAAGACAATATGATCACTCGTAGCGTTTTCCAAGAGGAGGAAGGGCTGTCAGGCGAAGCCTGGATGGGGCTGGACCATCATTCACCCAGGCGTCTTTTCACAGAATGAGACTTTGAATCAGGAGGCTTAGAGAAAGTGGTTGGAGGGATTGTGTTGGCCATGATGTCTGTAGGATAATGTTAAATAGATTTGAAGTTCAACAGCTACTTCCTTGGCCCCCCAAAATTTGTGGGACTAGACAAGTTCGAGACTACTTTGCACCCCATGCAGAAATCAGCATTTCTGAGCTTCAGGAGAAAGGCAGAGTAAAGGGAACCTGAGGAAGCATTTATTCTTTTACTCACTTGATCTCCAGAAGTCCCTGGCATGTCTTCAGAATTTGGAGCAGCTTCTCTAAGTTTGGGGAGTCCATTTCACACTCCCTAAGACTGAAGTAAAACAGAAGAATCAGGGACTGAAGTAGTTCCAGCTGTTGTCCCAGACACCCTCTGCTACTTCATCTCACTACTGTGTTCACCCTGATAGGCTCTTCCCACTGAGTGCAGTCTTTTACTTTGCCAACATTTCTCCTTCAACCCCTCCTCAAATTTCCTGTCTTCTGAAAAGACCTCTACTTATCATGGGTTCATCAATTTAGAAATTAAAAGGATCTTGGAGACCATCAAGCCCACTCCCCTCCTTTTACAGATGAGGAAACAGACTGAGAGGTTAAGTGATTTTTCCAGGGTCACATAGCTAGTCAATGTTTGAGGTAGGATTCGAACCCTGGTCTCTCTGACTCCAAGGCCAGCATTCTATCCTTTGTGTCACCTAACTGCCTTCTTGTATCCACTGAGCAAAACTCCACTTGGAATATAAGAAATTTCTGGGCCCCCTCTTAGTCTCTTTCAACAAAGGGAGAATTCAGGGAAGAGGGGGGAGAGACTATACCAAAAGCTCTTGAGAAAATGTGTATCCCACTCTAGGGATTCCTGCTGAGTCTTCTGCTTTGCCCATTGTCCCGAGGTACTTTGTTCCCTTGGAGAGAGGAAAACAATTTATGAGAAACCCTAGTTACAAGCCAACTAAGTAAGAACTACAAGATGTAAGAGCTAGAAGACAGGATATGGAATATTAGAGCTGGCAGGGACCCCAAAGTCATCTAATTCAATCCCCTCATTTTACAAGTGGGCAAACAGTGGTTCAGAGATGGGAAGAGACATACTCAAGGTCATACAGTTAGGAAGCATAGGGACAGAACCAGTAGCTGTCCTCTCACACCTGGCCAGTCCCTACAGCCCCTGAAAGGGCAATTAGGCTGCAGCTCCTCCCTCTCTCTACCAGCCATGACCTTGGTGTCTGCATCATTTCCTTCTGGGCTAGAGTTGCCCCATGACAAATACCCTATCTCTTTGGATCTTTGAAGGTCTCCAGAATCATGGTCCACATTTGGCCTTACACAGATCCAATCCTGAAAGTAGGTATGTCTGTTTCAATGGCATTTCCTATTCTTTGCCATGTGTCTGTGTCAAACTCTGGGCATATTAGGCAAGCACAATAAAAACTTTGTTACATGGTGTGTGCCAAGAGAACTGGGCTATGTTCATTCCTGATGAATAGAATAGGTTTAGTGAAGACTTCTCAGACTGTAATTCTTCTCCCAGGAGTGAAGTAAGACCAAGAGGCCCAAGGTCACAATATTTTTAGAATAGAATAATTCCATATAAGAATATAAAACTGTGTAGTACATTAGGGTCTCAATGGCTGGATAAAACTTACATAATTCTTCCATGTCTTCATTTCAAAAGGGATTGGCTAGATTTTGTGCCTAGAATGTAAGATCATATTCTCAGCTAATGAGAATAATGGTCAGTGAGGGAGAAGGACTTGAGTTAGAGTCTATATAAACCACTGCCCTTTCTTTGTCTTCGGCTTTCCTACTCCAGGTGAACTGGTACAGGATTGTCCCACTTCTCGAGAATCGAATAAATAAACTTTCTGTCTTCACTTTGAGAGGCCTCTGAGTAATTAATTAAGTAGGGACCTGAGCCATCCCACACACTCAGATGTTCTGATGAAGAGTTGTAGTTGGCTTCAGGTGGGTTCACTTTTGATTTTAAAATGTTCTAATTCTCTCTTCCTAAGATTCCAAAAGTACCTAACTGAGAAAGGGAGCACCAGCAAACAAAGTTACTATTTGCAGATTGCAGCAAAGTTTATCAGTGACCTCACCACTCTGCTTCCGAGATGATATAAGAAGTTATAATCAGAATGTAAATCACCACTGTTTGCCAAAGTCCCATGAGACAAGAAACCTAATTGTTTTCCTCCCAGACACCACAGCCCTTCTTCCCCCAGCAGAACAGTGCATAAAAAAATATTCTGACAACTCCAGGGTTCCAGAATGGTGAATTCTGATAGCATCCATGATTTGGACATTAGCCCTGTCAGAGTATTGGAACTGTCTGCTTTTAGGCATTTCAGATGACAAAATTTCTTACTGTGTGTGCTAGTAGAGTGGGCACCTTGGGTCAATCTACTGATTCCCTGCCCCCCACCCTCCCTACCCCTTGCTTTCTCTCTTTCTCTGTCTGTGGCTGGCTGTCGGTGGGGGGGGGGGGGAGTGGTGAGTGCTGATGATCTTTGCCCTTACCTGGCTCTCCCAATGCATCTCAAGTGGATGGACTGTTGTCTTCCCAAGCTGCAATTCAATTAAAGTCAACATTACTTAAGTATCTACTATGTACAAAGCACTGTGCCTGGCACTGGGAGAAATGTTGTTTAGATAAGGCTTCATTCTTGCATTTTGTGGAGTTGGGTGGCAGGTGGGTATAAAACATGTGGCATATAAATTTAAAACTATGATACAAAATAGAATTTAAGAATAGAAAAGAGACAAACAAGCAAAAACAGATGGAAAAGAGGGGCTCCTGGGAAGGCCGGAGAATCTTCCCCTCAGATAGCTAAAAATTGTCCCCTAAAAATGGAAGTAGGACAGTAATTATGCTTTGTAATTTATATTTGGTTGATACTTAGTCAGGGAAAACCAAAGCAATGTAAACTCTGGAATCTAGAAATGGAAGGCACCTTTTAATGAAACTGAGACCAAGAAGGGGAAATGACATGAACAAGGTCACACGGAAGGCATGACACCGCATCACAATGAAATGAGAACCCAGGCCCTCTGATTCCATTATACCATGCCATTTCCCCTACTTTTTAGTGGCCAAACTGTCATATACATTAAGATGGTGCCCATCACCCTAAATATCCTTTACTAAAAATGAACCAAGTCTCCATTTTTCACATGAATAGAGTGTGCATCCAGGCATAGGTAACTAAAAACAACGAATAATCCAAAACCAATTTGTATTTATTTGAGCCATAGGTTTTTGGTTGTGAGTTTCCTTTCCTAAATTGCATTGGTTCAGAATAACATGAGCATCAGGGTGTATTTCCTGAATACTCACAGGCTGAATTAAACTGCTACAGATAATCCACAAAGTGAGTAAGTGAGAATTGATCAAGTTCTGTCCTATGTGATATTTGGATTCCTCTGCTATCCTCCTAGGATTACCTTCATCAAAGGATCCTAAATACAGGTAGTCTGGGAGGAAACAGAGAGCCAAACTCACCCGATATCTACCTCATGGATCCACTTCAGGTCAGAGAAAGTTGAGGCTAAGCAGAACACAGCTTTCAAGGACGCTCTCTTCTCATGCAGGCTGAAGAAACATGGGAAGGGGACCATTAAATCAGGCTTGCATTCTTGGTATATTTCAAAGCAAGATTTTTTTAGAGGTCAGAGGAAGAAAACTTTATTGACTGTCAGAGTAGAAAGAGGGTCTTTGAAATCATTTAGATCAACTGATTCATTTCCTTGCTGTTTTTTTTAAAATAAAAATGTTTTACTAACATCTTTATTTTTTGATATCACAAGCATTTATAGACATATGCCTTCTCCCCTTCACCCAATAAGCTCTTCCTTGAGAGAGAAAAATAAATAAGCAAAACCACCTAATTCAGTGAGGGTATCTAGCATCATATGCAGCACTCTATATCTGTAGTCAAGTATGTTGAAAGGATGGAGGTAACTTTCCCAATCTCTTCTCCAGGGCCAGTATGAAAAATGGCCAAACTGGGGCCCAAAGAAGAAGAGTAATTTGTCTACTATCACAAAGTAAGTCAGTAGTAGAGCCAGACCAAAGAACCCAGATTTCTAGACTACCAGAAGAGTGCTTTTCCATCACATCAAAATGCTTTGTCTGAGAAACTCTCCCTCCCCATTGCTATTTTCATACCTGGTGACTTCCTGCAGCTAGTGAGAATTCCTCTCATCATTGACAGTTCCTCACACAAGCCACTGTATCTCTAGATTCCAGGCATTTTCACTGGCTGCTCTCCATGTCTGGAATATTCTCCCTCTTCATCTCTACCCCCTGTCTTTTCTGGCTTCCTTCAAGTCCCAGCTAAAATTTGACCTTTGACAAGAAGCCTTTTCCTTGTCCCCCTTAATGTGGATGCATTTCCCCTATTGACTACTCCTGATTCATCCCATATCTATCTTGTTTGAATAGTGTTTTGCATGTTGTCTCCCCCATTAAACCGGGAGTTCCCTGACAGTGGAGACTGGATGTTTTTTGTATTTCCTTGAATCCTCATTGCTTAGCATGGTGTGTGATACAGAGTAAGTGCTTAGCAAATGTTTATTGACTGACTGTCAGGACCTACCAGCAAGAAAGAACCTCCTCCAGGGAGGAAGCCACTCTTATCTCTAAGGACCATTCCATTTCTAAGTCAATGAGCCTGAGATCTGCTATAACCCAGCACCTTAAGAGATTCAATGTGTCCAATCATATCACCCAACAGAAGCTGGTTAGACTCTACCACCAACACTAGCCCGACTTCTTCGACCTGTCAATGGATCCAAGATGTCATCACTGTGTAATTCCCTCTACTGAAGCAGATTAAAACTCAACCATATCTTCCACTGTGTCTATGTTTTTCCATAAAACCTTCATAGATGACTAATACTGTAATTATATATAATGTACTCAATATAATTAACATGTATTGTAGTGGAAGATGAAAGTAGTATAAATCAATAATAAGTAAGTGGCAAAAATGATGTAATAGATAGAGATCCAGCCATGGATTAAGGAAGACCAGGGTTTGTGTTGCATCTGATACACATACATACGCATATCTATAAATGAATGTGATATCAAAAAATATATGTGACTCCAGCTAGACTGTAGCTAAACATTTAACCTCTCAGTAACCCCCTGCCCCTTTGGAAATGCTTTAACACTATTATTACAAATGAGTTCCTGATCTGCATTGGTGGAGAAAGTTTGTATGCTGAGAATAATTTCATATTCTGTTGAAATCACAAATTAGGATCTCTCTCTCTCTCTCTGTCTTCCCTTCTTTTTATATCTATCTATCTACAAATCTATATCTATCTATGAAGGGAGAAGTAATAGATCATATTCAAATATACTTTATGGTTACAAAGTTTTTGACATATATTAATCTCATTTAGTCTTCACAAAACCCCTAGAAGGCAGGCAGTACAGATAATAATATTATTATTATTCCTCAGATGAGGAAATGGAGGCTTAGCAAATTAACTTGCTCACGATCACACAATTAGTAAGCTAACACATCCAAAATATAGTCTTTTAATGACAAAGCTTTTTCTGTGACTAAAAGCAAAGAATAACAGAGATTCCCTTCCTCTCCCCCATGGATCTTGAGCAAGTGAGTCTGCTGCACAGCTAGGGTATGAACCCAAGATAGCTTAGCGCCCTGCCTCACCCCTACCCCACTGAGTGCCACCATCCAGCCCCATGACTTACATCAGGAACTGCAGGGACCTCAGGTCTGGGAGGAGGTGAGTCATCTTCTCAATGCCTCTATTGCCTAAATCGTTGTTGGATAAGCTGGGAGATGATGGGTGAATCAAAAGGAAAAGTGGGTTTTTTTCTGTATAAAGACTGTTATATGGGAATAGAAGCAAAAGGGCAGGGAATTTCCCTCTGTCCCAGTTGCTAAAGTCCATCTCTGAGGAACATTGCTCAAGCTTAAATTCCACATCTTGATAGGTTCAATGTTTCTTAAGTCTGGGTCTGAATCTTAAAAAGCTCAGCCTTCTGCCCATTTTTCCACTTAGCTAACTACCCCCTGCCAATGGCCCATGGCCCATAGTCAACTCCTACACAGGTAACAACATAGATACTGGGGAGATGCCAGTGACTAGGGAAAGAAAGTGAGGGAAAGGTGCTGAGAAATGCTCATCGTTTCCCTTCCTGACTGGCAAAAGAGTTTATTAATAATTATAATCCATCACATCTGCCTAGCCATTTTAATCCTCAAAAACATATTCAGAAATGTTATCTTATTTGCTCTTAGGAGGTAGACAGGGTTGGAATTATTATCTCCATTTAACAGTTGAAGAAACTGAAACTTTCTGAGGTTACGATTTGTTTGATGTCACATAGGGTACTAGTGGCATGGTTGAATTTAGTGCCCACATTATTTGGTCTCTTGTACTAAGATTATTTCTAGTTATGGCAGCAGTCTGGTGGACACTAAAGGGGACAGAGTCTTTGGTTCATCACGGCAAGATTTCACGGTGTAGTGGGGAACCCCTTCAGACCTTGGATGAGTTGGTTTGGGATTAGGGACTTAAAAAATCGGTAGTCCTGGAGAAAGAGAGTCCAAAGGTATGTAGTAGCTTCTGCTCCTTAATTTAGCAAGCCTGCCATTAGTGCTATGACTCTTGCTGGCCCTGGGGAGGTTGTGGCCTGGCACAGATAAACACACTCACTCAAGATGGCTGCAGTTGCCTAGCTCTCGACATAGCTTCTCAAGGTCACTGGACTGAAAACCGCAGTGTCTTAGTCTGCAAAGAACAAAGAAAAAATCACAGGTCTCTAATTTTCCACTTTAAGATACAAAGGGGAAAGGGAAAGAAAGAGAGAAAGAGAGATCAAGAGAAAGATATAACAAGTGTCTACTGATATTCAGAGAGAGGTAAGTGTAGAGGAAAACAATGAAAGACACAAGGAGACAAGTTCAAAGGACCTTAGCTTTTGCGGGGGGGGGGGGGGGGGGGAACTATCTCTAGTTTCTTTCTCTCTCCCACCTTCCCTCTTCCATTAAAAAAGAAAAACAAAACCCAAACACTTATAACAAAACCCAAATATGAATAGTCCAGCAAAACTAAGTCCCAAAGCACAGAAGTTCCAGAGGCAGAGCCAAGAGCTCCAGCACAAGGGAGGATGGATTTCAATCCTGTCCTCTCAGTAAACAGGAAGGCAGCCCCACCCCCATATTTCTCTCTTCCATCAAAATCAGTAGCAATGCTCTCCAGCCTGTCAAATACATAGATGAGAGTAATGAACTGAACTGGTTCTATGTTGTGCGAAAGAAAACCACAGAATGAATGTGGCCATCCCTCCAAGGTTGCGTGGAGGTTGATTGAGGAAGGAACAACCACTAGGCAGCAAAGGTTGTGTTTGGCCTGGAGGTTCAGAGCAGAACCTTGCTTTGTGGACCACTTCAGAGTTAGAGCAGATAGCACCCATGGCTTGGGCACCAGACATCACTGGGAGTTTGACCATAACCTGAGTGGCATCCCTCCTGGAGGCATGTGTCCACTGCCACTGCTCTTTCTCAGTGAAATTTTAAATTAGAACTGTATTTCTATTCTGACCAGTAACCCACTTATCCCCTAGATTTATTAAAAGAAGGATAAATTATTAGAAACATTACATGCATCCTACCTGATCACCCTGGCAGAAGGGGATGGTGGCTCAGGACTGTTCCTGGATAGCTGGGTATTTGAAATTGTAGCTCTAGAAAGATACACAGAGAAATGAGCTACACAAAGTCTTCAGTCTGGCATTGAAGGCCCTCCATGATCCAATTCCAAACTTCCTTTCCAGGCTTACCTCCTACTATTCCCTTAGACATACTATACACCTCATCTAAATTGGGCTCCTTACTATTCTCCAAACACACAAAGGCTCTTTGCACAGAAGAGACTCTGTTCTTTTAGGAATCTCTGGTCATTTCCTTATAGCCTCTCTCACAGTCTACTTCTCCTATCCCCTCTCTTTTTGACAAGCAAAGGGGTGTAACTCCAACTTGACTGTGACTTGAAAGACAATAGTGAGTTATGTCTAACCAAAGAAATGGTCATATTTCTTCAGTGACTTCACTCTGAACAAAATGTGTGCCTCATGGCCAAGGTCAGGAGCTTCAAATCTACTATGGGGATTTCCAATATTTCTCTTTAAAGACCAAGAGTCAGGAAAACCGTTCACCTTACAGCTACTGAGGGCTATGGGTAAGAGGAATGGCCATGGCTGAAGATGATTTTGGTTTCCTAGAAAGGTAATGGCACCCAGTCTCACTTGCTGACCTCTCTCAGATCGGGGGAGATCTCTGCTCTAGTAGTAAAGTAGCCCTGAATGATACAAAGGCAGACAAACAGGCATGCATGTGCATACACACACACACACACACACACACACACCCCTTAGCCGGTACCCTCTGAAACCATATGCCATGTTCCAGGGATGGAAACAGGGACAGAGATGGATAGTTAGAACGCACTCAAAACCTAATAAACAAACTAAAAGGGAAGGGCAGTAGTTGCAGATCCTGAAACAACGTTTGGGTAATACCTGCATTGGACTTGATCCTTCTCCTCCTGATCCCCAGCAAATCTGAGGATGGCAGTTTTGTTCTTCAGGCTGCAAAAGGAAGGTAAGTGATTGAAAGAGGAGATAGGAGAACCATTAACGCACTGCCTTTCATAAAACCTCAGGATTGGCAGGACCATCTCCCTGACTCTATTTAGGATGGCTAGTTTGGTTACAACAATTATAATTATTTTTCATTAAAATTTTTGGTGCATTTTTTGGTGCATTTTTTGCAGTTCTGAACTCTCTCCCTCTTCACACTAGAGAAAGCCACTGTTACTCATACACACATAAACACACACACACACACACGTGTGTATGTAAAAACAACAGCAATTCAATAGTAAAAACTGAATGCTACAATATTAAAGTGATCAAGCTTAGTACCAAAAAAGACATACAAAGACATTTTCCCCTATTTCATTGCTAAGACAGGGGATTATAGCTTGGGAATACTGCATTATTACAACAGTCTTTTCTAATATGTTGGTTAGTTTTGCTAGGCATTTTAATTTTTTGCTATAAGGGATAGGTCTTAGAGGGACTAATACAGTGGAAAATATGGATGATATGAAAACAAGAGACATCCATAAAATGTATTTTTAAAACTAAATTTAAAAATCTCTCATATTTATTTAGTCATTTCCTTTGGTTCAGTCTTCAAAAGTTGAGAGTTTTCCACTCTCCTCTGCGTCCCAATCCTTTATGGATCAGACCTTCTCAGCTATGGGGGGTTCTCTGTCCTAACTACAGGTAGTCATTGCTTATGGTCTTTAACTAGTTTTGAGAAAATGGGTTGTCCCTCTCCACAACTGACAAGCTTCGAAAAATCCATTCTTTTCTACTGAACCACATTGGTTTGGGGTTCAACTCTAGGTTTTATTACTTGCTGCCTTGTGTGGCCTTGGACAAATTTCTTCACCTCTAAAATTCAAGGAGAGGAGTTGGATGAGATCACCTCTAAGGTACATTTTAACCATAGTGGAAGGGATTTTCTGGTAGACCTAACCCTGTCCTGAAAAAAGAGATTGCAGCAGTCTCCCCTAGTGGGCTCACATTACCTGACATCCAGTTCCACTACATTCTTGCAGGCTTTGACTGAAGTCAGCAAGCAATATACACCATACTTGGACAACCCATTGTCACTGATGCTGCAAAAGAAAACATAGAAATGGTCACCAGCCTGTCTGCTGAAAGCTTCTCTCAATTTACAGAGGCACAGATCATGCTGGCCCAAGGAGATCCTGGGCTCTTGTTATATGAACCTTTTGCCTCTTTCTCTGGAAGACTTCATTTGGTCAAGGGCTACTAAATACTCTAGGCAAGCCTGACTGCCCAGCTGTAATCCTGATCTGTATCTTCTATCAGAAGCTCTCAAGTCCAATCTGCACCTGAGCAGTAATCCTTGTTACAGGGAATGATTTTGTAGCCTTCTCCTGAAAACTTCCAGTGAAAGGAAACCCATTACCTCCTGAGGCAGCTCACTGTCCTTTTGAATAACTCTAATTGTTAGGAATTTACACACACACACACACAATTTACACACGTGTATATTTACACGCAAACATACATATATGTGTATGTATACACATACATTCAGACGCATTAATACTTCTATACACATACATACACATATCTATCAAGTTTGAATCTATTTCTCTGCAAATTCTGTTCACTGCTTCTACTTCTTTTGTCTGGGACCAAGCAAAACAAATCTAGTCAATCCCTCTTTGATAAGGTCAGCTATCATGGTCCCCTCTAAACTTTCTCTTCTTCAGATTAATCACTCCCAGTTCCTTTGACTGAACTTCCTGTGGGATGGTCTCTCTGGTGCCCTCAGTGCCCTCCTCTGAACATGGTCTAGTTTTCTCGTTGTCCTCTGGAACTGGGCCCCCAACTCCAGATACAGTCTGACCAGCGCAGAGGATGTGGGGACCGTTCTTCTCATTCTGGATGCATTCTCTCTCTGTCTCTCCAAAATTAGGGTTAAGTAATTTACCCAGGATCACACAGCCAGTAAGTGTCAAGCGTTTGAAGCTGGATTAGAACTCAGATCCTCCTGACTCCAGGGTCAGTACTCAATCCATTGAGCCACCTATCTTACTATGTCTCTGTTAATTCAGGCTTGGATACCAGGAGTTTTTATAACTGTCATTTCACACTATTGACTCATATTAAACCTGCGGTTCAATGCAGTTCCCAAATCTTCTTTATTAGAACTGTGGTTTAGTTACACCTCCCTCATCTTGAATGTTTGTTCACTGAATGAATGAATGATGAGGGGGCTTGGGTAGAGATGGCAAAAACAAGTTAGTATACATACACACACATGTACACATATACGTGTATATTGTAATAACATTTGCAAAGTGCTTTACAAATATTTTCTCGTTTGATCCTCACAACAACCCCTGAAGTGTAGGTGCTATTATTACCATTTTACAGATGAATGAACTGAGGCAGAGAGAGGTTAGGTGACTTCTCTCAGGTCACACAACTGGTAAATGTCTAAGATTAGACTGGAGCTTAATATAGAGACAATCTAGTATAGTACCAAGGGCACTGGACTAGGAGGTAAGATTCCTGGATTCTAGCCTTGGCTTGGCTGTGAAACCTAAGTGATCTTAAAATTTCTTTTCTTTTTTCTAACCAAAAACTAGAGAAACATTGGCAAACATGAATGCTTCACACACACACACACACACACACACACACACACACACACCAAAAAAAGCATGAAGAAAAGAGGACTTCATAGGGAAACTATCTCCACTGTGCTCCAATTTTTAAAAAATAATTGAAATTTAATGTATTAGTTGCACTCCTGCTCTGCTTTCTTTGTCCCCTTCTGAACTTCCTTCTGCTCTCTTCTTTGTATTTTTGGAAGGGATTCTTTGAAGTTGGCTGTTTTTTTCCAGCATCAATATTACTTCCATCTCTTCCTTAATCAACCTTGCCCTCAACCAAAGCCCTTCCTTGGAACCCTTAGGAAAGATCTTCCCCTTCCTTTCTGAAAATGAAGGACTACATGGTTGCTAATGGGCCTTTCAGCTGTGACCCTAATCTAGGCTCATCCATAATTCTTCTGATGATTTTTAATGTTACTTCAATGCATGGTAACAGCTCTAACAGAAGGGAGGTTTCTCAGAGGCAATAAGCAAAGAATAGACATTGTGAATTGTATTTTTTAAATTGTCCACTTTGCTCCAGATCAAGGTTCATGGCAAGTTGCATGACTCAATGCTATATTCTCAGCATCTTCCACTCCCCATTACAGAACTTGACCTGGGACCTACTTAAACTGTTTGGTGATGTGCAGGTCAGGCAGGGCCTCTGCCAGCTCCCGGCAGCCTTCATCTTCCAACTGGTTTCCTGACAAACTGAGATACAGATAAGTGAGAAGTGGTAAGAGGTACTAGGAACAATGTGTTCGTCTTCTTCTCAGCTGCAATCTCCCTATCTATCCCAGTGGTCCCGGGTAGAAGTTGGAAGATCTATCTCTGCTTGGACCAGATGGACAAGGTAGCACCCAGGCTCCATCTGATTACTGAGGAATCTTTCCCTCTCTCTCTCTCTGTGCCCTGTTCTAAAAAAGAAAGGCAAGAATCTGGGCCAGAGCTAAATTATCTGAAAAGGTATTCTCTCTTTTGCCCCCAGACTTTCTCTGAGAAAAGAATGGGAGTCATGTCAGCAGTTAAATGGGACTCCACCAATCCCAAAGAACCACTCCCTGCCCCAACCTACCCTCCAGAACACCAAACAACAGTTTGGGAATCTGTCTAGTTTTTGGCTGGGAAAACGTTCCACTTTGACTCAGGGAGAACACTGAAAAAGTGGAGGGTGAGAGTAGGGTATTATAGGCTAGAAAAGCAGGGAGAACTGCATTCTGCTCCTTCCCCTTCCCTTCCCCTCTCCTTCTCCTCTAACTAAGAATCATGTATAATTGACCGTTAATCTAAATCTCTAGATTCTCAGGTACCTGGGAACCAAGGTACCACCCACATATATCACCTGCTCAGACAGAGTTGTTTGTTCAACCTATCTCCTGATTTGGATCAAAACCAGGGGCCCTGAAGCAACTGTGTCATTAGGGTCACCCCTCTGATGCCATTCTCTAGTCCAGAGGTTCCCAAAGTGGGCAATACTACCCCCTGGGGAGGTGCTGGAACAATCTGGGGGGGGTGGTAGTAGCCTCAGGAGCAACTGAAGGATGTTGAATTGGTGGAATATAAGGAAAGGAATTGGTATAATATAAGGAATTGGTGGAAGCATAAGGAAAGAAGAGAAAGAAAGCATAAGAGAAAGAAGAGAAGAAAATTCTGAAAAACTGTTTATACATGTTTTGTCTGTTGTATAATGGAGTTAAACTCATAGTGATTACATTATTTTCCAAATAAACACCGAAATTGTAAGTTTTAACTGATCAGTGATCAAGTTCGCCAACAGTTCTTAACAAGCAAGTATTGGTAGGCAGGCAAGCATGTTGCATGTTGTTGGGAAGTCAAGCATGAATATGTGTGTGTAATGACATTTCCAATAAGATACTATATGGTTACATGACATAATATTGAGTGATCAAAATTTCCTTGCAGGAAAAACCCTACAAATTTACAATTATTAAATTTAAGATGAGTCATTTAAAATGCATTTTTTTCAAATGACAAAATTTTTTTTAAAAAGTTAAAGAGTTAAAGATAGTAGATTTCCAGGGGGACGCTAAACAAATTTTTTTGGGGAAAGGGAGTGGTAGGCCACTACGTTTGGGAACCTCTGCTCTAATCTATAGTGCAATCTATAATGAATGCTGGATGCCTGAGGCCCCTCAAACCTGGTAATCCCAAGACCGCTACCCCCTTTTGCCATTATGGCAATCCACCTCTGCCTTTTCCTCTCCTTCTGGTCTCTTCCTCCAACATCCCAATCTCATTCACTCATTTGGGACCCATGGGACTGGAGCATGAAGCAGAGTTGGGGTGTGGGGTTTACTCACTCTACTTCTTCCAGGTAGGGTCTGTGCTTGAGCATCTCAGCTATCTCCTTTGCATGATGAACAGCAAGGTTACATTTCTGAAGCCTGGAGATTTCAGGGGAGAGGTGAGGAAGGAAAGGGGGATAGACATGTCTACCCAGCACGCCAGGGAGAGGTGATGTATTACTCATCTGAGTCAAAACAACCCACAGGAGAATTGGATCCTTACTATTCATACCTTACTGAGTCAGGGTAGCATTGTGCAGGACACCCTCCAACCCAAACATCATTCCTCCCAGGGCTATCACCCTCCCCCTGTTTGGGAGATCATCTGCTAAGACTATGTACTAAGGTATGGAGGAACTGAGATCTGCCTTTGTGAAAGGGATATACATACTGATGAAATCATGTTAACTTGATGCTTGAAATATCAATATTTTCAACTTTACCCTTCTTACCTGAATATTAGCTTTCTGGCCTGAGTCATAACCTTCTCTGGGGGCTCATTTTTCTTCACATTCTGGGATCTACAAAAATAAACCCAAGATGCTAGAGAATAAAAACCTTTAAAATACTGTCTAGAGTCCATAAAACATTAAACAAAATAGCCCAGATCTGGATCCCAACCAGCCAAGTTACCAGGATATCAGGCACAAATAACCACAGTCATTTTCAAGCTTACACTGGTGAGCAGGGCGGGTGGGGGGCGGGGGATGATTAAAACACTCAGGTCTAATAAAGGTAGTACTTAGGAGCTGCAGAAGGTAGCTGGAGTTGTTTTTCTATATATAACAACAGTAATATTGCTATTAACACCATCAATAGTAACTGCATATATTTATAGAGCTAATTATTATAAAGATAGTGCTTGGTTTAAACTTGAAATAATGAAGCCAACTCATTCTGAAAGAAAGCTCTCATCTAAGGAAAAGTTTCTTCAAAGATTCTATGAGGTATTTTGAGCAATTATGCAGTGAATAGCAGTTACTTGTTCTTATCTTTCAAGGAAAGTGAGACAAAGTAGCACTGGGGATGAAAAAATAGAAACCATCAGTTAATAATACGATGTTTCCAATTGGCACTTGTAGACATCATCTGTTGAGACCATAAAATGTTGAAAATGTGACTAGTTAGTGAAGGGACTGATTTGTTAAAAACAAATAAATCAGAACTTTTCCATCCAAATGAATGTTGTCCCTTTCCAAGCATTTCCTTGGGGTGGCCATGCACTCATTCCAGTAAACCTGACTGAACCTGCTCAAAACACCTCTTTAGGAACTGCTATATGCTATACATTTCTGTCCTTTATAACGCAAGTGAAATAGGTGACCTGGCTCATAAACACTATTAGGTGCACAAAACTTTTCACTGAAGGGAAAGGTGGGGATGAAATGCAACTGAGATGGGGATGGGGCAGAGGGGAAACTGTCAGAATGGAAAACCATCCGCTGATCTTGGATCGTTTTGCATTTGGCAGAATCTCTCAAATGCATCAGAATTTCCAAATGATGACCTTGGGTGACTCTTAGACCTTGTGGGATGAATCCTGCCTGAATAATGCCATGGAAATCAAAGAAATAAATTGGTAAGAACTTCATATGTGATTTTGACATGAAGATTTCCTTGGGTCTTGAGATCCCAGCTTCAAATCTCAGCTTTTCTCCTTACTTGTCAGTATGACCCTGGGTAAATCATATTATCTCTGCAAGCCTGTTTTCTTACTTGTAAAAGGAGAAAATTGCACCAGATGATCCCTAACTCTGACAGCTCTAAATCTTTAGCTGCAATTTTTCACTGTGAACTGGAAACATGATTTTGCACTGTTTATTTCTATTTTCTTCATCCCCAATGCTATTTTATCTCATTTCCCTTGAAAGATTAGAATAAGTAACTGCTATTCACTGCATAGTTACTCAAAATACCTAACAGAATCTCTGAAGGATTTTTTCCTAAATGCTAGTTTTCTTTCCAAATGAGTTAGCTTCTTTATTTCAAATTTAACACCAATCATCGTCCTCATAATTAACTACCTGTTTGAAAAAACAACCACAGCCTAGCTTTTTCATCATCATTGCTCCCAGAGGATTAATTGCTTCATGCATGATCACAGTTAATTTCTCCACTGCTTTCACCTTTTAGTGTCAGTTAGAAACAATCTCATTCTTGACACAGCATCAGCCCCCCCAAGCTTCTGTTAATATGCTCAGTATCTCATTTTCTCACCTCATGTCACAGAAACCTTGTCATTACTTCTCTGCCCTCAATAGCAGGCAATCACACACCTCTAGAGGAGACCATACAACCATAGTTAGACAGGGCAAACTACAAGTTTATCTTGGCTGATGTTAACTGGTCCCTCCCTTCTATATGCCAGTCCTTCTCTGTTCTACTCCTTCATCTTTGACATAAATCTTCTGCCCTTCCCTGTTGGCATAGGACCTTGAGAAAATTGAGGTCATTCATTATAAGTTCCTTCTTAATAAATGCTTGCGTCTTCCTTTCCTCTTCCCTCAAGGACCAGTCACCTTGGAATCCTCAGTTCTGCTACAGTCACTTCATGCAATCACCAGGAGATTATTGGGTGTCAGATTCTTGTGTTAGGAAGATAAAGAAGGTCCCTGCCCTCAAGGAGCTTATCATAGAGGAGGTGAAACAAGTGTGCCACTAACTATGAGATAAATACCAGCACTACAAATGAAAAAAGGCATGCAAATTGAAATGCACTGCAAATTTTTCTCTGGTTCTGATAAAGTCTCCTCCTCAAAAAAGGAATGAAAAACCAGTGCCACTGTTACACAGTCCCATCAGAAGTGGAAGAGGATACAGAGACTATCTCATCTAATTTCAGATGGGAGTAAACGTGGTAAAGGAAGTTGAACGGTGGAACTAATGCCCCATAACAACTTGGGACAGCCTCAGGGGCTCCTCAGTTCATTGCAGAACTAAGATTTCTTCCACATTTGCTCTTTGAATGGACTCAGGTTTTCCAAGTGGACTGAGCTTTGTAATCTTTCCTAACCCAAAATTTTACCCCACCTCACATCCAATTCCTAGGTATAGTCAACCTTTGCTAATTTAGAATAGAGAAAGATAGCCTGAACTAGTAAAAAATTTGAATCAGAATGTTTTTCAAAGAAATGCACTTTAATTACTTTTCAGACTAGACTAGTTTGAAGCATGCATTTACCAGCTAACAGTTTTATTAAAGGGAGGTACTTTTAGTTGCTTTAATGAAATATATAAGAATAAGGGTGACTTGTAATTAATGCATTAGTTAAAATAGGCTATAGATTATCTTTAATCTGGCTCAATCCCCTCATTTTACAGTTGAGGAAACTAAGATGCAGAGATGAAGTGAATTCTCTAGGGTCACATATGGGGATAGCACAGCCGGGATTTGAATCCAGGTCTTCTGACCTTAAATCCAGTGTTCCTTCCATATACCACAAGACTATTTGGCATGGTTTTCCCAAAGTACACAGGCTGCCTCTTTGAGACTAACTGAGGCCTGCAGTCACCTGGAAAAGGGATATCAGAATTACTCATGACCTCTTCTTACCTAGGCATATCCAGAACCTTTCCTGAGGATACAAAGAAGAGAACGTTGATCTGTGCTTGCCTGTGAAAAGGAAAATAGGAGAGGAAGAACAAAGCCTGAGTTAGGCTGCCAAGCACAAAGTAATAATAACCATAGTTACCATCTTACTAATACTTACTATACATAAGATACTGTACTAAGTGCTCACAATTATAATCTCATATAAACTTCTCAATGGGGGTAGTAGGGGCTATTACCCCATTTTACAGATGATGAAACTAAGGCAAATAGATGTTAAATGACTTGCCCGGGATCACATAACTAGCAAGTGTCTGAGATCAGATCTGAACTCAGATCTTTCTGACTGCAAGCCAGACACTCTATGCATTGCACCACCAGAGCTGGTATGAAGGAATTCCTCATGGTGTGACCAACCTTGTCATTTCTGAGATCCAAAGCCCAAGCATGTAAAACTCGAGGAGCCATACATCCCACCATCAGAGATCACTGGCTGCCTTCTCCCTCACCTCCACCCTCTGGACCTCCAATTTCTCCCTGGCCTTGAGTCCCAACCTCTGCAGGTGGTCTCTGGCTGAGACCACATGGCTCACCTAATCTCCAAGGTGGTGACTCTGGGACAATAAACCGCTTCCTTTACCAAGGCAAGGACTGTCAGGACAGAAACTGCATTTCGGCTTAAGCTGTGGATTTGAGGCAGAGAATCAGGTATCAGAATAGAAGTTCTACCCAGCCCAGACTTCTCAGTATCATCTCTTCCTCTCATCTCTGCTCCCACCTTCCTACTCCTTAATGCATTAGTTGCCTTATATGAACTCTGCCTGCCTCCTCTGCAGTTTTTGTGCCTAGCCCCTAGACCCTTCTACCTGGACCCTGCCCCTGATGCTTGGCCCCCATAGACAGAGAGTCCAGAGAGGTCCCCCAACCCACTGAATCCAGAATCCTGCCTCAGGGTTCAATGATAAACCTTAGTGTTTCCTGACACCTTCTTGGGGGACAGATTCTACTCCATTCCTGGGTTTTCTCAGAACGGATTCTAGGCGACCTTCAGGCACTAGTAGTTGGTGGTGGGGAGCAGAGAGAGCCTGGGACGAACTGCTTACGATGACCTTTGTCTGCTGCCTAAAATGAATGATGTAGTTACTTACTCAATTTTCTGTAGCCATGGCATCTTGTGGAGTATTTCAATGATCTTTAGACATGAAGTATCATTCAATCTGTTGTCCTGCAAACTGAAACATAACACATGTCATTATCTTGGGGCTGTCTGATCCTGGGATTCTCCTTATTGAGTATCTCAGAGTGCTCTGCCAAGCTCAAAGGAGGTAGGCAACTACCATGACTCTCTCCAAAAGCAGACACAAGGCCCAGCGAGCACAAGCGATTTGCCCACCCAGAGTGCCAGGTAGAGGTGGCGATTCTGCCCTCTCTCCTCTGGGCTTTATTTTTCTGTCTGCCACTTGCATTTGACTCAGCATTCTATCCTTTTCAGGTTCAGTGGGAGTTTCCACTGAAGGGTCCTTATCTCATTCCTCAGGAGCCTCCCAACTGGTCTACAGGGGAACCGTGCCAGAATGGTAAGTTCTAGACTTCTCCGTAGCTTTAATCAGGTAGGATCACAGCACCAGGGATCTATCTAGTTCTAAGTGAGGCAGGGCCAGAAAGGCAATGTGACTTAAGGGCCTTCATTCTAGTCTGAACTCTGTTATGACTAACTCTGGGACTCTGAGTCAGTGATTTTTCACTTTTCTTCTGTTAGGGAGAAGCTGTAACTCCTTCGTTGATTGCTTTAAAGTACTGTTGTGAGATTCAAATGAGATATGAAAGCAGAAGTGCCTTGAAAAGTCCAAATCTCCATTCCCTGTGTAAGTTATGATCATTGTTGTGTTTCCTACGTTACCAGTTTCCAACTTTTTTTTATTTGAAACACATCCATAAACTTGTACAAACATACTGGTAGGAACTTACAATAAAAATAATTCATATATATGTGGTGCTTTACTCAGTCAATAAACATTGATTAAGTGCCTACTATATGCCTAGCACTCTGCAAAGTACTGGGGATACAAAAGGAGGCAAAAGGCAGTCCCTGCCTTTACGGAGTCACAATCTAATGGGGGAGACAACAGGTAAACAAATATATGCCTCAAAAAGCTAGTTACAGGATAAATAGGAAAGAATTCAAAGAGGGAAAGCATTAGAATTAGAAATGCTTCCTATGGAAAGTAAAATTTTATCTGGGATTTAAAGGAAGTCAGGGAAGTCAGTAGCTGGAGTGAGGAGAGAGAATCTTTCAGGAATAGGTGACAGCCAGAGAAGATGCTGGGAGTAGAGAGATATATTTGTCTGTGGAACAGCCAGGACATCGGGGTCTCTGAATCAAAGAGTACATGGCAGGGGAATAAGATATAAGAAACCTAAAAAGGGAGGAGGGGGCCTATGATGAAGGGCTTCCAATGCCAAACAGAGGATTTACGGTTATAGAGTACTTCACATATGGAGCCCTAGTCCTTCTCACTGACTTTGTTGTCCCATTAAGAGAAACTTAGAAACCCACAGCTAACTGTCATCCTTGGAAGCCCTGAGAGAGAGCTAAGAAAACATCTTTCCTGAGGAGAGTGGTCCAGTTAACTACCCTTAAAGAATGAGTGTGTGCAAAATGACAAGAGTTAACTGTCATCGTTGAGCGAGTCTGAAGGAACAGTTTTAGGGAACTGAGTTTAACTCTGTGGAGACCACCTGTTGACAGACTTAAACTGCCATTTTGAGAGAAACAAGATTGTTGAACTGTGGTTTCAAAGTTGAAAATTCAGTTAGGAGAGGAGACTGGCTGGGACTGGTGATCCATCTTAGAGCTTACATTTTACTGAAACAGTTCTCTATTTCTTTGCATTATTTCTTACTATTAATAAATTATATGGCCAATAAAATTGATTTTTGTCTAAGCCTATGAAATGCTGAAAGGCAGCAAAAGTTTATGGGGAAAGGTTTCTCTGATTTTTATGAACCAGAGGCTTAGATCTAATTAATTATTATTGAGATAGTTTCTTTATTATGAGAATTTATGAAGAAATTTCAAAATTTACCCTCTTTGTTGCCTATGAACCAGATGAGAGAAAGAATAAGGTAACCAGTCAGTAGAAGAAGTAAGAATTTGGTGTGTGTACCTGAGAGCACCCAAGGGGTGTTGTTCTCACTTCACACCAGCCATCCATAGCCTCTTCCATGGGACTGCTACAGTCCCATGTGCATCCTCACAGCAGTCCTATGAGGTAGTTACTGTCTTATTATCCTTGTGTTCTTTATGAAAATTAAGGTAATTGACTCAGAGTCACCTAGCTTGTGAGTGGCTGTTAGTATTCAAATTGAGTTCTTCAACCATACCACCTATTTCATGTTTGAGAATGAAGGATACATAACAACAGCTTCCTGTATTCCTTCTGTTGTCCTGTTCAGTCACCTGTCTATCTATACTTCCTCAATCCCAAACATATAATATGTTTATGCATATGTATATACACATAACAAATGCCCTTCCATCACAGTCCCCCCGCCTTTAATTTCCTAATTACAAGTTGGTCAGGGGAAGGAAGAAGTCCAAGCTATCCTGATGTACATGCCTCAATAGTCCAGCACCCTGCCACAAGATCTAGGCCAAAAATGAAAAACTTCCCCTCTCTTCCATGGGTTTCACTGTCCTCTGGGATCCAGTCTTATTTTACTTGATACCACAACACTTGCTTTCTGGATTACATTGCTTTGATGGGGAAGAAATATTCTGGGGCAGCCAATAGCGGGTGGGGAAGGTTTAGGACAATTTCATTTACCTCCAAAGTCCTGGATTGGGTTAAACAATCCCATTGCCCCACACTCACTTAATCTCTTCCAGATGACAGTCTATAAACGCTTGGGCCAGGTGGCCAATGCCTCGAACTGAGATGTTATTTCCTGTTAATCTACAGAAGTACAGACACAGACACCAGAGAGAAAGAATCATGATTGAGCACCAGGATAGGACCTACCCTCAGGCCATAGATGTCTATGCTGGAGGATCTGGGGAAGGGGAGTAGCCTAATGTGTGTACCCTTTCTCCAGGGAAGCAGGGAGCAGCTTTGGATTAATTCCCTGGGTTTAATGCCCCATGACTTATCCAGGGATAGGCCTGACCAGTGGGAGCAGTGTGTCACATGATATGGGAAGACAGCTGAGTTCTAAGAAAAGAGCTCACTCAAGTTTCTTCAGATTTCCCATTGTTGGCAATGTTCTGGAGAGAGCTTCTGCAAAAGCATCTCTGCATTTCCTGCTTCTAACTCTAGAGGAGGCAAAAAAGAGAAAGTGGGAAAGGTTTAAAAGACTGAAATGATGTAGATAAACTAAAATTATATAGATCAAAATTATTTAACATTATTGAATCAGAGGAATCACCAAAAGGAAAATTCATAGGGTCAAAGATCTAAAGCTTGAAGGAATCTCCAAGCTAGAAACCATTTAGTCTAACCCACTTATTGTACAGATGAAGAAACTGAAACTCTGGGAGATTAAGAGACTTGCCTGAGGTCACATGTGTATTAAGCATCAGAAATGTTATTTGGACCCACGTCCTTCTATTCCAACGGCAGTATCTTTCCATTGTGCCACACTAATGCTTAATATTAATTTATATTTCTAAAGGAATACTATTTTTCCATAAGAAATTTTGAGTAGGAGGACTTCAGAAAAACCTGAAAAGGCTTACATGAACTGATGCAAAGTAAGCAGAACCTGGAGAATATTATAACACAGTAACAGAAACATTGTGCAATGACCAACTTTAATAGACTTAGCTCTTCTCAGTAATGCAATGATCTAAGACAATTCTGAAAGATTCTTGATGGAAAATAGTATCTACATTCAGAGAAAGAACTATGGAGTCGGAATGCAAATTGAAGCAGACTATTTTCTCTTTCCCTCTCTTTTTTTCTCATAGTTTCCCCCTTTTGGTCTGATTTTTCTTTCACAACATGACTAATGTGGAAATATGTTTAATATGTTTGTACTTGTACAGCCTATATCAGATTGCATGCCATCTTAAGAAAGGGGTAGGGGAGAGAGAGAAAATTTAGAACTAAATCTTATAAAAGTGAATGCTGAAAACTAAAATAAATAAGGTTTTAAAATATTACTTTATATTTCTCTCATTTGATGGTTCATGAATTGCCCAGAGTATGAACTGAGACTAGAACCCAGGTTCTCTGATGTCTAGCCTAGAGCTGTTTTTATCATAACACACTAGAACTAGATTCCTACAGCCACAGGGCTCACTGTTTTCATTTGACAGAAGAGGGAAGTGAGTCTTTGAGAGGTTTAGTAATGAGGCCCAAGGTTACTAAGATAATTAGGTACAAAGTTAGGGCTCCCATATTCAATACTTGTGACCAAGAGTTCACATATTTAAAGTGTCTAGCTAGAGTTAGGGTTGATGCCTGTGACCAAAGAACTGAGAAGTTAACCTCCCTACTGTGATGGAACACATGCCATGGGCTTGTTAGTACCACCCCACTGCACTGATCTGCCTTATCCAAGCACTCAGTCTCACAAAGGCCACATTTCCCATAACACTATGTATTAACTCTATCTCTTACTCACCTGAGACTCTCGATTTTCTCACAGCCAACTAGGGCATCGAGGCACTGGGGCTCCAAAGAGCAGCCAGAAAAATCAAGATGTATAGAAGCAGGAGCATGGTTGATGACAGTGGTCAGGGCAGCCAAATCATTGTAGTTCAGGGGGAAATTGTGGAAGTCCAGACTGAAAGGAAGGTGCTTGCCAGCCTGCTTAACCAGCTCAGCATCCTGGGTCTCCTCCACACAGTGACACAGTTCTATCATCTTGGGGCCTGTTAGGCTTCGGGCTGCCAGACCCTGTAACACTTGCCGGATGACCACCTGCTTGGTACCCACCCAGGCTTCATCCTGTTGGGACAACTGACTTAGGAAGGACTGGCAGGTCTGAGAGGAGAAGCCCGACAAAAACGTATGGAAGCGATCCAAAAGTTCTGTCTTGGCTTCAGTCCTCAGGGACCATTTGGACTTGAGGAAGAAATGGCAGCTCAGTTCAGTCTTATTTATATTGGGGCTCACCATCAGATACAGGGCTGCAAAGAACTCCTGTAGGCTGAGGTGGACAAAGGCATAGCATGTCTTTTGCTGCTGGATTCCTGTCTTTACCCTGAAGGAGGCCAGTAGGTTGTGGGTAGCTGCAAAGGCTACTACACGTTCAGGTATGTTACCTGGATAGAATACTATTTGCTTGGCCATTAGCCCCTTGAGGGCTAGTTCACCAAGGCCCAGAAGAGCCTGGGAGTTCTTGCTTAGCCAAGTGGCTTTGTCCTCAGAAGCCCCATGCTTCCGACTGATGAAGATGTGAAACATCTGCATATAGACCTGGGTGATGGTTGAGGGGAAATTAATGGTATTGCCCTGGAGCAGGAGGTGATAGAGGCAGATGCAAATGATAGAGCACAGAGCTGGGATAGAGCACAAGCTCTGGAGCTGGGTATTGTCCCTGAGTTGGGCAAGGGCCATGTCCTGAAAGGTCAGTCCATGAAAGAAGTTGCTGACATACTTCTCTATCTGCAGTGAATTAAACCCCCAGACCTCAAACACTGATGTGGCTGTTTCCAGCAAGAAGTCTGGGATCTTCCCAGGGCGTGATGTGGTCACCACCCAGCAGCCTGGCAAGAGGGATCCACTACAGAGCCTTGAGAACAATGTGGCGACAGGAAGAGACAGGGTAGGATCCAGGGAGTCCTCAACACAGGGCCCTCGAGTAGGCCAGGGGAAGAGAAACTCATCCAGCCCATCAAAGACCAGCAGAACCCGATGGGCATTCTCCTGGAGATGCTGGAAGATGGCATCACTCTCATCCTCTGGGCTCAGGTATAACTCAAAGAGGAGCTGGGAAAGGGTCAACTCCTGCTTCACTAGGTTAAGCTGGCGGAATTCAAAGAGGAAGACCTTGCTGAACTGGCCCAGCTCATCATTTGCCCACATCTGGCAGATTCGATGCATCAGCATGCTCTTCCCTGCCCCTGGCTTCCCAAGCAGGACTGTTACCTTGGTACCTGCACCAGACTGGCCCTTGAAGAGGTCCTGGACCTTCAAATTAGTTCCATCCTCTCCCTCAAGAGGTTCTGACAGAGCATCACCCTGTGGTTTCTCTGGGTTCTCCTTCAGCCAGGTTACCTTCCCCCGACGTACAACTAGGTCCACATAGTTCTGGCTGAAGGAGAATGGCTGCCTTTGATGGGGCACAGTGCTTCTTATGTGTGTCCTTCCATACCTCTGCAGGAGCAAAGTCCTCAGGAGCTTCTCATACCTTCTGACAGATTCTGCATGAGACCCAGGGTTGGGGAAACAGGAGAATTGAAGAGTTTCAGTTTCCCTTCCAGCCTTTCCCTCCCCTTGAAGACATGACTTGTGATTCTACCACAAGACTCAGTGGAGGAAGAGTGCGACAGGGAAAATGAATGAATCTACTTCTTTCCCCGTTAGTTGCGAGGGACCACAGAATTTGAAAGTTGGAAAGAACCTCAGCAGTCATCTAGTATAATTCACATCTCCCCAAAATCCCCATTACAATGCATCTGACAACTGGTCACGAACTTCTCCTTAAAGACCTCCAGTGATGGCAGGCCATCTTACCCCTTTTGGTTTTCATTCATTGCTCCTGGTTCTGTACTCTCTCATCTCATTTGGGGTGTCCCTAGGCAGGAGCATCCTGGAGCCAGTTCTAATCAGCTCAGGACAGCCAACTGCTAAATTTTTAGTTTGAATATTTGCACCTTGGAATTTTGTAAATACTACAAATCAGGGTTTTTAAGAAAATGTTTGAGAAAATGTTAATGATGCAGATTAAACTTTAAAATTTATGCCATATTTTCTTTTCTAGAGAGTAGGTTGTTAAATATCTACCAGCATACCCTAGGGCCATCCCACTATTTCTTTCCCCATAACCCAGATCAGAGAAGGACTCTGGCCTTTAGTGGGGAGCTACCCATACCCTCTATCATGGAAACAGTCCAGCAAGAACACTGTGTCTATAGGGTATGGGATGGGGAGGGGGGGTTTGGGAAGGGAGGAAAATACCTTTTAAAGTAGTGTGCTACAAAGCCAATTACTAGATGAACTAAATTAAATCCCCAGTACCTCAAGCCCTTATCCAAGCCTGCACTGGAGAGTTCTTTCCAGAACCAGAGGGACTTAGGGAATAGAGAGGTTCTGGGGAAGGGACAAAATTTCTCTACTTGCCCCAAGGCACCTCTCCACCTCCCAAGGCCACATTTGATAGCGAAAAGGCTATTCCCTATCATTTGGAATCTTTCCGAGAATAATGCTTGGGTTATTTTTAATGTCAGAGAGCTGGCCAGTGAATACATGCCTCAGGGAAGTTTCTTTGTTAGATGAGCAGGGACTCAGTATGGTCTGGGTGCTCTAGTTTGTCCTACTTCTTCGTTATCCCCCTCCTCCCCCTACACATACATACACAACGGCTAACAGAACTGAATTACCTAGCTGCTGCCGCCTAGACCATTTTGGACGAGGTGAGGAGCCTTTCTCAGAGGAGGGTCGCTTGAGGCCTAGGAAAAAAGGTGATGAAGACATTGAGATGCAAGCCATGAACCTGGAGCTATGAAGAATCTCTGAACATCCCTCTGACCTGCTCCTACCTCCTGATGTGGGGAGGGGAAGGGGGCAGGGAGATGGAGGAGGCAAGGGAAGAAAGCTTCCAAAAAAAAGAATACAGGTCCAGAATGCTACAAGAAACCAGAGAAGGGGCCAGAAAGCGGCAGAACTTACTTTCTTCTTGCAATTGAATTTGTCTCCAGGACATGGGGTCTAGGTTGGACAGGGAGGTAGCTCAGTATGTCTATGGTAGGCAGAGGTCTATGTCCTAGCATAGCAAAGTGAGGAGACCGTAGCACGACAATATGAATGAATGACTTACATGTCTGACAGGCTGGTAGCCCCTACAGACTATAGGGATTGTTTCTGCATGACTTCCCCAGACCCACAAAGGGCAGAGCCTGTAGGCAGGAGGATGGAGCCTGTCACTGTTTCCCCAACTCCTTCAGTCAGGAAAGATTACCGCCTCATTGTTCCTCTCTCCAAGTCTCTCTAAGAGTTATATAAAATTCAGAGCAAGGAAAGGACATCGGAGACCACTTGTCTAAACTCTAAATGAATAAGAATCCTTTGAACAAGTGGTTATCCAGCCTCTGCTTGAAGACTATCAGTGGTGGGGAAATTACTATAGCTAAAAACAAACCATTTTACTTTTGAACAACCTAATAGGAAATTTTTCTTTACATCAGGACTAAATCTGCCACTTAGAAGCAGCTGGTGTGACCTAGAGGCCTCAGGTTTGGACTCAGTCAAAGGGTCACACTTGAGGACCTAGAGGGCCACATGTATCTGTGAGGCTGCAGGTTCCCCTTCCCTAAGCTAGGTAGTTCAATGGAGAGAACACTGGTCCTGGAATCAGGAAGACCTGAGTTTAAATTTGTCCTCAGACACTTACTAGCTGTGTGACCCTGGACAAATCATTGACCTTTGTTGTCTCAGTTTCCTCAACTATAAAATGGGGATGATAATAACATCCACTTCACAGAGTTGTAAGACAAATGAGATAATGGTTGTAAAGACTTAGCACAGTATCTGGTATATAGTAGATGCTTAATAAATGTGTGTTTCCTTCCTTTCCAGTGTTCAAGGCTGTCAAGATCTCTTTTTGGTCATGATTCTGAATTCTGTCATTCAATGTATGAGCTATCCCACCTTAATATGTATTGTCTGCCTTCCAGGTCAGACGCGAGGAACAGATCGGAGAGGCCAAGCACATGATCTAAACAGTCTATTTTCCTTCAATAATCCCTTAAGAAACTACCTATTTCTGCTTTCTGGGACTAAGCAGAACAAATCTAATTCCTCTTCCATATAGTTCAATTCAGTTGTTGTTCAGTCAAGCCCTACTCTTTGTGACCCTATTTGGGGTTTTCTTGGCAGAGATACTGCAGGGGTTTGTCATTTCCTTTTCCAACTCATTTTACAAATGAGGAAACTGAGGCAAACAGGGGTAAGTGATTTGCTCAGGAACTAGGAAAACAATATTCACAGTGACTATAACAATGTAGGTAGAAAGAAAAAACACAAAACAATTAAAACTGAATATTGAGAAAGAAAAAAAAGAACAGACTTTGTCCTCAAAGAAAAGATATTAGAAGACATTTCCCCCCACTTCTTTGCAGAGGTGGGGGTTTACGAGATGCAAAACACTGCATATAATGTCAGATTTGTTTTCAATGTATTTTTTGGTTTTGCTGAATTGCTTTCTTATTCCTTTTTTCTCAAAACTTTGTTAGAGGGAATGATTCTTTGGAAGGGGAGAGAAGGAAAAATATAGAAGGAAATGTAAGCAATGTGAAAACAGGAGATACCAATAAATATATATGTTCTTAAAAATACCACCTCAACCTGCTAACCTGGTTTAGCAACTATTATATTTTAATGAATTCCAATACATGCAGTATCATAATAATTTTTCTGGCACTCCCTCTAAATTCCCATCATAATTCTTTGTTAATCATTCATTCTTATTCATGTTTCCTCTTGTTTCTATGGCCCCAGTTCATCTTTCTCTCTCTCTCCCTGTCTCTCTCTCTCTCTCACTTTTAAAAAAATTACCCATTATTTCTTAAAGAATTTCCAACAGTAAAAAAATTTCTTATACTTAATTTCTTATGTCTTAACTGTGTTTGAATATTCTGTTTCATTCACATACTGATGGGGATGGAATTTGTGCTGGATCCCTAAAAGGAAAAGACCATGTCTTTGGAACCTGAATCCAGATTGCCTGAATCCCATCCCCATCAATACCACAGTTTAGTTAGCTATTCCTCTATTGTTGGGCAATAAGTTGCATCTAAGTTTTTGTAATTACATATTATACTGCTATGAAAACAATTTGAACAAACAGCCGTTTTTGTTGTTTTTTCAGATAACACTTTCAGGGCATATTCTCAACAATGGTGTGTATTATTTAGTTACAGTTGATATTTAGAATTCAAGTGTAGACTTTTAAAATTTCATCTTTTAGAGCAGGGTCACTGATTAGGACATTTTAACCAAATACCTTTTTTAAAAAATCCTTTGAGATGAAATTGATGGATTTGATTATAAAGAAAAAAAAACTATTTTTTATACTCAAAAGGAATGGTTTTAAAATTCAAAGAAATTAAAGAATTCAAAGAAAATAAAATTTGAAGTATTTGATAAATATCAGACTTATCAGATAAAGGCCCGACATCCAAAATCTATATGGAACTGATATATCCTGTAAGTCTAACATAACAATACTGCCCAATGAAGCAATGATCAAAGGATATAAGCAAGTAATTTACGAAAGAAGAAATATAAAGGGTTTATATACACATGAAAAGATGCTCAAATTTCCTAATAATTAGAAAAATACAAATCAAGACAACCTTAAGATGCCACAAGAAAGGCAAAAATAGTAAGTTCAGAGTGTTGATAGCGTGGGGAAATAAGGACTCAAATATATCATTGATGGAACTTCAGACTGGTGCAAACATTTTGGGGAGTATTATCCAATATGTAGTAAAGAATCACAAAATGTCATACCTTCTCTATGTTATTGCTAGGGCTCTATCCCAAAACATCATTAAAAAGAAAAAAAAGACCTATCAAATACAAAAATTGTCATAGACACTCTTGTTATAATAGTAAAAAAAAAAAAATCAGAACTGACTTTGATGTACCGCAATTGGAAAATGACTAAATAAGTTATGGTATGTTCATGTAGTAGAATATTATAATGCCATTAAAGAGGATAAACATGAAACATACAAGAAACAACCATATGAGGTGATAGAGTGAAATCGGCAGAACAAAACTGTATAAGCACTAGTTACAACTACATACTTTTTAAAAAAAGTGTTGGAAAAGAAAAAAAAGAAAGAAAACAGAACCCACAGTAGTACAATTTCTTACAAGTATAGAAAGAAAAGCAAAACAAACATTTTGCTCGTTAGCTGCTTATTAATTTTTTTGGTTCTGACTTGTCAGGGAGAAGAGGATTTGGGTAAGAGTTAGTTTATATGTTTATTTTATTACTGTTATTGATTATTAAGTTTACAGTTTAATTTAAAAAGAAAAAAAGACTAGGACTATGGCTCTACTTTGTCAAGATTAACCTAACTTCCATTTCTCTTATCTAACATGTTAATATTTCTTCTTATTTCTATAGCATTCTCCTAGTCTATCAGTTATGTGACCTTGGGAGGGACCAATAAGCCTGGTTCAGAAGAAAATATAGTTAATTTGGCTCATTTTTGATGAACCCATGTTCACTCTCAATAGTAGTTCAGCATGGTATTTATAACTATTTGCATTTAAATTAAGTAATTCAGCAAATCAAGCGCATAACTTTTCAATCACTCCCTCTAAGTCCTCATCAGGACTCTCTGTCCATTCATTCTCAGTGAGTCAACTGTAATTCAGTTGCTGGCTGATGATCAATGAACCCATCAGTTGGCCAATCAATCATCTAGGAAGTCAGCTGCCCAATGAAAAAGTTATTCAGATGACTAATCTTTAATAAGTGGGCTAACCAATCAGTCTTTGAGAAAGCTGGCCAGTTCAGCTTGTGCGCTTCTATCCAAGTTTCTTGGAAGGACAACTTCCCCTGATCTAGAGCACAGGCACAAGGCCCTGGGGTTTAGTGACAGAAAAATGAAAATTAGTTTCTTCAAGTGAAACCAGACAGGGAAATTTTGGAGGAAATGTGGACTAAGGGAAGATACTTTCAAGCCCAGCGGATCCTCCCCTCTTGTGCCCTGAGGAAATGCTGTGACCTCCCAGATTTCCCAGAAACCTCTAGGTCCATGCCAGAAGACTGGCATGTACATCCCGGGTCCATAAGGGAGCAAACAAGTTTATACTTTAACACAATACCTCTTCCTTTCGTTTTTCTTAGAATCTGTTTGGAAAGAAAATTCTCAAGCTTGATGAGTAAGCTGCAAGTGTACCCATGTTTTTTCTTTACAGCCAATCCCCTGGAAATTCTATTACAGTTCTGAGGGATCCTGGAAGCAAAGGGAAGGGGGGGAAGAGGGGAGGGAGAGCGTCTTGTCAGAGACAGTGCAAACTGAAACTAAACAGAGGGATTGTTCTTGGAAACTCTTGAATGACTCTGTTCTGTGCTACTTCTTGCCAGGAAATTGGCCAGTCAGAAGGTTCTTTATGACTTCTTCCTGACTGTTGTAAATCCTAGGATCACAGATTTATAGGATCATGGAATCTAAGCCTTCGTTTTACAGATGAAGAAGCCAAGACTCAGAAGTGACTTGCTCGAAGCCACACAGGCAGAAATGAGCCACATAGATCATAGATCTGGAAGCAACCTAAAGGCTGTCTTTTCCAATCTTCTCACTTTACAGATGAGGAGACCCTTAGTGGTTAAACGACTTATCTAAGTTCACATGAATAGAAAGCATCAGAGTTTGGATCTAAAGTCGGGTCATCTGACTCTAAATTCAATGCTTTTCCTACTGTGTAAAATCTTGATGCTTTAGTGTACAAGGAAACCTCTAGTCTCTTCCATGCCCACCCCTTTTGCAATCTCATACTTACCTGAATGAAGGGGCTGGGACTTAGGAAGGGCATCCTCACAGAAGCATCTGATATGACTTGGAACGTCTGAAAGGTAAGAAATTAGGCAAATGTCTCATGAGTACTGGGGTGAACTGAGACGCAGGGTGTATTCTATCTCCAATATGGGCATGTTCTTCTCCTAAATGTCTTCTCTGCTGCACTGTTTTGTCATGGTGATGCTCAGGAGTTTTCAAAGGCTATCTATTCCAGTTTAGCAAAAGTTCTAGTAGGGCCTGATAAATTGTAAGGGCTTCATGTCAGGTCCTAGAGATTGACTGCATGTCTGTGATCTGAGGAGTCTCTCCACCAGAGAGTTGGCTGCAGCAATTTAAGAAGTCTTCTCCTAGATCGCAGAAGGGCTGCAGTCTGGGTTAGTGACCATGGAAGAGAAGGGAATATCGACATTGATAAAATCATGAGTTCTCCATAGTGGGTGAGTAAAAGACTTACTAAGTCTAAGGGAAAGTATCTGAGTGGATACCATCTGAGAAAGGGAAAAAGGAGAAAAAAAAGGACTAAATGGAATGATAAAATGCTAGAGTAGCAAAGAACGCTGGGCTTAGAGTGACAGGACCTGAGTTCAGTCCTGACTCTGCCCAGTACAACTTCCTTTATGACCATAGGGCAAGACTTAAAGTTTCTGACCCAAGTTTCTGCTCTGGTAAAATGTTAGAGTTGGATTAGATGGTCTCTGAGGTCCATTCTAGCTCTAAATCTTTGAAACTGTGAAAAGTGGAGTGATAGACAAAGAAAAGTCTGGAATAAAGGCAGGACCCAGGGAAGCCCTGTCCCCTGAAGGCAGGTTCTAAGTCAGAAGCTTGAGCCTGTTTAATGAAAAGAGCCTGTAGCTACTTCCTCTTCCCTATGTGTTGTGATGTAGCTATGCGTAGGATCAGTAACAATCCCTTAAATGTGCATTTCCTGAAGTGTAATTAACTATGAAGAATGTTCAGGAGATTTGAAGGAACTGAATTCCTGAGACTATTGACACAAGAAGACTCCTTCTTCCATACTCATATATAGGTAGAGAACCTGAGCAACCTAGTCGTGAGAATTTATTAAACCCCTGTCTGGGAAAGACTTTGGAGATCATCTAATAAATATAATAATAATGATTGCTAATATTTGTATATCACTTAGAATTTTGCAAAGCATTTTACAGATACTGTCATTTGATCCTCACAGCCCTGGGAAGTAGATGTGCCTTTATTATCCCAACTTTACAGAAGAGGAAACCAAGGCACAAAGAGATGAAATGACTTGCTCAGGGTCACACACTTACCACGTGTCTGAGGTCACATTTGAACTGATGTCTTTCTGATTTCCGGTGTGACACTCTATGCACTGCATCACCTATCTGTCTCTTGTCCAAACTTTAACCTTCATTACCCAAAATTAATTATAGTTATATATTTTATATAGAATATAGAATATAGTTAATTATACAAATAATTAGTAGTAAAACTGGGATTTGCACCCAGTTATATAGCCTGATTTGAAATCTAGGGTTCTTTCCATTATAATGCCTTGCCTCCATTCATGTGGGCTTCCCCTCAGGGTGACATAGTAGATGACAGGGCACTGGATACGGGAGTCAAGAAGGCCTAAACACTTATCTGCTGTGTGTCTGAGCCTCAGTTTCCTCATCTGTAAAATGAGGACAATAGTAATGTCTATCTTACAGTGTTGTGAGAATCAAATGAGATCATGAATGTACAGTGCTCTGTGAACCTGACAGTGAACTGTAAATACAAACTTTCATTATGATATTATTGTTACTGTAATTTGAAATGCAAAATACAGTGGTGGGGCCTCCAGATCTGGGGGATTCAGGGTAAGGATCCCTTATGCCCTTCTAGTAGTGAACTACAAGCTAGAAGAGGAGCCCACCTCCTCTTCATCAGCCACCCACCACCCAGGCATGGGGAGGAATTTCCAAGAGCAGGATAATCATGGCTAAGTAATGCAGGATCTGGTAATGTGGGATAGCAGAAAGGTTCCCTGGCTAAGTTTAGCACTGGATAGCTCTTGCCCCATAGCACTTGGCAGCCTATCAGAGCTCCTAACTATGGTTTGTCTTGGCAGGGAGAACTCCAGGACACAGCCATATATCTCTCCTTTTCTCTTCTAAAACACAAAAGGTCTCTTGGAGAGATGGGGTGGAGGTTTTAGAGATAAGTATCTATTAATTTTCTGGCTGACTAGATAAAAGTGAAATTTGGCACCTGATGAAAAGGAACAGGTTGTAAGAATACCAAACTGCTAATTAGGAAACCTGGGTTCACTGTTCCTGGCCCTGACTTGCTATGGGAATATGGATTCTCCAAGAGTAATATGGGAGATGGGGTATAAAAGGATACACTAAATGAACATTAAGGTCCCTTCAAGCTCTGCCATTCTTGTTCTATGATGTATACCAGCTCTGGTATTTTTGTTCTATGTTCTAAGGTCCCACCCATCTCTGCTATCCTATGTTATGTTCCAAGGCCTTTGCCAGCTCTGCTGTTCTGTCTTCTCACTGAAGGGCACTTCCAGGTCTGACATTCTATGTTCTAGCTCTGATATTTTTGTTCTATGTTCTAAGGTCCCACCCATCTCTGCTATCCTATGTTATGTTCTAAGATCTTTGCCACCTCTGCCATTCTGTTTTCTGATCTAAGATCTCTTCCAGGTTTGACATTTTCTACTCTTTTCTAAGATCCTTTTAGTTCTGTCATTCTAGAGTACTTACCACTGTCTATACCCCAGACACTCAGGAACATGGTCTCCAGGTGCAGGGGCATAGTGTGTTCCATGCAGACACAATCGATGAAGGTCCTCCATGTAGAGGAGCCATGGGCTTCCAGTTTGCTAAGCACCAGGGAGACTTTCTGGGTGGGATCTGGGGCCTCATCTACAGGAGTTAAGTCTATGTCAGGCATGAAGAACTTGGCCTTCAAGGTTAGCCATTCAAGGTCCTCACTGAGTAGTCCCACCAGGTGGTGTTTCAGGCTTTCCACATCATTCTGCAAGCTTAAGGAATCCATCTGGATCCAGCACTAAGAGGACAAAAGAGTGACAGGTTAGCTGATGGAGGTGGCAGTATCACCTGAGGATGGACAAAATGCTTGGCTTGGCTGTAACTCTTCTTATTTACCACACAGGAGAGGCAGGGTGGTAAAGCGTGCCAAGAAAACCCCAAATGGGGTCACAAAAAGTCAGACAAGACTGAAATCTGTAGAAGTATGAGCTACAATGATGATGAGAGCAACAGAAGATCTGAGATTTGAGACCAGGTTCTTTGGTCACAAGTTCAGTGCTCTTTTTTAGGTTCAGTGATCAATTATTGATCCACTGAGTACATGCAAGGCACTGGGGGATGGAGAGTGGGTGGGTGGGATACACTAGGAAGAACAAACACCATCTCTTGCCCTAAAAGAGTGCACAATCTAGTTGGACACACATAAACAACAAGATAGTACATCATTAAATGCTCCAGGGAAGGAAATTGTGCTACAGGACTTCAGATCAGGGGGGAAGTCACCATCTCCGAAGTTGGTATGGAAGACTTCCTGGAGCAAGATGCCAGGGAGGTCAGTTCTATTCCTTAAAATTAACTCTATTTCTAAAGTCTTTTTGTGGTTGGCCTAAGAATGGACAAAGGGTGGGAGACTGGTTTGAAAATCCTACCTGGTTTGTAGGATGAGAAGATTCATCGTAAATGTTCTAAGATCCCTGCAGAGACAGTGGCAAGATAGATGTTCTCAGGGGCATCACAGCCTGAGTTCCAGTTCCCAAGTGTGTACCAGGACATGGTGTTCTGAGAATCATTCCACCGTAGAGTGTCTAAAGGAGAGACAGAGGAAACACAGTTGGCTCACTCCAGAGGCCAGGGAACTGTAACAATTCCCCTGCCCTCTTTCTCAGTCCTCCTCCCCAGCCATAGTCAGGTGGAAGTCACAGGCTGATGGTTCTGGGGGGAGAGAGAAGCAAGGAAGAGGGGCTTTCCCAGTGGGACTCCACCCTTCCCCCATCACTTAGCACTGTGCCTGACATATAGCAGATGCTTGATAAATGCTTCTTGACTTCTTGATCACATTTAAATTAATTCATTTCAAGACATAAAATATTATGTACTTAAGTAAACTTTTTTCGGTTCTTTCCTCAAAATTCTTATCAGGAGTTTTCGTCATCTAATTCATTTCTTTCATACAATTATAGTAAATATAAACTCCATTCTCCTAGTTCTGCTTCCCCCCTTTTATATTGTTTCATAAAGGCCTTTCCCAATCTTTGTTTTCCTCATACTTGTACATCTTAAATGAACCCACACTCATTTAATCATCTCCTCTATCACTGCTAGTTTTTTGGGTTTTGTCTTGTGCCAATTACATATGGAAATTACTATGGAAATCTTCAAACAGCTCTTATTTGTTGTGTGTTTGGAGTATGAGTTTTTACATTTGTCTAAGGGGTCTCCAGCTACAAGAATAAAATAGCAAGGAGCATTTACACCCTGAGAATACAGCCTCCTTGTCATCTGGGATTAACCTGTGGTTCTCTGCTATGGACCCAAAATCTTCCACTGTAAGATTACATCCCTGGGTCATCATTTGCCTTAAACAAAGTGCCCCTTCATACTGTTCATGGCAACCCAATATACAAAATTAACTTCTAGGTGTCACAGTGGACAGAGTCCAGCCTCGAGTCAGAAAGATCTGAGTTTAAATCTGGATTCAGATCCTGACTAGTTGTGTGACCTTGGGCAAGTCACTTAACCTCTGTTTACTTCAGTTTCTTCACCTGTAAAATGGGAATAATAGCACCTACCTTCCAGGATTGAGGTGAGGACCAAATAAGATAATGTGCTTAGCACAATACCAGGCACGTAGTGGGAGCTACGTAAGTGTTAGTCATTATTCTTATCAGAAATAATAATCTCTGCAGTACAGGGGTGGTTTCTAAGTACTTTTCTACACCTCCCCCACTCTGGAAGTCCAGGATGTACACAGGAAATAACTAGATAAAGAGGTGTTAAACAAATTATAAAACTCTTTCTACTGCTCTTAATTATTTTGCTAAGCTTGAAGTTTAACAAATTGAGTTGTGGGAGGCTGTGCCTCAAGCAGCCCTGAAAAGACTGAGCTCACCAGCTCTGCCGCCAGAGCATAGGATCCAGCATCTGAAGAGAGACACAGCTCCTGAAGAGTTAGAGAAATGGGAGGAGGGGGGTGCAGAATAGGATGAAAGTATGTCGATGTCAGGACAGGATATGTTGCTAAAATTTCCAAGACTGCAGACCCACAGGCAAATCTTTCTGTATTTTTGTTTTCTCACCTTGGACTCCTCGACAGGATCCTCTGGTCAGGATGAAAGTCTATTTACCTTTCTCAGTTTTAAACACATATTTTGTCTTTGTCAATATGGTCCATCACAGACATTTGTTAATTTGGATTTATAGGGAATGAAGTCAGGAGGAGACAGTTGAGAGAAAGCAGAGAGATAATTAAAATTGAATGTTTTGGTAAAGGGCAGAGTGGTGTCTGGCTGAAGGCTTAGAGCTAAAAAAAAAATAGAGAAAATTGTGGATTCTTTTATTCTGGCTTCTCAGAGCAGAAAATATTTACTTTCTAGGCAATAACTCGATAGCAGGGTGCAGATGAATGAGAGGGGCTGAACAACCCTTCTCCCTACCTGACTCCTTCTACATGCGTAAAATATTCTAACCTTGAAATGCCATGTGAATGGCAATTATTATTTATCCTTAGTTGTCACCTCAATTAAGACTGTTCATCTTTAAAAGAAATAGGCACGTCTATAGTTTACCTAGATTTCAGTGAAGCATTTGCCCAAGATCATGCTATTCTCATGGAGAAGATGTGGGCTAACTTTGAATTCAGGTAGATTCAGAATTGGTTGAAGGAGTGGAGTTAGAGTAGTTATTAATGAGCAATGGCACCTTGGAATGAATCTCTAGTGGAGCACCTCAGGGACCTGTGCTTAGCCCTTAAATCTATGATTTAAAGAAAGTATGTGTAGAACCTATATAAGATGCATGCCATCTTGGGAGGGAGGAGGGAGGGAGAGGAAAAAAATCTAAGATATATGGAAATGATTGTAAAAAACTGAAAACAAATAAATGGATTAATTTTAAAAAGTCTACGATTTGGATAAAGGCAGAGATGTCGGGCTCATGAAATTTGAGATGACACAGAACTAGGAGAGACTGTTAACACATTGGATGAAAGATTCAAGATCCAAAACAAACTGAGCAGGCTAGAACATCGGGCTGAATTGAGTAATATGTAACCTCATAGAGAAAAATGTGGTATTATGCTTGGATTCATGGGACCGACTCCACTACAGCAAGGCTAGGGAAGGGAGGTCAGACAGAAGATCCTCCTGGGGATCGAGGGACCTGCACTGGGAATAGGAGGCAGCATCTGTAGACCATTTATTTATGCTACAGTGTCCCAGGACCGAATTAAAGAGGCTAAACCTCCAGGAAGGATCATGACAACAAGAATTTCTACAGCACTATGAGGTTCGCAAAGTCCTTTAGAAATCTTATCTCATTTGATCATCCCAATAGCCTTGGGAGGGAGGTGCTATTCTTATTTTCATTTTACAAATGAGTTCAGTGAGGCAGACAGATGTTGAGTGACTCACCCAGGGTCACACAGCTTGAGTGTCACAGGCTAGACTTGAACTCAGATCTTCCTGACTCTAGGTCCAGGGCTCTAACAGTCTTGCTGTGTTCTATGTCATGGCTCTGAGTCAGGCCACATTCATTCTGGGCACCACATCTCAGGGAGGATAAGCTGGAGTGGCTCCAGAGGAACGCAATCTGCCTGGTGAAGGGTCTGGGGGAGCAGGGACTCAGAGGGTGCAGCAGCTGCCTTCAAGTATGGGAAGGGCTGTCCTGTGGAGAAGGGAACAGACTCCTTTTGCTGGTCCACAGGAAGCCAAGCAGGGCCAAAACAACAAACAAGGACATGCCCTGATTTGATGTCAGGACAGAATTCCTTGCAGTTAGAGTTATCCAAAAGTGGAATGCGCTGCTTTGGAGGTAGTGTGCTCCCTATCACTGGAAGTATTCAAGCAGAGGTTGGATATCCACTTTTTTTGGTGTGATATGGAGGGGGTATTTGTTCAGAGGTGTTTTGGGACCTTCAGCCTTGATGACCCTGAAACTTCAGGGTTTCTAGTCTCTCACTCCATTCTCTGGGGTGAGGACAAAGTTTGCTTTCTTCGAGTTGAGTAAAAGCAGAGTTTTTACCCAAACTCAGAAAACTGTTTTCTGCTTCAGGCCTTTGAATATTTGTCATGCTGGGCTGGCAGGAGCCACGACTGTTCAACTTAGCACACTAAATAGCAGCTAGGCTTTTGAGAAACAGCTTCTCAGCAGATACCAAAGGAGTCTGGAAAGGAGGGAGAGGAGAGAAATGAAAGATGCTACCCTGAAATGGCACAAGGTACAGAGCAAAGCTCTTACTGCCCCTAAACTGTTTTGTGGCCCTCACTTTCTTCTGTAGAGAGTTTGTGGACTTTTGATTTAAGTGGTGGGGAAGACATTTTTGAATCATGCTATATTTTAGTGAAAAGAGCATTGGAGATCTGGGTCCTAGTTCAGGTTCTGCCAATAACTTACTGGGGATCTCTACAGGTTATTATCTTCTCTGGGCTAGTACTGCTCATCCTGTCATCTCTGAGCTGTTGTGGGGATCGAGTAAGACATTAGATATAAACGTTTTTTAAAGAGTACAAGACTCCGAGAGAAACTATGGTATAATGGATAAGGATATATCTTCAGTGTCAGTAAGGTCTGGGTTCAAATCCTCCCTCTAACACATACTAGTTGTGTGACCCTGGCCAATCACTTAACTATACCATATCCCAAACTCCCTAATGGGAACAGCTGCTGATCTGCATTTGTAGGGAAAATCTCCTCACTGGGAGTTCCCTAAAACAATGAAGTCAGGAGTTAGAGTGTTTCTGCCCCGCTCCCCCAAAAGACTACAAGGCTTTGTGCACTCATATGTGGTCCTTGAGTGGTGGAGTAGAAGGGAAACTCTCATGTCATGTATATGGTTTTATGAAAAGAGAACCAAACTGAGGATGGAGAAATCAGAGCCAGTTTTGTCACACATGAGGTGAGCACAAATGAGTGCTACTGTTTTTTATAAGAAGGTCTCAGTACCTGCTGGGTTATCCCCTAGTCCTTCCTCCAGAGTCATGGGTTATATGACCTTAAGTAAGAACGGAGAATGAGGAGGAACAAGCACCAAGATGTAAAGAGAAACCAGGGGGTGAGTCATCTGGTACCTCTCCCCTTCAACTGCTGCCAGAGCTGATGGAAAGAATATATATATATTGAAAGAATGAAGTAATAGAAAAGGAAGAAGTTATGAAACCACTAGATCATAAACTCAGAACTAGAAGGGAACTTAGAAGCCATCAAGTCCAATACTCTCATTCCACAGATAAGGAAGCTGAGGCTTACCAAGGCAGAGAGGTACTAAATGGGGAACTAGTACAGGAACTCAGGCCCTCAGTTTCCAAGTCCAGCACTCTTTCCACAGTACCACAACATGGCAGATTCTCAGGTGGACAGTGACAGTAGTAAGAAATATGAAATGGAAGGGAAGTCTCCTACTACTTCAACTGGGTGTTTGGGGGCCTCCATGATTGATCAGAACCCAATAAAAGTCCCATCAGACTGCTTTCTGATTCCCAATTCCTTATCCTGAAAGAAAGCTTTAGAAGAATATTAGCTACACATACAAACTTTAAAGTTTGCAAATGATATCTCATTTGAGTCCTTACAGTGTTGTTTGATCACTTTCAATCGAGTCTGTATATAAATGGTAGTTATTGTCTGGGAATCTCTGAGTCAAGATTAGTCAGTCGGTCATTTAATTAGTACTTATTAATTTTCTATAACGTGCTAGGAAATGTGCTAAATTTGGGGGATACAGAGAAAGGCAGAAAAAATTCCAACCCCAGCTCAGTCCCTGTACTCAAGGAGCTCCCAAGATAAACAAACTGAGGCCAGTCTCAGAGGGAGGTTTCTTCTAGAAGGTGAGTTTTTAGCTGAGATTTAAAGGCAGCTAGAGAGGCCTGGAGGTACAGCTGAGAAGGGAGAAAGTTCCAGGCATGGGGGACAGTCATGTTTCAAAAGCCTAAAATTGAGAGACACAAGTGTCATGTATGAAGATTAGCAAAGAAGCCAGTGTCACTAGAATGAAGAATATGCGGAGGGAAGTAAGATACAAGTAGACTGGAAAGGTGGGATGGGGTCAGATTATTAGAGGATTTTATATTTGAACCCAGAAATAATAGGTAGCCACTGGAATCTATTGAGGAGAAGACTAACATGGCCTAGGGATGGGGAACCTGCAGCCTCAAGGTCACCTGAGGCCCTCTAGGTCCTCAAGTGTGACCCTCTGACTGACTCTAAACTTCACAGAAAGTTATTACCATGGTTATATAGCAAGTTAGTGGCAAAGCAAAGAACCCAGAATACTGTCAATTTAATTAACATTTATTACATTGTCTACAATGGTCAGGGCACTTATACCTGGCACTAGAGATAAAATGAGGAAAGGAAATTATCACTGTCCTCAAAGATCAGACATTTTGCTGGAGCGATACAAATGTACATAGATAAGCAAATACAAAGTAAATCAAAATAATTTCTATTGGGAGGAGAAGGTAGAGTGGGAGACCACTAGCTAAATGGGCATTAGTTAACTAACTGCCCTTTGTAAGGGGTGGCAGTTGGGCTAAATCCTTCAGGGACTGAGTGACTCTTAGACGGAAGTGAGGAGGGACAGTGCTCCAGGCTCAGTGGAGGCTATTTACAAAGGCAAAGAGATAAGGTAAGATATGGAATGCCATGGATCAGGAACACGGAGGCCAGATGGTGAGAATCAAGAATGCGAGGCATAATGGGAATTCAGACTAGAAAGATAGGCTGCAGTCAGAGGGGCTTCCTGGATCTTTTTTGAGTAGGGCAGCGATAGGGCCAGACCTGTGCTTGAAGCATATTAATCAGCAGCAGTGAGCTGGATGGATTGGAGAGGGAGAGACTGCAGGCATAAAGACCAGTTCAAAGGCTCTAATGCTCTGGGTGATGGGGACTTGAACTCAGGTGGTGGCCATGTGAGTGGAGTGAAGAGGACAGTTTGAGAGATGTGGAGAAAAATGCAAGAAAACCTGACAACTGATCGAATACGGGGAATGAGTGAACGTAAAGTGCTAAGCATGACTCTGAAGGTGGGAACCTGAGTGATTAGAAGCCCGCTTGCTCCACCATGCTGCCTCTCATGAATGAATATTTATTTTTTTTGAAAAAGAAAAATCCTGGCAAAAATATACACATATGTATTAAATATACATGTACAGATAATTCTAGCTTTACATAAATGGACCATTCAGTAAATCTCTACATGGGGAAGGGAGGGAGGGAGGCAGAAAGGGGGCTGTGTGCCCATGGAGGGAGGAGGGAGCTGGCACACCTGAACAGAAAAACAGAACAGTTAGAGGAAGGGGTGGTAGGGCCACCCATGCTGGGGCCTGACGGAATAGTGAGGAAGAAGTTGGGGCAGACACATGGGAGCCGGAGAGGTGACACTCAGATCAGGGACAGATATGCAGTGCCCAAACCCAAACACAAGATAGAATGCAGGATGGGCATGTGGGTAGGTGGGTAGAGCAGGGCAAAGGCCTTCTCACTCCGAGGCGCAGGAAGTCACAAGCCAAGCCCCTGATCTGGTGGTGGCAGTGGTGGCAGTCTCTCCTACCTGTCTTCTTCTGCTTTTACTTAAAGGGGTTTTTTTAGGGTTTTTTTTTTTTCTTTTTTGTTTTAGTTTGTGTGCGTGGTGGTGGGAGACCTTCCACCCTGGGGAAAAAGAAAGATAGAGACAGAGAGAAAGAGAGAGGCACACAGAGAGTGCAACTATAAATAACACATCTCTTTTGTTGAAACTAAGCTTCTTGTGGGCAGGGATTATTCCTATACTTCTGTTTTTATTTCTGTTCTATTTCCAGCACTTAGCACAGTGCCTATGCACATAGTAGATGCTTAATGTTTACTGACTGAGTGATGCAAGATAGTTCAACAATTGGAAAACAATAAACATAGTCATATTAAAAACATACAAAATCACATAATTGTATCAACAGATATAGAAAAGATCCTTGACAAAGTACCACACTCACTTATGCTAAAACCCTACAAAGTATAGTCAGAGAAAAGCTTGTTGCATTTAAAAATTTTTTTGGTAAATTCTTAAATTTTAAACTTAAATACAAAATGAGAAAAGAAAAAAGAAACAAGTTTAAATACAAAATAAGAAAAGAAAAAACTGCCACGTGCACAGCTGTATATAAAAGAGGATTCAAAATATAAAGCAATAAATTTCCATTTCAAAAAATTCTTATGTAATGAATTCTACAAATTGTGTTCAGAGCTGTTCATCTTTTCTTTACTTCTCTGCAGGTTTTATTTTGTTCTTTTCTGTGCACTTTTTCTTTGTTCCTTTTTTCCTCTTTCCTCCTCCCTTTCCCCAAAAGAGGTTACAATTAAGAGTGGATGTGTATGTGTGCACATATGTGTAAATATATATATACATATACACATATACATATATGCAGCAACCCTGAGGATCTTCCCCTCCCAGTTTGTTTGTTTTTTTAAAGAGGCCATCCCTCGACTCACTTCTTTAAGAGGTCTATTCATTGAATAGGTATGACCTCATTCAAAATGAGAACCTGAAAAGGCCTTAGCCTAAAAGGGCCAGGGTCTCCCATTGCATCCTGGGCCATCTCCAGATGTCCTGATGAATATCTGGCCACTGAACTCATATGGCTCAGGAGGAGAAAATGATGCTGGTGACTTTGCACAACTCTCCCTCATTCAAATCAAAGTCAACTGCAAGTCATGTCATCAATCCCTGATGTCATGGTCCTCTTTGAAAACAAAGGACAAGCATAACATTCTGTGTATACACACACATATACATACAAACATATATATATATACATATACTTACATACATATTGATATCTATAATCATACACATATACATTCATATGCATCTATGTGAGACTGTACTATATTCGTTTGTGTTCTGTTTCTCTGAAGCTTCCTTCGTAAGTTCAAGTCTTTCCACATTTTTTCTAAATCCATCAACTCATCATTTCTGACACCACAACAATATTCCAACCTTACACTGTCCAGTTATTTTAAATAGTCTAAGACAATTGATTAATATGGCTGACATATAGTGCTGTTTCTTCTGCTTTTTACTTCTTTTGATTAAATCTATTTTAGCTTTAACTTTGTCTGGGGTTACGATTACTACCCTGCTTTTTTTCCCCTAATAAATTCTACTCTTGATCTTTATCTCATATTTATATCTCCTGACTCCTCTACTTTACTTTTACACTCCACCTTGTCCTTCTATTACTTAACCTACCTCCCCTTCAAATATCCCTCCCTTATCCTCTCATTCCCATTAATCCAAACACCCTTCTCTAGCCCCCTATCATATTCCTTCACCCTCCCCTCTAAATATCCTTCCTTTATCCTCTCCCCTCCCTATCCCATTAGCCTTTTATTTATTTCTGAATTTTCTAGAAGATTTTAATACCCTTGTAGATATGTATGTATTGTTCCCTCTTCAACCCATTTCCGACGAGAATAGGGTTCCAGAACTACTGGTCTTTCTCCCCCATCTAATTTCTTCATGTCATTTCTTCCTCTTGTACCTCATTTGTATAGGATAATTACTCTTTTAACCTTTTCCCAAACAGTTTTACTTTTTAGAATCATATCATACTCAGATCTACATCAATCTTTCTTTCGAACTACTCAATTATTAATAACATGTGTTATGTATTTCCTCATATAAAAAGTAAACAGTCTATCCTTATTGAGTTGTTTGTAATTCAAAGGCCTTTTTTGAAAGTATGTGTCTTGAGGATCTGGCACATGGGCATATCCCATCAGCTTGCTTGGTTGATTCTCTACATGGAAAATCCTGGAAGAAGGTTTCCAGGAGAATTATGATGACATATAAGGAAGTATATTGAAGAGACTGGGGCAACTAGGTAGTGCAGTAGATAGAGCACTGGGCTTAGAATCAGAAAGACTCATCTTCATGAGTTCAAATCTGGTTTCAGACACTTATTAGCTGTGCCTCAGTTTCATCATCTATAAAACGGGCTGGAAATAGAAATGGCAAACAACTACAGTATCATTGCCAAGAAAATCCCAAAAGGGGTCATGAAGAGTCAGACTTGATTGGAATGACTGAACACCACGTTGAAGAGACTATAGAGGATTCAGAGACATTCTGTCTATGATTCCACTTGGGAAGCCATGCATTTGGGAGGAGCCTGCTGATTGGCTGAATAGCCAAAACAGTTGAGAGTCATGAAAAAAGCTCAAGTTAGCTTCCATCTTCTCTTTGCTTCACTCACATCACTGAAAGCTCTGTGACTCTCTCATGGCATTTGCTGAGACTGTGGTAAAGGGAAAGTCTTTAGGGCCTTCTTCCACCTAAGGTCCTATGACTCTAAAAAATGGATCTCCATCTCTGGTCTCATCAATTGTTCTAGGTGTATGGGATGAGAGCCTCACAAGCTAGTGAGTATGAGAGGTTATAATGAATAAACTCTGGACTCCTGGTGCTTCAGGCTAGGTGCAGCAGTCAGTCTACAAGTGATGGCCTGAGAAATGAAGTGACCTTCTAGCAGGAATAACACCTTTGGAAACAAGCTTGGTGGAATCCATGCTGTGTAGGACTTGAGCTAAATTTTGAAAATACTTCCCCCAGAGATCATAGTGGTAGGGAGTAGAATATGCACTGAAAGTACTGGGGAAAATGCTTGTACATATATTTATGCTATATCTCTGAAGTAAATATCACTTTGTAAAAGCTACCCACTGTTAAGTAATTAAATGGAACCAAGATGCTAAAAATGGACCCCCTAACACTGGGAAGAACAGAGCAGCAAGGGGCTCAAGCTAATGGCGGCAGAGAAGAAACACCTCAAACACTTAGGATTATCCATTGGAACCCAGAAGGACAAGGTAACAAGCATGGCTCTGAGAAAAAGGACAAAGTGCATGCATGTTACATATGATTAAAAAGGCTAAATCTAAGCCAAGAGTGAACATTCTATGCAATGGAAAAACACTACAAGCTTTCCCAATAAATATGGGAATAAAGCATGGATATTCGCTGTCACTATTGTTATTTGAAATGCCATAGTTCTAGAAATACCACCAGTAACAATAAAAGAGGAGAAGGAAACTAATTGCATGAAGATATACATGACATGATGACATGGTTTACCTGGAAAATCCTAGAGAATTAGCAAAGAAGTTGAGGCAAATAATAGATTTAGCCAAGTAGCAGGATACAAGTAATCCCTTCCCCCAACTTACATAATTTCTATGTAGTAATTTTTTTGAATGTAGGTGGAAATAATGAAAAGGAAGTCACATTAAAAACCAACTACAAGATGGATAAAATATCTGGGAGTCAATCTACCAAGGAACCCTCAAAACCTGTATAGATGCAAAAACAAAACATTCCTTAAAGAAATAAAGAACAATTTAAATAATAGTTCTCATGGTTGGGTTACACTAATTTAATAAAAATGATAGTACTTTCTAAACTAATTTACATATAACAATCAAATTACAAAGAGGATGCTTTATAGAACTAGTCGAAATAAAAATTAAGTTCATTTGAAGGGATAAAATATCTAGAACATTAAGAGGAATAACCAAAAAATAAGAAAGCAATTTATCAATGGGGCTATTTGATCAAAAAAGTTTGGAAACTTTTGCCCTAGAGGGATAGATCTCTTTCCTCTAATCTTTTCCCAATAAGGCAACCCTTTCCTTGATGGCAGAAACAGAGAGGGGAAAGCATTCCCCTTTCAGTGTGTCTTTCTCTCATCGTTCCACTAGAGATAGCTTCTCCCCCATGGCAGACCCTCTATTTCTGCTCTGGTTGCTCTAGACACCCATTCAATTACCTGGTTGAGAGGCCTCATAGAAATAAACTCCTTCATTTGTAAAGAGGTATGAATTCTGCAAAGTATTTTCATTTTCATTAGATCATTTGATTGTTACAATGAACAGTGATGAAACTTGGGCAAGTATTACCATTCGCCTTTTACAAATAGGGAAGTGAAGCTCAGAAAAGGGCATTGACTTGTCCAAGGTCACTTAGTGTATTTATGACAAACCTTGGACTAGGATGCAGGCCTCTTGTCTCCCAGTCTCATGCTTTCTCTCCATGAGACCACCCTATAGTATGAGAGAACCTTCTCTCCCTTTAACCTAAGTTTCAGCAGAAAGGGAGTGAGGGACCCAAAGAGAGTTCATAAAAGCTAGTTAAGAAGAGATCAAATCAATACAATTCATCTCAATTCAACTACTTTGTGCAAAGCATTATGCTAGTCCCAGAAAACACAAAGCCAAAACTGGCCCTAAGCCTCAACAAACATTTTCCACTGGAGGGTGATACAACATGTATACAAGTAAACACAATAAATTACAAAGTAACTTGAAAAGAAAAGAATGCTAACAGCTTGAGGAATCAAGAAAGTAAAATCAGGAAATTTTACTATATAAAAATGGAGGGGCAGGGCACTGTGGTATAATAGAAAGATTGCTGGTTTTGAAGTGAGAGGATCTGGGTTTGAATCCTGCCTCTGACCTTCCTACTTGCATGACCTTGGGAAAGTCACTGACCCTTTCTGTGACTGCTTTTTCATCTGTAAAATGAGAAGGTTGAACCAGAGAGTTTCTGAGGTCCCTTCCACTTCCAAGGGGGTAATGCTATGATCCAAGGGTAGCTGTGTTTTGATAGAAGTTAAGGCTTCCAGCTTCACTCAGTAGCTATGTGACCTTGGGCAAGTTGTTTAACCCTGTTTGTCTCAGTTTTCTCATCGGTAAAATGAGGTGGAGAAGGAAATAGCAAACCACTGCAGTACCTTTGCCAAGAAAACCCGAATGGAGTCACGAGGAGTAGGACACAACTGAAATGACTCAACATCCGCAACAATAAGGCTACTCCTGGGTGAAGGTTGGGAAGTAGTATGTTCCAGAGTCCTTTCTGTCCTCTCCCCACACCCAGCACCAAACCCTGGAATTGTCCTTCAGTCTATTCCATCCCCCGCCTTTAGAATTTCCCTCCTCACCCAAGAAGTTGTTGAAGAGTACAGCTGGCAATAGCTTAGCACATGAACAAGGGACAAACGACAAACATCAACCATTTCTTATCCCTTTCATACACAGAGACAAATGCAGCCCCACAGAATGCTACAGCTGGAGGCAAGGTCATCTAGTCCAGTATCTTCATTTTATAGAAGAAGAAACTGAGGCCAGAGAAGAGAAGTGATTTTTCCAAGGTCAGATATGATTTAACAACAAAAGCCGTACTAGAACCAGGGTTCAAGTCTATAGATCTTTGGAAAAATACTAACCTGCCTCCTCTGTTTTATGGAGTTTAAGTTATTTACTTTAAATTCTGAGTCGCTCCAAGAATATTTTGCAAAACTTCCCCTTCCATCCTATTTCTATCTACCAATGCCAGAATCACTCTGTGAAGGGATCCCTCCTTTTGTGGGTCTCTAAGCCCTACCTGGACTATTGGAGTGATAGGTTATGGGGGATCATCTAGGCTGTGAAAGAAGCCAGTGTTTGGTTTATCCCAGCTACCTTCAGGACTGTAACTAAACTTGTCTCCCTTACCTCTTTTATCTCCCCACAATAGTGCAATACTTTCTTCCTCCTGAGACCTGAAGAGGAGGTAAAATGAGTGTCAACTCTAGGGAACTCCCAGCTCAAGGCAGTGATGATGACAGCAGTGACCTGGCAGAGGGACCTGCTCAATCAGCCCTCTTCATGGTGAGGGCCTGGGAGTAACTGTAGCATGAACCCATATTACTCAGTTATGTGACCTCTGACTCAAGAGACCATGGTTCCCCCATCCGAATCTTATGCTCCAGCCTAATTCTCTTAAAATAATTCAGGCTTCTGGGTCTCTTCCTTTATAAAATTTCAATCTATCAGCTCTTTTTGAAACTATGATTTTAACAAACACCAAATAAAGTGAGCATTTCTATATATGTAGTATTTCAGAACAGAATTGTACATGAAACTGTGACTCTTTATTACACAAAGTTTGCTTTTCTTTTTAAGCATATAAAAAATTCAACATATCACTTTCAAAGAGATCAGCTTTCTTCATATCAGTGGCATCTCTGCCAAAACCCTAGAATTCCAACTGAATGGCTCTGGGGCCATTATATTGGGTATACTTAGTCCCCTTAGAGAACCAACATTTCTCATTCTAATCACAACTCACAGTCCTTAAAGGTACGGACTTGGCTTCCCAAGGTTCAACAGGAAGTAGCCAAGCTTGGGTCAAAAGCCAATGAAACACCTCTCACTGGTCACCAACAGCACCCCATCCTTCCACAATGATGTAATATGGTAAATAAATGGCAGCTTATGTTCATAAGATCCATTAGGGAGCCTTTCTCACATTTCTGATCTTTTGCTTCCGGCATTATAACGTAACCCCCAGACCTTATGACAGAAAAATACCCAATAGCAATAAAAACTTATTTAATTACTTTGCTCCAACTGCCCAAGTGTAGACACTCACCTTGGAAAATCTCAGATAAAATTAATGGAAGGCCCTGAGGCTGTGGCAGGTAGGATATCTATGGCAAAGATTTAAGTGGAAGACAGAAAATAGAAGAGGGGAAGCTGAAGCCAGTGTGCCAGTAAATGAGGTCAAGTGGAGCCTTAGCAGGTATAGGGGGGGACTGTAGCCCTGCCAACTATGATTCAATAAGAACTTTTCATGACTTCCTAAGGACCCTGAAACAGTTTCAGAGATGGCCCCTTCTGCTTGCCAACTTTGCAACCCAGTGCCAACTGCCTCCTCCCTCCAATACATTCTTCCCAGAAAAAAATGCAAACCCTCCAGGTAAGCTGGCTTCGATAGGTTTTTCTCAACTTGATATAGTGGGTACTCACCCTGAGAAGGCACACCACCAAAAGAGTCAGATAGTGAGTTGGAGGGGTGATTAAACAGAGTCTCTATGAACCCAGCCCCCAACCAGTTGGCCTGCCAACTGTTCTACAATAGCTCTGAGCTCTGGCAGCTCAAACCTCCACCTTTTTCTTAGCCCAGGCCCTGCTTAATAAGTTTATTTAGCCAAACTGAAAGTAAAAGTGCTGGAAATCCCCTTGTTTATTAGTAGAAGGCTTTGGATGGAGCTTTCCAGGTGCAGGGAGAAGTCAGTATTTTGGTCTGGTCAGGAATCTTTAATGAGATCTCTTCAAATATCGAGGGGCTAATGTGGTCTTAAGCTAGAAGGTTGACCTCCAAGTAAATCAGGGGAATCCTGAAGAATCTTGAAGGTCAGATTAGTGACCTCAAAGCCCAGAACCATGGAGAAACATTCTGGGAATTTAATTCCCAGGGTGGAGAGAAAGTATCAACTAGTCATTTTGAAACACATAATCTGTTTCTCATCCCATAGAAATTGTTGACCAAATGAATGTGCCTTAAAACTTTCCATATTCTCACTTCCTACAATAACAAAGACTAGACAATTTCCATCCTTGTTCTGGAGAGCTGGGGGAGCCCAGGAGGTGTAGATGTAAATCAGATTAAGAGAGAAGGGCTCTAATTATTTTTAATCTCAGATCTGCCACCATCTATCTGGGTGACTTTGGATAATTGAGCTCCCCTTCTTGGGGAAGTCTTAGTTTCTTCATTAGTAAAATAAGAGAAATGAGCACTTATCCAACCTTTGGGGAATGACCAAACATACTGTGGCATATGAAACGAACAGAATGCCATTTTTATCATAAGAAAAAAAATCTGAAGAATGTAAAGAAATATAGGGGGTTATATAGAACGGAGAAAGCAGAATCTAGACAACAATATTGAAACTGACTAGAGCAATATGAAAAAATAGCAGCAAAATTCTAAAAAATTCACAGAAGTAAAAGGGGACAGGGGTGAAAGGGATATGGGTGCAAACAGAATATTTTTGCAATTATTTTGTTCAAGTTACTGATTCATATAAAATACACATTAGTGTTTGTTTTTTATTTCTAATCACTTAAAATTGTATTTGAATGTTTTTGTTAACACTTATTGCATAAAAAATTTTAAATAAGGAAGAACGTACTAGATTTGCTCTTTGGTTCCTTCTGTCTCTAACATTCTATCTACCTACTAGCAATAAATTTTCAATGGACCCAATAATGAACTCTCCTCTGACTAAAAAGAACCATGAGCATCAGAAGATGTGAATTATTTTCCCAGTTCTGCAGTGATTTACTATATCACCATGAGCAGATAATTTTTTTGAACCTCAGTTTCCTCATTTGTTAAGTGGAGATAATAATTTTCATTCTACTATCCCACAGGGGTGTTATAGAAATAAAAGAAACTAAGACTTGTGTAAGGTCTTGAAAAAATAAAAAATGCTAAATAAGTTCTAAGTAATAATGATCTGTCTAGTTATTTTGGCAAAGGGGTTCATGGAATCAGATTTATAACTGGAAAAGATTTTATTGATCTTCTCCAGGGGTTCTTAATCTTTTTTGTGTGTTGTAGACCCTTCTTCTAGGTCTAGTAAATCCCAGACTGGGTTTCCCTATTTTGCTCAGGGCAGCCATCTTCTGCCCAATCCCACTCCTGATAGTCAAGGAAATTTTGACCCACTCTCTTTTTGTTTGCTATTTGGGTCAACCGGCCCCTCTTTAGGCAGGCTGGTGGGCTCCGCTCTCCCAGGGCTCACCCTACTGGTGTTGACTTTGTGAGGAAACCTGATTGAATTTAGTTCTGCTGTAGCTCAGAACTCTAGAACTCAAGTGACACCAGGCCTGACAAAATATTTTTATTTTACTTTTTCTTTTACAAAAATCCGTTTTTTTCCAGTTCCAGATCCTTTTCCTCCCCAAACCCTCTCCCACCCATTGAAAAGTCAAAAAAGAAAAAACCTACTACAAATACGACATCATGCAAAACAAATTTCTGAATTAGACATGTTCAGGGTGGGGTGGGGTGGGAAACAAGAATAAGAAAGGAAGGAAAAAAGGATGCTTCAATCTATACTCTGAGGCTGTTAACTGTCTATGTGGAGGTGGACTTTGTTCATCATGAGTCTTTTGGCACTATGGTGGTGATTATTGTGTTGATTAGAGCTACTAAGTCTTTCATAGCTAATTATGTTTACCATATTGTTGTAATTATGCAACAGTAATTCCCTAGATTCTGTTCACTTCACTCAGCATTAGTTCATATAAGTCATTCCAGGTTTTTCTGAAATCTACCTGCTCATCACTTCTTATAGCACAATCATACCCCATCATATTCACGTATCATAACTTATTTAGCCATTTTTCAATTGATGGACAATCCCTCAGTTTCCAACTCTTTGCCACAACAAAAAGAGTTGCTACAAATATTTTTGTATGTAGAGGTTGGGGGATAGAGCTAGTAACAATGTTTCTGAATCAAAGGATATGCACAATTTAATTGGTTTTTATGCAGTTCCAAATTGTTTTCCACATGCATTAGCGTACCTATGTTCCTACAGTCCCCAAATATTTTTTAAAACAGGTTCACATAATCTGAGATGAGTCCCCAGTTCTAGCCCAATGTGCTCATTCTAATGCTGAGGAAATGTCTGTTACCCAAGAGCAATAGAAAGTGTCAAAATCATCACTGGACCCCACATCCTTTGACTTCAAACTCACTGTTTTTGCTATCACATGACTTTAGCTCCCTATCTCTGCCCCTAAACAGCTTAGTCCCTAAACTACAAGGAAGTGGGGACAGAATCATGCATATTTGATGCTCATCATCTTGGGCCCTAGGGATCTTCTCTGGTATTTTGACACCAAATCAGAAAGTGTGATGTTCAAACACCTCTCAAAATACCAGGAAATTTCTATCATTGCAACACAGAGAAATTTCACTTAAATGGGTACAAGACTCAGAAAATGAAATTGAACTCATGGTCTAGATAGATTTACAAGTGAATCTGATCAAATGAATTAGATCAAAAGAGCAACTATTATAATTGCTACACAAATTATTCTCAAAAACTGAGAAAGAAAACACCCCACCAAACCAGTTTTATGGGACAAATATTGTCTGATGACAACAACAAAGTAAAAACAAAGAGAATCATAGACTAATATTAAGGCAAAAAAATTAAATTAAATCCTAATAATAAATTTATTAACAACAAATATGATGCACCATAAACAAGTTGAATTTACATCAGGGATGCCAGGATAGCTTAGCCTTAGAAAAAATAATTCTCATAATTAATTATATTAAAAACAAAAAGACCCAAATCACATGATTATATAAAAAAATGTAGAAAATGCCTTTGACAAAACACAAAACTCATTTGTGATTAAAAAAAAAACTACACACTATAGGCATAGCAAAGCTATTATTTTTTAGCTATTTTTAAAAGTCCACATCTAAACTCTAAAGTTATCATTATTTGTAACGAGAAAACACTAGAAGCTTTCTCTCATTATGCCTGGTTATTAGAAACAGCTCTGGAAATGCTAGTATAGCAATAAAATAAAAGAAAGAAATTAAAGGCATAAACACTTAAAAGGAGAAGAAATCTCTCTAATTGCTTATAAATCAAAATTATTTGCTTCTGGTTTAAAAACTATAGAAATGCAGATCAGGGGAATAGGCTAACTCTAAGGTTAGAATACCTTAAAAAATCAAATAAGAAGCTAATTGTGACAAATAATAACTTTAGTAAAATAGCAAGATATAAAATAGATCCAAAAAATCATCAGCAGTTCTATGTGGCAATAACACAGATCTCTTAAATGTACGGGACCATGCACTTAAAAAACTTTATTTAATAACTATATTTTGATATAATTAGTTTACTTGGTAATCCTATATATTTTATTTGTGCATTTAAGGACATTCTGAGAAGGGCTTCATGGGCTTCACCAGACTGCCAATGGGGTCCATGACACAAGAAAAGGTTAAAAACTTTTATGAAAATAACTACAAAATATCATGGAGTCAATCTCTCAAGACAGTGATAATAACTACAATAATAACTAGCATTTATATAATACTTTACAAATATTGTCTCTTTTTTCCCTCACAACAACTCCATTATCTATCGTTATTTCCTTTGTATAGATGAGGAAGGTGAGGTTGAGAGAGATTAAGCAACTTGTCCAGGGCCACATGGCTAGTAAGTGGTATGAGGTCAAGTTTGAACTTAGGTCTTTTATTTATAAATTTATATTTATATTTATAAATTATTTATAAATGTATATTATATATTTATAAAATATATACATATTTTATTTATAAATTGATATTTATAAATACAGCTGTTTGCATAGAAGATTGCAATCCCAATTTTTTTTCTCTAAACAAAACAGCCATTTAGACAAAAGCTTTCAAAGTTAGTTAAGACAATGAAAGAAACTAGAAGTAGGTAATGAAACTTTTGCTGCAAGCATTTACTGGTTTTGTCACTTTTAAAATGAGGACCTGGTAGCTAAATGTTATTGCTCACTCATTTTTCAGTCGTGTCCAACTCTTTGTGATCCCATTTGGGGTTTTCTTAGCAGAGAAAACTTGCCGTTTCCTTCTCCAGCATATTTTACAGATGAGGAAACTGAGGCAAGCATGATTAAGTGACTTACCCAGGGTCACAAAGCTGGGAAAGTGTCTCAGGCCAGATTTGAAGTCAAGAAGACTCGTCTTCCTGACTCCAGGTTCAGCACTCTACACACTACACCACCTAACAGCTAAACACTATATATATCCTGATGTTTTAAAGAAAATAATCAAACAAGGTTACTACACTAATCAACAAAATTTCAAGTGCATAAAAGGATTTCTAGGAAAAGGCTTTCTAGAATTTATATTTCTAAGAAAATACTCTACCTGGATTTAAAATGTCTAAGTTTCACCTAACACTTTTGTTGGGAAGTGATGCAGGAGGGAATTTTACAGAAAAACCAATACATTTTTAGTTGGTCTTGAAGTGTTCAGACTTTGATCACAATCAGTGATCATTTCTAGGTCTTCAGTATTCAAATAAGAACGCAGGGGTAATGGAAACTTTATGAAGACTGGTTTTCCAGTCATTTTACTCCTGCTGTTAAAAAACATTGCACAACATCGGGTCTAAAGTATCACTGATTTTAGGTAACATCCCAGATCGTCCAACTACATTTGGTGAGAATGTGGGCATGCAAATTCACTGAGACGTATATAAAGCTCTTTGCACTTACTAGTATGTGCATGAAGATAGAAAGAGAAGACTGTTCTGCCTACATTGTTAAAATATTTTTAAAAAACAATAATGACATTTTCATCATATGGTTAGTGTAGGTTTATCTTTAGCCATGATATAGAGCAATTTTTTTTATTTTTAACTTCTTTCTTTAACTGCTCTGCTACTTTGTAATAAACAAGTCAGAAATATATTTTCTCATCATTTGCTGTTGTTACATTAATAAAAAGATAAACAACTTATTTAAAATTATTCATTTCATATTTCCACTGAACTAAAACTAATGGCTATATTTTATTTATAATAACTCTAGATAGTATGAATTTGAACAACATGACCCCTTCATAGAATTCATTATTTGCACTAATCAAGTCTTAGCTGCGCATACACAAACTATCCACAGTTGCTCTTTCTGTGGTAGCAAAAAACTGGAAATAAAGTTGATGCTCACTGATTGGAGACTGGCTGAGTAAACTGAGGTGCTGTTTTTTAAGAAGTGAGGAATATGGAGAATTCAGGAAGACTTACACGAAACGATAGTAGGTGAAATAAACAGGAGCAGGAAAACTATTTTAATGCCATAGCAAAGCAAACAGAAAGAACAAAAAGATGAAACTGAACACTAATTGTAATGATCAAGTCTAATCTTAGAGAATAACTGAAGAAATGTCTGGGGAGGCATCCTCTTTTGCAAATGTAGGAAATAATGGGCATAGTATACTGCTTTTATCATTAAACACAATTTTGTGTTTGGATGATTTTACTAAATGGCTCATTACTTTTACATTTTTGTTACAAAGTATAGCTCTATAGGTAGGCAAGAGGGATAGGACACATTTAGAAATGAAAATTATATTAAAAAGGTAGTAGTAAAAATAGATAAAGTTTTGTTTTTTTGTTTTTGTTTTTTTTTACATGGAGGCAGAGTATCAGGTAAAGAAAAGGGGAAACCAGAGAAAGGAAACTAGGAGCAAAGATTTAAAAACCAACTTCTAAAGGGCATCCTGGGGTGTATGCACATATTCCACTTCTATTACCCTTTCCATACCCAGACATGGTGCTGAATAGTGAGGATTCAAATCAAGAATGATGACCCAAGACCCTGTCAGGTACTCCATCATTCAAGACAGACTCTGATATCTTATCGCGTTCAAATACAAATTGTCCCAAATATCAAAGGAGCCTAATTTACAAATTGTATCCTTTTTGAACTAAAATTCACATCTTAGCAATATGTGTTGAATCAGGAGAAACCAACTAGGCACTGCTTCTCAAACTTCTGGTCCTATAATAAGTAAATTCTAGACAAAATCTATACCTCTACAAATCCAAACAAGTGGAACATCAAAACGGTGCTAATGACTTTGGGGTGATGATTTGGAAGTTTTACAGATAACTTTGAGATGATCTAGATATGTTTAATGGACTAACCCCAACATGGCACAAATAGGAGTTGCTTTATTCCTCCCAAAAACCCCTGGGAAAATGGGACCTCAACCTCTTGTACCCCACCCCTGCCCCTGAGTACTCTTCCTTCTCCATCAGGTGATATTGCAGGCTCTCAACTCTAATTTATTTTCATGTAGGTGATATTCTCTTCTTCCGCCCTTACCCATCCTCTTCTCCATGCTGCCTCCTTTCACCATCTCATTCCCTGTCCTCCTGCTGCCATCTGCCTCAGTATCTCCATTTTTCATTGCTTGTCTTTGCATTTCCTTTTGCTGCTGGCCCTTATACCTGTTGTGCCTTATTAAACTGTAATTGCCACCTTTTTCTTGCTGCCAATAGTGGTCCTTCCCAGTCAGTACCCAAAGTGCAGTGGATAGAGTACCAGTGCAGGAGTCAGGAGGACCTGCGTTCAAATCTCACCTCAGACACTTGACCCTCACTAGCTGTGTGACCTTGGGCAAGTCACTTAACCCCAATTGCCTCATCCTGGGTCATCTCCAGTCATCCTGATGAATATTCAGTCACTGGATTCAGATGGCTCTGGAGAAGAAGTGAGACTGGTGACCTGCACAGTCCTCCCTCACTCAAAACAAAGTCAAGTGCAAGTCATGTCATCATTTCTCTGATGGCATGATTTCTTCAGCAATGAAGGATGAACACATACCCAAAGACCAGGGTGCACCCACCCCATTTCATAATTTTATGAAATAATTATCAATTCTGTTGTTTAGACTGTTCTTATGTTTATAACAGAAAAAGAGGCTTGGGGTTAATCTTCATTTTCTCAGAAAATACAATTTCCCTGCCTAGACAATTTTCTGTGACTAGTAGAGCTTCTCTGCATTGAGCAAGTCAAGCTTCCACTGTGCCGTTGAGTTTAAAATTTTAAAAACAATTATAATGATGCTTATGCTTTCTAGCCAAGGAAAAGTATGGATTCTCATTTGCCTAGTGAGTTCAAACTCCTCTGCCTAGAATTCAAGAATCTCCACAACCTGGCACCACCTTCCTTTTCCAGCTGAATTCCATATCAGTCTCTTCTACACACTCTGTGCTACAGCCAAACTCATCCACTCCATCCTACGAACATCAAATATACCTCTATGATTTCACTCCTTTGAGTGCGATGCTCCTCATGCCTAGAAGACCCTTTCTCCCTTCTTTACCTGCTGAATTCCTCTCCATCATTTTAGCATCAATTCAAACTCCATTTCCTTCAGGAAGCCTTTCCTGATCCCACCAACTGGCAACAATCTTTCTCCTCAGAATTCACACAGCCCCTTGCTTTGGAACCCTATCATCACTTGTCATGTAATATTATGTGTTACAATTATCTTTGATGGCATCTTTGTCCCCCTCTTAAGTCATAAAATCACACTTGTTACAATGAGCAAGCTATAGGTCACGGAATCCTACAGTCTCTCAGGAGTTAGAAATGAGTGTTGCTCAGACGATAACAGAGAAGTGTGTCATGAGTATAAGTAGGCTGAAATGTAACAAATAAGGAATAGTGAAGAGAATTGAAGGAAAGGAAGAAATGTGCAATTAAAAAATATGAACTGGTCATGTGACAAAAGTAAAAGACAACTGTTGCCCAATTCATGTGTTCCACTGGGGTCTTCTCAACATCAGGAGAAACTGAGGAAAGTCCTCCGAAATGTTTGGCTAGTTCCTTGTAGTAAATGGGACGATGTGGGCAAAGTTGTTCATCTTTTGTAGGATGGGAAGGCATGTATAGATGGATTATAATCTGCATCTTTGAAGGGACTGCCAGTTCTCGTTTGATCATGTATCTATTTGAATATTTGAGACTACTAGCTACTTCAGAACAGGAACAATTCTTATTGCAAGTTTGTACTATTCTCAGCTAGGGCAGCTTTATGGCACAGTAGATAGAGTACTAGGTCTAGAGTTAGGAAAACGTGAGTTCAAATCTGGTCTAAGACACTTACTAGCTGTATGGCTCCGGGCAAGTCACTTAACTCTGTTTGTCTCAGTTTCCTCATCTGCAAAATGAGCTGCAGAAGGAAAGTGACAAACCACTTCAGTATCTTTGCAAGAAAACCCCAAATGGAGTCACAAAGAGTTGGATATGACTGAAACCACTGAGCAACAACAAAAGCATTCTCAGAGTCTATCTCAAAACTCTGCATACAGTATATTCTTAACAAATGATGACTATGTAAATATTTACCCATGAGGTTATATATCTATATCTATATCTATATCTATCTATCTATCTATCTATCTATCTATCTATCTATCTATCTATCTATCTATATCTTACCTGGAGACACACATCTTACACATTATCCCAGTTTTATAGATGAGGAAACTGAAGTTCAAAGAAAGCCTAGAACTCACATCTCAATTCCTAGCCCAAAGAAGCCTTTACTGTGCTAGCTGCTGCTGCCCCAGCCTCTAGTCTAGGTGTTACAGAGTAGACTTACCACATGTCATCTTGAAGTTTACTTCAGTTTCCCAACTGCCCTCCAGGGGTGGGAAGGATAGGTAGTAGAGAAACGGGAGGTTAATATTTTTTGATTCACTGATTGACTGTTCACTACCTGTGACTGGTGACTGACTTCCATAGGAAAGATGAGAGAGTGGGAGGCATGACTATGGAAGCATTTTGTAAAAGGGCCTTTAAATAACCTATGGAATTTTATGTCAATTTTCCTTGTTTTGATTGGTTTATTCCAAGCTGGCAGAAGAAAGGATAACATATGGCCTATCCAAGTGTTGCACCAATATCCACCAAACTATAAAAGAAACAGAGTAAGATCTCAAGAGAATTGAGCATGTCTTTTATGGAAATTTTCTAATAATAACAATAATAGACACACACACATACATATATATATATATATATCACTTAAAGATTTATAAGCACTTTATATACATTAGCTCATTTGATCTTTCCAGTAACCTTGTAAGGTAGATGCTATTATTATCCCAATTTCACAGTTGAGAAGACTGAGGCCCAGAGGTTCAATTAATTGCTCATGACATAGTTGGTAAGAATCTGTGGTAGGATCTGAACCCAGGTCATCCTGACTTCAGGTCCAGCATTCTATCTAGTAAGACATTCAGTATTCAAATTGATGAAAAGCAACAGACAAAAAAATCCAGGAGAATGAGTGGATAGGTTGTGACTTGAATTGGTGAAGGAAGTACTCCCTTGGATGACATGATGGATCGATCAATCACAGTTTTGTAGGATTTATTCATAGTTCAGGAGCCTCTACACATCTCATCTTTTCTACTCCATTATTCTAGTGACAACAGTAAAGATGCCAACACCTTCAATCACTTACGATCAACTACTATACTACCTGCCATCTTCCCAGTCCATTCCTCCAGAGCTCTGGCTTTTCCTCCTCTTTACACATATAATAAATCTAAAATCACAGACACCAAATTCTAGAGACATCCCCTTGATCAGCACCTCAGAGCAAGAAGGTTATACAGTTATTGCTTCCACATCAAGGTTAGAGGTACAGTGACCCCACAATCTGGAAAATCCATGTAAGGTTTTTTTGGCTAATAAAGTATGTATGTGTTATATAATACTATACATACATTTTATGCATTTCTGGGTTTCTAAACTTTTCTGCGTAGTCTACTGGTTTTCTCGGCAACTTCTGCAAAACTCCCCCAAAATTACCATTTAATTTCTTGTGCCAAGCCCTAATATATCTAAATATATCTAAATCATGATGCGGAAATTCACAATGTAGAAGGGATAACTATATAGAGCTGGGTGCCAGGTTTCACAAGCGTACAATGAGATCAGCAAAATGGCTCTTAAACCTCCGGTTAGGTAAACAGTCTAATATGGAAATGATGCAGATAGTATACTAGTGCCATGTCAGGAAACTGAATTGCTTCCATTTGAATTGTGTTGGGAAGATTCTGAAGATCATCTGGCATGATAAAATGTAGGACAATGAGGTCGTCTCTCTAATCAAATTGCCAAACATTCAAACTCTGCTGTAGACAGCACAACTCCAGTGGGCTCACCACTTGTTCAAATGGCAAATGTAAGTTTGCCTAAAAGACTATTTTACAGAGATTTTATGTTTGTCCTTCATTGCCAAAGAAGACCACGCCATCAGAAAAATGATGACATGACTTGCACTTGACTTTGAGTGAGGGAGGGCTATGCAGGTCACCAGCCTCCCTTCTCCTCCAGAGCCATCTGAGTCTAACCCTAACCCTATATCCTAACCCTAACCCTAAAACCTAATCCTACCCTAAAACCTAACCCTAAATTCTATCCAGGTTTACAGAGAACTTATAAAGGCAAGCACTTACACAGAGGTCAGAAACACAAGGAAACTCTCAAGGTTTCTCTCAAGAGCTTTGAAATGGATTGGGAGACATGGGAGACACTGGACAGAAACACCCAGCATGGCCTGCCTCCATCTAAGAAAGCATTGTGCTCTATGAACAAAGCAGAAATGTGAGATGCACAAATTTAGAGAACAGCTCCACTGCAAGGAAGAGTCTTCCATGCTCATTGGTTTGATCAACCACAGTCAGACATAGTGATATCATTTTGATCCTCTTCAAGAATGAAGGATAATGACCAACCAATCATATATAGAGGGAATTAGGACCACCAGACATATTAGGATTCAATTTAGGAATGGGGGGATTAAGAAAAAAACTGGCTCAACTTCTTCCCTTGGAATTCTGTTTAGGGAAACCTAAAAAGAGTATAGAAATGTTAACAACACAGCTCCTTATCCAGAAGACTCCAGTAATACTTGCTTAGAGAGATAGAATACACTAGCAGGAAAAGCACGAATCTAAAAACTGAAAGACCTGGATTTTGTGCTCAGCTCTATCACAACTAATCATGTGACCACTTCATGTTTCTGGGCCTTGATTTTTATCCTCTGTGAAATGGGGATGGTGGAAACTGCCCTGCTTGGATCACAGGTTTTCTGTGAAGTTCAAATCTTGTTCACAATGTGTGTGTGTGTGTGAAATAGCTTTGACAGGTTATAAAACTCTAAGTATTTATGTTATGTTTGTGATTATGGTAAATAACCTTTATTCTGACTGTATAGGAGGAATGGTCACTTGTCTCCCAAAGATCCAGAGTCTCCAGGAGGAAGGCAACCTGCTCTGTTTGAAAATCGTAACTCCTTTCATCTGTAAAAAGAGTTTGATAAACTAGATAGATAACATTTACAGAGTAATTTAAGGTTTGCAAAGGGTTTTACTTATACCATTTTATTTGATATTTACAAAACCTCTGTGAGATAAGTGCTATTATTATAACCATTTTTACAGATGAGGAAATTATGACCGAAAGAGGTTATGGGAGTTGCTGAGGGTCACACAGATAGTAAATATCTGGAGGAGGGGATTAAAATTCAGATCTTCCTGATTTCTAACCCTTGATCAACTACTCTAGGCTGCTGACAGCCTGGTCCCTTCCAACTCTGAGATTTGGTCTTCTAAGGACCCCTAGAATGTCTAACTAGAAGTTTGGCATTCAGTGTTATAAGGTCCCTTCCACGTTCCAAGAACCCTTTAGCCACTAACACTTTTTTGATCCTACTCTGCTAAAATAGCCCAATTATGAATGTTTTCAAAAGCATCCTTTTCATCCTTAAAAGGTATGAAGGGGCCAATTAGACCAGTAAGAAAGAGGAGGAGCCTCTTCTCTCTTTGTTGCTCCGGTCCTCTTCTGGCCTCTTTAACCATCCGGCACTAAAACATAAACGTATCTTTAGGGACACCAAACTATGGAGTCGAAAGAAAAGACCTTTCAAAGTCCAGCTTGAAGAAGTCGAGATGTTAATTCAAAAATAACATAAAAGAAAAGAGAAGTGGAGGATGGGTACCCAGTACCAACTCTGATCCACTCTCCTTAACACTTGCTGAAGCTCAGAGGAGACAAGTCAAAAAGGACTGCACTCCTAGAAGGGTCCTTAGCTTAAAATACTTAAACAAGTCTTCTCAATAATGTGTGGTTCAGAAAGGTGAAGTCCTTTCCAGGAAACACTGAAAGTCGCCGCGCTAAACCCCGGCCCAGACCCGCTACCCGCAGAGAAAGGTTCTCCCAAAGTAAGTTTTCCCCTGCCCCTGGGAGCTCCTTTCATTCGGGAAGAGGGATTCCTCACTTTGGAAATGTTCCTTTCCTAGAAAAACTCTCCCAATCTCTCCTCCGCATTTCTTACCCCCAGGACTGCCTCTATTAGACAGTCTCCCCCACCCCCCAAACCCGGTCCTCAGCGTTCCATCCTCGAGTCATTAGCAAATTACCTCGACTGGACTCGTGGGAAAAAGACGCGTCTTAAGAGAGTGGAGATCTGGGTGCCAGTCCGCCCCTGGCCGTGCGGACGCGCATCACCCCTCTGCAGGACTCACCGAGTGCGTGCCACCCCCGGCTTCCAGAGGTTCCTCTGGTCCACTCACCATCACTCCCTGCCGCCGCTGAACTTCTCTGCTGGCGGCTGGTGCAGAGAAGATAATTTCCACAGTTCCTGCAGCAAAAATGAAACTTCGCGGCTGCACAGCAAGGAGATAGCTGCCACCCAGATCTGAGCCGATGCCGGGAAGTCACGTGAATTACTCTAGTTTCAGGGAGGGAGGGAGCCTGCCTCTGCCATCCTCCGAAGTTATTATTTCTCGTTTAAGTTTTAGCCAGAGGTTAGCTTTGTTCCCTTACTTGCTCCATCTATTTTCTGTCTCCTGGGTGGAGCTACTCCATGGAGTTTACTCCATGAGGGCAGGGCCAGAAAGGCCCCGAAGTGTACTGGAAAAAGGAGTGAATCGTGTCACTTAACGGCTGTTGGGGAACTCATTTCACAGCTTTGAGTCTCAGTTTCTGAATCAGTAGAATGGGGATAATACTTGATCTCTGTAGATATAAAAGTGCAAGAGACTTTAAAAATCAATCCACCTGACATCCTCATTTCATAGCCGCGGAAACTGAGGCCCATAGAGGTTAAGTGATTGTTTAATGCCTTGAAGATAGTAAAGAACAGAATCAGGATATGGACTCAGGTCTTCCGCCTCCAGATCCAGAACTCTGTCCTCTAGACCATATATTTTTGAGGCACAGCGTTTTGGAAACCATAAAGTACCATAGGTGTAAATTATTTTTCTGAACCCTACATAGTGCCAGGCACATATCTGAAGCCTAATAAGTATGTTGATAGTTATATCAATAAGAAAATACTATATTTTCACACTTGCCTAACTTCTTTCAAAGCACTTTCACTTTTTTATGCAATGTCCTTTGATTTTCACCATAACCTAATGAGATGTGCAAGCCTTCTGCCAGAATCCTCATAATAATGGGGAGATAACTCTAGAACAGGGAGAGCCCTGGTAGGTCCCACCAAATTGGAAAGGATTTGAATATAGACTCAGTAATGGACTGGAGGTCTCTTGTCTGGGGGCAGTTTTTAGCCAACTCAGAGAGATTGCGGCAATGAGAGCTGTCTACTAAGTCATGGTGAGCTTGTCGTTTGTCTTGGCTCATGCTAATAAAATCATGGATCCTTGAAATTTTAAAATATGGAACATGATTCTTCAAAGCATGGTCTGTGCTAAGCTAATAAGGAGATCTGCTTATTTCGGGTCTAGCTGCTGAGTTACATCTGTTTCAGTGTTCTGAGATAGCAGTTGTTCATTTGTGTAAGACTGCCACTGAATTCTGGGGTGAACACAAAACAAGAACTCCTTCATTGTTTGGTGTTTCCAAGGTTTATTTGTGTATGCAAACTGGAGAATTTTGAAGTTTGTAACTGGGGCAATATGTGCACCAGAACACTTGGTCTGTGATTGTGAGAGATCTCCGCTGTAAATCAGCGCAGACCACTACGTCCTTGGTGGAGGCGAGGGCAGATCACAAACTCACTCTGACATAGTAGACAATTCTCCAGAGTCCGTGTAGCTCCCATACCCTGTGACCAACCCATTACCTTAGCCTCTCTGAGTATTTTATTATTGTCGGTCAAATGTACTTTTACTTGACTGTGACTTAGTGACAGAAAATGAAAATTTGGTTTCTATGAAATAAGGTGAGGTTTCTTGCAGAGAAGACTGAGCTGATGGACCAGGAAGAAAGGTTAAAGAACAGGCTTTGGAAATGTGTCCAAGAGAGATTGCAACTCTCTGCACTATCACTTGGGAGGCAGATTTGGTTGGCCAGAAAATCTGAGCTCCTCTCTCTACTGTCATTTGTTGCTTAAAAGAAGAACACAAAAATGAAACTACTTTCTGCTGTTGCTGAAAGGTCAAAGGGAAAAAGAATCTTGGCAAAGGAATAGAGTTGGAGAGGCTGTTGCCACATTTAGAAGCATTGCTGTTTGGCCTTTGTTTCTGAAAAGGATTATGAGGATTTAAGTGAGGCAGAGTTGCACCAATTCAGCAACCTCCCTCCTTGGTGTCTTTGATACCTGACCAATCTCTGAAAGCTTCACACTGCTTGCTTCAGCCACCTTCGTGGCCATTGGAACAAGTTGTTCTCATCCACCCATTCTGCTGGAGGAAATCTTCACATGCTTGGGGTGGACATCCCCATGACTCACCAAGGGGTTTGAGGTCTGCCAGTTATCTTCAACCCATCTGCCCATCTGCCAAGAAAGTTTACCAGGGTGTGCCTGAGGAGTATGCTGCAGCTTCTTGGAGCCACAAGTGAGAGTTGGGTGAAGGTGGACACCAAAGGTAGATGGAGATCCCTGAAAAGAGCTCAGCAAGCCCTCATACCAGAGGTGCTAGTCATTCCTGAACACCTCAAATGCTCTTGTCAAATTTAGAAACATAGAACTACTTCAGCAGAACACTACAAGACATCAGCCAAGCTGGAAATGGAAGATGCTGTAGTATCTGTCCAGGCACAAGCCCTGCCAAATAGAGAAATGCTTAGAAATAAACCATGGGGAAGCAGCCCAATGGAATGTCTCATCCAGCGGAGGTGCTATAACCAGTGAGATGGTCCAGCATAGCATGCCTTAGCTCAGTTTAGCAATGGAAGCATCTTTCCCTCACAGAGAAATTCTTCTCATTAAGGAACTTTTATGGAGAGTTCTTTAAGACAGAAAAAGTACAAAAGTCCACAGTCCCATGGTTGTGAATTGCTCTGATCATCTTCTCTACCCATATTTTACTACCCTGGAACTTTTAAGGTTATGCACACTGTCCCCATGGATATTGTATGTATTAATGGGAAAGTGTGATCCAAGTTTATGGGTGAAATGTCATTCAAGTTCTATATGTTTGGTATGTATTTTAAGTAAATGTTTTAGTTAAGGCCAATTGAATGTTGGTGGCTGATTTGTTCATGGGAAATACACCAATGAGGGCTGATGAACTACCATATTAGTAGGAAAAGTTGCCCACAAAGATTTCTACCGGGACCTTGAGAATAGTGAGTTATTCCAACTGCCTTCTTCTGAAGTAATCTCAGCATGTCCTGAGGAGGCAGGTTGATGGAAAATGAGCCACAAAAAGAAAGGGTAAGTCCCTCTGAAAGAGACTGAGTAAAGGCACTTGCTACACTGTCAAGAAAGAAACCATTGTTGCAAACATTGTTTCCCATATGTGGTATTGGTGTGTCATTATGTGACTCAAAGAGAAAGAATATAAGTATCTAGCCTCCTCTCATATTTCTCTAGGAGGGTAAACAGGAAATTGAAGTCAGAGGTTGTCATTTCACTCCTTAGAAAGAGGTGTTACCAGTTAGAATTATATCTGTTTGCTCTCTTAAATATTATTAGTCTAGGGGACATGGTCTTCAGGTTTAAGCTAACTTCTGTTTGATGTTTCATTAGCGGAGGAAGCAGTATTTCAGCCTCTATATTCAATGCTTGAATCCTTTGTCACTGGATTATAGTTCCATAATGAATACACACAGAGCTATTAGCCAAGAAGTTCAAATTGGTAGCAAAAATAGAGATCAGAGAAAGTATACATAGGAGAACATATACCAGACCACACAAAATGAAGGAGCTCTCCCATTAAAAGCAAGGTAACTTGATTCAACCAAGAGAGAGTTCCAGAGTTCATCCAAGGGAAAATTTCTCAAAGTCTCTAGTGTAGCAAGCTAGGGACAGGGGCATGATAGAGACTGCTAGTTCCTCTCATGTTGACTTCTTCCCAGAGCCTTTTTCTTCAACAACCTGGAGTTGGCATCTTCCATTTTTTCTCCTAAAGCTGGAATCAAGAAATGCCCAGAGTGTGACAAGAATTTAGAGCTTGAAGAGGACTCAGGAACTTGACTCCACTGCTCTTACTGACTCTGCCCTGCCCCTCATTCAGGCACAGAACGTTCCAATGAGGAGAGAATCCCATACTGATGGACTTTGGGTCTGGGGTTACATATTAAAATTATTGTTGGACCCATGTAATTCACACACAAGTAATTCACATTACCCAAGTAACTTTGCATGAAGACGGACTGAAGGAAATGAGGATGTTTAGAGAAATGATACCAAGGACCCTGACATACGCACCCCCCTCTTTGAGGGGGCAGTGCTGAGCATCTTGGGACTATCCTTATAGCACCCCCAAAAAGAAAGCTAGGAGGGCAAGCTGGAGGAGATTTGGGGAGACAATTCACTGGAAAGTTCCGTGGATGAATGTTTGACAGTTTTCTTTGCATTTTGACTGTTATACTGCAGCACATTGAATGGTTGAGTTCTCTGAATGTGGGAGCTAGTCCGAACCAGGAGATGCCAGGATCAAAGAGGGTGATTGAATATTACCAGAACCAGAGGCTTTTCTAAAATTTTCCAATAATTTTGAGTCAGACGGCATGTTATTTCCTAGCCAAATTCTAGTCAGTCTGTGTGTATACAAATATACATATATTATATGTAATATTCATCATATATGTATGTGTATACACATACATACAAATGTACATAATACATAAATATATAACATGAGTGTGTATATGTGTGTACATGCATGTGTGTGGTTGTTTTCCCTCTCTCTGCCTAGTGCTTCTTCTCAGGGCAAAGGAGTTGGCTTCTCAGAAAACTCTTCCCTAGCACTCTTCCAAGATTACTGGTGGCTGAATTCGTCACCTCCTAGTGGACAAATTACATATCACTATCCCTCAAAGAGAGTGAATTAATAGAGACCCATTTTACCTTCCTTAACATCTAGGCCCTTTCCCACTAGCAGCTAGTGGACAGAGCACCAGTGCAGGAGTCAGGAGGATCTGAGTTCAAATCTCACCTCAGACACTTGACCCTCACTAGCTGTGTGACCTTGGGCAAGTCACTTAACCCCAACTGCCTCATCCTGAGTCATCTCCAGTCATCCTGATAAATATCTGGTCACTGGATTCAGATGGCTCTGGAGGAGAAGTGAGGCTGGTGACCTGCACAGCCCTCCCTCATTCAAAACAAAGTTAAATGCAAGTCATGTCGTTCTTTCTGTGATAGCATGGTCTTCTTCAGCAACAAAGGACAAACACATACCTTTCCTACTAGCATGTACATCTAAAATCCAAATATCCTGTCATGACTGTAAAAATAACTGACATTTATGTAGTGCTTTAAATTTTTACAAAGTGCTTTACATACAACCTACATTTGGGCCTCATTACAGCCCTGTGGGGTAGGTAATATTTATATTACTTCTTGTAGGCTTAAAGGAGGCAACACTCAAGCTGATGTGGGTTGCTATTACTACTACGATGTCTCAAGCATCACATTCACTCTATACCTGTGCCACATGGTCTAGCAAGGGGATATAAGACTAGCTACATCTAAATATAATACAAACTAGAATATGGCAAACATAAGAAGATTATAAAAGACTCTAACATCAGAAGAGAGATGACTTTCAGCTAATGGGGTTAGAAAAGACTCCCTGGAGGAGGTGGCACATGAATTAGGCCTTGAAGGATGAGTAGAATGTCAACAGGCTTAGATGAGGAGGAAAGACACAGAAGGGAGCAAGGACCGGAGCAGGGAACAGGATAAGTGAAGGTTAAGAAGCTGATATCATGATTGGCTGGAGTAGGACCCAGGTGGAGGGGTATAGTCAGGATATTGTAGGATACCAAGTATTTTCCTAGGGCTGAAGTGAGCAAGACTGTCCACTTTACTCCAATCCCTCCTAACCTAAATCAATCAATAAATGTTTACTACTTTCTACCTTGTGCCAAACAAGTCTGGAAGATTAAAATAAAAAAAATATTAAGAAGACCATATCCTTATACTCATGGAGTTTGGCGGGGCTAAGAGAGATACATGTGGAGCCTGTATATACTGGAAATATTTGTCCCAATTTCTACAATCACTGATATGTTGGACTCCCTAGAGCAAAGTTACATTCCCCATCAGGGTTCCAGGAGTACCCTGAAGTATTGGGGTATTTTTTCTATAATGAATTGGCTAAGGCCCCATTCTGATGTGTCTTTCCCAATGTTATAACTGGCAGTTACCCTCCAGTGAGTAGTACTCCTGAATCATTTAACCAATTAGTTTTTACAAAGGGATATTTACTGAGAAGATATGGCAAGAAAAGATGTTATAAAGCATTCCACCATCCCCGCCACCCACCAGAATCTGAGAGCACACTTTCCCTTATACCACCTCAGTCCCTGGGGAGAGTGGACTCAGGATAAAGGCAGTTGCTATGAATATTCATCCCAACAAGTTCACTTCCAAATGCAGAACAGTCAACGGACAGTTACTCCTGAAAACTGTGTTTCAGCTTCTGTGTCCAATTTGCTGCTTGATTGGGTCCCACAGGTCACTCTTCAGATCCTTGCTGATGCTTTTAATAGAACCTCAGGCCTTTGGAATCTCACAAGGATGCAGCTTGCTTTGATATTCCACCATTAAGAGGCAGAGAACATAGGCCTGTATTCATAAAGTGATCTGGGTGGGGTGACAGACAGCTGGTAGCAGGAGACTGCTGTCCTCACTACTCTTTCCACAAAACAGTCATGTTCTCTTGGCGTTATGGCCACTTTGGATAAGAGAGGGACTGAGGCTTCTCTTCTGCCTGGAGGAGGCCTGAAGCCAGGAAAGGAAGTTCTCTGTTGCTGTTGCCCCAGTGGGAGTCTTTTAAATATGATCCCACTCCTTCCTCAGTAGCCAGTCAAAAGTCCATCTGTTCAACACTCATCTGAAATAGTTGCAGCTGTGTATGCTCAGGAGTCCTCATGGACTCCTTCAGCAGAGCACACTGCACGTGCTCATAAGGACTGGGCTCATTGGCCAGTCCCCTGTTACACATGTGAAATGATGAATAACAAGGCCAGGCAGGTTAAGTGACTTCAGAGAAAGGTGAGCTGCTACAGGTTAGGGTGGAAGGGAGAGAAATTTGGATAGGACCTTAAAACTAGGGGAGATGTGTATAGGGTTATAGAGTGAGAGTATTCAAGCCTGAAGTAATGATAGCAATAACAAGCATTTATACAGTGCCTACCATGTGCCATACATTGTGCTAAGTGCTTTACATAAAATATCTCATTTGATCTTCACAATAAGAGATAGGTGCTATTTTGATTCCCTTTTACAGATGAGAAAACTGAAGCAAACAGAGGTTAAGTCACTTGTCCAAAGTCACACAGTTAACAAATGCCTGAGTCTGGATTTGAACTCAGACCTCGACCCCAGACTCAGCACTCCATCAACTGCCTAAGAAGTCTTGGGTTGGGAAGGGGACACTGGGAGCAAAGTTATGGAGACCAGAAAATGTGTAAACAAAACTTGGAGAACAATGATTAGGACTCTTTGGACAAAGCAGAAATTTCATTTAGGGAAGGAATAAGAGAAGAAGTGAGAAAGTATGAGGTAGGGACTTTTTCTTTCCCAATCCTCCCTATCCCTGCAGTTCCCCTGAGAAGCACACTTCCTTGCTCTACCTTAGGAGTGCCAAAAAAATTCTTTAATAATTTGAATAATCATAAAAAGTTGACCCATGGAATGTTGGGAACACATTGGGGCATTTCATCTAGCCCCCAAACTTGTAGAAAGCTCTCCTTCCATCTCTCCCCTGGTACCCAAAGAAAGATGACATTAGGTTTTGGGGTCACCATGTCTAAACCTGAAACCTGATTTCTGTTGGTGACTCACATCAGTTTGGAGATAATAATAAGGATAATTTTTGTCAGGGTGGGAAATAGTCTGAATCTTCTCATTCATTGATGCAGGAGAACTTGTGCCCCCAAAACTCCTCTACCAGTTCAAATTGACAGTCGTTCTTCAATTTAGTCTTGGACTGTTATGGAAGACATTGAGAGACTGTGACTTGTACAGGGTCATACAGCCAGTATGGTGGAGAGATGAGTCTTGAACCCAAGCCTTCCTGATGTCTAGGCTGGCTCTATTCATCATGATTCACTCATGCATATTTATAATCTGCAAGACCAGCAACAATTATTTTGTGAGAGGTAGGGGAGCTCCTGATTTCCTCTGTCAGTCCTCTGTGTATAGACATTGTTAGGGAACTTAACACATGGGAAATCTCCAGAGCAGCAGTCCCATTTTGGATACTGAGGTTTGATGCAAGAAGGACTTCCTCAGTGGCTAAGATAAGGAAACTGGAGTTTTCTTTCTATAGTAGTGGAACAATGTCCACAACAGGGAATGATTTGGGGGTAGCTGTCAACTCCCCTGAAGTGCTTGTCATGTGAGTGAAAAGCTGGAGGAACTCTATTTTTGCAGTGTGATCTTGGACAAATCACTAGCCTTCTCATGGTCAACTTCCTCGTCTCTAAAATGAAAGAGTTAAATAAGGGGGGAGGGAGTGGAAAACAATCTAAGATATATGGAAGTGATTGTCGAACACTGAAAACAAATAATTCAGTTTTAAAAAATAAAATGAAAGAGTATGAATGTTGTCCTCCAGATTCCTTCCTGGCTCTAATTCTATGTTCCTATGATAGCTTCTGAACAGCAATGGTGACAGTCATGACTACTTTGGGGAAACTGTATAGAGCTATAGGATGTGGGCAGCTAGGTGATGCCGCAGATAGAGCACCAACCCTGAAATCAGGAGGACTTGAGTTCAAATCTGACCTCAGCCACTTACTAGCAGTGTAACCTTGAGCTACTCACTTAACCCTGTTTGCCTTAAAAAACAAATTCTCGGAGGCAGTGTTGTATAGTGGGAAAAGCCTTGACTCTGGATTCAGAGAACCTGGGTTCATATCGTTCCTCTGAGGTGACTTTGGCTAAGTCATTTAATTTCCTTTGACCTTAGTTTTCTCATGTGTAAGCTGAGGGGGTTAAAGTGCTAAGGTCTCTTCTAGCTCTAGATCTATGACCCAAAGAGGAGGAACTCTCCTAGAGTTCTTCCAGATCATCTCACTTCATGCTCAGTATCCTAGAGGCAATGCCTGCTAGGAGCCGTACTTAGCCCAGGACTATAAGTGATTGAGATCCTACACAGACCCCTAGGGATGGGTATTGATTAGAACATGTCCTTATTTTCCATGAGTTTTGTTGTATGTTTTATTTTTTGTTCCCTACAAAAAGTTGACTTTCCTTTTTTTAGGCTTTGTAAGAAGTCAGTGCCAACATATTATGTGGGATCATATATTTTTCAGATCTTTGGCAGGGCAGAGGAGGTGCGGGTGAATCGAAAAGGTGAGAATATTCCCAAAGTGTACCTGGTCCTTCGTGAGAGGCTCCAACACAAGAGTTAGATAAGCTGAGGCTAGTTCATAAAAGACTGAGAATGTCAGATGAGAAATCTGGACTTTATCTCATGGGCACTATTGGCAGATCTCAAATAGAGGAGCAAGATGACCAGAGTGGTCTTCTAAGGAGATAAATTTTCAAGTAACAGTGCAGTAAAGGGGAGAATTAAAGGGTCAGCAATTGCCTTAAACTACACAAATCAAGCAGCAAACCGCTGCTTCTTATTGTCCCTTATTGTCGAAAGAGCAGAAGATAAGAGCTGAAAAGGGCTTTAGAGATAACCTGGTCTAATCTTTTCATCTTACAGATAAAAGAGACTGAAGTTCAAAGAGGAGAAATGATCTTAGAATATAGACTTTTAGGCTATAAGGGCTGAGAAGACTATTTAAGATCATCTTATCTAACTTTCTCATTTTATAAGAAGGAACCATGAGGCCCATAGAAGTAAACTCACAGGCCAAAGATCACTCAGCAGGTGTGTGGTAGTGTGGATTAGAGACCTCGTGCTTTAGGACTCTGCCACAGTCCTAATTTCAGACTGTGTTTGTAGCCATGGTGGTGGCCACCATATGACTCCAGCACTGGAGGAGGGAAGGAATAAGGAAATCTTACAACGAAGGGGACTTGTCTTGTAAAAATAATAGGGTTGGAGGAAGTACCATGAAAATAGAAACCACTAGTGACCACAGGAAAAACCCATGAAAGACAAAGAGGAAAGAGTCAGACAGTTTAATGGTTTTTGGACAGAAATAGACACCTCCTTCTTCCCCAATCTAACACTAAAGAGGCCGTGTGACTCCTGGCTTTAGTGACATCATGACAGATACCAATAGGAGCTGATAAGGGCTTTTGGCTTCTTTGTAGAGTAGGGTAGAAGTTGGGGAGAGAAGCAAGAAGACAGCATATACCACCAGTGTTCTTTCTTATTTTCTTGGCCTTATTTTCTTGCAGGCAAGGGGGACCAAACAATGAGAATACTAATGAGAATAGTTAGAATAATAACAGTTTTGCAGATTTACAAAGCAATTTGGACCCATGAGCTCATCTGATCATCTCAAAAACCATGTGAGGTGCCACAGTGAAAGTGTTCCTGGTTATCACTGTTTGATAGGGAGGAGATTAAAGCAGTCTTCCCCAATTTCCCTTTGGTTCAGTTGGCCAGGCAGCCCCTCTCTGGCTCTCAGATGATGGTTTGGAGGAAATCCTCTAGCAGATGCTGGGGGAATCCAAAGTCCATCTGGAGTACCAGGTAACCCTGAGGAAAAGAAAAAAGGAAATAGGTAAGGATGGGGGATAGGGGATAGAGGTCATAAGATGAAAGATTTAAACCTGAAAGGGACCTCAACAATGATTTGGTCCATCTCTCTCATTTTACAGATGAAGAAATTTAGGTTGAGAGACCAAAGTGACTTGCCAAGGTGCTGGGTCAGAGGTGGGATTTGAACCCTGGTCCTCTGACCCCAGATCTAGTGCTCTTTTGGTTTTTGCCCATGCTCTCCTATCAATCCTTTCTAGGTGCCCTCCCCCATACAGAGTCTGGGGGATTTCCTCTAGATCTCAACATCATAAAGGTGCCACAGAACCGTTGGGTGTTGCCACATTGAAATGAAGGGTAGGGCAACGTTCCTTTAATAGTTTGAACAAATTCCCAGGATGCTCAGAGTTTTCAGGAGAGGTATCCTTTGCTATACTCCTCATGAGGAAAAGAAAAGGATAGCTTATTCCACAGACTGCCAGGAAAGTATCTAAGTACTTCTCTAGGACTATCCTACCCTGGAACAGAGAAGTATAGAAAATCAGTGAGAGTATCAATGTGATTAGAAGCTAGAAAGGATTTTCAAGGTGCCCTGTGCCCACTTCCCTATATCCACCCCACCTCCATTTTACAGATGAAATGAAGAGAGGTCCAAGGAACTCAAGTACCTTGCCCAAGGTCATATGAGTAGTAAATCAGATTCCCTGGGCCTATGGGAATTAGGGAGGCACATGGAGACCTTGATGCCTATCTCTTTACTCACCCCTTTGGTGAGAATTTCAGGATTGATGATATCAAAGAGGTCCAGACCTTTGCTATTCAACAGTGTTGTGAGTGCTGGCTCAAGTCCTAGGGAGAGAACGGGGAGGAAGACAAGTGGTGGGTCCTTGGGACCCTAGAATGTACAGCAACAGGACAGCACATAGTAGATGAACACTAATTCCATTGTACAGAGAGAAAGACCGAGATTCTGAGGACTGAAGGGGCCTAGGCTAGGTGATACCATTCAGGAATGGGACATCTCCCTGAGGAATGACCTGGCTATCAGAGGGTTTCCTGCTCCAATAGAAAACCTCTCGAGAGTCCAGGAGATGTGTGTCTTCCTCATGAGAGATTCTGAATTCCTCTAGCAATAAATCATAGGGTCACAAATCCTGAACTAGAAGGAACCTCAGCATCCATCTAGGCCAGGAGAACCTGTGGCCTTGAGGCTATATTGGGCCCTCCAGTGCAACCCTTTGATTGAATCCAAACTTCATAGAAGAAATCTCCTTAATAAAAGGATTTGTTTCCAAACTTCAAGTTCATATTCTACAGCCATAGCTCCTTCTTCTGTCCCAGGAGGCTTAGATACTCTGGACTTTCTTCTCAGCTTTTCTCTTTGACTTGGGAGTTCAAATCCAACAAGCTCCTTCCAGCTCCTTGCTGCCACCTACAAGGACACTTACGGGAGATGGTCACAGGGATGCCCACCATGGTTGTGAGGGCCTTCAGGAAGTCCTGGATCGACTCTTGGCTCTGACAAATGGAGAAATCACAGGTGAGAGGGCCCCAAAGTGGGGAGAGAACTAATCCGGATGCACAGATCTTCCCCATTCCTGGGGAAGGCAGAAGGCCTGAGTGTACGTATTTCCTACCCACAATTTCTCATCAGCCATTCAGGCTACCAGCTTATTAAACTATCAAGGGTCCTGTCCATTTTTATCACGAGATCACTCATTCTCTTCCTTCCCCCTGTAACTACTACTTCCCATATAATAAAAGCAGCTGGTACCTCCACACAGCGTCCAAAGTGTTTTGCATAAATTATTTGATTTTCAGAAAAGTGCATATCACAAATGTTATTATGGAGTGACTTGTCCAGGATCACACAGATATTAAATGTCAGAGATGAGATTTGAAGCTGGGTCTTCCTAACAAGGTCCAGCATTCTTTCCATTAAGCCAGGATGCCTCGGTTGTACCACCTTTCCTCTCCCCAGCCCACCTTTTTCCCCTATTTGTGCAGGTGTTTATACTTTTCAAAGCACATAGCGATTCTTTCATTAACCTTTAGGTAGAGTTGGTGTTGAACCTTCCCCATCCCAGAAGTGGGATGAGCGAATGAATGAATGAAGTGACTTTGCCCAAGGCCAGACAGCAAGTTAGAATGGAGCCAGGAGATAACTCACGTATTCTGTTCCACTGCCGTTACACTAAGACTTAGGCACTGTGCCCACACAGATCATTGTGTTGAGTGATTCATTAACTAGGGCACCAAAAGAGGAAAGAAGCTAATTTCCTTTGAGCTCCATGCCTGGTTTCTTTCTCCAGGCCCCAGACACGAGGGTTAAGCACTTTTTTTTTCAGTCTTCTTCCAGGGGCAACCTACCATAGATAATGCAGCAAGAGAATGGAAAGATTTGTGCTGAATCCTGTGGAAACAGAGAAGAGGGAGGTGTTGCCCTTCCATGGCTCACTGCTTCCCAGCCTGCCCCTCAGGGACCCCCACACTCCGGCCCCCAGCCTACCTCACCAATCTACTCCCCCCGTTCCCCTCCTCCTGAATACACCGTTCACTCCAACGAGATCAATCTTCTCACCATCCCTTCCGCACATCAAGCATGTATACTCTCATGTTAGCATATTTGGACACTCTTCTCTTTCCACCATTCTCACTCATCTCTTTCTTCCATGCATTTTTACTGTCTACACCCTTTACTGAGTACTTAGAACTTTCATTTTTGGATTAGCCATTTCATTGGCACAGAATATACCCAATTCCCTTAGTTAATGCAATTAGCAATTTTTTTGCAACCTGTAATCTTAGAGAGCTGCTTGGGGTACTGAGAGGTCAAATAATTTGCCCAGGGTCATGCAGCCAAATTTGTCTAAAACAAGCCTGGAACCCGGATCTTCCTCACTGGAGACAGGCACTCTAGTCACTGTGCCATACTTCCTTTCACTCAGCGCACACTTAGAGAATACTCTTTTAGTTCTCTTTCATTGTAAATTATGCCTTAACTCTCTTACCCCTTAAGGAAGGGATCCCATTTTCTCCTGCATCGCAAGGAGCATGTGACACAGGATTGGGAATACAGAAGGTTCTCACTTTAAATTAACTTAAGTAATTATTAAATTAATTAAAGGGATGAGACATTACCCTCCCCTGCCCATTCCTGTGGGACCTACTGGAAATCAGAGAGGTCTAAAATCAGTTTCTTCTCTTCATAGGATGCCTGGATGACAGTCACAACGTCCTGGGGAGGAAAATCCAAAGACTCAGGTCTTGTCTGTGTCTGCATCTTACATTTGATGGCTAAAGCTCAAATTCCAGGCCCACAAGCAACGTTTCCTCCTTCCCCCCACTTAATAGTATTTTATTTTTTTCCAGTTACATGTAAAGATAATTTTTAAGTTTTGAGTTCCAAATTTTTTCCCCTCCATATCCTCCCCTCTCCCCAAGACAGCATGCAATCTGATATAGCCTATATATGTACAATTCTATTAGACATATTTCCACATTAGTCATGTTGTGAAGGAAGAATCAGAATAAAAAGGAAAAATCATGAGAAAAAAAAACAGAGAAAATAGCATGCTTTGACCACAATAACATTTTGCCAAAGGTTTATTTCATTCTTCTTCTGTCTCTGGGAAAATCCTGGGGCTTTTCAAAGCCAAGCACTTTCCCTTTACCCTCTGATCTGCCTTCATCTCACTCTGACAATTATCCTCATTTATCTCCTTGCCCCTTACAGAGTACTGAGCTATATAGAACAGCCTCTAACCGGTCAACTGTCTCAGGAGTGGGTCATAGGATTTTTAGAGCCAAGGTACCTCAGATGGCAATAGCAGACGTTTACCTAATACTTTAACATTGTCATGTCATTATCTCATTTGAACTAAACATCATTTAGTCTAACCTTCTCATGTTATGGATGAGGCTCAGAGATAGGGAATGACTTGGCCAGGATCACTCAGGTATTGAACAAATGTTCTGAATCATTTTTGTGATATGAATAGATCCCTTTAGCTGTCTGATGAAGCCTATAGTCACCTTCCCAGAATAACATTTTAACATATAAAATAAAATGCATAGGATTATAAAAGAAACCAATTACACTGAAGTCAGGCTATTAAAATATATTTTTTTAAAAAAATTTATGGACTCCAGGTTAAGAACTCCTACTAAAAAGAATAACTCAGAGAGAAGGATGTCCAGGGATCCTGTGAACACTTTTTCAAATCCTTCATTTTATCAGTTACTCTCCTCTTTGTCTCAAGTAGAGTACAAGCTCTCAGAGCAGGAACTCATTTTTACCTTTGTAAATTCATTGCCTAGTACATAGTAGGCACTTAAATATTTTTTGCCTAAATATCCCAGCGCAGAGCCGGCTACATGAAAATGTGGCCAACACCACCATAGCTGTGTAAGAAAAAAATAGATCGAAACAGCTAAAGGGTAAGTAGGTTTCTTCTGGGTCATTCCTTTCTGACAGGATACGTACTTTCTGTCCCGGTAGCGGTTGCCTAGAGTTGCTGCATAACTAATTGTTTGAAGGTAGATAAAATGGTTATAGAACTAAATGCTCTAAGAAGAGGAGTCATAATAATATTACTATTATGGCCTCTAGGGCATTGAGTGGACCCCTTGTGATGAACTTAAGGATAGAAGCAAAATTGGATGATCTGCATTATTGGGAGGGACTCATATCAAGCACATCACAGATCTATTTCATTCAATTAATTCATTCAATAAACATCTGTTAAGTGCCTACCATGTGTCAGTCACTGTGCTAAGCCCTAGTGATGCAAAAAGAGGCAAACACAGCCCTCAAGGAGCTTCCAATCTAATGGGGGTGGAAAGGTGGCACATAATATGCAAACAAATCCAAATCTCTGCAATGCAATTTTGAGTATTTAAGAATAAAATGTGACATTTATATAGTGCTTTTATTTTTGCAAAGGGTTTTACATAGGTAGCATATGGAACTACGGACCTAAAAGGAAATTAATCCATCAAGAACAAAAATAAGCCCCGGATACTGGTACCTGCGGGACGTTCTAGTACACAAAGAATGAAAAGATCCCAACTTGAAAGGAACAGATGTTCGAATTGGGGAGACAATGTACAGGTGTAAATATATGAATTGACCCACCTTCTGCCAGAGCAGTGAGGGACTTAAAATGCAGAATGAGACATACATTTTTGGACATGACCAACATGGAAATTTGGTTTGCTAGACCATGCACATCTGTTAGGAAGGTTTTCTTTTTCTTTGTTTTTTTTGTTATTGTTCAATTGGGGTAAAGGAGGGAAGAGGGAGGAAGAGAAAATAAACACTTGTAAAAAAAAATAAAAGGATGGACTTGGGGGGGAATGCTCATATATACATATATGTATATATGTGTACATATATATGTATATATAAATTTATAGATAGAGATAGAAAGGTAGATAGGTGTCATTTTGGTCCTCTTTGAGAACAAAGGACAGCAACCGACTACCTATCAATCTATCTATCTATCAATCTACATCCTAAATATAAAGTGAATCAATGTAAACCTAAACTAAGGTAGTTTGGGAAAGGTAGTTATGTCATCATGTTACAGAAAAATCAGAGGGTGAGGGACTTGCCCATGTCACATGGCTCATTAGTAGCAGAGCTAGGATTAGAACCCTGGTCTCTGGATTCCCTGTCCAGTAGTCCTTGATGTGTACTTGGACCAAGAGCCAAGGGAGAAAACTTTTGGCTTGGGTACATCTGAAGAGAGCAGAGTCTTGGGACCCAGGGTAACTCCAGAGCCCAAGCTACTTTCACAGGGCAGAGTGACTCATGCCTGGACTCTCAGAGTTGAAGAGGGGAGTCAAGAATGTTTGCAGCTGAAACCAGGGCTTTAAGGCTACAGTCTGGTGACATCCAGGGACCAGAATGTATCAAACTCACCTCTTCAAAAGAGAATGCCACAGTAGGGGCCTGGTCCTGGCGGAGAAGTTGAATCTCCACACTCACAGAGGACTTCACTATGGTGCCCTCCAGCTTGCAGGTGATGAGCGGGGCAGACAAGCTTCGAACCACCACCTGAGAATCACTGAAGGAGGAACCCTGAAAAATCTGCAAGACATGAACCCCACCCCCCACCCCCATGCCAGAGACAGAGGTCAGGAGCCTAGAAGAGATGGTACACCTGGTCTTCTAGGACAGAGATAAGAACCTTTATTTAGCAACAGCTAGTCAGACTCTATGATTGAGAGTATGGAGAATGGACTCTATAATTGATGTACTAGATTTCTTGTTGTTCTTGCACATGACACTCCATCATTCAGTTCTGTGCCTTTTCACTCACTGCCCCTCATGTCTGGAAGGCTCTCTCTTCTCACCTCCAAATCCTAGTTTTCTCAACCTCCTTCAAGGTTCAGTCCAAATCTAACCTTCCGTAAGATTTTCATGGCATCTTTCCCACCTCATCAGTCCTTATCCCCCACCCTTGCCCAGTGCTATTATTTCCCATTTGCATTCTATATATCTTGCATATTTTTATAAGGTGTTTACATATAGTATATATTATGTACATATAGATAATAAGAAAAATTATTATTGTTATCATAACTAGTATTTACATAGCACCCACTCCCTTGATTCACTTCCTAAGTTTCTGAGGCTGTGTTTACATGTTGTCTTTCTCATTAGAATATGAATTCCTTGGGCACAGGGACCATGTTTTTGCTTTGATTTGTGTCCCCAGAACTTGGCACAGTGCCTGGCACACACTAAGTCCTTCATAAATGTTTTTTATAAATGCTTTTTGACTAACACATGGGTATTTTAGGGTACCTATTGAAGTGGTAATTGTGCTTCACTAAGGACTAGACCTCTTTGGCAGACCTGCCTAGATGGTACCTCTGATCTCATCAGCACTCAGAGGGCTGACATCCTGGCACTTGGGACAGATTCATTTGAGGGAGGCTAGAAATCATGATATGGACAATCAACTCTCAGGCTGCCCATCTTGGAAGTGCTATCCTACCACTTCCTCTAGACTGAATGTTGAACAGAGAAGCATGTTCCCTACCCTGGAACGTTTCTGGAGGGTACAAGGTCCTACAATGCTCTCATTCCCAAGAAGAATGAGCTAAAAGGCACCTGAAATCAAATGAGTTTCAGAGAAATATATCCTTTCTTTAAGGAAGGCAGAGTCCTGAAGAGCCTTTCTTCATAGTTGAAAAGTGATCAAGAGGACTACGTCCTTGCCTACCACCTATTCCTAAGTAGCCCAGGAGCTGCCTCGACCCTCTGCCTGAGGTCGCATGCAATCTGAATGAGCCGCATCTCTTTATCAGACTATATTCCCAACTGTTCCTTATCCCACACTGACCTACCAGGACCCTGGTATCTGCCTTCTTTTTCCTTCCCTGGATAGAGGGAAACCACATGATAGAAACGTGCCTCCACTAAATTTCAGTACACTGGTTTAAAGGATCAAGCACTCTACCCTAGTTACAGTTTTGATGGAAGTCAAAAATAATGATATTAAGTGGCATATATGCGTATGCATATATGCATATACAGATTTCTATCTATGTAATACTTGAAGGTTTGAAATTTATTTTATATACATTATTTCTTTTGAGGTCATTAATGAGTCTAAAATGGACAGGACTCATGATTTGGGCCTTAGGCTCCCTGGTTTAATTATCTGGTTACAATGATCATGACATGGCCAATGTAGGAAATTATTTTACCTAACTATGCACATTTGTTACAAATGTCTTGTTTTTCATCTTTTTTTTCCCAGTGAGGAGAGGAGGTAGTAAGGAGAGAAAACAGATTTTTGCTAATTGAAAAAAAAAGGAATTAAAAATATAAATGGCTTTTAAAAAATCTGACAACCATGTTCTACTCTGAGCCCTTGAAGACCCCTGGTTCCAGGGAAAATTGACTGTTGGGTTCCAAAGAAGATGTGGGTATTCTTGGCAAGGTTTGGTGTAGGAGAGGCAGTTAATTAACTTCCTGACTGCCTCTGCACAGGCTGTTCAAGATTTGGCAGACACTCTGTAACAGTAATACTGCTAATTCTCAAATGGACCTGCTAGGTGATGTAGTGGATAGAGTACCCAGCCTGGAGGCAGGAAGGCTTGATTTCAAATCTGGCCTCAGACACATACTAGCTCTGTGACCTTAGACAAGTCATTTAACCCTGTCTACCTCAGTTTCCTCATCTGTAAAATGAGCTGGAGAAGGAAATGGCAAACCACATCAATATCCTTGCCAAGAAAATTCCCCAAATAGGGCCACAATGAGTCAGAAACAGCTGAACAAGAATAAATTCTCAATTATCCCCAGTTGGATTATCTATTTTCATGAATTCTGTTTTTGCCAATACTCACCTCCTCCCCTTTCCCATGCAGCCTTCACTTAATTCTCTAGCATATTCCTACCCCTCATCAGCGGGCGTATAAGTAACTTCAGTTGCCCATTAGAGAGGTAAAGCGATGGCCAAAGAAACATTTCTGATGTAACCAAAACTAAATAGAAATGTCTAAGATGGTGCACCATTTGGAATTCTCTGCATTTCCCAGTGCCTGGCTAGCACTGCGTCCAAGATGAAGAAAAAAAGTGCTTGTTCATTGACTCATGGATTGCACAAAAATTTAGATGGTGAGTTCAAGGGTTATCAACCCACAGTAATTTCACCTGACTTTGAAAGACAGTAAGAAATTCAGAATCACATAAACAACTTTAGGGGACCCACCCTTTAGGGGAGGTTCTGAGTCTGCAGCCCCAGGGAACAGGTTTTCTCCACCCAGGCTCAGTCCAACCCTGGGGATCAGGGTTGGAATTCCTAAGGCTGGCCCTGCATTGGGATGTATCACATGGTTTGAAAGATCTCTATTCCCCGCCTCCCCACAATTTGTCCAAAGTACAGTCCATCAAATAGTGAAGTTACCTCCTGCAAGATATCTTGGTTGGTGTCCAGGCCTTTGTTCTCCAGCAATGCCTACGAAACAGACCAGAATGTCTGTGGGAGGGTGGCTTGGGGAGGAAGTCAGTGTGATGGAAAGAAAGAACATTTATAAGGAATTTCTCTAGGTCCCACGGTTCCCATAGGAAAAATGAGGGTATTCAAGATATGGTCTACCAATTCAGTGAACAGAGTGCCATACCTGGGGTTAAGAAGACCTGAATTCGAATCTGGTCTTAGGCACTTATTAGCTGTGTGACCCTGGGCAAGTCACTTAGCCTCTGTCTGTCTCAGTGTCCTCATCCAAAAAATGGAATAATGCTAATACCTACCTACTAAGGATTGTTGTGAGGAAAAATGATATAGTACTTGTAAGTGCTAGCTGCTGTTGCTGACTGACTACCCCTATCACTATTACCACCACCACCACCACCACCACCACTACTACTAGTGCTACTATTACTACTACCGCCACTACCACTATCACCACCACCATTACTACTACTACTACTACTACTACTGAAGAGTACAGAAGTACTACGACCTCATTAATCTGGACACCATCAATATTACTCTCTTTTTGCAGCCCAAGATTTCATTAGCTTCTTAAATTTAAAAGTACATGTATGTATTTGGTTTTTTGGCTGCAATATCATGCTGTCAATTCCTATTGATCTTTCATTCCACTAAAACTTCCAGATCTTTTTCCAGACAAACTGCTCTCTAGCCATGTCTCACCTCTTGCATTTGTGAAATTTGTTTTTTTGAACCCAAGTATAAGACTATATCTGTCTTCATTAAATTTCATCTTTTTACACTTGGCCCAGTATTCTAGACTACGAAGATCATTTTGAATCTTGACTGACATCTGATAAGTTAGATTTATATTTCCCAGTTTTACTTTAATGACAAATTTGGGAGGCATTTCATCTATGGCTTTATTTAAATCATTGATAGAAATGATCAACAGTTCAGGGCCAAGCTCAGGTATATGCCTTTGTATAGCAACAGTGGTGGCCCTTTTGAAAACTGGTGTGAGGGAGCTACCTCAGATCAGAGGATGATCATTTTATAGTAGAGTTCTTAGGGATAAGGGGGAAAGACTGGCCCTGTGACTTCACTGATCCAGGCAACTCTTGGGAGAAAAAAATCCCTCTACTAAAGGAGGTCAGCACCTTTCCAATTTATAGTCCTAAAGAACTGTCTGGACCCTTGAGAGATTAGGCAACTTGCTCAACCAACATGTGTTAGAGGCAGGACTCAATCTAGGCCACCCTGGTTCTGTAGCTAATTCTCTAACAGTGTCTTTCAGGGTCTTACTACATGGAATTATTAATCCTTAAGGAGATTTTATTTGATCTGGGTATTTATCTGAATGGCCACTTATTGGGACTGTTGTGGAAGGAATTTAGGTTTAATGACAGCTGGTCTAGGTGACTATAAAATTGCCTTCCAACCCTGAGATTCTGTTATTCTAGAATAAGATATTATTCTACCCAAATATTCTATCTGAATAGCCTACAAGTTTTTCCACAGCTATCTCTCTCAACTCAGGCATAGATGAGTGTTACACCTCCCCCCAGACATAGAAGCTCATCCCTTCTGACCTTGAACTCATCTCCTGTCAGGGTCAACATTAGTCTCTTGTCCAGGAAGGCAGCCTTAGCCAGGGAGCTTAAGACTTTATCAGAAAACCAAAAGTACAGCATGCGAGAATCACTCAGTAGGTTTGGGGTATAGATGGAGTCCTGAAAGGTTGAGGATTGGTTCTTGTAGGTCAGGAAACCCTAGAGGAAAAATCAGAGGAAGATGAGAGGACTCCAAAAGGTTTGTTTTGTTTAGTTATTGTCAACTATTTGGCAGATTAACAGACTTCATATTCACTGTAGGTGATGTTAATTTTCCCTACCCTCCAGCATGTACACCCTCTGTACCTTGACGTCAGTTGTCTCACATGCAAAGAACAGAGATCTGTTTTAATGTTAGCAGCACGGTTCTGTTCAGCAGTGAGTAGATTTAGATTCAGAAGATCTTGGTTCAAACCTATTGTTACTTAATACTTGTGACTTTAGGCAAGTTGCTTTACCTCTCTGGTCCTTAGTTTTGTCATCTGTAAAATGGGTAGGGGTAGTGGACTAGGTGATCCCTGAAGTTCTTTCTGGCACTAAATTTGTGATCCTATGATCAAACTAGAAAAGTCAGAGAAAATTAGAAAGGGCAATATGCTGTCTTGCTTAGATCTTATCATATATCCCCAAACCTCAAAATCAAATATTATCCCCAAGAAAGAGAACTGTGTGGTCAGAATCACAGAATTTTAGAGGTGGAAGGGACCTCATTAGCCATCTTGTCCAACTACTATAACTCAAAAAGAATCCTTCCTACAGCATACCCATTAAACAGTCATCCAATCTCTGCTTAAGACTTTCAATGAGGTCCTCATCCACCACTTCCTGAGGCAGTCCTTTCCACTTTAGGAAAACTCTCATTGTTAGAGAGTTAGTGAAACTAACCATCAACCTAAATTTGTTCCATTATTAGCTTCTTCCTATAGCTCTTGGATTACTCTATGTCAGAGCTTCCCCTGCCCCACCTCCTCCACTCCTTAGCGTGGCTACTAGTCAGTTGGTTGGACTTGACTTGCAGATGGAGAAGTTTGACCAGTGCCCTAATTCAGTGGTGATAGTGAAGAAATAAATGAGACAGAGGTTACAGGAAGACTTGGATGACCATTCCCAAGACAAATCTGATTAAGCTCTGAAACAGACATTGGGAAAGAGCCCTACAGAGAGTGAAGCAACTGTGGTCTTTTGCCACAAACTGGTTCTCATGGAAATGGGGTTATGTGTATCATAGAATTTAGAATTGGAAAGTACCTTAGAGGTAATCTATTCCAGCTCTCTCATTTTATAAATGAGGACTAGAGAAATGAAATGAATTGTCCAAGGTCTCATGCATGGTAAACTGAAGTAATAGTGATGTGATTTAAGGGGTTCAGGGACTTCTCCTAAAGATTGACATACTGGACAAAGTCAGCTGGAATGAATTCATGGACTCAAGCATTCTTCAAGTCAAGTTGGCAAAGATTTATTTTAACACCAATATGGTAGGCAGAGCTCCTTAAGAAACTCACCACTTAACAGGAATGATGCTAAAGCTTATATAGGAAAACTAGTGGATTATCTAACAGATGTTCTAATTAGGCGATAACTTGCAACCTTGGTCCCAGGAGTTGTTCATTCACCACTGGAAACCAGGGGAAGGGGCTCCTTAGGAGTGTATTTTTGGTCTGTTCATCTGTAGAAAATAACTTTGAAAGTTGATGTCTATAACTTGACCTCTGGATTGAATATGATAACTATGGGAATCAATACATGATAATTCTGTGGTTACAAGATGGTCCTGTTTTTACAAGGGGATTTCTTACGAGGGCAGCGTGCTCTTGTGATGGAGAAAGATAGTTTGTTTTACTGAGGCCCACTCAGGAGTAATTGTAGGGAAAGGTAGTTTGTCTTACTGGGGCTCACTTATAAGTTATTGCTAGGCATAATGTCCTTGGATTGGGGAGAAAACTGTCAGGAATGTGTTTTGAAGCTAGGGAGAAATGTGATTTTGGAATTGGGGTCCAAGCACAAGCACCGAAGCACCCCATTAATAGCACAGGAACCAGAGTTGTCTGACTCTTTCCATTAAACCCAACTCTCTCTCCGTATCCCATTGGCTTAAGAGTTATCTGGTGGTAGTTCAGAATGATGGATATGGGAATGGGGGTAGAATAAAGAATTCAAGTTTACTTTGTGATGTGACTCCAGGTAATGGTCTTTGATTATTGGGGTTCCAGTCAGGGAGATGTCCACACCAATGTCTCCATCTGTGAGGAAGTTAGCTGAAAGGAGGAAAGTCAGAAGTTAGTTTAGAAATCCTAAATGCCCCTCTTGGCATTTTCTTCTCTACCTCAAATGTCTCTGCTCCTACCCCAGACTTTACAAATACATGCACATGGAAGGGACGGAACAGTGGGTTTGGAGACCCAGCCTGGAGACACCAAGATTCTATCCCCATTTTGATTTTGGTTTAGGGAGAAAATGACCTCATTTCTCTGGCCTCAGGTATCACCTACATTCCATTTCTTCCTGCCCTCACAAAATGGATCCAGGTCAGCACTGTTTTTCCCCATGGGCAAAGGGGCGTTTGATTGGAGGGGGGTTTTGTTTGCACTTTCGCCAGGGATTAAGGAGGGTATGGCCATGACCTGTGTGGTCTTTAGCTCTCACACAGCTTCCCTTCTAATCTCCCAGTCTTTGTCCATGGTACTATCACTCTTCTAGTCACTCAGGTTCAGAATCTTGGGGTCCTGTTTAATTCTTTCCTCTCTTCACACCTCTGTATTTTGTTAAAGTCCAAGCATGACAAGCTATAAGTAATTTCCCTAGATCTCCAATTTTTTGGTGGGGAGGGGAAATGCCTTCATCGAGTCTTTCTTTTTAAGCCTATTCAAAGCCAGCTTATGTCTTCCCTTCTCTAAGAAGTCTACCCTTGTTCTGTTCTCATTGATTTCTCCTTTCTCTGCACTCCTGAAGCAAGTCTGTATGTCTCACTGATAACTGATTAATGACATCTCTCTTGTTTTATAAATTAATTTTCCCCCTTTGAGGGAAGGAACTATGTCTTATACTTAGGATCAGAGATCTAGACCTGGAAGTCTAGAGGTCATCTTCTAGTCTAATCCCTTTATTTTATGGAGGGGAAAAATAAGACCCAGAAGTGAAGACTTTGCACCAAATCTCCAAGGCAGTATTCTTAACAGCCCCAATGCCTAGCACAGAGCTGGTCACAGAACAGATCTTTCACAAATATTTGCTACTATTGCTAATAGTAACAAGAAAGGTCTAGCTCAAATCATGCATTTTTTCCTGTTGATCTCAGCCTACAAGCATCTCTCCTTCTGCCCTCTTATAGCTTTTATTATCTGTGCCTCTCACATGTTATCACATTGATCCTAGGGTGATTCTTGATCTCCCTAACTAGACAGGGACACATAGTCTTTTTTTTAGCTCCTTATAGTGTCCAGGTCTAGGACACTAATCAGTCTGCATACCAGCTATTTGGTAACAGTTACTGACTTAATTTGAATAAGAATCTTCAGTGCAAGGGAGAGCACTTTTTGGAATCGAGCCACACAAGTATGAGGCCAGTGGGGCTTTGCCCACAAGCAACCACATGGGGGTAGGGGATATGCTTCTCCATGATGGGGACGTTTTTATGATTCCTTCCAAAGACCACTAGAGTCCCTGTGCTTTACCTTGTGCCTTCCCTAGAGGCAGAGGGCGTAATGCCTTCAGTACTCTCTGGTGGAGAGCACAACTGCTCTGGATACTCTCATGCTACTGTCTACTACCTCGTTGAAATATGTTGTGTGCCACTATAGCCACCTCCTCTCTATCAGTCTGCCTCTGTCCCACAGTCTCCCATCCCTGAATTTGCCCCAGGTATAATTTCTCCTATCTGGAAGTCCCCAAACTTACTATGAGAGCAGAGAGACAGAAATTCATTCAGTCTAGGTCTAAGTGACATCATGGATAGAATCAGGAATCAGGAAAACCTGAGTTCAAACGCAGTCTCAGACTCTTCCTAGCTGTATCTTTCTTTGCCTTAGTGTCTTCAAAATATGAGGATAATAACAGTATCTACCTCCCAGGATTGCTTTGGGGATCAAGTGAGATAATCTTTGTAAAGTGTTTAGCACAGTGCCTGGCACACAGTCATTGCTATAGAAATACTGGTAAATTACTATTACTCCTCCTCCTGGTCCTCCTCCTTCTTCTGCTGCTGCTACTACTACTGCAATTAAGCTGCCATCTCTATGGTCCAGAGGTCCAGTCACTTAGGTCCTCCAGGTAACACTTAGAAGGCATGGACATCACTCTTTCACCCTCTGGTTGGGCTACCTGGCACAAATCCCTGTGGCACTCCATTAGAAGCCTCCTGCCCATTTGATAAAGATCTAGTAACAACCCTTCTTTGTATCTAGCCATTCAGCTGCACCCAAATCCATTCTGTTGTTCTACTGCTTATCTTAAATCCTTCCAGATACAAATCCTATGAATTTGTGAAGGATGGAGATGCAAGAGGTCAGAGAGAAAACAAGGAAGATGTAAAAGAGTTCACATTCCTAGAGATAATTGCAACATAATTAGAGGTGGCACAGTGGATAGAATGCTGGGTCTGAAGTCAGGAAGACTCATCTTTCTGAGTTCAAATCTAGCCTCAGATACTTTTTAGCTGTGTGACAAGTCACATAACCCTGCTTGCCTCAGTTCCTCATCTGTAAAATAAGCTGGAGAAGGAAATGGTAAACCACCAAGCAGCTAGTACAGTGAATAGAACCTGGGCCTGGAGTCAGAAAGACCAAAGGTGAAATCTGACCTCAGACACAGACCAGCTGTGTGACCCCAGGCAAATCACTTAACCACTGCCTGCATAAAAATTAAGGAGGAAATGGCAAACCACTCCAGTATCTTAGGGCAGCTAGGTGGCCCAGTGGATAGAGGGCTGAGCGTGGCATCAGGAAGTCTCATCTTCCCCAGTTCAAATCTGACCTCAGACACTTATCAGCTGTGTGACCCTGGGCAAGTCACTTAACCCTGTTTGCCTCAATTTCCTCTTCTGTAAAATGAGCTGGAAAAGGAAATGGCAAACTCCAAATGGGCTCAGAAAGAGTTAGATGCAACTGAAAAAAGACTGAACAACAGCTAAGCATCTCTTCCCTTATTTTTTTTGCAGAAGTGGGGGACAATGGGTGTGCAACATGGCATATTAAATCACAGATATTAATTCTGTGATTTCTCTGGACCTCTAGGACTGAGGGCCCTACTCTTTTTATTGGTGGCAGCATGGTGCAGAGTGCTAGATTCCAAGTCCTAGGATCTGGGCTAAAGATCTAGACCTGCTGCTTTTGACCCATGTGACCTTGGACAAGTCACTCAACTTTACAAGTAGGCCTAAGCTTCCTCATCTGTAAAATGAGACTGTAGAACCATTTCAAAGTTTCCTAACCTGGAGTCTGTGAACTTAACTTTTAAATATTTTTGATAATTATATTTTAACATAATTTGTCTCCTTTGTGTTTCTATGTATTTTTTAAATTCACTTCTGAAAAGGGAGTCCTTAGGTTCTACCAGACTGTCACCACAGGGATCTGTAACACAAAAAAGGTTTTGAAGCCCTGCTTTAGATGACCTCTCAATTCCCTTTCAACTTTCAGTCTGTAAATCTTCTTAATAAATGATACACTCTCTATTAGTGTGAAAGGCAACATTTCTTTAAAATGCAAAACCATGACATCAAAACCAGGAAATTTAACATAGTAGCAAGAATATTAAAGTTATTCTTGTTAACGGTAAATATTTCACATTATATAATCTATTCTCAGTGAATAAGTAATATCTACCAAAAACACTTGAAGTTACATAGATTTATATTTTTTAAAATATGAATATAGATTATGTTTCCTTTATTATCGTAAGTTATTCTTTTATGAGTTCACTAGCTGATATTTTGGTCCTACAACTTAAAGTTTCTTAAAGTTTTGATTTTTTTTTAGAAAATCCTGTCTTGCTTCATTTAATAAAACTTTTCATTTTGAAATAAGAAAAAAAAGAGTTCACATTTTACCTGCTTTGTCCTGGACAAAATTGGCCATGATGTTGGCAAGAACACTGATTTCCTTACACACCTGAGGAATGACAGATGAGAGGAGAAAGGGAGATGTAGAGGGTGCAGACCGGGGAAAGGATCTCTTTCAAATCCCTGGTGGCATCATAGCTGGCTGAAGCCTTCCTCCCTTCCAGGTCTCAGCCCCATCAGGTACCTCCACTACCCAGCAATGAGTTATGGGTCAAGTCAAGTGAACCCAAGGAACAAGTATGAGGAATCATTCATATTTCTCCAGAGATCAATGACATCTGTATTTAGGGACCTGAAGGAAGTGGCTTTTTCCAAGTGAAGGAACATCAGTGACCTGCATTGCCTGACACTTTGCTCCATAGTCTAGTCTCTAGGGCCAGAGCCTTGTCAGCTCAGAAGAGGGCATTCTGGTGGATTATCTCGCTTCTATAGAAAAGTCCTTACCTGCCCTTTCAGGATCAGCTTCAGGGTAAAAGAGATGAAGTCTGTAAACAGCTGTTCAAGCCAGCCTGGTCTGTTGGAGGTGGAAAAGCATCTGGTTTCAGTTCATTCACAATAGGAAGGAAATTCTTCATTTATGCCTCTGGTCAGTCATCACTCAAGTAGGGTCAGTAGGGCTTTGACCCAGGCACCGAAATCTAAGGAAGCATTTCTCCAAGTTTCAATGTGGAGATCAACTCATCTAGAGGTTCTCCACCAGTACCATTGCAGTTAAAGGGGAAGGTTCTCCAGGGATAAGGATCGCTAGAGGTAGAAATTTGGTGAGCATCAAAATAGCCACCAGTATATATGGGCAGGGTGATATATAGAGGGATGGGGTAAATTGGCTGAGGGAAGATTTGGAAGTGTCAGTGAGAAGTAAGGGTATGTCTACTGTTCCTCCTCCTGGCTTACAGTATCAGGGACTATTACCTTCTTTCAAGGTAATATGGTACTGAGGTGGGAGGAGTAGCCAGGAATGGGTGTCTTCTTGGGGAAACTATGGTTACATGAAGGTAAACAAGATGAAAGAGAGTGGGAAGAAAGACAAAAGGCAGTTTGCTATCAATGGAAGAGGCATTCCAGAGAGTACAATGGAATGGAAAGGCAGAGCAACACAGGGGCTCCGAGGTGTTGAACTGAGGGGAAGGGACATGAAGGAATAAGGAATGACAGTAGGAAAAGGGATTTTTTTTGCCCATACAGCCTATAAAACTCTCATCAAAGGGATCTGAAGAGGAAAAGAACCCACAAGCCCTTTCTAGACCTTCTTCAATTGAATTTGCCGCAGATGCCAGAATTCCTGCTTATAGCTCTTCCACTGGTTACAAATCCCATAAGATCATAGACCTAGGGCTAGGGGTGGATTTGAGGACATCTAGTCTAGCTTCCTCATTTTATAAATGAGGAAACAGTTTCAGAGAGATGATGACTTGCCCAAGGTCATACAGGTAATATATGGCAGGACCTTTGACTCCAAAGCCAGTGTTCTTTCCACGTTAGCACATTTGGTCCCTGATCCTAAAGGGCTCTATCTATATGCAATCATATGATTACATGCAATATGTGAGTGTAACACGGGTCTACATGAATACACACCTGTGTGAAGATATGTGTGTATATATATACATACATATATGGTGTAGATGATTATATATGTGTGTGTATATATAAGTGATTTTATATATATGTATGTATCCATATTTATGTATGTACATGTATATATGTGTATATATATGTATATATACATATAATTGTCCACACATAGTTGTAGACTCCTGTAGACTCATGTCTCCATAGGTCATATACACATACACACATATGCAGATATATACATACAATTATATATATATATACTTATATACAATTTTTATTTTTTTGAAAATGAGAGTAAGGACACAGCACACAGAATATCAGAGCTGGGAAGGACCTTAGAATACAAGAGGTCAGAGGGGTCTTAGGACACAAGATATCAGAGTAGGGAGGGTTCTCATGGCACAGAATGGCAGGGTCGGTTCCTGAGGTGGGGGAAGCACTTACTGTTTTTCTCCATGAAGGCGCAGGGTCAGCTTGTGGAAAGACAAGTAGCAGTCGGAGGTGTCAGCCTGCACACGCCCTGCATCACAATCTGTTCTCCCAAAATAAGCCCCAGTTATAAGCAGCCTCAGCCAGCAGAGGGAGCCAAAGCACCACCTAGCTAGGCCATGGCAGCGCACCAAATGGGCAATGGGTTTTGGGTGGGTTGGGGGGTGGTACCCATGCCCTGTGTGCAATCTCTCCCGTCCTGAGATGGGATTAGGGACCCACTGGGATTGCAAAGGAAGAATTGATCCTTTGTGCTCACTATGTGACTATTCTATGTTTCTGATTTGAGTCACAACACTGTATCAAGGTAGACCGCAATCCCTCCCACATGATGGATAATGAAAGTAAAGTACTAGAGTGGAATGACTGGCTCAGCAAGTCTGGCTCAGACATAACTAGCAAGTGAGCTGAGAACAGAACCCAGAGGTCCTAACTCTCAAGCTCACCCCCAAGTAGCTGCTTCAGACTCCTGGGACTGAGTGAATTCCGGATGCCAAGACCAGGGCCATGGGAGAGGTGCAGGGCGCAAGGCCCAAGGCATGGCTCAGCACTGTGCTTACTTACTTAGCTGAGTATTGATCTGGAGGTCAAGGGAGGTGTCAATTTCAAAGTCAACAGACCGATGAACTTCCAATCTAAGGAGGAAGATTAATAAGGAAAGTTAAGACACTAAAATGCTCTTCTCTGTCTCCAGAACCAGAAGACTCAGCCCTTCTCACCTTAAAGAACCCAGGGGTCTGCTCTACAGTCAAGCTCCTTCACCACAGAAAAGTAACATATTCCTGGTAGGAGAAAATCTGACTAACTCTAAGTGCCCTTGAACTCCTATTATCAAAAAGGAAATATAGCATGGCGCCCAAGGAGTGGGAGACCTGCCAAGTTTGCAACACTTAGCAAGCTAACAGAGCCAAGCTACTGGGACCTCAGACCTGATCAATCAGAGATCATATTAGGTTCTAGCAGACATGTAACTAGCAGAGATTGTCTAGGGCTTTGTCTCAGAGTAACAACATCTAGAGAGAGCACTTGTCCCTGAGGCAGTATGGGGAAGAATTAAATATATATATATATATAAAGAGAGAGAGAAAGAGAGAGAGAGAGAAAGAGAGAGAGAGAGAGAGAGAGAGAGAGAGAGAGAGAGACCCTTCAAAGGTCTGAATCTCACACTCATAGTTGGCTCCGAGCTGAAACAGACTGCCCTCATACTGCCTGGCTTAGGAGTCATGCTATACAGGGTACCAGAAAGGAGTGGCAAAGGCAGTCTGCACTCACCTTGGGACATTACAGGGTCTATGTCTCCCCTCCCCTCTGAATTTGTCCCAGCTTCTGGAATTCCCAGATGTAGCCAGGAATCTTTTCCCTAAATCCTTTAAGTATGGATTTTCAAGTAATTTAATTTATTTCCATCTATATCCTTGCTATGCTTCTGGGATTTTGAAAAACTGTTGTAAAATAAAGAATATACTTAGAGAAGCTTCAAGCATTACCTGGGAAAACGGGACCCAGAGAGGAAAAAAGATGTGCAACTGACTGCTCAGCTAGAAAGGCTCTTCTATGAGGTTTTTTGCCTGAGGGGATGTGGAATTATGGAACCACAGACCTTCGGAAAAGGAGAGTACTTTTCAGAGAATCTAGGGTCATAGGTTCCCAAAGTGGGAGATACCACCCCCTAGGGGGGCACTGGAACGATCTGGGAGGAGGGGCAATATTAGACTCTGGTGCAATTAGGGGATGTTAAATAAAAATAAGGGGGTGATGGAAGCATTAGAAAAGAAATTTTGAAAAACTTCATATGTTTCATCTGTTGTAGAGTTAAAGTCATAGTGATTACATTGTTTTCCAAATAAACACACAAAATGCAAGTTATAATCAATCCATGGCCATGTGCACTGACAGGTCTTAATAAGCAAGTGTTGGTGAACGAGTGTCACACATGGTTGGGAAGTTCATATGCTTCTGCAGGAATATGTGCATATAATGAGTTGTTTACAATATAATACTATATGGTTATATGACACAATATTGCATCATCAAAATTTCAGTCTAGGAAAAAACCACAAATTTACAATCAATTATTAAATTTAAGATGGGTCATTGTTAAAAATATATTATATATATTTTTGAAATGATGCAAATTTAAAAAAAACTGTTAACGGTTTAAAGAAAGTAGATTTCCCGGGGGCACTAATTTTTTTTTAAAGGAGCAGTAGGACAAATAAGTTTGGGAATCTGATCTAGACCAATACCCCCAATCTGCAGATGAAAAAAAAGGCCTACAGGAGAGAAATGCTTTGCTCAACTTAATGCAGTAAGTTGTAACTCAGTCAATCAATATTTATTAAGTATCTACTATGTGCCAGGTACAGTGTTACATGCTAGGGATACAAAAAGACAGTCTCTGCCCTCAAAGAGTTAGGTCTCCTAGCTCAAGAAAGCACTTGAAAGGATACTTACAGCCACCCCCCACTGTAGTCATATTGAAGGGTTCCTTTGAAGATCACAGACACATTCTGAATTGCAATGTCTATGCTCTTATCTTTCTTCAGTTCTGCTTGGCTGCTGAAGATGGACAGGTTGCTGATCTGAATGCTGGGAAAGAAAACAAAAATCAGACCTCGTGGGGGTTGGGGTGAGAGTGGAGCAGGGTCCTGAGCAGAAGCAGAACAGAAGACGCAAACCCAGTCACCACTACTCAAACAAATCCAAGAATCACAGAATATTGGTGCTCAAAGGGGCCTGAGAATAGAAAATGTGAGCACTGGAGACTGAAATTTCATTTGTATTAGGAATTTCCCTCCTTTGGAAATTAGAGGAAGATTTTCTCCAATGCAGGTTGGCACCTGCTCTGCAATGCAGGGTCTTAGAGACTTTGTTTGTCCAGGGTTATCTAGCAAGGATGAGTCATCAGGAGAACTAGAACCCAGGTTTTCCTAGCTTTGAGGTCAGCTCTTTATCCACTAAGCAACTCTTGGAACATGGAATGTTGACAAGAGGGAAAAGAAACCTCCAAGATCATCTTGATCCCAATTCTCTCATTTGAAAGCTGGGAAATGGGTTCAGAGAAGGAGTAAGACCAAAATATTAAACATTTACATATGGATATAGTAATACTGAGATATATTTATTATTGATTCTTTTTGGCCTGGACCTCTAATTTCACTGGGATAGGAGATACACCATGAGGAAATTGGCTCTCCCCAAGTAGACGGTCAGTTACTCTGTAACTCAGTCTTTGAGAAGTGCCTGGGACAACGGGTTGACTCAGCCAGAATCACACAGCCAACATGCGTCAGAGATACGACCTAAACCCAGCTTTTTCTGGCTCTAGGGTCAACTCACTATTCGCTATGATACAGTGCCTTTCATAAATCAACAAGCTCTACCTAGTTAAACCATGAGGGGAATATAAGAATTCACATTAAATGTGCTTATGATTCATTCATTTTTAATAAAAATGGCATGTATCTGTGTAGTGCCTACAGAACGTTCCACTTGCTTTCAGAGCTGTGACTTCATGCAGGTGGGGATATTTGCTTCATTAGAGCATAACATCCCACGCCTAGAAAGGATGGTGTGTCTTCCAGGGCTTCTTCTCTGGTGAGCTGAGAGCAAAGAGAAAGGGGTCAGGAAGCCTAGGTTCTAGTCTGACTGTGCCCCTGACTCTATGTTATCTTGGGTAAGTGACTCCCTTTTCCTTTTCCCACCATCTTGGACCTGAATATACATGATATGGAATGAGAAATGGGCAAGACAACAAAGAATGACCTAGCTTTTCACCAAACCCAATAACTCACTTGTATAGGCCATAGTTGACTTTGCCCAGGAACAATATAATTCTCTCACCCTTGATGTCAGGATATGTGGCACGTTGGAATGCCTTCTGAATCACTTTCGTGGTTTCTTGGTTCACTAGGAAGAGAAGTAAGTGTGACCATAAGACTTCCTACAGCACCCCTCAAGCACTATATCTAAATCTTTTCCTAAAGATTTCTATGGGTTTAAGCAGGTTGCCAAGGTGATTGGATTGACCTTTAATCCTAACTTTGATGATAGACTGACCATCTGATTTTTACTACAGGCTAACCTCTCTTGTCCAGTCATTTCAGTTGCGTCTCTGTGACCCCATTTGGAGTTTTCTTGGCAGAGATACTGGAGTGGTTTGTCATCTCCTTCTCATTTTACAAATGAGGAAACAGAGACAAACAGCATTAAGTGACTTGCCCAGGGTCACACAGCTAGTAGGTATCATATCTGAAGTCAGATGAGTAAGGAAAATGAGTTTTCCTGACTCCAGGCCTCCTATCCATTGTGTCACTCAGCTGCCACCAGTCATAGACTTGCTCTCAAACTTTGGTCATAGATAGCTCCCCAAAGACTGAACATAGGGTCATCCCCTGGGTCATTGGTATGACATTTTCCCTCCTTGGGGCAAATTTCTCCTCCTGGTTCTGTTTGGCCATAGTTGGTAACAAAGTGAGTCTGAATTTTCTGAGCATACACTTGACTCACTGCATTCATCAGAAATGCAGTGGAGGCCAGGTTGGGGTAGTCAAGTTGAAATTAAAATAGCTGACTGGGATAAGTCAAGTGTGGTTTATATAATGGAGAGTTATTGTAGTATAATTTGGGCTCTATGCCACAAACCTGAAGAACCCAACTCCACCTCCCCTTCTCTTTGAATGTCTTAACCCATTCATAAACTCCACCTTTAAAATGGGCTTACACGTTAGCAGTCAGCTTGGCAGAGAAGAGGAAGAAAAGCCAACATGTCCCTTCTAGGCAGGCTGCCCCACAAGCTCAGAGGGTGAGAGGGCTTTCCTCAACTCTGAAAAGCACTGTATCTTCCCCAGGGAGGGACCCACAGTTGAAACTTACACACCGTGACGGCTGGTCTGGTGATCCTGCATACAATGCCAGTCTGAGAGGAGGATGACTTCCCTTTGCAAGCCTCAGAGGTGCCCAGCAGGGCCAGTGAGAGAAGAACAGCCACCAGCATGGTGCTTGGGGTCCAGGGGAGAGAGTGGTTGGTCATTAAGAGCCTCCAGTGACTCTTATACTCCAGAAGCAGTGGGACAGGACTGACGTGACTTCCCCCATCCCTGTGGGACAGGGTGTGTATGGGAGCCGTACTGGTTTCCTTAATAGCTGGGCCACTTCCTAAAAATGTCAGTCTTTGTCCCCTAGAGAATGGCAGCCCCTCATCCTGCTAATTCCAAAGTACAAGTTCAGATAAGGCTCCCACAGGGGGCTTGGTATGGGATAAACCCCCAGCGCCAGAAAGAAAAATACCCAACTACCAGGCCAGGGTAGAAGGTCAGGGACTTAGGGATACTAGAAATGCCTGTCTATCCACCTCTCAGAAACCTCAACTGCTCTAAAGAAACACCACCAAGGCCACTCTCCAGGGCAGGACAATCTATTGGAGAGAGGAGGAACCTGGGTGGGACATCTCAGAGTTCACTGGCCCACTATCTAATCACTTCCCCTTTCCCCTCATTGTTCCTAAGGCCATTTTATCCCTGGTACAATGCTTGGCCTTCGGGAACATTCTTATCCTCTTTTTAAGTCTGTTATTCCCTCAGTCCTCCTTATCAGCCCCTGGAGATTATTCCTTCCTTTCTGAGGTGATCCAGCCTTGGGTTTCCTTAGCTCTGCCCTTGGGTGGAAGAATGTATTATAATAATGGCTTACCAATACCCAGGATTCTGACCCAGTCGCTCAAGGCCCAGTTTAAAGCCCAGGTGAGCTCCATGCCTTCCCTGGACGAGCTTCTAGCTTGTGTCTGAACTGGAGACTAACTAGTCATTTTTTGTTGTTGGTCGTTGTGTTTCAGTCATTGCAGTCATGCCTAATTCTTCCTGATCTTTGGGGTTTCCTTGGTAAAGACACTGAAGTGGTTTGCCATTTCTTTCTCCAGCTTATTTGACAGATGAGAAAACTGAGGCAAACAGGGTCACCCAAGTAGTGTCTGACACCAGAATTGAAGTCAGGAAGTCTTCCAGACTCCAAGTTCACCCCTCTGTCCACTGTGCTACCTTGCTGCCCTAAACAGCCACTGTACAATACAAAGACTGGATGCATATTTATTAAGTACCTATTTTGTGCAGAGCATCATATGAAGCACTGTTAGCATCTCATCAAATGGCAGGGACCTCAAAAGTCATCAACCGTACTGAACAGCAATCTCTTCTATATTATCCATGGCAGTGGGAGAGAGGCCTGGTTTCAAATGCTACCTTTGACCGTTACTATCTGTGTGATCCAGAGCAGGTAACTTAACCTCCCTGGACCTTAGTTTCCACATTCACAAAATGGGGGTTTGGGATGAGGGCTTCCAAGGTCCTTTCCTGCTTTTAGTACTTAAGATCTCTAGAACCAGGGATCTCACTACTACTTGAGGCAGCCAACTACACTTTTGGATGGCTAAATTGTTAGATATGTTTTCCCCATATTGTTCAGTTGTTTCAGTCATGTACAACTCTTTCTGATGGCAAAGACACTAGAGTGGTTTGCCATTTCCTTCTCCATCTCACTTTAGAGATGGGGAAACTGAGGCAAAAGGGTAAAGGGACTTGCCCAGGGTCACACAACTAGTAAGTGTCTGAAGCCAGATTTGAACTAAGGAAGATAACTTCCTGATTGCAGACCCAGCACTCTATCTACTGCATCATCAAGCTGCCCCAAGTTTTCCCCTACTGAACCTACATTTGCACCTACCACTAACTGTTCTTAGTTCTGCCCAGAGGTTAAACAAAATGGGTCAAACCCTTCTTCCCAGCAGCATTTCAAACATTTGAAGACAGCTGCTAGTGTTTTAAGTCTGGTCTTCCCCAGACTAAAAAATCTCCAATTCCTTTGATGGCTTCTTTTAGGCCATGGTCTCCAATTTCCTTGCCTCCCTGGTTGACCTCCTCAGGAATCACTCTAGCTTGTCAGTAAGAGAGGAATAGGGGACCAGATCTGTGATTTCATTTGGTGAAGGGAACTCCAGGCTGGACAAATTCTCATTGTGCTTCTCTGAAACTTGTAGTCAGAGAGTAGTCTAGAACATTGAGAAGTTAAGTGAGTTACCCAGGGTCACACAGCCAGTCTGTGTTAGAAGCAGGACATAGTCTTCTAGGGGCTAGCTGCCTTTTCTGTCCTGACAATTTCCTATAATATGATACATAAAACTAAACAGAATATTCCAGATATTCTCTGAATAGGAGGGAATTCACCTCCCTAGTATATAACATGAGGTTTCTACTAATGTGACCTAGGATCAAATGACCTTTCTTTTTAAGCTCCATATCACATTTGTCACTAATAACGAGTTTGTAGTCAATAAAGCCCCATGATGTCAACCACCAGTCCATCCTCTACAGCTGCTCTAGTAAATATAGTTTTACCGTATAGCGTTTTACATTTATCCACAATAAACTTCTTTATCCATAATAAACTTAGTTCCCCTGTTCTAGACTACTGAAAGTTGGTAGGAAATCAATTCTGTCAGTAATCATAATTGCTCTCCTTCATTCTATGGCATTCCCCTGATCTACCCATGGAGATGAGGCTAGCCTGTCCTGTCCCATCTTTGACAAACACGGACTGGTTGTTTGCGATGATCGCTTTGTTCTAGAAATATTTACAACTATCACTTTTAGTCACTTGTTCTAGAATTCTGCCAACAACTGAAGCTGACCTCATGGGCTACGACCTTCCAACAGCAAGTATACTGTCAAAAATAGGTATCCAAGCCACTAATTTCTTTTTAACCCTGATGCCCAGCTGCTCCACATTTAGTAGCAATTTCTTTGTAAATATGCACAAATGCATATGTCTATATCAATATCAATACAACACATATATGCACATGTTTATGTATAATAGATTAGTTGTGATTTACATATTTACATAACACTCACATCTTTATATATACATATACATTATTTATGTGCATTATTATATGTACTATTTATAAAAATATATTTACATAAAATATGCAGATATATATCAACATATAAAACATATAACATATTTTTGTGTACATTAAACAATATGGATATCCATATAGACATAAAATATGTAAAATATGTATGTGTATGTTAGTATCCTATACAACTTTTGGTATATTATACTAAGGCTGAAGTTTCTAACGTAATTGTATGCTATCAACAGCCTTTTCAAACAATAACATATTTCAGTAAATTCACATTCGCATTTTCATCATCATGAAATCTTCCTCTTAAAATCTTCATGTGTGATTTCTAAAACAAAAGAATACCCCTTTTAATCTAGCTTTCCTAAGCTCATATACTTAACTAAATTTGGAGTCATACATCCTTGTAGCTGACCACAACCTCTTGTCATTCCAGCTCTCCCTATACCTCATTGCTCCTAAATCTGGTCTTTATTCTCATTGAGATCCCCAATCACTCCAACACTCAATAGATTCTCAGACCATTACCCTGACTCTGATTTTACTTTCTTCTTCCAAACCCCACTCCATAGTTAGCCATTTCAACTCCACACTCTACTATCACTCACCTCTTGCCAATATTGAGCCTTGAATTACTTCCACCATCTATTTGATCTATTCCTACTCATTAGATGCTAAGTGGATCTGGAGGAAGTTTCTTAACTAGGTACATTATAAATTCATACTACTCAACCGGGTACTCACTGCAACAAAGCAGTCCCTTTATACCTCCCCTAAGTGATTCGCTATCTTTCTCCCCATAGAAGCTATTCCAAACTTTCTCTTTAACCTCTCTTTCAGCTTAAGACCATGCCTCTTCACTGAAAAAACTGATAATATACTTTGAGCTCCCTCTTTTCCAACTTTCTTCTCAAAATCTCTTGACATCATACCCTTTCTCTCTTCCTTTCCTCATGTCAATGACAAAGAGATGGCCCTTCTTGACAAGGTCATTGCCTCTAGTCCCATCCCCTCCCATCTTCTTAAATAGAATAAAACTTTAATCTTCCTCTTTCTCTTTCTCTGTCCCTCTCTGTCTCTGTCCCTCTCTCTCTGTCTCTCTCTCTGTCTCTCTGTCTGTCTCTCTCACACACATACAAACACACACACACACACACACACACACACACACACACACTCCTTCAACTTCTCCCTAGTTACTAGTTCCTTTCCTACTGCCTTCATAATAGCATTTATGCAGTCTTTAAGGTTTGCAAAGGACTTCACATATAACTCGAACATGTCCAAGTTTCCTCCATTCTTAAAAAAACTTCACTAGACCCCTTAAGTTATTGTCCCATATCTCTCCTCACTTTCTCAAACTCCTAGGTCCCTATGACCTGAGTTCAAATATGACCTCTCAAAACTCTATATTCATTGTTTCCATTCCCCCTCATTCATTCTTCAGTTCCTTGCGATTGATTTCTGACCTCATGACTTAACTGATGCTACTTTCTCTAAAGTTACTAAATCTGATTTTCCCCCTCATTCTTCATCCTTCTCAACCTTTATCACCACCGCCCCTCACCCCAGATACATCCTTCTCTCTGGGCTGTTATGGCACGCCCCTCTTCTGTTTCTCCTCCCTGTCTTACTGCTTCTTCTCAGTCTCCTTTGCTGGCCCATCATGTATATCATGTTCCTAACTGCAGATGCTCCTCAAGGTTCTTTTCCCTCTCTGTCTGTGTCCATCTCTCCTCTCAAATTTTCTAACTTCCTTAGTTTACATAAGTTTAACTATCATCTCCAACCAGATAATTCAGAAATCTGTATATCCAGCCCCCACCTCTCCCTTGGGTTTCCTTTTCACATCACTAGTTGCCCACTGGGCATTTCAAATACCCCAAGAACATATTAAAACCAACATGTTCAAAATTTAACTCATCTTTTCTCCAAAAGTCTTCTCTCTTCCTCTGTTGAAGGTATCATCATCCTTCCAATCCCCCAGGTTCATAATTGCAGCGTTTTCCTCAAATCTTCATTCTCATGCCTAAGTAGCTGCTCAAACTTACCATTTTGATGTAAGCACTATCTCTTGCAACCCTTCTCCCTCTTCATACAGCTATAATTTTAGTTAAGGTTCTCCTTAACTCATGTAGGTTACTTCAGGCAGCTAGGTGGTGCAGTGGGTAGAGTGCTGGGCCTGGAGTCAGTAAGACCTGAGTTCAAATATGACCTCAGAGACTTAACAGCTATGTGATACTGTCACTTAACCCTGTTTGCCTCAATTTCCTCATCTGTCAAATGAACTGGAGAAAAAAATGGCAAACCACTCCAGTATCTTTGCCAAAACTCCCAAGTGGGATCAGATACAGTCAGACACTATTAAAATGACTCAAAAACAAGGTTATTTCAGCAGCTTTCTAATTGATCTCCTTGATTCAAGTGTCTCCCTGCTTCAGTCCACCCTACATACTGCTGCCAAAGCAATTATCCTTAAGCACTGATCTGACCATGTCACTCCTCTACTCAACAAGCAGCTTATTGCTTCCAGGATAAAATCTAATCCCCTTTGTTTAGCCTTTAAAATCCTTCACATGATACAAATATGGTTCTGATACCTATGCCAATATTGGTCCAATTATATAGACCAATTTCCCTAATGAATGTAGATGAAAATTTTTTAAAAGAATATTAGCAAAAAGATTACAGCAACCTATCATGAGAATAATACACTATGACCAAGTAGGATTTTTACCAGGACTGCAGGATTGGTTCAGTATCAGGAAAACTATCAGTATAAGTGACAATATCAACAACAAAATTAACAGAAAGCATATAGAAAAAAATTTTGAAAAAATACAACTCCCATTCCTATTAAAAACACTAGAGAACATAGGAATAAATGGAGTCTTCCTTAAAATGATAAGTAGCATCTACCTAAAACTATCAGCAAGCTTTATATGTAATAAGCTAGAAGCATTTCCAATAAAATTGGGGGTGAAACAAGGATGTCCATTATCACCCATGTTATTCAATATGGTACTGGAAATGTTAGCTTTAGCATTAAGAGAGGAAAAAGAAATTGAAGTAATTAGAACAGGCAAAGAAAAAACAAAGCTACTACTCTGCAGATGCTAGAGAATCAAGCAAAAAAAAAACCACTTGAAATCATAAACAACTTTAGCAAAGTTGCAGGATATAAAATAAACCCACATAAATCATTGGCATTTCTATATATTACTAACAAAGTCCTAAAGCCAGGAATAGAAAGAGAAATTCCATTTAAAGTTACTGTAGACATTATAAAATATTTGGAAGTCTACCTGCCAAGACTAACCCAGGAACTATTATGAAAATAATTACAAAACATTTTTCACACTAATAAAGTTAGATCTAAATAATTGGAAAAATATTTGTTGCTCATGGGTAGACTGAGCTAATAAAATAAAAGTCCTTCACAATCTGACCCTCAACCTCATTGGATATTACTCTTCCCCTGCACACTATGATTCGACAAACTTGCTTCTCTAGTCCTCAAACCCATTTGCAGGCCTTTGCACTGGCCATACCTGGAAAGCCCTCCCTCCTCATCTCTTTCTTCTTTCAAGTCACAGCTAAAGCATCGTCTTCTAAATGAAGCCTTTATTGATCTCCTGCCCACCTGCTTGTGCTTTCCCTTCCAAGCTACCTTGTATTGACCTACTTTGTAGCTATTTGCCTTGTTTCTCTTTATGTTTATTCTGTGTACACATGCATGTTCTTTTATTCCCCATTGGAATGTAAGCCTCTTGCACATAGGGATGGTTTCTTTCTTTGCACTTGTACTCTTAGCACCTGGCAGAGTGCCTGGCACAAGCTGTTTTAATAAGTTTTTGTTGATTGCTTGGTTGATAAGGGATGTTGACCTTATCAGTATTGGCTCATGAACTCACCTGGAGTATGATAGCCCTGACTCCTGACTCTGGGAGCTTCAACTTTCTGAGAGGCATTTTCACATAATGACCAGTATATTTCCCCAGCTGCACAGGGATTTCCTGATGGGTATTGTCCTTCCTGGTCACTGAAGGGGGTGGGGTGTGTATAGGCACGGTGCCAGTGGAACATTCACTGGCTGTTTATGCTTTGTTCTGTGGCCGAGACTGTCATTGACCCCAGCGAATGCCCAGAGAGGGTACTGTCGGTCACTGCTTAATGGGGAGGAGGTGAGAGCAATGAGGTGGCTGACTGCCCCCTATGCAGGGCTGAACACCCACAGTTAATGAGCTGATGAAGCTCCCTGTTCCTGGAAGGGTTAAGAAAAACTCCAGGGGATAATGACTGGGAAAGGATATAAATTACAGATTAATCCACTAGCATGCTCTTCTTGGACCCCCAATTCACTCCAGCTCGAGATGGCTACTTCCTCTCTCCCTGAATTTCACTCCAACTCAAAGAGTTAGAGGTATATATGCTTCTTCCCTTCTAGATTGTTGGATTCTTCATGCAAGAATTGTGTGGTTTTTCATTACTGTATTCTCAATACCTGACACGGTAAAATGCTCAGAAGGGATATTTAATCAATATTTGTTGAACTGGAATGAAGTGATAATGATGATGGTAGTGGTGGTGGTCACATTGGGTGTGTGGCAAGGACCAAGTGTGGTGGTAAGCCATACCTCAGGCAAAGCCCTGTGAAAGGGAAGGGGCACACCTATCTTATTCTGGAATCTCTCTTTTTGAAAAAATGAACTTTTATTGATATCTCTTTTTTTTTTGCATTGCCCAATTTCCCCTTCTATCTCTTCCCCTCCCCTTCCCATAGGACCATTCGTTATAATAAAAAATGTTAAAAAAAAAAAAAAAAAGAGAGAGAGAGAGAAAAAAATGAGAAAGAAGAGGAAAAAAATCAGTGAAGCTGACATTGAAAAAAATTGACAATCTATGCAGTGTTTCACACCATGGATCTTTCACTTCTGCAAAGGAATGAAGTGGGGGAGATGTGTCTTAAATTTCTTCTAGCTGTTGTCTTCCAGTTCACAATACTTTTCTTAACTTGCCTCTTCTGTGTCTTTCATGGAATCTTAGAGCTAGAAGCAATCTTAAAAAATCATCTGCCCCATGAGTTCATAAATTAAGTTCCATAAACATAGAAAAATTTATTTTTTAACTCTATGTAGTATATATGCCAAAGTTCACTTTCTTGAAGCCTGTAGGTAGGCTACATCTCCTCCTCAGAGTTCTAGGGTTCCCTGATGGGGTTCTAGGATTTTCTTATCTTTAATGCCATTGGCTTGAGTTCCCACCAGCTGTTTTTCCTTCATTTTGGGGACCAGTGGTGCCTCAATTTCTTTTAACTACTTTACCTCAATTAGCTCTGATCAAGGGATCTTTCTTTAAAGATACAGTAAAAATAATTGGGCAAACATTTTCCCTAAAACCTCAAAGACATATTCCCTCTCACCACCTCAGTCTTTGAGAGAATAAACTCAAAACTTAACTCACTTCCTCAGTAGCACTGATCTTACCTATATTGCATGGTTATACATGCTCCCTGTTTTCCCTGAGTAGGGAGAAGAATCAATTTTGACCTGAATCATGGACAAGTTCTTAGGGTCTGGCTCTCTGGGGACTGCTCTACGAGTTCAGGGAAGGATCAATCAAACCTCACGGCTGTGGAAGAAAAGAGTAAAATAAATGACAAGAGGTGATGGTCCCTTTTGTCCACAAACACTTAGAATCACAGGTCAGATTTGCAAGTACCTTAGAGATTAGTTAGCTTGGTTCCATCATTTTACCTAGTGAGCATCTTTTCTTTTAATATTATTGTTTTTTGCTTCTTTTCTTCTAGATTGTCCTTCACTTCTGCATATTTGTATTCACAAACTATTGTTCTCTGTTTTGTTTCTTTGATGAGTCTTGTCATGGTATATTCCAGTTTTTCTATCCTGCCATTATTTTTGCTGTACAGGTCATTAATTCTGCTCTCATAATTCTCATTTCTCTTTCAAACCATTTAGGAATTTCATATTCCATGTTCTTTTCAGATTCCAGAGGGTTCTCTGACTCATTAAATGTTAAATCATTTTCCTTTGTTTTGTATTATTTATTTATGGATGCCTAAACTCATTTACTAGATATGGAGGCCATATTTCCTTCTGCTGTTAATGTTTCCCCTATTGCTTTATCTGCCTATGTTTAAGGTCTTTGGATTTTCTTCTTCCTAAGCTCTTTAGCAATTTCAGTCTTTTTTTGGGCCCCATCTCAGTTTCCTCCCATGTTGGGCAATTCATAGTTTACCAACCGAGGTCTCTGCTCTGAGTGACTTTGGGGACAACAGAATTATCTGTATGGACAAGTCCTAGCTGAATGCTGAACTCTTCTCCTCAGGCTTAAAAAATCACATGGCACTCTTGCACAGTGACCTCTTCTGACATCCAAGGGGGCAAGATGGTACAGAGGCAAATAGGTAATGCAGTAGACAGAGTACTGCTCTCAGAGTCAGAAAGTCCTGTGTTCAGTCACTTAATCTCTCTTTACTTCTGTTTCCTCAACTGCAAAATGGATAATAAAAGCACCTGCCTCACAGGATTATTGTGAGGATCCAATGAGATAATATGTGAAAATCACTTAAAACAGTGCCTGGCATACAGTAAGTGCTAAATAAAAGCTATATAAATGCTTATTCTCTCCATCCCTCCTATCCTACACTTCAGTGTTGTAGCACGGATGCTACAAGGTCAGTTTCCATATTCTGGGCCTCTGAGTCTCTGAGAGGAAGTGAGTTGAGCTCTATTTCAAGGTCAGATATGTATCCTACCTTTTTCCCTCTGTTCCTCAGTTTCCCTGCAGAGATCTTTCCAAGCACAAAATGCTGCTGCTGAGGACATCTGTCTGTCCTGGCACCAGCTAGCTTGTACAGTCTGAAGAATCTCCATGGTTCTAGAAAGCATAAGCAGGGACAGGGTGTGGAGTTAGGTTTTATTGTAAGTCTGTGTGTCAAGTCCTTGAGTTGGTTAGTACAGCCTCATAGCTGGTACCATAGTGGATAGTGGATAAAAGGGTTCTGAGTGAGCTCAAGGTATGTGTCAGTTCCTAAATGTTTATTTTTAATCTTCTTTTAAATTCAAGGTGTCCTAGACTATGAAAACATCTGAAATTGCTTTATCTTTGACACACAGTTCCTGTTTTGGAGAGGTTTCAAAGATGTAAGGGATCAGAGACAATTCTAGTCTTGTTGATCACGTAACCCAGAAGACCCATCACTAAGGTAGCATAACGTAGTAGCAGGGGCAATAGATAAATGGTCAGATGATATCAAAGGCATTTTCAGAAAAAAGAAATCCAAGCTATTGACAATCACATAAAAATGCTCCAAATAAACTAAAGAAATGCAAATTAAATGAACTCTGAAGTTGCACCTCACACTCATCAGATTATAGAAGATGAAAAAGAAGGAAAATGACAAATGTTGGAGGGGCTACAGGGAAACAAATACATTAATGCCCTGTTGATGGAACGATGAACTGATCCAACCATTCTGAAAAGCAACTTGGAACCGTGTCCCCAAAGTCACTAAGTTATGCATATCTTTTACCCAGGGAACTACTAGTCCTATATTCCAATGACAGCAAAGAAGAAAGAAAACAGACCCATATTTATAAAAATGGCAGCTCTTTTTGTAGTAGTAAAAAATGAGAAACAAAAGAGGTCTTTACTTTTTGAAGAAAGGTTAAATAAACGATGCTACATGAATGTAATGGAATTTAGGGTCATAAGAATTTACAAAATTAAAAGTTTTAGAGAAACCTGGCAAAAGTTTTATGAAGTAAGGAAGAGTGCAGAGAGCTGAAAAAAAGAGGACAATTTATTTGGTAAAACAGTAGTATAAAGGAAAACATCTTTGAAAGAATTTCAGTGACAAACCATGATTGCAGATGACTGAGGCAGCTTTTCACCCACCTCCTGACGCAGCAGAGATAGACACCAAATGAGACATACATTTTTTGGACTTGGCCAATATGGGAATTTACTTTGCTTGACTATACCTGTAGTGTGTATGTATAGGCTGTTAGGGTTTTCTTTTTTATTATTCATTGGGGAGGGAGAAAAAATAAATTCTTAACATTTTTTAAGAGAGTGAACGGGAAGATCAGGAGATGAGGAGACCTAACTACCTACCTTGGCTTATTCTGGCTCAGCTCCCATGCCATAGTTGCCATGCTAAGTAGCAGTAGTCACACATGCCTGGATCACTTCAGGGAAGACTCTGTTGCTCCTAAAATCTACAGTGAGTATATCAGATTTGGAATCAATTAATGGTTGGATCTAGCTTCGAGCTACTTCTCTGAGGAGCATCAGTTGAGCCAGTCTCTGATTTCTTTAGCCCTAGAGAAGGATGCTGAGTGGTAAACATCAGAATTTAAAAAAAAAAATACCACTTAATTTAGAGTCAGAGGACTTGAGTTCAAATCTCAGCTCACCTCGTGCTAACCGTGTAACTCTGGGCAAGTCTATTAACTTTTCTGGCCTTCATATTCTTCATCTCTAAAATGAAGGGGATGAACTAGATCTTTAAGATTAATTTTGGTTCTTGATCAATGACCCAATAATTATATGAGATACAGAGAGGGGAAGGAAGCCATCTAAGGTCACATAGCTAGTTAGTAGTAAAGTCGAGCATAGAACACAGGTCCCTGGACTCCCAGACTGGGTTTTTTCCCCCCATACGTTTTGCTGTCTACTTAAATTTACCCAGAGAAATTTCTAACCCAGATTAATCCTACCCAGAGGAACTCCTGGCCTCGATAACGTGACCTTGGGTTTGCCCCTGGAGACCATGGGGAAGAAGCCTATTCAAAAGACCTCAGTCTGGGAACTTGAGGGCAAGAGTTACTCCTGGTTATTGACCTAAGGCAGGAACGCTGCTCAGAGGACCTCCAAAGGGTTACAAATAGAAATCTTGGCACAAGCTCTTTCCTGAAGGAGGGAAAAGGCTCACTGTTCTGAGAGGGTGTGTCAAGTCACTGCTGGCCATCCTGTCCCAGTTGGCTGACCCTCTGTCCTGCTTTCACCCTTTTGTTGAGAAACCTTTAAATTCCCTTTATAATCACAGAGACTTCTGTGACTTGGGGGCTCCCAAGAGGCTGAGCACCATGGTGGTTAAGTGTTGGACCTGGAGTCAGGAAGACCCAGATTCAAACACTGCTTTTTGTTTAGCCATTTGTGACTCCTTTTGGGGTTTTCTTGGCAAAGATAGTAGAGTGATCTGCCATTTCCTTCTCCAGATGAGGGAACTGAGGCAAACAGGATTAAGTGACTTGCCCAGGGTCATGCAGCTAGCAAGTGTCCAAGGCCAGATTTGAATTTAGGAAGAGGAATCTTCCTGATTCCAAGCCCAGCGCTCTATCCACTGCACCACCTAGTTGTCCCTTGCTGTCAAGTGAACTTCATTTTCCTCATTTGCCAAATGAAGGGGTTATGTATCAGATTGTTTGTCATCTTGGGAAAGAGGAGGGGAGGGAGGGAGAAAAAAGTTTACAACTCAAAAATCTTATAAAAGTGAATGTTGAAAATGTTATTTACATATAATTTGAAAAAAATAAAATACCATTTGAAAAATGAAGGGCTAAACTATCTTGTCTCCAAGGTCCCTTCCAACTCTAAATCTATAGTCCCCTGTTTATTTACCATAGGGACTTTGAGTTGGATAGGGTCCTAAGGGGCTTCATATCTATCCTCCTACCTCAAGGTGGCGCTACTCCAAACCTCTTGATTGACAGTGATGGAAAAGGATCCCCTAGGCCCCCTCTCCTGTTCTGGGTTTATCACAGGGCAGAGGGCAGGAAACAGTCATCCTCCTTTCTATGTGAGAGACATCCAGAATCACTTCACAGTAATTGTAGGATTCTATATATTACAGGAGTTCTTAACCTTTCTGTGCTTCTCATGGACCCTTTGTCAGTCTTGTAAAGCCTGTGGATTCTTGTGTTTGCTGTTTACATTCATAATTAAAAGAAATACTAAAATTTCAGTTAGAGGTTCATGAAAATAAAGATGTAATTTTTTTTCCAACCAAGTTCAAGGACCTCCTGAAATCTGAATTTTTTAGGAATCTGTGACCCCCAGGTTAAGAACTCCTTGCTTCATACCAATGAAATCTCTCCCTACCATTACCAAGGGTATGTACTGTAAGTTACATCTCCATTGGCAGAGAGTACACTGAAGTGGCCACACTCTATTGACTTCTGAGTATATACGCTTCCGAGGGACTGATTTTCAATGGTGAAAATTTCTATGAGTGAAGTTGATTGACTCCCACAAGTTTTGAACCCACAAACTTCCCATTATTGGCACTGTACTCCAACACACTGAGTATTCCTGTTCACTCTCTATTCAGAGCAAACTCAGACTTATTGGCAGATTTGCCAACCATTCTGCCTCTTCTCACAATAGAGGGGGTGAAACAAAGATTAGAGATTTTCAAGAAACCATACATTGCTTCATACATCTACTTCTCCATATATTGGTATGGAGAAGCAGAAAAATAGCTGCTGATGGCCAGTGAGCAGGCTTCATACTGGTGGAGCAGGAAGGGTCCCACCAGCAGGCATGGCTGACTCTCATGATGACTGGGGCTACCCTTTTGGTCACTTGGTCCCCCAGAGCTTAAAAGCTTTGATTGAGAGCCTGCAGAGTGAGGATGTGAAGCTGTCAAGGAATCTTTTCTTTGGCACTGTCCTTCATATGTTACAAACCAGGCTCTATTCTCTTTTTTTTTTTTTTTTGAGTCTCCACAGCCATAAGTCTGACTCCCATCCTAGCAGGACTAAGGGGTTTAGCCCTTATTCACTGCCTATCTGACCACACAATAGACTTCTTCTGGCTAAGTTCCCATGGCTAGGGGATAGAGATGGGGAGGGGCGCATCCTTCAAAAGATGCAAGAAAAAGGGCAAATTCTATTCAGGACATGACTCTTACCAGCAAGGAAAAAGTGGATGCTGAAATAACCTTGATGAAAGCCTTACGAGGAAGCAGCTGCTTCATCTGAGAATTTGGAAGCAAGAAGGAAAGGAAGCTAAAAATAGGCTAACATGAACCCTAGATTTTGGGGAACAGATTTCAAAGAGTTTAGAGAGAGACTAGATAGGATCTCATGGACTAAAATTCTACAGGGAAAGTCAGCTCAGAAGGAATGGGAAACTGTCAAGAGTGAAACTGAAGACACAAAAATAATTCCAACAAGGGAGAAGAGGGTGTGGTCTAAAAAGACTTTTCAGATACACAAGAACCAATTTAGGTTTTAATAAGTCATATATAGAAACTGGAAACAATGGTAGGTAAAAGAGGACAAATAAAATTGCATGGCACGATCCTGTAGGAATGAATAGCATCGAAGTGCAGAATAAGCTCAGGCTAGGGAGGAAAGGCCAGGACAACAAAACAGATGTTAGGAGATTATTGGGGTTGGGAATATTACAGAGGAAGAAAAAGGAGGATCAAGGAAGAGTAGAGCTGCTGCTTGGAATGACAGGATGATAATAATTGTTGACAGAGAAACAAGGGCTTGTTTTCTTTCTTTCCTCCCTCCCTCCCTTCTTTCCTTCTTTCCTTTTTTCTTCTTTCCTTCCTTCCCTTCTTTCTCTTTCTTTCTTTTTCTTTTCTTCCTTTTTTCTTTTTTCCTTTCTTCCTTCATTTCTCTCTCCTCATTATTATTTTGCTTCTGTTTTCTTTGCAAGAAGAACTCCATTATCCAGAAAAAAATAACCTAAGTGGCTGATACCAAAAGAAAACTGATAGCAATGAAAAGTGATAATTGAAATGGTAAGAAAGCATTTAACTGCTTTGTTTTGTGAGTTCAAATCACGCAGTCCAAATGGGTCACAAAAGAACTGGAATATATGGTTATTGAGTCACTGTGTGACAGTGATGACTGAATCTTTGCTGTGATGGTTCCATATACAAGCTTACTTTCTGCTCTACATATATTGAAATGTTCATGCTATTTATTGTTAAGTTTATAAAATTTTTAAGGTTTGTGATGAACAGGAGTACCACCACAGGATTGGGGAAGAGCACGTGTTCTGATTTGCAAAAACAGGAAGGGAATGAACTATAAAAATTCCAGAAAGTATTGTTAGACGGATGGTTAGTAAATATCTAGAAAAGGAAATGGCGATAACAGATGAAGCTAGATTTCACTGGGGAGGTCATGCTTTTTTGACAAGGTTACTGAACAAATAGGTCAGAAGGATGCTATTAAACTATTTTTTCTAGATTTTAGCAAAGTATCTGATAAAATCTCCCATGTTATTTTTGAAAGAAAAAGTTTCAACAACAGTATAGTTAGGTGGACTCATGCATGGCTAGCCCCCAAAAGGAGTGATTAATAGGTCTGTTTTAAGTTGTTAGGTCAAGTGGAGTGGAGTGCTCCAGGGACTCATGCTTGCATTGGTACCGTACATTTTTCTCAGTGAATAAAGACATAAATATGAATCCTAGACAAATTTTCAGATGACGAGGAAGGGAGAGCTAAAACACTGGGTGACAGGATTCAAAAAGATCTTGACAGGTTAGAGCATGGGTGAAATTTAATAAGGTGAAATTTTATATAGATGAATGCAAAACGCTTGAGTTCAAAAAAATAAACTTGACCTTGTATGAAATGATGCGGAGTTAAGAGAGCAGAATCAGCAAAATAATTTACAAAATGACTGTGTTGCTCCTCTCTCAAGCTTCCAGGGACTGAGAGAGCTCCCTGGGGTGGGAAGGATGGAGTTCCCAATTACAGTTGTGGGGATTTGGGGACAAGAGTATGACACTGTGCAGCCACACAGTTTGGAGAAAACCAGGAGGCAGATAGAAGAGATAGACTATGCAAGTGAAACCAGATGTCCATGGAAGGCAAACAGGGTATTAATAAATATAGTAAGAATAAAATATTGGCAGTGGGCTTTTTCCTCATAGGCTGCAAAGCAGTTGAGGGCATCTTCTCTTTCCATTCTTACCACCATCTGTTTGCTGAGACAGAGAATTTTTACCCTTGAAGCTTTCTACTCCCTTTTCATAGATCTTTGGTAATCAACACTCCCTCAGTACCCTCAGTTGCCTATCTCCTCTGAAGGGAGGGCTCCTTGTAAAGCCTCCCTTTATAAAAGGCTTAGAATTTCCAACTATCTCCTCATTTCAGCTGCTTTACTTGGTTTTGCCTCCACCATCATCATAATGCCCTCATACTGTGTATTCCCTGGTACCCTAACTCCTTAATCTTCCTTTTGTGTGTAGCTTTAATTTGTCAGATTGTAAACTTCCTGAAGACAGGGACTAGCTTTCTTTTTCTCATTTGCCTCACCTGGCATATAGTAGGCATTTAATAAATATTTATTGACTATTTTTCACTGTGATTGATTATCTTTCACTTGTTTCTATTTGTTATTGTTAAACTTGTTTCATTTAAAGACTCAATTCCCAGTGTTTCACAGAATATATCATTAGCCAGGACTCCACTCCTGGTTTTGTGGTCAAGGAGACTACGTGGGGGCATATTTTACGAGACATATCCTGAGTGTTCCATAACTAAACTTCCAAGAACATAATTCAGATGGAACTTAGGGCTTTCTTTCTGTTTGCCCTTCTGAGACCATGAGGTTATATCCCATTTGTATAGGGTATAATCACCAGGTTTACTTGAAAAGAAAGAAGGTAAGCATTTCCTTTCTACCTCCCTTCCCCTACCTTACCCCCACCAAGAGTGGGAGTGGAGATAGAAATAGAAAGACAGAGACCAGGAGGGAGGAAGAGAAAGGAGAAAAAGAAGAGGGAGGAAAAGAGGCTACAGGAGGTCAGAACCCAGCTATCCCAGTAGGAGATGTTTATCCCTTTCTGGTTGGGAGGATGATACACACAGCCGGCCCTACAGTGAGACCTAGGGGCTATAAATGAAAGAATGGTAAGGTGAAGTCAAAGACTGTGTAACTGTAATGACCAGTGGTGGTCCTAGAGACAGGAAATGCATCCTCTCCCTCTTTTGTTGCATTGTCTGGAGACTGGGTGATGGAGCTGCGCACATACCATCAGATGTAGTTACCACATCAGTTGGTTTAGACCATCATTTCTGAGTTAATAGGAAGGACTCACTGACTTTGGGTAATTAGCATATCTCAAAATGATCATGAAGGCCTTGAGGAAGGCGAGACTTGGGGTGGGTGGAGGAGTAAAAATTGTCTTTAAGCATTTTTGTCCAAATTCAAACTCTTTGCTTGAGTCTCTTCCTTGTTCAAGAGCAGAACTGAGGTCTTCTTGCCTTCTGCCACCTTGTGGTCAAAAGCCATCCTAACAGTCAGTCAAATGTTTATTAAATGTCTACTATGTGCAAGCCCCCTCCTCCCCCTAAAAAAATCCCAAACACTCCTTGAGCTCAAGCAGTCTAACAGAGGAATCAATGTATTATCTAGATTATCTAAAAACAAGATGTGTGGAATAAATTGGATATCTTAGCAGAAACTAAGGCACAATGGTTAAGTAACTTGCCCGAGGTCACATAAATTAAAGGTAGAGCTGAAATTCCAGGTCTTTTCTCAGTCCAGTCTGAATTGAACTATCACACTGCTATCCCTTCTCCTCACTTATATATCCTTTTCATTCAGTTAAAACAAACTTTCCTCACTACTGCTAATTTTTTCCAGTTAGCTAAGTGCTTTGCTTCAAATATCTAGCATTTTTGACTTGTAATGCATGTTTCCCTCAGATCTACCACTTCTCAATGTTGGTAGGCCCCCTCAGGTCCTGCAGAGCAAACATGGCTTCTCATATTCCTTGGATGAACTGAAATACTAGCTACAATCCTTCCTAAAGGGTAAGATGGAGAATTCCCAGCTTTACCATTTTGCCTTATCATTACCTGATGCATCCTATCACTAAGTCTTAGGCACTGCTATCTGACCTGTGAATGGTCTAAGGACTCTTGGGACTTACCATTGCCTGCTATTACCCTCTGAGGACTTCCTGCCTTTCCATTCTCCCTGCATTAAAAGTTCCAATGTGTGTTGTCTTCTCCAATTAGAGAGCTCCTTGTGAGTAGGAACTGTTTTCTTTTTGTATCCCCAGGGCTGAATATAATGTAGGCACTGAAGTGCTTTTCACGCATTCATCTTTTCATCCTTCTTCATTTTGACCATAGTTCTAACACTAAGCCCATATTCTCTTCTTTTATTTAACATTTACATATCCACAATATCTCTGAATAATCACATACCCAGATCTTCCCTTCTGTGTAGAATCCCAATGGAGGAATTTCTTAGGCTTCCAGCATTTGTTTTAAAAAATATGGTTAAAAAGCATGCCACTTTCCCAACTTGTCAATCATTTTTGTCACCTTGAATTAACTTCGTGGTTATAAAATGAGAGGTGGACTACATAGGCCCTAAGATCCATTAAACTCTAAAATCTATGGTCCCACGATTCCTATAGGCTAGGCATGATCAGCCTCTTCCAATCTTCCCAAAGACTTTTCCTTTACAAAAACTACCACTGAAGTTTGGAATTTCAGTTGTAATTTCTTTATATCAAAGAAAACAGTAAACCTACAACATTCAGATGTTTAAAAACAAGTCATAGAAGTAGCTGTCTCGAGCTTTACCCTTCCAGTCAAATGCTTACATATTATATGGAAGAAAAAAAAACTTGATTTTTTTCAACATTTTTATAAAGCCCTAATCGTAACAACTGCAGGATGTTACTAAGAATTACAAAATACACCAAGACTTGTTTATGCTTAGAAGGGTTTGAGATACTCTTCCCTCATCCCTCACCATTTTTCAAAGCCCTACCTGCTGTCTGAAACTCAGCTCCAATCCTAACTACTCCATACATTTTCTCTGACTAGCCCAACCCTTGGATGTATCTTTTTCAACTCCTATAGCCATTTGTGCAATCTGTTTGAGAACTAGCTCTGCAATGCATTTTACATTTCCTCTTCCATTGTTTTATACTGCTGCCTCAAGTTAATGTGTCTGCGATTGCAGGAACATAGGCTGGAACACAGAATTGTCTATTTACATTTTCATGTGTCATTTCAACTGGATTGTAAACTCCTTGAAGGCAGGGACCATGTTTTAGATTTTGTAAATCCCTCTAGTACTTAATACAGTGCCATGCAACTAATTAATACTTATGATTTTTTTTTTAAAACAGCAATTGCCACATAAGATCTGATTTTATTTACCACCATACATGAATCAATAGCTGGCTTGTTTTACTGGAAATAACTTTTAACCTGTGGTTAGGATCTCATACATGGTAGGAGGCAACCTTCTTTGAAGACTAAAACTTTCATACCTGTAGCCACTTTAGCCTTTCCTGCTTTCTTAATCTATCACCTCTTACTTTCCTCCTTTTCGCAGTGGTGATCCTATACAGTTAATCTGTAAAACTAACTATACCGTGCTCTATTCCTGAATCCCTCAACCCCTTCTCCCTGGGTTACTCCGCACCGTCTACTTTTCTCTACTCTTTACTATTAAACTATCATGACTGATCGACTACAAATTTGTTATTTCATTTTAACCAGATGCTCCCTGCTTACATAGCAGTCATTTTATTCCTCCCTGTCTGACTGTCCTACACCCCACAGTGGTTTTGCCAAATCTTGTGAATCTTCAGTCTCTTAAACCACTCTTACCCTTCTCCCTCTTAGCAAAAGATGTTATTTCCTATTTTACTAAGGAAATTATCAGTCATATCATGAGGTGCCTCCCTCCACCACACTTCATCTCTATCTTCAATCAATTCTCCACAAAACTTATCAAATGATCTTCCTGAAACACATCACCCTCTGATCTAAAAGCAGGGGCTACTTACCAGTCCTAGGACAAAGTGTAACGCCCTTAGCTTGGCGTTTAAGCCTTTCACGGTTTGGCTCTACAGTCTTTCCTGATAGATGTCATTTTATTTCCCTTCCTGTACTTTGCTTCCAGATGAACTGCCCTACCTGCTGATCTCTTAAATCTACACACTCTCTGGACTCAGGGACTTTGCACTGTCCTTTCCTCTACTTGGAAAAGGCACTCTCAACTCTGCCCCACAGAATTTTAGCTTCTTTCAATACTCATCTCAGGAGATTCCTCTTTTATTAAGCCTTTAATATATTTTTCCCTCCTCAAACTATTTTTACTCACTCAGGTAGATTGTAAACTCCTTAAGGGCAAAAGGACTGTTTCATTTTTTTTCTTAGTCTTCCTATTCCTAATACATAACAGCTATTTAATAAATTAACTGCATTGAAAGTGGTCACCCTCCCCCCATGTAAAGATCCTCTTATCTTCAGTGATTTTTCCATTTATGCCTTTGTAATCCCACAACATTGTTGCAAGAGAATTGTTGGGTTGGAGAGCAAGGCTTTCTGAAAGCTCTTTTCAGTGTCTGATCAGCTTTGGTAGGAATTATCAATACAATATTGCTGCTTGAAATGCAGGTATTGTTCTTAACAGGTGCAAAGAACTTTCATGTGTGTGTATAATGTTTCATTTGCAGAAGCAAGATTCACGAACAATATAAACTGTGGCTACCTAAAAATTCAGTCAGAATCTCAGCCGTGATTACAATGGGCATAGTCTAAGCTGCTAAGATGAAAGGAGTCTGTGCTAGCCTCATTTGTAGGAAAACTTTATTGTACAGAAAACCCAGCAAAGGTTTCCACTTCTACAAATTTTCCCTTAGTTTAAAATAAAGCACTGCATTTAAAAAAGCAATTTACACATATATCTTCCCTAGAAAAATCTTGCTAAAACATGTCTAGCAATTTCATTGATTATACAAAGTACTACACTTAGTGTAATTTAAACCACATTTAAACATTCCAACAGGAATCAAATCACATGGGCAGAACCAAGCATTCTGCTGCTCCTATTACATCTATGTACAACACATGCAAACGCACAACCTCTTAAGTGCTCTTCAGGCATAACAGTGCAACACTAATGCCTTCTACTTAAAACGCTTATTAAACTAAATTCAGCATATATTAAGCTCTTTGGAATAAAGACATAGTAAGCACGATGTACTTCATGAAGTCCATAAACTCGTAACATGGATTTGGGATCCTGCTTTTTGTATTTGCTTGGTCACAAAAGAACATCCCTGCTGGTTCTTTTAATTATTCGGAGTCATAGACTTGTCCAGTTGAGAAGACAAATAAGTCGTAAGTTGGAGTTACACGACTCAGTCCACACTTGGAAAACTAACAGGTAGGCAACCAAACTGGTTAGTTCACTACCGCCGGAGGGCCTTCTGGTAGGAGAGAGGCAAAAAATGTTTTGAAGACAAGCCATGCAGTGCTCATAATTGAAGGACTGCCTTGTTGACCTTCCAATAAATCCTGTTGGGGAGGAACTAATCCAGGTTCTCCATCTCCATCAGCATTTTCCTCCTATGAAATGGTAATATATAAAAAAAAAACCCAAAACCCATGAGAATTGATCCTGTAATAAAAGTCAGCAATACTCTCCTCCGTATAAAGTAGGCTCTGTAGGAAAGGTCTTGTTGAGAATTTATGACCTGGAGCTTTCTTCCTGCCTTCTCACCATAACTGATCTCAAGATGACAATGTTTTGATGGAAGTGCCCATCACGAGCATAAACTCAAAGACCTACAGTCCTAAAATGTAGAGTTAAACAGTCACTAAACTACCAAATCGCCATCTTTCTTAAAAAGACTGGTTTATTTTAGGTCCTAAACAGCATGCTCATTTGCAAACCTACCTCAAGTTAAATGCACTCCCTTCTTTTAAGAAACTCTTTGCCATACATTTAAAATGATACAAATTAAACAAAAAAAAAATCAATTTCCGAAGATTTCCCCCCAAACATACCCATTGATAATGAGATTATCCATGTATCTGAAGTTCTTTTTAATTTAATAATAGAATCACTCTGTACTGTAAGTATCTGTGAAGTAGCATGTTATCATGTCGTTCAGTTGTTTCAGTCTTGTCTTATTCTTCCTGGTCCTGTACTGGGGTTTCTTGGCAAAGATCCTAGACTGGTTTACCATTTCCTTTTCCAGATAATTTTACAGATGAGGAAACTCGGGTAAACAAATGACTCACCCAGGGTCACACGGCTAGTTAAGTGTTTGAGCCCAGATTTAAACTCATGATGATGAGTCTCACTGATTCCAAACCTGGTGCTCTACCCACTGGGCCACCTAGCTGCCCTGTATTGCTACCACAGAATACTTAAAAAGCTCAAAACAGGGGATCTATTTTTACTTATGCAAAAATGAAAATTGTTGTTTGCCAAAAATAAATAATGGCTCTTTTGACATTGTTTTAAATTAGTCACTGTAATTCATTATATCGTTCATCAAATATGTACTGAGTTCTTCTCCTGTACATATAAAGTAGTATGGCAATAAAAACAGCAGCTCATGGTTATTTAATGCTTTAAGGCTTGTAAGGAGTCATGTTATGACAATAATCCCTCCCTCAAGGACAGTTAATGACCTAATAAACATATAATGAATATATTAGTTTTGAAGAAAACAAGCATTTTGCTTTAAATGTATTATAACTTTCTAATGGCTAAGCTATTGGAAACTAAAGGTTAAGAGGCTGCCTGATGTAAAATGTCATTGCTAGCTACTTATGTCTCAATACACGAGAAAACATACCTGTAAATTATTGTTTGGGTCTTGATTAACAGCTACACGAGGAGGCATATTATTTGGGTTATGTTGAGCTGGTCTTTGTCTAAATGGAAACCATCCAACGTGATGCCTTAAAAGAAAGAACATTAAAGTAATCTTAGATACAAACATTGAAGTACAGTTTGCATTTCTCCCTGTAAAAGAAGGAAACAAGGCAGGCACTGTCTTACAAGAGTGAGACCTGACTTGGATAATCCAAATAGGCAAATTCACAAGAGAACTGAGAAACAGTCCTTGGCAAGTCCACACTTGCTTGAAACACTAATAATCACTCTAAAACACAAACTTAGTCACATGGTGGCACCTAAACTCCTGCCAATCATACAAGAAGGGACTAGGATAGCTTCCTTAATGGATATGTAGGCAGAGATAGACAAATCACCTTATTAGACAGAGAAGCAAGCACCAACTTCATCCCTGTCACTTTGCCAGCTTTGCTGCAAAAAAAGTGGCCTCACAAATAGGCTACTAACCATGGGTACCGTCATAAGAACGTAAAAAATTTTATCAGTTTTATTAACCCATTTAAAGTATTCATTATCAAAAATGGAAAATAAAATTGATCTTCACAACCAAGCTATACATTTCCTTTAATACCTCTGTGAAGCAGGCGGTATCAACATTACTGTATCCATTTTACAGATGAGGAGAGTAAGGTTCAGCAAGGTTAAGAACCTTCCTACGGGTCAAACAACTAGCTAATGCACTGGAGCCTATGATATGAACTCAAGTAACCTATTCTCAGTTCAGTATTCTTCCTCTCATGTAGTCTATGTCTGAGCACCAGAGAGATGGGCAAAATTAAAAACACTATTCAAAACAGTCCCTAGAAAATGACTGACACCACCCTGTAACAAACAAAACTTTAATTGGTTTGAGTCACTCTGTGCATGTAGTTTGGTGTTTTGGTTTTTTTTTAACATTTTGTATCAGGAAAAGAGTAAACTGACTACTTACAGGTACATGACAAGTGTGGCACCCATGACCATGAGGAATCTGCTCAGGGAAGAGTAAAAATAGAGGATGCTAAGGAAGACAGAGAATGTGGTTGCTGAATATATCCAATCCAACCAGTCACGATTCATCTCATCATCCTCTTCTACAAGAGGACCACCTTGTGCATTCATCCGCAAATTCTGATTGGCTCCTGGATTAACGACCACTTGAGCAGCAGCATTCTGATTGCCAGGCTGATTTTCAGCAGGAAACTGATTATGAATAGGTGCTGGAGTTGCTGTGGAGACTACAGGTATTTCTTGTGCACTTGGTGATGATGTGAAGGCCCCTGAAGCAGCAGTAGCTGCTAAACTAAAATTTAAAAAAAAAAGGAAAAAAATTTTTTTAAAGACCAATAGATTATTTTTCCCATCAATGTTACTCAAACATTTGCTGAATGAAACTCCTGTTTCTGCCAAGAATTTTGTAAGAAACACACTTTACTTTTGTATAACTAACATCTTTACCAATAAGTCACATGTTTACTAATAAGCTTGATGTTACCAAAACAGAAACTAGAGTAGTCAGTTTGAGACACACAGACACATACACAGACACACAGACAGACACACGCACGCACATTCTTGCTCAATGAGCAGTTTCAAACTTGAGTCTGTTCCTGAGGGTGGAGAAATCTGATGAAATTGTAATTTGAAAATGTTTAACAAAATGAATAAAAATACAGTGCAATAGAGATAATATTAATTTGTGGTTTTCTATGTCAATATGTGGCCTGCAGAGATCATTTCTATTTGACTTTGACACCAGTGATATAAATGAACCCAAATATTTGTGAAACTAATTTCAAAACAGAATTCACTTACATATGTAATAAATTCATACTTAACCAATGAAATCACAGGTCCAGTTCCTATCTTTATACTCTAGAATTTATACTACACTTTACATACATTCACTTGATTTTCATACAGATGAAAAAACTGAGACTCCAAAAGGTTAGGTGAATTGCTAATTGTTTCAGAAGCAGGAGAAGAACCTCACTAGGTCTCTCCAGACTTCCAGTCCAACACTCTTCACATAATACCATATGTCTATTTTGACAAAACCAAATTTTCTTCATCCTTAAGGGCATTTCAGGATAGTAAGGCAGCACTGCATGGTGTACAGGTTAGGAAATGGAGTCCAGGTGCAGGAGATGTAATTTCAAATTTTGCCCCTGATTCTTACTAGCTGTGTGTACATACAGCAAGTCACTGAACCTCAGTCAAGTCTTTAAGATCTTGGATTTAAACAACTAAACATCTAAGTTATATTTTTTCTCACATTACACTAATTACACATTTCCATATTACAATGTAAGATCTTATTTATAGTCCATCCAAAAACATTCTTCTTTGGAACAAAGAAAAACTTAAGATTTATTATATTAACTCTGAAGACAGTATCACTACATAATTCCATTAATTCTTATTGAGGTGAAAAAATAGGTAAAAATACTTACTATTGCATGTAATACTGCCTGGCATAAATCTGTTGGAACCAGGAGAGCTGCAACCAGCCATAGGTAGTATAGCCTGAAAAGCCAGGACCCACACCTTGGTAAGTCTGTTGAATTGCTTCCATTCTTATTTGGAAATAAAAAGATAATTTAGGTTTTACTTATTATAAAGAAATAAAACTAAAGCTTACACTCTAGCTAGGGGAATCCAAGTTAGATTCCCAATAACTTACACATAATAGGATCTACCCATATGTTTAAGAGATGGATTAATTAAAACTTGAAAATGGAATAAACTGGCAAGAATCAGAGGAAAGAACTGATTACAAATATCTATGTATCATGATTATGGACTCTACTAAACTGACATAACAGATTAATTCCTTTCCCATTTCTTTCACCTTTTCATGGTAGAAAATAGGCAGAAGCTATGCTGACAGAACATCTACCACCAAAAAGTTTCAAATTTACATTTAATCAACATTTATATTCTAGCTGTATCAATATCTAATTCTCTGCATTTATACACACACACACATTTCATAAGCAGAGGCTACTGAAGGGCAGAGTCTACACTTTGTTTTTGAAGAATGTTTCTGGAAAGTGACATTTTTGTTTGTTTAAAGCTATCTAGGGAATGGCAAAAGAAGCTCCATTTCAGCCTTATATGTAGAATGACTGTCCTCTGCTTAATTCAAATCAAAAGGTAAATGACCAACACTGAAATTTTTGGCCCCTTTCCCACATTGCAACAAAAACCTTTCCCCACCAAAAGAGAAAATACAACACTCTAGATTTTCAGGATGATTATTTAACCTTTAGTAGATTGCTCCATAATTCCATTTGAACCAAAATGACCTTTAAGCTTATTTATAGATCCTGCATAAATAAGTAATAATGCACAAAAACCATCAAGCCTCCCTACTTTATGCACAGAGCTTGGTCACATGCTTGCCCATCCAGCCATCGTCACACAGCACACACAGTGTATTAAAAAAAATGCCTACTCTACTAAAAAGTCCAAATCATCCCTGTCACATTGGGTAATACAATGTGTGCTATTATGAGAAGAGTTTTGATATCACTTAAATTTGAAAGAATGAAATAAAACTTAATAGAAGAGGTTTTTCATGTAAATGTATAATTAAAATCAGACATCCTTTGTCAAGGGCAACGTTTTTTCTTCCAGAACCCACAGGTTTGTAAATCTATTTTATTTCCTTTCTCCCACGTTTATCTATCTATCTATCTATCTATCTATCTATCTATCTATCAATCTATCTATCTATCTATCTCCAGTTCCATTACAGTTGTACTCAATTAGAGAAGAACATATTGTTTTATACTCTTGTACTTCTGTACTCTACAGTTCTCCTGTTTTAAAGAACTTAAGCATGATATGTAACATTTCACTTTTGCATTAATCTATCACTCCTTGGTGGGATATATAATAATGTGCACTGTACAACTCAGGGTGCCACAATGGCTTCCCAATATTTCAATCTAGTAATTTCATTTTATACCTAAATTATCTTGAAAAATAATCTAGTCAATTTATTCCTCTGAAATACGGTTTCAGAACAGCATCTAAAAGCAAATTAATCTACAGAAACTACTTTAAGGATAATTTGAAAAGAATAGAAGAAATTTTCAGGCTGCTCAAATTATTTCTACATTTAAAGCATTGAGAGTAGCAAATTAACAGCTCAATTTTTCCCAAAGGCTTAGTGGAGACTGTTGTATCAAACAAAGCAAGATTGATAAATGACTTGCTGGTAAAGGATCACTCCAAATATGTGTGCACATACATCACTTATGTAGCAAATATAGTCCTTAAAAGTTATATGTAAATAAAGATCACTGCAGCAGCTCCTAACTTGGGCAGGAAAAAAGCTTCATATTTATTTTCATTAACCTATCACTGAAATTTACCTGTTTCTTCAAGTATGAATATAGGCAAAACATTTACCCATTTTTAACATTCAGATTTGTAGAGTTTTCTTAAATTGGAAACTGTACTTGGTGTTTGCAAAAACAACCTCCATGTTTAAAGCGTACACTCACCTTGAATTATCTTCCCATGCAAGTGGAGAAGGATTATGAAGAACATCCCTTTGCCTTAATCCACCATTTGAGGAGTCTACAGAAGAAAGTTGGTCTTGATTCAGTCCAGTAGGCTGCTCACTGGATTCAGAAATCTAAGCAATACCAATATGAATGTCAGAGGTTTAATTCAGAACAATGTAGCTGATGCAATATTAAGAAATAGAGCTTACAAAAAAGAAAGATAGCTTCGAGTGGTTTGGGGTTTTGTTTTTTGATGGGGAAAGAGGAAGGGCTTGCAAATATTTCCTGATCTTGTGATTTTCCTTTCTGCAACTAAACTTTATTTTTTTATGCACCCAATGGAATCAATTGAAAATGAACATGACTTTTCAATTAATTTTTCTCCACACTTAGGCATCATAATGTTGTAGAAAGAGTACCAGGATTTGGAGGCATTACACACCCTGGGTTTGTATTTTGACTCTGACACTTACTAGCTATTGAGCCTATAAAATTCAGTCAAGTCAGTTAGCCTCCCTGAGCATCAGTTTCTTCATTTGTAAAAAAGGGGTTAACAACATTTCTACTACCAACCTCACTAGGTTGTTATTGAGAAAAGCTTTTGTAAAATAAATTGAGTTTCACCATTATTAAAGTTTCAAATTGTTAAACACAGTACTTTGTCTATGGCTACTAAACAGCTAATACTTTCTTAACATAAGCACTTTTTGGTTTCACTCAATCTAACAAAAGGCCTTAAACTAGAAGGTCATAAAAATCTTTGAGAATGATCTGAGGAAAAGCTTGGGTATCTTGTTTCAATGGTGAGAACATTTCCTGATGATATAGTGCATCTTTGGTACAATTGTGTAAGATAAATGACAATGCCAAATGAAATTCCAAACACTATTTCTTGTATTTAAACCTATCAAGTTCATCTATACAACACAGCCAAAATTACTAGAATACTGGGGTCTTCTGTATCATTGTGTTTTTTAAAAATAAAACTTCAGATAAGAAAAAATTTAAGATTTTTTAATTATTTAAGAATAATTATTTTTGAAGTGTAAATATACTAATATCCCTTGGGAAATAATGCTGAATACCTGCTTCTGAGTCTAACATGTTTACGGGTTCTATAATCTATAAAGATCTTAGTTTTTGGATAACCAACTGAATATTCCATGTTCACATACTATGTCAAGGAAAATTAATTTGCAAAAGATAGCGCCTCATTTACCTTCTATCAAAAGTTGAACACTATGCTATGTCATACCTTAAAATGGTCTAAATGCAATAAAAATATATTACAAAATCCTTGCTAGTTCATGAATTTGGCTTTGCAAGTATATGTAGATCAAATAATATTCTTGTTCATATTAAACTGTTTTCTTTCCTGCTGACATCTGTATTAATATTTATATACTGTCATTTTATTTTTACCCATTTCTAATTTCTGATCCTTCCTGGGAAAAGAGAAAAAAGAACATATTACAGCTAAAAAGTGATAACTTGAGAATATAAACTCAACTTCTTTTTTGCTCAAGAGTCTGGCTGACATTTTTCAAAGCAATATGAAAAATGAGACTTACCTTTTCTGGCATTTTTGAAGGATTTCTTATACTGCAAACCAAATGAAGGACATGCCGTTTTTCATGCTAAAATTAGAGGAAAAAAAACCATATAAGGTCCTTATACGCTGAATTGAACTTGGTAAATATTTTGAGTAAATTCAAAAGTTAATTTGTAAGTAACATACCTTAGGTAGTATATCTCTGAGATAAAGGTGATCTAACAGCAGCTTTCCTGAATAAATTAATCTCTGGTCCTCTTCTCGCTTATTGAGGGAACAGAATGGAAATCACAATTCAGTTTTTAACTGTGGCAGGTCAATTCCCTATATACTGAACAACCTCCTCTGCATAAAAGTATTGGATATGCTGATTTTCCTCAAGTCTCTCCAGAAAAAAAATCCTTCAAAAGGTGCTGCTTTAACATCCATACAAATTTTAAATTTAGGAAGCATATTCAGCTGACCAGCAGTTCTCACTGATACCTGATATTTAGTAATGCACTGATATTTAGTAATGCAAAATTTTTTCCACTTCTAAAATTCATAGAAAAAACTGGCTTTTCAATTTCTAATTATCCTACCACTGAATTTGGAACTTGTTCCAGAAATTATATACAACCTGTACTTTTCAGTCAGTAAAGCAGAATCTGAATTAGGTTTCTGAGACTATGTTTTTAAACTTTAGTCTCCACAAACTAAAATCCAGGTAGGACTATATAACACAGATCTCTTTATCATTTTACCCCCAGGAAGAAGAAATTTCCAAAAGACACTTAAAAGATTCCTGAAGTTAGTCCACTGAAAAATGTCAGATAGACAGACAGACTGATGCCCCCCCCACACACACACACGGATTGGTCTATCAGATTTTCTTGTCCTTGGGCACCTTTTAGAAGTGGCTTAAATTTACAGTGCTTCCTAACTGGTCTCATGTAAATGAATCTTGCCTTATTTAAAGGTAAGAGGTCATATAATTTTTAACAAAAAACAAACAAAAGAATGTATGAATTACAGCATTTAAAATGTAATAGTTAACACCTGATGGATATAAAACCCTTAAAAAAGGAAAATATCTCCCCCAAATTCTAAGTGAAGATAATACCTTTTCCCCCAAAAGTTGCAATATCCTTAGAAAGGCAGTGTAATAGAGTGGAATCAAAGATCTTAGTTCAGACCTCATCTTACCAGCTATATGACTTCTCTGGGTCTCAATTTCCTCATTTGTAAAATAAAAGGACTGGACTAGTATAGTTCTTTATCATTCTAAATCCACAGGATCTTGATCTTGCATTTTTTATTCTTATTTGGTATTGATTTTGGTATTTGCTCTAACCATTTGATTGTCTTGAGTCATTGGAAATGACTCCATTTTAAGCAACCAGTTCTCGTTTGTTAAAATATATAATCAATTTCATTTTTCTAATAATGTTATTTGGTCCAAAGCCTCTTGACTCTCTTCTCATATAGTACTACTGATTATGAGGCTTCTATATATTCTGCAAGCCTTTATTTAAGCTCTCTCCTTTCTACTTCCAAAACCTTATTTTCTAACTTTCTTTTGCTGGGTCCCAATCTTTGCATTTATACTACTGAGATAATTTGATTTATATGCTGAATTTGGAGGGAGAACTTTTATCAAGTTCATTGAATTTCTCTACCTTCTCAGACCTTCAATAGCTGTTAGTGCAGTAAGTTGGAGTTATCTTCACAGAGGCCCCTTGTAAATGTTGGTCACGAACACTGTGCTAATAGATGACCAATGTTCCATGAAATGATGGTGTTTTTGTTGTCTTGGATGAGCACTAAAGCCAATTCCATTAGTTCCTTTATTTATTTCCCCAATAAAAGCCATTTTTCTATTTAACTACAACTTCCTTTTCTCTTCTGGTTTGATTCTAAGGAGAATGTCAAGGTTGATATGATTCTTTTCTAGTGGGAGGTGCTTTTCTTTAGTCATTAAGTAAGGATTTTCTCTTATTTAAAATATCAATAGTTAAAACCTACACATTAAAACGTATAAATGTTCTAAAAAACTATTAATTCTTAGGATTCTTCTTCCCTCTCCCCCTTTTTTCTGCCATTCTAGGTATGAAAGTTGGTTTCAGGAAACTCAGAAAACTGAGCACCATTTTGTATTTTTATGTGTACAGGCTACTATGGCCAAAGAATTTCTCATCAAGGAGTCCGCCTTCTGGGGATGAAATGAGTCTCTTGAGTGGCTGAGCTGTTCCAGAAAACTGACATAATCTGTTGCTGGGACTCTCCTCCAAGCCTTTCCTGGCAGAGACTTGTCAAGAGGTTGTGCTTTGTTGACTAAGCCTTCAAGAACCCAGAGTCACCTAAGCAATGCAGTAGGAGTTTCAGGCATTTGGAAACTTGAAAGTTCCATAAATACCAGCTCAAAACAGTGCCTAGCATAGAGCATGGGGTATTTAATAAATACTTGTGGCTTTGCCTTACCTATCATTACTCTATGTCACTAATATATTTAACAAAATCACAAAATCGAATGTTTCCTTACAAAACAAAAAATAGCAAGCAAGAGATTGAACAATAAGCCAAACTAAATCTTGAAGCCTGGAAAGAAAGTAACTGCATTAACTACCCAGATATTCTGAAGTTTCAGAAAGTTTTAACTTCTTTCTTCTTAACTTTAAATAAAATTGAATGTATTGTGCTGTAACAGTTTCTAAAACAGATAGTCTGTAATCCTTTCCTGCCACCTTGGTTCTTTTTGCTCCCTATAATTAAGAATTACATAATTGGAAGCAAACACTACTGTTGCCTATTACATAAGGCCACAGGGTAAATAAACAAAGGCTCCAACAACTCATACATGATCATATGGGGGAGGAAGAGCTTCAGATAAAAGGAAAGGTTGACAACACACCCAAACACGAGAAGACACTGCCATCATGGCACAAAGTCCCATTGCCTCAGAAAGAGTTCATCTCAGATAACCACCCAAACAAGAAAATGCCTCTGTACCAGAAAGAACAAGGATCTAGCTAGGTACACAGCAACTGGAATAAGAAGCCAGGAGAAAGGACGGTGGGAGAGGGGAGAGCAGACTTTTTAAGCCAAGTCTTTCCCAGTGAAGATAAACCCAGGACTGTCATAGTATCAATACTGAGAAGGATGAAGACAAGCCAGTGTCAACACTAAAAAGGATTTGGAGACCTGCCCACTGTTTGTCTATAAATTTGCAGACATAATTATGTAACAGATGACACAAAAAACATTAAGAAGCTTTGTAATTTTTTCAAGAACTATGCTGAGGACGTTGGAGAACATCTAATCCAGCCACTTCTTTTACTGGGGAAGAAACTGAGATCAGAGAAGGGTGAAGCTCAAGGTCACAGAGTCGTGGGGCAGAACTGGAACGAGATTCGAGATTCCCGATTCCCTGTTTTCCCACCCCCTCTAGTACTGTTTCCGCTCCGTGGGGGTGGAACAGAGAAAGAATTGGGTTGGGGAAAGGCGGACAAGTGGGCTGAGGCAGATGGAGGATGAGGTGGATTGGGTGGATGGGTGGGAGGGAGAAAGACTGGAGGACATCTGGGTGGAGAGGGAACTGGAAAGGACAGACTCCAGGAGGACAGGGAACTGCAGGGAGTTAAGAGGGAAGTAGAAGAGAACTGTGAGGGGGAGGGGAATGAAAGAGTTAAGGGAAGTGGACTGGAGCGAGGAGATGGAGGAGAGGAAGAGGGGGCGGTAGAGGCGGACAGCAAGGAGACCACCTGGTGAGAAAACACAGATCCTCGGAGTTGGGGGAATTGTGGAGGAGACAGACAGGCACGGAAGATGGGAGACACGAAGGCGGAGATACAGGGAGTTAGCGAGCAGCAGAGAGCGGAGGGAAGGGAATTGGTGGCCAGGCGCGGCGGGGGGGCTCGGTGACAAACGGACAAGAAGGCAGGGGACAGTTGCTGACAAGAGGGAAAGGGGCGGGTGGGGGAAGAGGAACAGCAGAAGCAGGTGACAGCTGCCGGAGAATCGCGGAGAGGCCTAGCCGATCTCTGGGGCTCCCCCCACCCCCTTAGCTCTAATCGCCCCTTGGGAGCGGCGCACAGGCCAGGCCAGGCCGAGGGCGCAGGGAAGGAAGCTGGGCCATGTTCCCCGGCCTCACCGGTCGCTCGGGGTAGACGCGGCTCAGGTGAGCCTTGAGGCGGCCCACGCTCCAGTTCAGGTCCCCGCTCAGCTCCAGGTCCCGGTGCCGCTGGTTGGGGCTCTTCACCAAGAGGGTCACAGGCTCGGCCTCCATGTCTTCTGCGTTCCCAAGGCTCGGCTCCGCCCGCGGCGGCCTGGCCTGACAGACTAGAGGGCGGTGCCGCTGCCTCCGCTCCCACCCTCGCCCGACACACAAACAGCCGAACGGACGACAGTTTCCCGATCTGGTGCGCGCGACCCCAACCCAGCCGCCTTTTATGGGCAGCCCCTCCCCGCCTCTGCGAACGAATACACTGGATACACTGTGGCTGAAGTCTATTGGCTAAGGCCGAGGGTCAGCCCCAACGTGGCCCAATCGGAGCCCAGATCCACGAATGGGGAAGAGAAGCTGGGCTGCTGCTCGTAGCCGCTGGACCAAGTAGGGCGGGGCCGAGAGGAGCTCTGAGGACAGACTGATGCAAGACCTGGAATTGCGTCACCCTGGAGCGCAGTGAGGCTTAGGACTGGGACTCGGGGCTCAGGGGCGTTGGGGCTGGTTTTCCGTGAACCTCGTCCCATCAGGCGGCTGAGCTCTGAAGTGACCATGGCCAGCATCCCATCCTGCATCCACAGCCTCGAAATCTCTTTAAATTGTTTCGTCATAATGCATAGTCCTTGCCCTGCCAGCCCCCTGACCAAAGACAATCCCCCGACCTGCCTTGGATGGTAACTTTCCCCTTTGTTTCAAAACCCTTCGTCTGATTTTTGGCAAGCTTCCTCAAATATTCATAAAGCATTTTTTATCTGGATCCCTCCTTGGACACGATTACTTCCTACCTTCTAGTATATGCTATCTCTGTAGATAGATGTTAGCTCCTTGTGACTTCGTTGTCTTTGTAAAGCCAGAGCCTTGTGGTGCTTTACACACACCTGGTGCTTGACAAACGTTTATGACGTCAGATTGAACTTGGTGGTTCACCCCACAGGCCTTCAAGGGCTTGTGTGTCGGAAAAGACAAAGGGTATGCCGATCTTAAGAAATCCCAAAGTCATAGGAGAACTTAGACCTTGGAAGGATCTTAGGAATCATCTCATTTCAAAGAGGCAAAAACAAAGTGAGGGGAAGTAATTTGACCAAAACTGCACAGGTAGTTAAGTAGGGTGACCTTGGAGAGCCTGGTATTTAGTTGCAAATCCAGCCTTTGCCTCTTGTATGTTATCTACATGACCTCATCAGATCACTCAACCTTCCTAGGCTTCACAGCTTTCTCACCTGTAAAATAAGTGTGTTGAACTAGAGGGCCTCTGAGATTCTTATGGTAGAGTTGTGATTCAAACCCAGATTCCAAATCCCAAATTAATGGGTGTTTTCCACTACATCTGAATGGCCTTAATTTAGGAATACCATTCTTTGAAACAGGGGTTCTTAACCTTTGTGTGTGCATGTCATGGACCCGTTTGGCAGTCTTGTAAACCCTATAGATCTCTTGTCAGAATCATGTTTTTAAATACATAAAATAAAATACATAAAATTACAATGGAAATAAATTATATTGAAACATAGTTATCAAAATATTTAAGAAACAAATTCACCATCTTCAGGATGACTACCTGATTTTAAAGATTTGCTGACAGAGTTCTTTCCTCCAAAGAGTTGCCAAATTCATATTCCTAAAGCACAGGTCTAAGGATATTTCTCCCTAGCTCAAGATACTTTGCTACAAAATACTGACTCCTTTGTTTGGAGCTTAAAGCTCTTCACAATAACGACGCAATCCACCTTCCTGGCCTTCTTTCACTTGATTTCCCCATCAAGTATTCAACATTCCAGTTAAACTGGCCTGTCCTCAACATTCCATCTCTTGATTTAGTGCCTTTGAACAACTTTTCCCCTTACTTGGAATGCACTTTCTCCTTACTTCTACCTTTCTGAATCTTTTAACTTCCTTCAAGGCTCAGTTCAAATGCTACCTTCCAAAAGAGACCTTTCCTGATTCCATCCCCAATTAAATCACTCCCATGTTACATTTTCCTTTTTTTTAATCAGGCCTGTGATTTTATTGTTATTAAGAAATCCCAGATGAGGAAAACCCTTCTGTCACTATAGATGGACCTCTTGTATAACTTATGGTCTTCAAGAGTATCAGAGTATTTTGATTTGCTTAGGGTCACACAGCTAGTGGGTGTCAGAGGTGGCCACTTAACCCAAGACTTCCTGACTGAGAGGCTGCCTCACTATCCAGTATCCCAACCTGTCTCTTGCTGCGGCCAGCATGGTCCAGCAGGTCCCGGGCAGTTACAGGGCTCACAGAGTAAGGATGAAAAGACAGGGGGAACACAGCAGTCTGGACAAGCTAAATTTATTCTGGACATACTCAGCCAATAATTCAGGGAATCGGGATGCTTAAATAGTAAAAAACCATAAAGGCAGTGATTGAAGCATGAACCAGAGCAGATGGTGATAAGTAGAAAGGGAGGCTTCAAGGCCTGTACATTGGAATGTTATCCTGTATAGCAGGGGCCCTGATTCCTGGAACTTCAACACCCGAATTCAAGGACATGCACCTGAGAACAATATATCACTTAACTTCTCAAGTCAGCTATTATTCTCCCTAGGAGGAGGGGAATTTTTGATCAGGGGCTCTTTCAAACCCCTCAAGGTTCTCTACATCTCCCCCTTTTTGTTTTACAATGACTCTTTCCTATTCATCCAAATGTTGAATACCAGGTTATGTATAGTATTGATGATCAAGGACATCAGGGCAGGAGCACAGATACAAAAGCAAAATACTCTTGCAAGGCGTATGACCAACAGCCCGAGGTCTTGTGCAAGGTCACTTAAAAACCCAAATGCTCTATTTATCACATCTGCAATCTGTTGTGCAGCCTCAGGTGGATCCAAGTCGCTATGACTTCTGACATCATCAATAATCTGAACAATTTGTTCCAAATCATCCATATCCATAGTTACATTATTAACATTCCATAATCCTCTTAAGTGATTGGCAATTTTGGTAAAATTATAACGGGTATCATTGTAATTCACATTTAACAAACAAAAATGGGTAAACCCATAATCACAAATTCAATCTACTATGTAAGGTGAGTATCTCAACTTGTTCATTAATTTCTATTACATCCCGTCGCAATTCATCAACGGCTTGATAAAAATCCTTAATTTTTTCTTGTACTTGAAATGCCCTTGTAATATTTCTGGACAATTGATCTAAATATTTGGCTTGTTTAGCTTCTGTTTTTACACTCATAATATATTCTGTTCAAGCTACACTACTAGCAATAATGGCTACTAAAGCAATAATTCCAAAAATAATACAGGAAATACACCTTTTTTTTACGAGAAAGCAATTTCCGCGAAGCAAATCCATATAGTCTGATCTCCTGGAGCCTGATACCATTGAGTCTCCTGGGCCGGAAGGAGAGCGAATGGACTCCGTCTAATAACAAATACCTTTTGGCCTCCTACTTTTTCATTTATGCAAGCATTCACAGAGCAATTCAAACAAGTGACACTGAAAGTGTTGTCCCTTCGTGCTGTCACAGTCCCATTTTTGTCAGCCTTAACCAAGTTAAGGGAATTCAGTAAAAAGATGAGCCCAATGAGAGTCTGTTTGGTATCTCCTTTAGCCTTTTCTCTTCTTTGGCGCCCCCGGCGTGTCTTTTCGTGCAGGAGCAACTTCTGTATCCGCTTGGACAGGTCTTGTATCTCTTTCTCTGACCCAGACGATTCCGCCATCTGTGGAGACAGAAAGAAATCCTCTCCCTCTAGTTAACACCCTATCAGGTCCTCTTCACACCTTATTGACATCCTTCCACAACACCTATTGCTGCTGGGGTGCAATCTGCTTTTCACTAATAATTCTGATATCATTACAGTTGAAAAATGAAAAGAATTTTTGTGAAAGAGTAACGTTGTCATAATCTAAGATAAAGTTGTTAATAGTTTATACAGCCTGTGCCAGTTGTTCCCTAGGAGACCTACCAAGCATTCCCCCATTTTGTTTTTGAAGGAACAGGTTGAGAGTTTTAGTCTTCCTTTATACTATTGCCTGACCCATAGAGTCATATGGTATTCCTGAAATATGAATGATTTGTAAAGAGAAATGTAATATTAGAACTGAGGCCCAAGTACATGCACTCAAGCTCCCCACCCTGTCCCCCTTTAAACAGATGGGACCCAACATATTTTGGGATAAGGGATAAAGGTCTCGGCTTCTGAAACTGCTTCCTGCTGAGATTGGATGTAGAGCTGACCCTGCCTCACAGGGTCCCAACATTGGAGGGATTGGATCTTTAACCAATATGAGGAACTTGATGATTCAGAGGGTGGTAGGTAATGGTGTTGGACAAAGAAACCTAGAAGACACAAATCTGGCACAGAAATTAAACAAACAAGGACCAAAAAGGAGTAAAAATAAAATAACTAGAAGTAAGGTGGGTGTGAGAATACTGTCAGACTTCCTCACACTCTCTTGACATACTTAGTAACTATCTAGGGATAGGAGGGGCTTGGATGATTCCCATTTGTCCCCAACCTCATCATCTACTTTCTATGTTTTTTTGATCAAGCTTGTATTTAGCTTTCCAAATCTCTAGAATTGATCATTCAGTCTGCTTCAGTTTCCTTCATATTTTTGCCATATACAAGATAGTGCATAAGTTATTATTGCTCACTATCATAGCTGTATTGTCTTAAACAAAAGAGATTTCTAAGTTGAATCTCACAACTGAATAGATGATCATTGTTTCATCACCTTTTTTATCTTTTTCTGATTATATTCACTCTGGAAGAAAAAAACTTTCAAAATTAAGTTGTTAATAAGTTCACACATTAATTTTAATTTTTGCTTATTAAAACAGCAAGATCTTTTCTGCTTTATAGATCATTACATATTAAGTAGCAATACTTTATCTTGAAAATGAAAATTTTAGTAGGCTTTAGCCTTATTTTGAAAAACATTTCTTCTAAAAATATTTCTTGGGTTTTTTTTGAACACTTGACATTTTATCATGAAGAAGGTTACTAAACTTTTATAAAGAAGATTAGATGAAACCTTTTTAAATGATAGTTGTGTTTTTACTTTGAAACAAAAATAAACCTTTTAAAATTAAAATTTATTAGAATTTAGTTGGTATAAAAATGTTCTTAAGTAATATGAATTCCCAAAGTATTATAACACACCAAATTCTTAGGTATTACAGAATTCCTAGATATCACAAAATGCCTTAATAAAAGTGCATAATAGAATCTACATTGGTAACAGTAAGAGACTGATTACAGAAAAAAAATATTATTGCTTTTAAAATCCTTTAAACAATAGGTACATCTTAAGGTGAGTCTTAAGTCATTTACATAAATTTCGGAACATGTTCTAATTTCAAATAAAAATAATACTCAATTTTCCAGTAAGATTACACAAAAGGGCTTACATGTTATACTGACTACTTGTAATTGACCATAGAAGTTTGCTATAGAAGGAAAAAATAGGGACATGTGATATAGCAAATATGATAGGATAAAACATCTTTGACTCTGTTTGAATTCAGATAGGAGTGAAATTTTCCAATCATGCAGTATCTGTTTTAAAGCCAAGCTCAGGAATAGTCAGGTGGGAAACATTCCTTTATAAAAGGACACAATGGGGAAACTGACCAGGAGAATCCCATCCTAGACTGAGTCTAGGATTGTCCCCTCCGTGTTTCCTCTCCAGATGCAAATTTCACCTGATAACAGTACAGGATGCAGGATCACAGTCCCTCTGAGTAACTTGTGGCATATTCTCTCAGATACTGATTTAATGCAGACAACTATACCCAAATTCAAACTTAAACAAAAATATTTATGGTCCCAAATGCTTTTACTTTAAACAGCAAATTTCACTAATCACAACTTAAAGCCAAATACAGTTATTTGTATTCCCATGGAGTTGCAATAAGCAATGAAGATTAACAGGACTCACATACATAAGAGATTCCATTTAAGATCCTTCCTTCTCAAATTTAAAACTTGTCCTGATATAAAAGTCAATTGTTGAAAACCTTTTCTATTACAACTTTTGAACAAGTCATATTCATTGTTTATGAATTATATAAGTCAAACAAATTTCTTTCTTAGGACTGATGACTTTGTCAACATGAGAGGAGCCTTGGCAGTTTTACAAAATAAAAGGAATTAGCATGAATCCTATGCCTGCCAACCCCCAAACATACAGGAGGACTGTTCTGAATGGGCAGAACCAGTCTAAATAAATTTTTTACTCCATTCATTTCTTTCCACACACAGTAATCAATTAACATTTTTAGGTTTAGCATTAAAACAGCAACTTCAAAGATTTAGTTAACAATCTTACAAGTCTTATAAATGATAATCAAATTATTTAGCTGTAACTTCTTTAACAGGCAAAGGTGAAAATACCTGGTTTGCTAAATGGCAATTACAAAACATTATAAGATAAGGTTAGCAGGACTGATAAAATTTTAAATAATATAACTGACTTTACACAATTTTTCCAACATCTAACATCTTTCCAATAATTTCCAAAACTTTTATGCTTCCCTTAAACTTCATATCCATGTTGTTCTCCTAGTGGGCTTTGACTAAAGCCCCTTTAAAACTGCACATACATTATTTCCTTGCATTTCTTATCTAAAACTGCATTTAGCAGTCATATAAACTAAATGATATAAGATTAGTTTCTCTCTTTCTCTCTCCTAATCTCCTCCCTGATGCTGCAGCCATCAGAGAGAAGGGAGGAGGGGGAGGAAAAGAGATAACATTCCAAATTCCAGCTACAATGGAGCTGGCTGTAATAACTCACATACACACACACACACACACACACACAGAACGTGTAAAGACAGAACACATACACAGACAATTAGAAAAAAAGAGTCCAAAAACTGAGAAAAAATTGTCAGAAATTCTCTGCACAAATTATAACTTTGGCTTACTTTCTATCACTGTGTTCCAAACATCTTGCATACAATTCAGATTTCCAATTAAGTAATCTCGTCCTTCAAGAGTGGTTTAGCTATATTGTACCAGTCAGTGGGGTATAGGGCTGTCTGAGAAATGCTGTCTAGAAAAGAGTGAATGTAAAGACTATCTGGTCCATGATTGATTAATTTCTTTAAGAATTTAAAATCCAGAGGGGTATGTTCTCTTATAGTTGCTCCTGGGTTATAGGGATGTGGGGTTTCTATTAATGGCAAGGTTATATTTTATATAATATATATTATACTTTTATAATAGTATAATAAATATAAATTTATCATATACTTTGCAAGTATATGTAGATCAAATAATATTCTTGTTCATATTAAACTGTTTTCTTTCCTACTGACATCTCTATTAATATTTACATACTGTCACTTTATTTTTAAGGAACCATTTCTAATTTCCAAGCGTATTCCTTTTTCTCTTTCTGTGGCTTGCCGAAGAACTTTTTGTACAATCCCTTCAGGCTCCTGGATTTTTTCACAAACTTGTGATCTAGACTTGTAGAATGGAGGAGCAGTGGGAGGAGGAGACTCTAATTTAAATTTTTGTGCGACACACTCCATCAGGTCTTCCTTTTCTTTTGTACTAGAGGCTGCACCTACCTTTGTTATTTTTGTGGCTAATGATACTCGTTCGGGTTTCTGTAGGCATATTTTGAGTACATTCCAAATTGAAAATATTGTAATAGGAGAAGCACTTGCTCTGACCTCTCTATAATACTCACTCTTTAGATTGCCTACTGTTTCCCACTTTTCAAGATTTATAGTCCCTTCTTCTGGGTCCTTCATGCCTTTCACCACATGAATTACTTCATGACCCCAAGATTACTTCACCTGTCTCTTTTAAATGCCTGGAGTCTAGCCTATTGCTAAAGTGAAACTAATTTCGCTGAGCTCAAAGCGAAAGTGACCACGCCGAAGAAGTGGCCCCCTTCCAGGCCTTCCCCTCACCTTTTACCTGCGCGCTCCTTTCCTCTTCGACTCCGGGGGGTCCTCTGGTCTTGCGACACGAACTAGGCTTTCCTGTCTAGAACGGGCGTGGCCCCTCTTGGGCACCAGATGCTGCGGCCAGCACAGTCCAGCAGGTCCCGGGCAGTTACGGGGCTCACAGAGTAAGGATGAAAAGACAGGCGGAACACAGCAGTCTGGACAAGCTAAGTTTATTCTGGACATACTCAGCCAATAATTCAGGGAATCGGGATGCTTAAATAGTAAAAAACCATAAAGGCAGTGATTGAAGCATGAACCAGAGCAGATGGTGATAAGTAGAAAGGGAGGCTTCAAGGCCTGTACATTGGAATGTTATCCTGTATAGCAGGGGCCCTGATTCCTGGAACTTCAACACCCGAATTCAAGGACATGCACCTGAGAACAATATATCACTTAACTTCTCAAATCAGCTATTATTCTCCCTAGGAGGAGGGGAATTCTTGATCAGGGGCTCTTTCAAACCCCTCAAGGTTCTCTACAATCTCTCATTACTTTGCATTTTGTATTTACTACTCCATTCTTGCAGACAATGTTCCTACCCCATCTCACTTAAATATAACCTCTTTCAGATCAAAGACTTTTGTTTTAACTTTGTATCCCAATAATAGGGGATTGTCGTTCATTGACCTCGTTTGGGATTTTCTTGGCAAGATACTGGAGTGGTTTGCCATTTCTTTCTCCAGCTCATTTCACAGATGAGAATATTAAATGACTTGCCCAAGGTCACACACCTAGTGAGTATCTGAGACCAGATTGGAAGATGTCTTCCTGATTCCCTGCCCAGTGCTCTATTCACTGTGATGCTCCATAATAGGGGATAGTGCCTGACATTTAATGAATGTTGGGGAATGATTAAAAGTCTAGAGTCAATGCAGTGCTGTGGGTATTCTCTAGGAGTCCTGATATAATCCTCTAGGATAGGAGAAAGAAAAATGGGAAAACATTAGGGGAAAATTCATTTATTTCTGGTTACTAAAAATAGTTTCATAATTTTTAGAACTGGAAGGGACCTAGAAAGTCTCAAAATCCCACCAAAAAAAGTAAAATCTCTAGTACGTTCAATCTTCAAAGTTCCAATGTCAGCACTAGTTTTCCAGGAGAATTGATAGCAACTTTATCAATAGAAACAGAGAAATGTTGGTAGGAGAACACATAAAGAGGGAGAAGCAAGATGGAACAAACAAGGGCCCAGAATTACAGGGTCATAGGATTTTTAGAGCTGAGAGGAGACTTAGAGATTATCTATTTCAACTCTCATTCTTATATCAAACTGGGTTTTGATGGTTCAGAGTGGGTGTAAATAGCAATTGTGTCTATTCTGGTCAGAAATTCTGAGGGGCTTCCACTCCTAGACTGATTCTTTTGGCAAGTCAAACTAGGCTGTCTTTCAGAAACTCTTTTCTTATCTAGCCTGAATCACTGAATGGAGGTTTGTTTCCTCAGACAAACTGAGACCTGGGAAAGACCTTAGCTTAAAAATTTTGAGCTTGTACTTCTGAAGCACCTTGCATGTGGAACGTTGTACCCTGATTCTGGGGAATATTTAGTACCAACTACTCTTACTTTATAACTTCCATAAATCCATTTCTAACAGCTAATTAACTCTGGCTAGCTAATTGATAATCGCTGTGAACACACTGAATGAGGACTTATGAATAACAGTGAAAGAAGACCTTCTCCTCCTCACCCCAACCCCCCCCTCCCATCCCATTTTTGAGTTTCCCTCTGGGGTCTTATTCTGTCAATGTCAGTAGAGGTTGGAGGAAGTAGACTTGGAGAGGATGCTACAAATGGATGTGGTTTTATTAAAGGAAATGCCCACTAAAGAAGACGCATTTACATCTGCTTTGCTGCTTCACCCTAAGGACCACTGGGACTTTCCATCTGACTTATAGCTGAAACCTTCCTGTCTGTTTTCCCCAATTAGAATCTGAGGTCCATGAGAACAGGGACTGTTTTGTTTTTCTATGCGTACCTTCAGTACTTTATACATAAGTGCTTATTAAATGCTTTTTCATTTATTCATTCATTTCATTATTAATTTATTCATTCATTTTGAGCTCATCTAGTTTAGTCCCTTTATCTTACTGCGGAGTGAATTGAGGTCCATAGAGATGAAGCAGCCTGTTCAATTCACACAGGGAGTAAGTAGCAGTTCTGGGATTACAATCCAGGTCCTCTCATTCCAAATCTAGGGCTATTTCCACACCAATGCGACTCAGATGGAAAGGAGCCAGTATAAACTGTCTCAGACAATAGGTCAGCTTAGCTAACCAGTTTAGATAGGAAGATGGTGTTTTCTTTCTTGGCTTGTAGTATAATAGAAAGAACACAAAACTGGAAATCAGAAGAGTTTGATTTGAGCCCTATTTCTGATAGTTCCTAACTGTGTTATCTTGGGTTAGTTGCTTAACAAATCAGAATTTCCTCATCAGCAAAATAAGAAACATAAAGCAAAATGGTGTAGTGGATAGAGCACTGGGTTTGTGGTCAGAGAGTCCTGGATTCAAATCCGGCTTCAGATAGCTACTCCCTGTATGAGTTGGGTAAATCACTTAACTTCTCTGAACCTGTTTCCTCATCTGTAAAATGAGGGGATATGGACTCGATGACTTCTCAAGCTTTGTTCCTCCAAATCTATGATCCCATGAACATCAACATGATTCAGAAACCACAAATGCTTACAGTAGCCATATTATAGGGTTGTTATGAGAAAATTGCTTTATGAACATTAAAGCTATACAGAGGTAAGGTCTTGGGAGAGAGAAACAATGAGAGAGAAAGAGAGACAGAGAGAGAGAGAGAGACAGACAGACAGACAGACAGACACAGACAGAATGAGAATGTGGGGACTGGATGAAGCCTTAAAAGGCAAATTCCTTAAGGACATTGGTGGTGTGTCTTCTCTGTATTCTACAGAGAACCCAGTAAGAAAGGATCAATAGTTTGGTTGCCTTTTTGCATTATTTGAAGCTGAGTGCTGGGTACAGTTCCACCTACCTAGTTCCCAGACCTGCTCTTTCTTGACTCTAGTCTTTACATATTTAATGGGTTTATGTGGCACTTCATTGTAGCACTTCACAATCTCAGGTAGAACATATTGCCGTCTACTTACTCTCTGGGCGAGTTTGCTCACTCCAACCTGCTCTCACATCGGCAGGTCTAGGTTCCCAAAGAAGGAGCTCATGTTACATGGCTACACACAAACTCTCTCAGAGCTCTAAGGATAACTCCCTCTACTCACTACTCTAGTTCTTGAGCCCCCATTATTGTGCTTCTATTTATAAAAAAAAAAACACAAAATCCAACCATTCACAATAATAACACCATAAGATGTTTAACATCATTTACTTAACAATAATGCAAAAGAAACTGTCAACATCACAGGTGCTTCTATATTAAAGGAAATTCAAGAATAATATATATAGCATAATCTACAGTCTATCTACTGTGCCACCTAGATAAATCATATTTGTATCTATCTTCGCAGTATGCTACAACTTCACATTGAAAAATAAACCCCTCTCACAACTTTGAATCAGAGAAATTGTAACTCTTAGAACTCAGAGGAGACTAAACTTAGCAACAAATGGCTCAATATGAAAGGGAAGTATCTCACACATAACCGGGTCATGAACTCTAAACTGATTTGTACTGGAAAGAACCCTGACTCTAAAGTCAGAAGACCTAGGATCAAATCCCACTTCCAATGATGACCATCTCTCTCATCTTGGGCAAACTGTTCCTCATCTGTAAAAATAAGGAGGTTACTAAATGGCCTAAGAAGTTCCTTCCAGCTCTAAATTTATAATTTTATGCCCGGTGTTCAAATACTAGCTCCACTAGTACTAGCTGTGTGACCTTAGCCTAATCATTTCACCTCTGCAGGCTTGCTTCTATTTCTTCCACTGCAAGATGAAAGAATTCGGTTAGTTGATTTCTAAAGCCCCACGTAATTCCAAATCCTATGCTTCTGTGATCCTATGAGTATGGAGATCTCACAATGTTGCTATCAATCCTGTCAATATCTCTGACAAACAGAAGGGGTATCTTCTTTAGTTCAGTTCAACAAGCATTTTTAAAGATCTACTATGTGTGAGGCATTGTATTAGACACAGGTAATACAAAACAAAAAAAAAGAGTCCCTGCCCCTAAGGATCTTACCTTCTACAGAGAAGACAAAATGTACACCAGTAAGGAAGTATAAATGAATATAACTAGAGAAAGAATTTCAATAATAGCTGCTAGGAGAGCATTAAAAAGCTTTCAGGTAGGAAGTGATACTTGTGCAGATTTTTGAAGGTAGCTAAGAACTCTGCCCGGGAGCTTATAGGTTTTATGGATTGAGTGACAGAAGAAGCTTTGAAAGTTATCTACTCTAATTCCCTTATTTTTGGTGTTGCTAGTTGTTTCTGTCCTGTATGATTCCTTATGACTCCTTTGGGGTTTTCTTGACAGAGATACTGTCAAGATTTGCTATTTTCTTCTCCAGTTCATATTACAGATGAGGAAATTGAGGCAAACAAGGTTAAGTGACCTGGCTAGGGTCACACAACTAGTTAAGTGTCTGAGGCCAGATCTGAACTCAAGAAGATGAGTCTTCTGACTCCAGGCCTGGAACTCTATTTACTGCACCACCTAGTTGCCCACAGCTCCCTCATTTTGCAGATTAGTAAATTGAGGCAAAGAGAGATCAAGATAGTAAGTTGGAAAGTCATGGATTGGAAATCTGCTCCTCTGAATCCCAATAACATGTTTTTTCTACATGAATATTAAATTAGTGGAACTGCTAGTTGAAGCAATATGAAATCAGTCTGGAAAGTGAGCGTGGACTAAGATTGTACACCCCCCTCTTCACCTCTGTCTCTAGGAGTCCTTAGCTTCCTTTGGGGGTCAGCTCAGGTGTTATTCCCAATAGGAAGCTGTTTTTGATTCCCCTATTTGTTAGTACTCTCTCCAGGAGCCACCAAGTTCAACCCAAATGTCCCCCCCCAAAAAATCCCAAATCTTCACAGCATACCCACTGAAGGTATTTATTCCAGTCTTTGCTTAAAGGTTTCTAGTTAGGGGGCAGCCATTGCCTCCTGAAGTATGCCATTGGTCATGTGACTAGCTGTAATTGTTGGAATTATATCATTATATCAAGCCCAACTTTGATAATATTTAATATCATTTTTGGACTTTAATAAAGGCCAGAGCTTGAATTAAGAAGAACTTGGACTTAACAATCTCTGTTCTCTAAAGTAAACTCAGAGAATACCTCTTCCTATGTCAACAAGGCCAGATGGGGCTGATTTAGCATTTCTTATAAGACCCTGAACCTGAGATACTATCTTGAATAGTGGGACTTATTTTTAATTATCTTATGGACATGTACTATGTTATGACACGTTAATAATAGAGAAAACACATGTTCTGAGTTGTAATTTCAATTGACTCTGTCAACTCTCTTATTATATTTAGAACCTATCCAATTAAGAAATTCTGGTATAGTTAATCACTCATGCAGACCATAAATCTGAAGGACGTAGACAACCTTGGATTGTCCTAAAACAGATTTAAGCCTGGTCATTCTTGTATTAGAAGTTTTTCTGGCTCCATGATCATATAGCCACTAGCTTTAAGGGAATAAACAATATGCATTCAGCCTCTTTGCCTTTTTTAACAAAACTTTCACGTTGACAACTTCTATTCCTTGATTCTTGCCACATATCCCTCTGGGATGCTGTAAGTCCCACAATAGCAGTAAAGAAGTCTTGCCTAAACTTTGAAATACCTGCAAATAACCAGGACAGCGCTCTATATGTAATAGATACTTAATCTGCTAGTCTAGTTGAACTAAATCAACTCTGCTTTCTTTTCTAAATCTCTTTTCTATATCTCTCATTTGATCTTTCCCTGGGGATGGAGTTATGCTGAAAGTAGATATCAACATAAGCATCTTGTGACTCCTCCCGCCCGCCCATCAGATCCATTAACACAATGGGTCATTAGTTGCTGGGTCTTATTCTCATACACTGAGACCTGGAAAGGATCTTAGAGGGTTCCATGGAGTTTACCTCCTTATTTTACACATGAGAAAATAGAGACCCAGAGAGCTTTAAGTCCAAGGAAGGCCAAGCAGGTAATAAGTGTCAGAGTCAAGATTTGACTCCAGGTCTTCTGACTCCAAATCCCTTTGCTGCCTCCCAGAAGCCACTGTGTGAGTGCACATAGGCTCAGTGCATGACAAAAAATGACTTGCCTGTGAGAAATAGCCTAAAAACATCACTGAAGATTAGAATGAGGACTGGATTTGGAGTTAGAAGACCTGGATTCAAGACCCTGGTTCTTCCACTTATTACCTATGTACCTTAGGCATGGCCCTGGGAACCTCTGTTTTCTTCTCTATAAAAAGGGGGTAGAATGGATGACTTCTAAGGTTACTTCTAACTAGCAATCTAAGGTCCTATATATAAATGAAAAAAGGCCAGTCATGTAGCAAGATTGAAGGAGAGCATATGAACAAAATGTGACACTGTTATATAGAAATCAATCAGTCAATGAATATTTACTAAGCACCTACTATGTGCCAAGAAATGTTTTGTTTTTTTTAAAAAAACTCTTAAAGAAAGGGCACAGGGTAAATTCTCTAAGGACATGAACAAAAGTCACATAGGATGAGAAGGCCAGGGTGGTTCGAAATTTGCACTAGTGGAGAGAGTGCCAACATCCGTGAAGACGTGAGTATTGAGAAATATCAAAATGAATCTTTAGTTTATAAAGTCCAACTTTGATGCTTCATCAAAGTAAGATAGTAACCCTAGATTCTTGAAGACTATGACAACAGAGAGGTCAACTCTGGCAGACTCTACCATGTTAGAAAGGCTTAGATTGGAGCAGAGTGCTAGTAACAAATTATATTAGCTTTCTGAGGATCCATGGAACCAAATGTAGAAAGCCTCATCCTCAAATATTAAGCATTTTTTTCTCTCCCATGCCTGGTGGGGAGCACAGTGCTGAGAAGTGATATGCTGGACCCAGACCATGAGCAGATCACCAAGGTAGCCACAGCTGAGGTGTCGGGGGTGACTCAGCCATCAGTTATACTTTGTTTGGAAGTAAGATTGGTGGGATGCCCACTCTCCCACCAGAAGTCACTGGGGCAGTACATAGAGTGCTGGGCCTGGAGTTAGAAAGACCTGAGTTCAAATACATTCTCAGACACTTACTAGATCTGTGACCCTGGGCAAGTCATGTTACCTCTGTTAGCCTCAATTTCCTCAACTATAAGATGGGACTAATAATAGTACCTACCCTGCAACACTGTTGGGATGATCAAATGAGATAACATTTATAAAGTGCTTAGCGCAGTGCCCCACACCTAAAAGACATTATAGAACTACTCATTCCGTTCCCTAGGAACCAAGAGGGAAGATCGTGCCCCCAGCTTTGGGAGGATGTGCTTGTACTTCTGTTCCTGCAATAGTTTCTCAGTAAATATCCCTTTGTAAAATCTAATTAATGTCTTAATTGTCCAGAGGTACTCCTGGCAGATGGAGGAATATAGACAATCTAGGGATCTAACTTGCTAGTGTGAGTATTGATTGAGAAAGTAAGCCCAGAGTCTTGCTATGAGAATAAAACAATATCTACCAAACCTCCGTTCCCACTTTATGAAATTAAATTATATACATATGAAAAGAGTTTTTAATGAAGGTATAAGATTTTTGCTAATTATTGTCCATTACAGCTGACTGAAAGGTGCCAAGAATATAAGATTCTCTTATTTGTTGTTTCTATATTTATTATTTCTAGCATTTGATATGTTAGAGTAATATGTCACCTAAAAGGCTCTCCTCTAATAAGAGCCACTAGATATCTGTCAAAATCATACAAGGTTCCGTGATAGATAAAACAGGAATAGATTTGTTCATACTCATCTGGTTATTCACACCTGGATGGCCTTTAGTGAATTAGCTAACCTTTCTGGGCTTCAGGGGACTTTGGATTAGATGACCTCTAATCTTCCTTCCAGCTCTATATGTTTTTCATGGTCATGGAGGATATTATGCACAGGTCCAAATGGAAGAGAGATTCTTTTCAGGGAGTAAGGCCCTTCAGATGCTCCTATGTACAGATGACATTATGCTGATTTAACAGGCGCTAGAACAGGGGTAGGGAACCCACAGCTTAGAACACTGCAGAGTTTCTTGAACAAGATACAGAATCCCTCAAAAAAGTCTGGCTTAAATATTCAGGAAAAACAAAGAGAATAAGGAATGCCTCTAGTCCAAATTGTGATATTCCAATAGTCCATCTAGCTGGTCTATCAGTGCATTACCTCCCTAGAACTGTTAGGACTTTAGGGCCAGGTCTCATCTCCTGAGACTTCTCTGAGACTCTCCATATAGTGGAAGGAGCATTGGATCTCCATTGCAATAGGAGAGATTCAAATACCACTTTTGATATTTACTCTCTGTGTGACCTTGGGCAAATCATTTCAGTCACCTGAAAAATTAAGGGGATGTAGATAATCTCTTAAGCCCCCTTCTGTTGTAAATCTATAATCCTATGATCAATGAGCTCTTTCTTTCACATTACTTCCATATTCTGGTGCTCACTGAAACCTAGTTTTCTCCCAAAGATACATCTCTTGGCAGCATGTCCAGTACTGTGTGTTCTTTCTCTTCCCTCCCCTCCGCACCTACTTTTAGACCCTTCCTCTGCCATCATGACCCAACACCTCTCCTTTAAAGTTTATTCCATCCCTTATTCCTTGTTGCTGTCACCATAGACTTTCATATCACTCTCCCTCTTTCAAATAAGTTCGGTCTATGTTTCATAGCTTTCTTTCTTTTCTTCTTCTAGCTTCCCAGCATGTCAAGATCCTCAATACTTTACCATAACCCAACATAGTCAGTGTTTTGTCATTTTCAGTCATGTCCAGCTCTTTTTAACCCACGATAGTCTGCAGGGGCAAGTAGTCAGGACCTCAGCATCACCTGAGACAGACCATCAGTTTTCATTTGGGTCATTCAATTATTAAAAAGCTGTTTTTCTTTTGGAAAAAAACAAAACAAAACGGGCTTATTTGCTCTAAGCCAGGGGTGGGGAACCTGCAGCATCAAGGCCACTATGACAATTTAAATTTCACAGAACAAATCCCCTTAATAAAAGAATTTGTTCTGTAAAACTTGAACTCAGTCAAAAGGCCACACCCAAGGACCTAGAAGGTCACATGTGCCCTCTAGGCCGCAGGTTCCCTACCCCTCCTCTAAGCCTTTTTTGCAGGTTGGAGAAAGAATCATATAGAGGTGGTAGCCTACACACCATACTAGGTACCTAGTAGGTCCTGGGCATATAAATGTAGCACCCAGGGAACCCGCCTTTTAAACTTGGGACCCCAGAATATCTCCTCCAGATTCAGGGTATTCTAGGGACTTATATCCCCTCAAAACCCCAGCTCACTAGATCCTTCTGATATGTTTACTTTTTCTTTAATCAACCAGAGGAAAGCAAGGTATAAGGAGGAGGAGGAGCTGACATAACAAAACATTTCCCCTATAAATCCAGGCTACACTCTCCAACAAATACATACAACATTAGCAGGGAGAGTGAGCACAAATAGGTATCATACATAGGGAGAGACTGAAGTTGTTTTTTTCCCTTTGACTAAAAGTATAGTACCCAGACATTAAGCTTTGCTCTTGTGATTTTGACGAGTAAAAACCCTCAATCGTTATATGTGAAGATGAAAAAATGTCAAGGCCCCTTCCCTCTAGGAACTTGTATTGGGCAAATTGCTAAGTTTCTGTGGATCTCAATTTCCTTATTTGTAAAATGAAGGGATTGGAATATGGGATCTTTTAGGCCCCCTCCAATTTTGAATCCTATAATCCAGTGAGATCATGGCATCCCTGAAACACTGAAGCATGAATTAAAATTCTATTTAGCACTTGATTTAACAAAGCTAACTGACATAGTTAGGGAACATTGTGACCTGTGCTAATGAATCCTGAAATTTAGAGCAGAAAAGCAAGCTATGGACAGGAATGGCAAAGAGGTTATCTCCATTTTTCAGCTGCACAATGAAGCCAAATAAAGAAAGGGAATTATTCAGAAAGTGTAGAAGAAGGAACCACTCAGCCTTCCTGTCTGTATAAAAGGTCACTCATCCCAGGCTTTGTTTTTTGTTCTTGTTTCTCTGACCCTCCTGCATCCTAAGCACTAAGTAAAAGAGGAAACTGTAGTTGGTTTCATTTTTTGTAATACACCAAATATTTGTATTTGGTTTCTAGGGTTGCCAGAGATATATCAAATTCTAACTTTTGTGTTTATTTCTGAAATCTTGATTTGGCCAAGTAAAGAGAGGCTATATAACTCTTTATAGCTTTAACTCCTATAATGGCCATAATCTATCTCTTTAAAAGAAGGGTTACTGCCATTTAGCATAGCAAAGGGATGTCTTTTCTTGAATGCAGGAGACCAAACTTAAATCAGGATCTACATCTAAATCTACGGATCTGTCTAGTGATACACCCACCCACCTATGGAATCTTCTCTCAGGCCAGTGATAAAAGAAATGCTGAGAAAGGATTGGAGAGGTTAAGGGCTTTCCCTGAATAAATGATCCTTGGTCTTTGATGGCTTTTGATACTTGTGTCTAAATGCAAGTGAATTTAAATAAATATTGTTTTATTACCAGGCACTTGGAGGATGAGAGACTACTTGGGGCATTACCTGGTAGGACTGGGAATGCTTGCTTTAAGTACAAGGAAGTAGTAAAGCTATGGGGAAGGTAGGTGGTGCAGTGGATAGCATGCTGGACCTGGAGTCAAGTAGACCCAAGTTCAAATTTGACCTCAGACACTAGCTGGAAGACCCTGGGCAAGTCACTTAACCCTGTTTGCCTCAGTTTCTTCATCTGTAAAATGAGCTGGAGAAGGAATCCAGGATCTTTGCCAAGAAAATCTCATACGAGGTCACTGAGTCAGACACAACTGAACAAAAGAAAGACTACCTGAGAGTTGGTGTCTTGCTTTTTCCTATTTCATCAAATCCATGTCCAAGTAGTACTTGGTAACCACAACAAAACGCCCCATGAAGTTATTTTTTAAAATATCTTAAAAACTCTCCTTATACTGACAAGCAGGGTGGGGGTGGAGGACTAGGTGTGTATTTCCCAGCCCTTCCCAGTCCTAAATTTAATTAAACAAAATAATGACATTCTAGACTTCTAAAAATCAAAGGGACCTAAGATCCTGGGAGTGAGAGGGAGGAAAGTCTATTTTTTAACCCAAAGTAAACACTTGGCACCCTCAGATCACAATGGGATACATGTGATGGTCCTGGGCTTACTGCGTAGTTACACTCAGCATTAACTTTCTGTTCCCTTCTAGTATGTAAACAAGGGCTGTACTTTGTACTGTGGCCAGTCATTCAGGGGCCAGATCAGCTGAAACTTGAGTTCCCAGATGTCCAACAGAAAGTACTGTCTCCCTCCTGCTCTCTTCTCCCTTAACTCTTCTGGCTTACCAGTAGCCTCAATAGCCTTGATAAAGCTTGACTTTTTACTCCAAAGTACAAACATTTCTTCGTGTTGTCACTTTTCATTTCCTCCTGCCTTCAGCTCTTAGGATCAGAAGATGTTCTGCTTTGTTTACAAGTAGAATTTTGGGGCTTGGAGGTTTCTACTATTTTACAAAATGACTCCTTTTTCCACTTAAAAAAAAATGGAATTATCAGCATGACCTACTCATGATAAATTTGTCCCTTTCTGTCTTTCATTTTTTTACTCTGTGCTTATGTCTGGTTACTGTAGCTGGAGCCCATAGGGTATTTTTAGCAGCTGTGCAGGGTGTGGGTTTCTCATCAGCAAAATGGGCTCTTTAAACTGTATTCATTCTTTCAGTCAGAGTATGGAATTTCCGTCCAGATTGGCAAATTACAGATGAGTCCATCTGGTGGTTGGCTTTTCCCTGAACTACTACTCTTGCTTATATTCCAGAAGCTGGCAGAATTTTTCTGTTGTCTTTAGCCGTACCCAGACAGCCCTGAATAAGCCTTTTTGGTTGGGTTTGGGCCCCTTCTTCAGTGTTTCCATGAGAGGTGGGTTTTTTTTTCTACAGTACTTTTCAGCCTGGCCTGCCCTGAGTCTGCCTTATTTCCTTTCAACTTCTCTCTTTCCAGGTGGGAAGGTATCCACGTCTCAAGTGAATTAGGCCGGCCCCATTCCTTCCTTCATAGCAAACAGTGCCCTTCCTGGCTACTGGCTGCCTCTCAAAGAGGTCAGCTGTTTCTCCAACAGGAGTTAGAACTCATTGAACCTGTTGGGCAGAAAAATCTGCTCATCACAGAAGATATGGAGCAAGGGCTGGATTTACAAAGTTGAAAACAGGTTTGGGAAGGAACCAAAGCTGGATTCTACATCCTGGAGCAAGATTTAGGGTAAAAGAGTGAGAAAACAGGCTATAATCAGGTAACAAAACCTAGAAGAATGAGAGCGAATAGGATCTGTCATAGAAAGTCTTGCTGGTTCAAAAGAAAACCACTCAATTTACTATGTTTTTATTCATTTGGATAACTCAGTAAAGGTGATTAATTAAAAAAACATAATTTTCAGATCAATAATCATTTAAACTTTTTTTTATATTTATAATATTGATTATTAAGCCTGAAATTTTAAACCTTTCTGTTACAGACCTTGACCTTGGATAAAGGCAACTGGTTTGATTTGCTGTATGAAGAACCTGAAGCCAGTTTGGAGGTCTTGGAAGCAATGCCACGTAATTACCTTCACTAGCTAGGTTTCTAAGAGTCATAGCTAAGCATGATTCACAGTTTCAGACACATCGGAACACTCATTAGAACCAAGGACAGATAGTTTCTTGTTTCTTTCACCACATGAGAGTAAACCCATTGAAGTAAGGGGAGCCAGAAGACAGAGAACATTGGCAGACTTTTGTGCAATACTGAAGTCTGCTCCCCAGTAACTCTTGAAAAACACCAGGCACAAGGAGCAAGTGGTAAGGAGCCAGACCCATGAACACAGTGAGCAAATGCGCAGAAACAGACCAACTGACAAATGGCAACAACCCAAGTACAAAGAAATCTCTAGGGCTTAAATAACAAAGTTAATTTTTAAAAATCACCTTTACAAAATTGGAAAACAGTGAGTTATGAAGCAATAAAAGTCTTGCTGGCTTAAAAAATATCAGTGATAGCGTTTTCCTTAACAGGATCATAGATTTAAAGTTAGCCCCTTCATTTTACACATTGGGAAACTGAGATACTGAGAGGTTTGAGTGATTTGCCCATAGTCAAACAATTCAGTCACAATTCAGAGGTGGGATTTGAACCTAATTCTTCTATTTCTAAATCCAGAGTTTCCCTTACATCAACCTGTTTCATTGTAAATTCAATAAAGGTGACGATTACTTTCTTTTTAATTCAGTTTTTAAATGGTTAAAAAAATTAAAAATTTTATGTGTTTTTGCATTGTGTTGGCGTTTCATCCTGAAATAAATTTTTTTTTTGCATGCTGTTAGATCCATTCTGCATTTGAATTAGTACATTTACTAATGGTCTGGTTTCTGTCCACAGACCTCAAAAGATAACTTTCCTGTTCTAAAGGGGCATCCTCTGCTCACTGTTTACTCCTACCTTATTATTAAGCAACAAAATGAACTAAATGAAAACTCCTGTCCTTGACTATACAGAATGATGGCTTTCTATATTTTCCATGCCTGCTCAAAGGAGGTGTCATCTACTAATAAAATCATAGATCATAGGATTATAAATTTAGAATTGGAAGGAACTTCTGAGGCCAACGCCCTTATTATCATATGAGGAAATTGAGACCCAGAAAGGCTAAATAATTTGTCCAAGATCACACAGATAGTAAGTGGAAGAGCTGTAATTCCAATCCAGTTTCACAAGTGAACTCAAATAGTTCTATAATCTCTTCATTCTTTCTCTGAACAATTCCAAACCTTTCCATGCTTCCACATCTGGTGATTCTTGCCCCTGTCTTTCTGAAATTCCTTCCTAGGAAACCCATAAAGCCCAGCAGCTAGTGCTGCATGGTTCTTTCCTATGAGGCAACTGGGATTTTATAACACAATCTACATTCCCAGACGATGTTGACCTGTACAGTAAGAGGCAATGGCTGGATCTAATTAATATAATTCAAGTTCTCAACTCAGATAGGGGACATCTGACTCTTCGAAGCTAAGTGCCTCCACAGGGCAGGTACTATGTGGAGGAATCATACAGTTTCCACACCATTACTCTGTCTGGCCAAATTTCTTATTCTCCCACGGAGCAGGTAAGAAGGAGGAAGGATTATAGGATCATTATCTAAAGCTGGAAGGGATTTGGGGCTTAGGCTCATATGTGGCCCCAATCATACCACTCTACTTTCATGTTGTCTGGATCCATTAACTAAGTCACTAACTGAATGATTCAAACTCATTCTATCTTTTGGGGGTGGGATTAACATCTGACCTTTACTTGAGTAAGGGGATTCTGAGTGGGAATTTCCTCCACTAATGTAGACTGGCAAAATTTTTTTTTGCATATTCGTACAGCAATGATTCTCAGAATGTGGTGCAGGGACACTTCAAGGGCCCCAATATCCTTGCAGGGAGTCTTTGAAGTAAATATTATCTTAATACTAGTACTAAGATATTTTAATTTCTAATAAAGTAAATATTAATAGATATAGCTCACATCAGTAAAAACTCTCTGGTGGTCCTCAATAATTTTAATGAGTATAAAGGGGCCCTGAGACCTAAAAGTTTGAGAACTGATGCCTTAGAGATGAACCTTGGACGCTGAGTGGTTGCGTGACTTGGTCACGATCACATGGTTAGTATGTGCCTGAGGTAGGACTCAAACCCAGATCTTCCAGACTCTAAGCCCTGTCCCATGCTGCTTCCTTTATTATTTGATTAGATCACAGTCATGAAATCTTAGAGCTGGCAGGACCCTGAGAGAACATATAGTTTACCCCCTTATTTTTTAGATAGGGAAACTGAAGGGCAGAGAAGAAAAGTGACTTGGCCAATATCATACTGATATTTAATAACAGAGCCAATGGTAGATGCCACACTCCCTCACTCCCAGTCAGGGCTCTTTCTACTCTATGCCACATATCCCTTGCCTTATTATACCTGACTGGTGCTGGAAGAATGTGTGCTTGAAGGTAACTATGCTGATTCTAAGTCCCTTTGAGCCAGATTCAATCACTTTACCTTGCTCCATCCGCTTCTTTGTTATCTTTCCCAACCTGACTCCTGTACTATCCCCCCTTCTTATCCCTATGTTGATTCCCTTCTCATTCATTTGGGCTTCTTTGCTCCTTCCTCCATTCATCTTTCACTCAGTCTTAGGGGTATGTAGGTGGATAGAGCACCAGTGCAGGAGTCAGGAGGACCTGAGTTCAAATCTCACTTCAGACACTTGACACTCACTAGCTGTGTGACCTTGGGCATGTCACTTAACCAATTGCCTCATCTTGGGTCATCTCCAGTCATCGTGATGAATATCTGATCACTAGTGGCCAGATGGCTCTGGAGGAGAAGTGAGGCTGGTGATCTGCACAGCCCTCCCTCACTCAAAACAAAGTCAAGTGCAAGTCATGTCATTATTTCTCTGATGGCATGATCTTCTTCGACAGTAAGACACTCAGTCTTACTTGGGGCCAGCTTTGGTTTCCTATCATCACTAGGGTTGCCACTTCTTCTCTTGCTTTTTACTTTGTCACCTTTGCCATATGGACACTCCAGCCTTACTCCAGACCTCTCACCTCTTCCAGTTTTATCACTCCCCACTTCCAACATATCCTTCCATTAGTTCCTTATATATCTTGCCACATAATTTTTAGGTTATTTCTGCTTTGGTTCCTCCTTTTTACCCTGATAACCCAACTGTTCTCATTTCTTGATAATCACCAAGATTTCATAAGCAGCTTCCCCTCTTTTTTGAGATAATTTAAGTCACCATGCTGAACTGGGGTGTTTTCCCAAAATAAATCAAGGTCAAGGAGCAAATCCAAGTGAGAACTCATTGGATGAAAGGTCACTAGAGAAAAAATATTACAGGATTGCCCAAGATATTGATTTAGAGCTGAAAGGCCCTTTAAAGGATGCCTAGTTCAGCTCCCCTTGGAGGTTTGGAGACTAAAAACAAGAGAGGTTAAATGTCCATGCAAGTGATAGATTTGGGATTTGAACCCAAGTTCTCTTGACATTAAGACCACCACTCTTGACATAGCACTACCTTCTAAGAGCCTTTGGTAATGGGCAGTGGGTCAGATGATATTTTCCTGATGCCAAAACAGAAGGAATAAATGAAGGGTACCTTTTAAAAAATACCAACAAACACACGCGTGACTTTGACCCAGGAGCTTTGCACTGAAATTAAGTTATATGTTTAAAATAACTATAATGATGACAAAAGAAAACTTCAAATAGAAAATGTGGATCAAGATATTTCCTCCCCTTATTCTATAGTTCCCTAATCCATGATGACCATAGAGGAGGCCTTGACATAGGGTCTATGAACTTAGGTTTTAGTATTTTGATGACTACATCTCAATACAATTTGCTTCCTTTGTAATCTTATGTATTTTATGTTTAAAAATCTTATTCCAAGGAGGGGTCCATGGGTTCATCAGACTATGAAAGATGTCCATGGCCCAGTAAAAGGTTAAGAACCATTACCCTAAGATGAGATCTAAGAGAAACATTGGCTAAGGGAAACAAAGTTGAGTCAGTCTTAGAAATCTGCTTATTACGGTGTCATTGGTCTCTGCTTAACCTGCAGTACAACCAAGAATTGTGAGGGTGCCTGAGAAAAAGGGACCAGCTAGTTCCCACATATGGACAGTTACAGCGAGAGTTGAGGCCCAGTCCTGGCCTTATTGGCAGTAAAATGTCAGAACATTTTCTTGATTTCCTCTGGTCAGGATGACAGGAGGTCTCAGATCCTGAGACAGTATCTCCAGCCAAGCCATGTATAGGGAACTTGGGCATTTTCCCTTCCTTCCTATTGGCAAAGTTCTGCAGGAGAAAACAACAGGAAGGGAATTACTGACTTTTCCCCATTTACACCCAGCTTCCTGCTTTGTCTTTCATTCCAGCAGATGGGTTTATTGTCCCCTCCATAGGGTTTATCTGGCCTTCCCATACACCATTGCCCATCCCTGGAAAGATTTCCTCTTTCTGCTCTTCAAGAATCTGATCAAAACTTACCTCATCCTTTTTGAAGCCTTTCTAGATAAATCCTAGCTGTGAGTCACTGGGATCATTATCCCTTTCCAGGCACCCACATATGTAGTTTGGAAGAGCTGTGATGAGCTGGGGGTATGTTCTAGTTCCCTCCAGGGGTGGGGAATCTGCTGCCTCAAGGTGGCCTTGTAGGTCCTTGGATGCAGCTTTTTGACTGAGGGGATTTGTCCTGTGAAGTTTGGATTCAGTCAAAGGATTACACTTGAGGACCTAGGGGGCTACATGTGGCCTCAACACCACAGGTTCCCCACCCTTGCTCCTCCCACCCCCAACATTAAATAAATAAAAAAACAAGAATTGAGTCAATTGTCTACTTAGCTATGCCCCACATTTATATCATAAGATGGTCTGCAGACTATTAGAAGGTTGCTAACTTCTGCGAGAAAATCCGGACCCTGTTTGCTCTACTGGTTCTTTGTGCTTACCTGTAATTACTCTGGATGACCATTTGAATATTGCCAGGGAGGCAAGTATTAGCTGGCAGAGCTTTAAAATTTCTTTCACTTTAACTATCCTTCTTGCCTTTAATTTCAATATAGAATAATCAGCCAAATGTTAAGCTTTTTAAATGTAGTGATGTCCTAACGGCACCAAAGTCCTAGTGAATTGTTCCAAAAAATAGAGTAATCATTTAAGCTCTTGGGAAAAGGTCAGCATCGCTCCATGGATAGAATTGATCTAATATGGAGGAAGAAACCAGGGGGCCACCTATGTATTGGAATTTAAGCAGGCCAGGATATTTTGGATATGTGGGGCCTTCTGCCCCTAAATCTCCCTTACCCAAGTGCCACAGCGCTTGAAATTCTGTTGTTAAAGACTCTTCACTGGAGTCAAGCCTCATTCTCTCCAGTTGCATCTCTTCTGACCAGAGGGCATGAACAGGGTGAAGGATCATGAGAGCATAGATTTAGAGTCAGAAGGGAGCTTAGAAGTTACCTCGATGAACCCCTTTATTTTACAGATGAGGAAACTGAAGCTGCTAGAGATCTAAGAATTGTAGCTATAGAGCTGGAAGGCACATCAAACTCCATCATCTTACCAATGACTAAATGGAGGCACAGAACAGTTTAGTGGCTTGCCTAAGATCACACAAGTGATAAAACTGAAATTTGAACTCAGGTCTTCAGACTGAATCCATTGAAGTGTACTTCTAAATTATTAGCAAATGAGGTGGGTAAGAGGAGGTGTGCTTCTCTTGCCAGATGTCAGTTTCCAAATTGCTTTCTTTCATTTGCTTGTGAGGCTTATAGATAGAAATTCATTTGCAAGGCAGAGGAGCTAGGTTTAAATTCGGACTCTGCCACCTTGCAACCTTGGATAGCAATCAATTAAACAAAATGAGCATTTATTAAGCATCCACTATGTGCCAGACAAGTCTTTTAGGCTCTTTGGGTCTCAATTTTGTCAGTTCTATGTAGCAGAAGCAAGTAGAGAACTTCTGATCAATTTGATAAGCCTTCTCTCCTCTCCCCCCAGGTAACTGATTGAAATTACCCTAGTCAAAAGTGGGAGCTTCCCTGGGGGGTGGTTCTATGTACCCATTGAGGTGTCTTGGAGTTCCAAGTCTATAATCTTGAAATCCCAGGATCCAATCCACACATCGTTCAAGAAAGGAATCTTTATATTCTTTTTTTTTCTTCCCTTTTTTGGGCATTTTCCCAACCAGTTACTTGACTTTTGGGTCCTTTGTCAAGAGTAGGGTATACTCCGGGAATCTGTAAGATCTCAGTTCCTCCAAGGTGGCATAGTCAAGGGTGTACTAGTCTGGACACAGAGAGGGATTTCTGTGCCCAGAATCTTAGCAGATACCTGTCTACCTGGAATCTTTATATTCTTACCCAGGAATTCAACTGAAGTGTGTTTGGGGGGGGGGTTGGTTGATCCCTAGAATAGAATTCCCTTCCCTCTCTGCCCCCTCCCCCTCAAGTAGAGGAATATCTTGCTTATATAGCCAATCATCCTTAGCAGAAAAGAATTTGGGACATAGGACCATGAAATATAACCTCAGGGACAATTTTCCAGCTCTGAAGTTTCTTATTAGGGCCATGTGAAAAAAATTCTTCTCGGTTATTTCTAAAAATTAGGGAAATAGATTTTATTATGTACTGAGAATTAAGACTCCCGACTATACCTCTGATCAAGGCCTTTTGTACCCTGGTTTTCTTGTCTGTAAAATGTAGAGAGCGAAATTCACCTTTCTCACCTTTTAGTGAAGCATTTCTATATTCCCCCTGCAACTACTATGTTCCCTCCCCAAATCATATTGTATCCATTTCATATATGTCCTTAATGTGTGTATATAAAATACATGTATATATATAATATGTGTGTATATAATATATGTATGTATATATAATATGTGTGTATGTATATATATGTATGTGTATGTGTACATATATATATGTATATACACACACACACATGTCTCCCATTAGAATATAAGCTCTTTGAGGTCAGGGGCTGTTTTACTTTTGTCTTTGTGTACCTAGTGATTAGTGTAGGGCATAGTAAGCACTTATAAATCCTTGTTGACTTATCAGTCAATTGATTGATACATGAAATTGGAAAAAAATAAAATACCTTTAAGTACAAAAAAAAAATCAGTGATTAATTAGTTGTGTCACTGCACTCTAATCAGTTAGATTCCTTCTGGGAAATGAACCCAGAGTCACAAAGAGAAACTGGAATTTCCCTCCCTAGAGATTTTAAAGAAAAGTTTTATACAGGCCTGCTCAGGAGCAGGAGGCTCAGAGGGCCTCTTGCTGGAGGGTTCATTAGCCACTGCTAGTGTCGATGGCCAGAAAGATAGTCCTACAGAAATAGGATTGATTTGACTATCCTTTGTGACCTGGGCCTGCTACTGTAGGGAGTTCTGTCCTCCCAGGAGTAACTTGTTCTACAAGCTTTTGAACACTCACACCCTCTGCTTAGGCAGTTGTTGAGATTGACTGAGTTTCCAAGTCAAACCCTGGAAAAAGAGAGGTCCTTAGACTGGAGCTCCAGACCTCTGGGGTATTGGTCTTGGCCTGAGTGACTGGCTCCAATTTTTGGGGCAAACAGGATTAAATGAAAGCAAAATGCATTAGGCTACAATTTATACACCTACATCCATACACATACTGCCTGAATGGCCATCTCAGTTCACAACTAATGCTTCCTTCCCAAATGGATATGCACTGTTTCTGAAAGGTAGGGGTACCTACCAACTCTGGCCAAACTCCTTCTGGGGTGACTCACATACTCCATACTGGTTAAGTACTTATAGCTAAGCCACAGATCCTCTGCCTGTTTTCCCTAGGTGTAATTCCCACAGGACCCCACCAAATGGAGTAGCTGGGAGAAATATTGGACTAGGGATGTCTTTATAGTAGTCACGAAGAATGCATCATTCGTTTCAGGCAATTTTTAGGAAGGAGGCTTGGCATAATCTATTCTGGGAGGCTAGGAAACAGAGTCTCAAGGTATTCATGTCACCTTTGCCCCTCACTCTCTAAGAAATATACAGTGTTAATTAGCCTACTGGGGAAATGCCTAGCTTCCCTCTGGGGCTCATAGATTCACAGGATTTAGCACTGAAAGAAATCTCAGATAACATCTGGTCCAAATACCTCATTATACATGATGAGACTGAGGTCCACAGATGTGACATGATTTGCTGGAGACCATACAGTAAGTCAATGAAAGCCAGGATTTGAACCTAGGTCTTGTGACTCTAAACAGAGTGCCCTAAGTGAGCCCTGTCTGTAGTGGAAAGAACAGTTACTCTATGTCCTCTGAGCACAGGGCATAATAATAATGATATATAATAAATAATAATATATAATAATTGCTAGCCTCTACAGGAGTTTAAGGTGTACAAAGAACTTTACAAATATTATCTAAATTTTATCCTCTCAACAATCTTGAGAGACAGGTGCAATTATTATCCCCATTTCACAGATAAGGAAGCTGAGGCACACAGAAGTTAAGTGACTTGCCCAGGGTCACATAGCTAAGAAGTAGCTGAGACATAATTTGAAGTCAGGCCTTCCCAAATCTAAGTTGGTCACTCTATTCATTGTTACAACTAGCTGCCTTGAATCAAATCCTACTTCTATTAGTACCTGTGTGACCTTAGACATAGTTTTCAGTTTTCTCATCTGTAAAATGAAGGTATTGGATTGGATTAGGTGCCTCTAAGGTTTCTTCCAGCTCTAAATGTATGACACCTCAAATTCTGCTTCAGCGTCTTCTTAGATCCCACCACCACCATCATCACCACCACCACCACCATCACCACCACCATCACCACCACCACCACTACCACCACCACCACCATCACCACCACCATCACCACCATCACCACCACCACCACCATCACCACCATCACCACCACCACCACCACCATCACCACCACCATCACCACCATCACCACCACCACCACCATCACCACCATCACCACCACCACCACCACCATCACCACCACCATCACCACCACCACCACCATCACCACCACCACCACCACCATCACCACCACCACAAAATAACCAGGGGATAGTGCAGGATTTATCTTCTCTCCATACCCTTTTCCAAAATGGCAACAATAAAAAAAAGAATACCATAGCAATAGTTCTTGACATGTAGATGGCACTTACAGTTTGCAAAGTACTTCACAATCATTTGCTCTAATTTGGTAAAGAGATGCTGAATAAGGGAGCCATTAGAGTGGGTCCAAGGATCTGCTACTGACTGCAATCACAGGGGCCACAGATAAAGTGTTCCCTTCCCTCTACACCCCTGTGCCCCAGCATGCCTCTGTATTGCCTTACAAATACTTCTGCTCCATTCCCCTAACCCCCTCCCAAGAGAGCTGCACTTCATTCTGAGCCTAGGAATAGTACAACACACATTGAGAGAAGCCAATACTTTCCAATATTGCGTCCTTCCCTCCTCCTAAGAGAACCGATATCATAAGGTCATAGGCTTTAGAACTAGAAGGGGCCTTGCAGATTATCTATTCCACACTATCCAGTTTTACAGATGAAGAAACTGAAGCCCAGAGAATTTAAATAACTTTCCAAAGGTCACAGGTGGTAAATGGTAGAACCAGGTCAAGACCAGATCCATGAACAATAGGGCCTTGGACAAGGTATGAGCACCTGGCTGACTCTATGGAGTTATTAACACCTGTCTAATTATTAATGCCACCCTTCCCAGAATCAAGGAGAAATGACTCAGAGGTTGAGCCACACACATACAGGTCATGTGTTGCTTGATGGTTCTTTTCAGGCGTTAGCTCAAGGGAAAACAATACAGAGGAGGCACCTGCCTGACAATCTTCCCAGAGGACTCAAGCCGGCAGTGTACAACTGGACATCTCTGGTGGTCCTGGTGGATCTTCTCACTTATCCATCTCCTCACTTGCCCTCAGGCCCCTCTAAAAGTGATTTATCCCACCTCCAAATTCCAAACATGCTTTGTGCCTTAAGCTCTTGTGCACTTATGGATCTCATTCTGCTTTGAATTATGTGTACTTTTAATATCTTTCCTACTACACTAGAAGCCCCTTGAGGTGAGGGAAATTCCATGTCTTTATTCCTCTTTACATACCTCAATACCTAGTACAGTGCTTTGCACAGAATGGGTGCTCAATATATGTGAGGTAAATTGAAGAGGTTTAGAACAATTGAGCTGGATGTATGTCTTTGACTTTCAGCTACTAGGAGATAGGACAAAAGTGATAGAAGAGGTATCTGAGCAAAATATACCTCTTCCTGCATGGGATGTACTGCTAGAATACACTAGGCTACCTCAGGTTCCACTTATGAAGCTGATTTAGCGTGAAAAGAGAAAAGAAGGAGAAGTAAAAAAACAAAACAAAACCAGGGTCAGTGATTCTCCATCTCTGGTGAGGGGCAAATCCAACTCCAGTGCTCTGTGATGAAAGTTAGGATAAATAACCTCTCCAGTAACATATTAGAATCACCAACTGAACTTGGTCCTTTATAACTTTGAACCTGGGAGGCAAGTCTTTCCTCCCTGGCTTAGGACAAGCTTCTCAACCTGGTCAGACTTGACTTACATGACTATGAGAGCAGCATCTCGGGAGTAATCCAACAGAACTTCATTCAGTCTCACCTGCCGAAGGGACTGAGGGGAGAACAAAACTCATCAGCACCTATGGCATGGATAGCAGTCCATCTAGGGGTGTCTCTGTCTTAATTGTAAATAACAGGTTCTTCACCTGAGGTCCACTAATTTTTTTAATGCTTTGATAACTATACTGCAATAGAACTGTTTTTTTAGTTTATGTATTTTATTTTCATAAAAAATATTTTTTGAAAATAAATTATAGTATTTTATGCATTTAAAAATAGCATTCTAAAAAGAGGTTTATAGTCTTTGCCAGATTGCCAAAGGGGTCCATGACACAGAAACGGCTAAAAATGGTCTAAATGAATATGCACTCTCTGGTCTCCTGGAGAGGTAAAGAAGTTTCAGGACTACTTGGAATTTAATCACCAAACTCACCTCCCTCAGGAAGCCTTCCTTGATTGATTCCAATTGACCCTTACTCAACATTGATATAATTGGTGAAGTATATTAGTTTGTAATTCTTACATGCTGCTTTGCATGTGTATTTAAACAATTATAATTTTCGAGTGGGAATCCTGAGTGTACAATGGGATTACAATCTTGGTCAGTGACAGAATTTTTTTATTTCTCTTATTTTCTCCTTCCCCCAGTACCTAGGAAAGGTCTCTGAACATCAAGAGTGATCATTAAATGTTGTTGATTAACCATCTAGTAGAGAAGATTTGCAGAGGGTGGGAAGTAGGGATGGGATGATAGCCATCATCTTAGTGAAACCACTAAAAAGTAGAGAAAGTAGCATGGTAAAGAGAGAAAGCAATGGATTTGTCCTAGCCATGCAGCTAACTCCTTTTGGGTCCTGTGGCAAGTTGCTTTCTCTTCCCTGGGCTAAGGAACCACTGTCAAATGAGGGATTGGCCTAGGTGATATCTAACATCTTATTCAACCCCAAGATTCAATTCAATTTGATACCACCCCATCCTATCATTTACCTTGAAGAAGAGACAGAGAGATACAGAGGTCAAATGAAGGTTAGCAATCTATGTAAGCAACCAAACTGGCAGCATGGACTGATTTATACTATAAATAAGCTAGTCCAGCTAATTTGCTCAAGATGCCAACAGGAAGGTGGGGAGGTTCCCAGTTCTCTACTTGCCCTCCTCCATCCCTCCTGCCCCAATGGCACAGTTCAGAAATGTTCTTGTCCACTATACCTTCATTTTATTCTTATTAATTTCCTCATCTGAGATCTTCCAGGGGCAATCACGTCGCATCTCATTAACGGTGGCCTCATCCTTGAAACCGTCATTCAGTCGAAAGGGGGCAATCATGTCCTCAAACCGCTTGGTGCTGAGGACAGAAGAAAGAATGTGAGAAACTCTGCCTTCACTGTGTACAAGGTAGTAGGAGGAGGGAGGTGGGTGGGGTACGATAAGGAGAGGGGAAGGGAAGAGGAAAAGAATAGACATTTCTATGATACCTACAGTGTGCCAAGAGATTTACAATTTCATCTGAACCTCACAAGAACCTTGCAAAGTAAATGCTTTTACTATCCTCATTTTATAGCTGAAGAAACTGAGGCAAATAGAGATTAAGTGACTTGACCAGGGTCACATAACTAGTAAGAGTCTGAGACTGGATTTGAACTCTAGTCTTCCTGCATTCTTAGGGTAGCCAGACAGTGCAGTGGATAGAGTACTGGACTCAGATCAGGAAGGTTTAAATCTGGCCCTTAGGCACTCATTAGCTGTGTGACCCTGGGCAAGTCACTTAACCCTGTTTGTCTCAGTTGCTTATCCGTAAAATGAGCTGGAGAAGCAAATAGCAAAGCACTCCAGTATCTTTGCCAAGAAAACCCCTAATGGGGTCATGGAGAGTCAGACACAACTGAAACGATTGAGCAACAACTTCCTAACTCCAGGTCTAGCTCTCTGTTCTCTGTGCCATCTGGCAGCCTCTAATAAGACTCAATACCATCCTTCCACATTTTTCCATGCCCAACAGATCTGGAAGCATTCCTTTCACTCTTCTTCTCCTCCCTTTCTTCCCTGAGTGGTCGTAGCTGGCATGAGATCTACAAGGCACCTTATGTTACATTTGACCTTCCTAAGAGCCCTGTGATATGAGTAATGCAAGGATTATTCTCATCTTTTAGAACTGAACTTAAGATGTCCAAGACTACACAGTTTCTATGGCTCAGCTGGAACTTGAGCTCAGATCTTCTGATGCCAATTCTAGGGCTTTTTGTCATCGATGACAGTTGCCTCCTCCCACCCCACCCCACTTTCCTCTTCCTCTCAGATCAGTGTCCGAGGGTGGTAGGAATACAGAGAAGGAGGGGTACAGGAAGGCATTGCTTTATACAGCAGACACATTTCTGAAAAACTATTTAAATCAAAATTTTCTAAACTGAATCTTATTTTAAATGCCTAGCCAGAAGTGGGGGTGGAGTGGGGTAGAATGCCACTTAAAGGAATCACAGTGAAAAGTTTCAAATCAATGATAATTCCTGTCTATCAGATCTTCCGCATAGATCTGGACTTACAGTAATATCAGCTTCTCCATGGGTCTCCTCTCTGGCCCAGGCTGGAAGTCTGGGATCCACTCACAGGCCCAGTCCCACTCCTAGTCAGCATGGAAGCTTTGACCTGCTCCATTTCTGCCCTGGGCTAGCTGTCCCTTTCTCAGGCAGCAAGGTGGCCCCTCATTCCCTAAGGTTTCACCATTTTGGTGCAAGAAACACTACAATTCCTTAGCTCAAGTGATCCATGAGGCTCAGCCTCCCCAGCTGAAGAGATTATGGGTGTGGACAACCACATCCAGCCTACCTTGTATTTACTCTGTATGTATTTTTACCTTCTGTTTATTTGATGTTTGCTTATATGGATACATGTTGTCTCCTCCCACAGAAAGTAAGTTTCTTGAGGGCAAGGCTTGTTTACTAAATTTAAATTAAAACTCCCCAGCACCATTGTTGGTGGGGTTGTGAACTGATTCAGCCATTTTGGAGAACAATTTGGAATTATGGCCAAAGGGATATAAAACTGGGCATACCCTTTGACCCAGCAATACCACTACTAGGTCTGTATCCCAAAGATATCATTAAAAAAGGGAAAAGGACCCACATGGACAAAAATAATTATAGCAGTTCTTTTTCTTGTGACAAAGAATTAGAAACTGAAGGGATGCCTATCAACTGGGGAATGCCTGAACAAGCTGTGGCATATGAATGTAATGGAATACCATTGTTCTATAAGAAATTTTGAGTAGGAGGACTTCAGAAAAACCTGGAAAGACTTACATGAACTGATGCTGAGTGAAGTCAGCAGAACCAGGAAAACATTGTACACAGAAGTAACAACATTGTGTGATGACCAACTATGATAGACTTAGCTCTTCTCAGTGAAGTGATCCAAGACAATTCAAAAAGACTTATGACGAGAAATTCTATGAACATCCAGAGAAAGAATTGAAATTCTAAATGTAACTCAAAGCACACTATTTTCACTTTTTTTTTGTTTTTTTTTCTTTCTCATGGTTCTTCCCTTTTGTTCTGATTCTTCTTTCACAACATGACTAATACGGAAATATATTTGGTCCTTGACCAAACCATCCCAGTTCTTTCTTTTACCAGTTTCCAAGCACTGGTGGGGCAAGTGAAGAATGAATATAAAATCCATATCACCCTGAAATATAGGGATAGGGACCTCCCATCCCCAAGCTGGCTAGGAGCATCTCATAACAAGAAGCAGCTCCAGGGCTGGAGAAAGCTTAGGAATCAGTGAGCCTAGGAAACCATTCATTTCTATGGACAGACTTGGCCCCTCAAAGGCAGCCCCAATAGGAAGCTCAGGGATTGACGGAGTCTCGGAGTTTGAAGCATCCCACAGCTTGAAGGGTTTCTTTATGGTAAACTCTTTCTTTGGAAAACCTGGTTTCCTCAGAACTCAGTACAAATGCTACCTTTTATAAGAAGCCTTTCCTGCCTTTCTTTCCTCTCCTTCCCAGTTTGTGCCCTCATTACTCAAAATACTTTGCACTCATTACACATACATATATATTTCTTTTCTTATGTATGTATTATTCATGTTATTTATGTCACTAGAATGTGACCTCCTTGAGGGCAGGGAAATCCTTTACTTTCATCTGCATCCCCTAGGGCTTAGCACAGTGCTTTGCCCATAGTAGCTGTTTAGTCAATGCTTGCTAAACCTGGCAGGAAAGCGTCTGAAGGGGAGAAACTCAGTTGTGACCTGGCACATATCAGGATCAGAGAATGAAAAGGCATTTCAAGATCATCTGGTTGATGTCCTCCTTTTACAAAGGAGGAAATCAAGGCCTAGAGAGGGAAAGAAAGGGATTTGGTCAAGATTGTACAGTAGTGAAGTCAAGAATCAAAGCTAGGTCCTCTGATGCTAAATCTAGTGCCCTTTTCAGTAAACCAAAAGATGCTTGGTAAGTACTTAGACCAGGGGTGGTGAACCTGCAGCCTGTAGGCCATATATATATAGCCCTTTAGGTCCTCAAGTGCAACCATTTGACTAAATCCAAACTTTAACTCTGAGGTTTAGATTCAGTCAAAAGACTGCACTTGAGGACCTAGAGGGCCACATGTGGCCTGGAGGCCACACCCCTGATTTAGAGCCTCTGCCAGGCCTCACCTCTAGGTGTGCCTTGGAGAAAGGCCTAGGTAGTAATGTTCAGAAAGGCAGAGGAAACCACAAGGAAAGCCCCCTTCACCGTCACTACCACCACTATAATAATAAGCAGCTTAAGATGCTTGTTTTCCCTTCCTTTCTCTCAGAGAATCATAAAATTGTCGAGTTGAAAGAGACCTCAGTGGCCTTTTGATCCTATAAGGACCTGAGAAAGAATCCAATGTATCACATTCTAACAAGCGGTCAACCCACCTTACCTTGAAGACCTCCAGAGGGAGTAATCCCACTAGAGAGGCTATTTCTCTTTTGGACAGCTCTGTTAGGTAGTTTTTCCCTAAGCTGAACCTTTGCCTATCACTTGGTAACTTGTCCAGGATCCTAAGAAGTTGAATCTCACCACTGAGGGGAGATCTACTACCTCTTCCTGTGACATATATAAAAATAGTGTAATCTCATTTGAGACCATCTGTAAAATGGGTTCATTATCGCTACTCATGTCCACTATGCCCCTGAGCCCCAAAGCTCCAAAATACAGAGAATTACTGTTCTGGCCGAGGCTTCTGATTGATATCAGGAAGGACGTGAACTTCATGGAATCCTAGACGGAACTTGCTCAGCAGTGAAATGATCCTGTAAGGAAGACGAAGATAGATTGTTTACTGTTATTGTTGTACTTTTCACCAGCCATTTATCAAGTAATAAAAATAACTCTCACTTCTATAGTGCGTTAAGATTTACAAAGAGCTTTCCTCATAAGAACCCTGTGAGACAGGGTTGATTATCCCATATATTATTCTCAGTTTTTCGGAAAGAGACATGGTGACTTGCCTGGGGTCACAGCTAATAGGAGTTAACGCAAGTCTGATTCTAAACCCCTTGTGTCTCTTCCGATGTGACCGTCTCTATCTTCTTATGTCTTTATCTCACAGTTGGGGCTGCAAATGTTTGTTCTTGGCACCTGGCATTTTCAAAAGCATGAAAAGGGGACATAAAACTAAAAAAAAAAAAAAGTTTCTCTGATGTTCCTCTAATAGAAACACACTTGGGTTTCAAGATAAGCAAACACTATGTACGGATCTAGAGGTTTGAGATGTGGGACTTATTCAGAGCTGAGACCTCCCTACTGTGTGATTTTTGGGGTGCTTAGGTTGCTAAAGAGCCACCTCCCTGGATGCTTATGATGTGCCTGGCACTGCGAAGCATCTTCAAGTGACTTAGAGTCTTGACAGGAAGAGGAGACTCCTCCCCATGAAACAGAAAACATTTAATTTTCTGCCAAGGGGGTCTGACTTTTTTGTATTAGGGACATTTAGAGAAGGGAAGGATAAGGAAGGAATTGCTTAAGCTGGGTCTTAAAGGGTGGGCAAAATTTGGAGACATAGGGAAAGAGTAGGAAGACCATCCCAGATGGAAGGAAAGGCCCAGACAGGGGCAAATGGTTTCCGTGAAAGACACTGGCCTGGATTGAACACAGGTTGTGTGCTTGAGAGTAGGAGATATGTTTGCATGCATAGGTATGGATGGAGCATCAGATCAGAGAAGGCCTTCAGAGCATCCACTCAGATGATTGCATATTGTTTAAGTTGTTCATTTAAGGACAATTATCTAAAAAGAGTGGGAGGGCAAGCAGTCTACAGAGGGGCCAGGCTAGTGAGTGCTAACGAAGCTAATGCGTAGAGGAAGGAATAGGGGTTAAGGCTGAAAGCTGCCAGAATGACTTGTCCTTGAGAACCTGCTTAAATTGATTATCACTTTCCCTGAATGATTATAAAATTCACCCCCACCCCCACCCCCTTCCCCAACAACCCCATTGTTTACTGGCTTTTTAACCAGAGGGGAAGGAAGTTCTCCATCCAGGTGTGACCTTCTCCCTCACACATGAATGACCCCCTCTCTGATACAATTTATTATCTTTTTAAAAATAAATTTATTATTTGTTTTTAACTTTTTTTTTCAAATTTTGTGTCCCAAATTTTCTCCTTCGGTCCCTCCTTTTCTCCACCCACTGATAAGGCAAGCAATGTGATATCTGATCTGATTTCAAAAGCAAACTTCACCCTCTCCATCTTCTTATATCCTTTAGCTCACAGTCCTGGCTTGTCCTGGGCACCTGGCATTTTCAGAAGTATGAAAAGGGGATATGAAACCAAAAACAATTTCTCAAATGTTTCTTTAATAGAAACAACCTGAGTTTGAAAATAATCAAACATTGAGCACCAGAGCTTAGAGTCTTTGCTGTGGGACTGCTTCCCAGGTGAGACTCCCTGCTGTGTGGTTATTTGGGTGACTGGGTTGTCATTGCAATAGCCTCCTTGCTTTCTGATTGGTTTCCCCACCTTGAGTGACTCTCTACTATAGGCCATCCTCCTCTCTGCTGTCAAATTGATCTTCCTAAAGCACATTTCACTCCCCTAATTCAATAAACTTCATTGGCTTCCTATTACTTTGTGGATCAAATATAAAGTCCTCTGCTTGACCCTTAAAGTCCTTCATAATTAGGCCCCTTCCGACCTTGTCAGTCTTCTTATGCTTTATTCTCCTCCAAGAATTCTGGTGATGCAGTGACATTGGCCTTTTGCTGTTCCTTTCATGAGATGCTATCTCTTGACTCAAGGTATTTTCTCTGCCTGTTCCTTGTGCCTTGAACTCTCTCCCTCTTAATCTTTGCCTTCTGGCTTCCTTGGCTTTCAAGTCTCAGTGAAGCCCCACTTTCTGCAAGAAGTCTTTCCTAGTCCTTCCCTCTGAGATTATCTCCAGTTTATCCTATCTATTTCTTGTTTATACATATTATACATAGTTGCTCCCATGTTGTTCCTCCATTTGACTGGGGGCTCCTTGAGAACAGGGACTTTTTTTTGCCTTTCTTTGTAATTAGTGCCCAGCACATAGTAAATGCTTAACAAATGCCAGTTGACTTAATTGACTTAAAGAGCCTGACCTGCCTTACAGTCAAGGATGTGCTACAGTCAGCTCAGCTGTTAAATTTTCAATGAGTATTTACATTTTGGAATCTGGGAAACGCTACAGATCACATCCTGCATAATTTTTTTTTCAGAGAGCCAGTTGCTAAACGTTAATCAGCCTACCATTGCTTCATCAGATAATGTCATAAAGGTCTTCGAGTATTTTTGAATGCCCTAAACTTAGAGGACATTGGTTAATGTCAAGAGAGATAAATCTCCATCCAAACCCACTTACGCCTTTCTCTCTTCATCCATCCTGTTGATCTGGCCCCCAACAAACACGCGGATCTTACACTTGTTCCACCTCTTCTTTCGACCAAGGAGATAAGGAATCAGGAGGGTGAGGCCTTGTCAAAATAAAAGACACACCAAAAAAGTAAAAAAATGCATCAGAATCAGTGGCACAAGCAGCCTCATTGCCCACCTGCCTTTGCTGAGTTACAGTCTTTTACTGCTGCCTGTGGATCTTCTATGTAGATTTTATCACTAAATCAACCACCACTCTGCTCACGGGACTGGACTAGGTGCCTCAATAAAAGAAAGACATTTGCATTTTGTCTTAGAAAGCAATGTGATTGAATGGAATCCCCAGGCATTGTCCTGGGAGTCAGGAGAACTGGGTTCTGGTCTTAGGTCTTGATACTAAGTCAATCTTGGCCTTGAGCAATTAAATTAATAGGAGTATAGGATCATAGAATATAGGCAGCTAGGTAGTGCAGTGGATACAGCATTGGGCTTGAAGTTAGGAAGATCTGAGTTCAAATCTAGCCTCAGACACTATCTATGTGACCTTGGGCAAGTCAATTAATCTCTGTCTCAGTTTCCTTGTTTGTAAAATGGGAATGATAATAACATTTTCCTCCCAGGGTAGTTGTGAGGATCAAATGAGAAGTTTTGTGAAGTGTTACATAAATGCCAGCTATTATTACTATTAGCTCCGGAAAAGACCTTAGATACGTCACCACTTCCAATCCCTACGTTTCATTTCCTTAATCTGTAAAAGTAAGGGATGGGGGTGGTCTCTGGATTAGTACATTCCTTTCCGTTCTAAAATCCTACAATTCTACATTGTTTTATTATCAGCATATTTCTGAGTGGAAAGAGAATGGACAAGATATTCAGCATCATAGGACTTAAAAGAGTTGCAAGGGATGAAGAGTCATCTACTTGTTGCTGTTTTCACAGCATAGGATCAAGATATACAGAGAGGGGAATCCATCCAAAATGTCATAGCATATTACTGGAAGAATCAATGGAACTCAAGAATCTCAATCAATAAGACCCAGGACAGGATTCCCAGATCAGTACATGTGTCTCATGAATGATCATATCAAAGACATGGTAAAAATGACCCTAAAAGATGCAAAAAAACCCCCACAACCTATTAGGGGATGGGGAATGGCAAAAAGAGAGGCAGAGGGGCTTTTTTTTAAACTCATACCTCAGCAATCTCCTGGGATTACTGACCTCCATCATCAAAGAGCCAGTAGATATCAATGGTCTTCTTGCCCTGTTCAGACTGGAATATGGTACTTGCTTGTTCTTCAGCCACCAGAACTTCTGGGTTCACTAGAAAAAGATAATGGATCATCCATGGGACAAGAGACATCCTTACCTATGACTCTATGGCTGCGGCACAGTGGTTCACTCACCCTTACCCGTGAACCTTTTTTTCTCCTTTCCCTTTGGCAGACCAAAAAGTACCCCCAGTCTTTGCTCCTTGATCATGATTTTACGGTAGGCATGGGGAGCTGTGGGCCATCCCTGAGGCCATCCCAAAGCCAGATAAATTATGTCATAGACAAGTCTGTCTCCAGCCCTTTCAGTGACCTTTTTTCAGCCATAACTCTAAAGGAGGGAGCTTGTGTGAGAATATGGATTAGGTCAGTCAGCTAACTGCCCTGCAGGGGGACAGATCACTGAGGGCTGAAACTTAGAGGGGACTGACATATACCACTGACAGATGGCCTAGCTCCATTGGCTCTGGCTTCTTTCTGGTCTTCAGCTGGGTCAAATACAGGATTGACTACGAGAAAGAAGAAAGAGGCGTCCTTGAATACAGACTGTCCACGATAGACTGGGAGTGGCTGAGATGCAGAAGACTGTACTTACTGTGGGCTTGCATCACTTCAGAGACGTTGAGACCTTCTCTCATCCTCATCACACACACACCATAGTTGAAATCAAAAGCATCACTGGGAAAAGAATAAACACAGTCCTGCCCACTGTCTGTACTTTCAGTTCCATGAATCAGGAATCAGCACAGACCTCTTACACTAGTTGGGAATGTAATTATCCAGAGATCAGGGAAGGCCTTATGCCTTGGCATCGTGGATGATAGCCTACTGGTATCATTAGAAGGGTATTTGTCCCCAAATATTCTCCCCATATGACTGCTGCTTTATGGGAAATTCTCCCCCTAGAGACTGCTCAGGGCTGAGCTAATGGAATTTGAAGCTCCTCTTCTAAAACGCAGGTGTCAATGAGAGAGGAAAAACATAGGAAGTCCCCAGAGCTTTAGTATGATTGCGTTGAATAGATCTGCTTTCCCCTCAGTGCAAGAGGAGGTAGGGTAACATGGAGTCACAACATCTGGGAGGTGAGGGGATGCTGAGGAGGAAGGAAAGGAAACAAGAGTGAGGGTGGTTCAACGGAAAGAGCACTGGTTTTGGAGTCAGGCAGATATTGGTTTTGTGGGGAGCAGTTAGGTGGCACAGTGGATAGAATGCCAGGCCTGGAGGCAGAGTTCCAAATCTGACCTCAGACACTTATTAACTCTGTGACTTTGGGCATGTCACTTAGTCCTGTTTGCCTCATCTATAAAGTGAGCTAGAAAAGGAAATGGACACCCATTCCAGTCTCTCTGCCAAGAAAATCTCATGGACAGTATTGACATGATATGTCAGATACCGTGATGCCGTGGGGTCACGAAGCGTCAGATACAACTGAACGACTGAACAACAGCCTCTGACTCAAAATCCAGTGTTTGTTCTAACAATTCTCAAAGGGCTGGGAGTTTTCTTCTTACCTGACAATGGCTCCAACAGCAATGGGAATAGCTATAATAATTTGCAGCTATATCGCACTTTAAAGTTTGCAAAATGCTTTACATATGTTAACTCATTTGATCCTCACCACAACCCTATGAGGTAAATGCCATTATTATCTCTGTTTTACGAGGAGGAAACTGAAACACAAGGAGAGTAAGTGGCTGCCCTCGGTCACATACTAAAGAAAATATCCAAGAGAAGATTTGGAGGTGGCTATTCACTGAGCCACCCAGCTGCCCCACAGCAAATGTCTAATAAAGTCAATAATGATCACATCATCGTAGTACAGCACAACCTTGACTATCCAAGATCCAACTCATTGCTATCCTCAGTGAACTAGTTCACATTTATATCTTACTTTACAAGAGACAGAAGGATAGTATCAAGAAAACTGGTCTCTGCCACATCAACAATTGGGATCAAGTCCTACTTCTCGTGACCCCGGGCAAGTTCCTTAGTGCTCCTGGTAACCCTCCAAGACTGTCACTTATAGAGGAACTGTTTCCTTCACTGGTAGAGGAAGTTCTTCGCTGGGAGTTCCTTACACTAATCAATCATTAAACACTTACAAAGCTCCTACTATGTGCCAGGTACTGAGCTAGTCCAGGATCACAAAGAAAAGAAAAAGCCAGTCTCTGCCCTAAAGGAGTTCACAATCTAATGGGTAGATGATGGACAAACATCTTGTGTACCAAGTATATACAGGATAAATAGGAAATAATCAACAGAAGGAAGGTGCTAGAATTAAGAGGGCTTGGGAAAGGTTTCCTGTAGGAGATGATGATGAGACTTCACAGGCCAGAACCGACCCCTTCCCAGTTACAAAGTGCCTCCATACACAGCACTTCATTTAATTCTCTCCTTCCCCCTGTGAGGAAGGCAGAGCCAATATTGTTACTCCCATTTTATAGTGTTGGAAACTGAGGATGAGGATGACCTGCCCAAGGCTACACAACAAGTTGAGGAATCAAAATGAATTCTCTGGTCTTTTGCCATCTAATCTTGTACTCTTTCCACTAGTTCCTACTGCCTCTCTTAAAACAAGGAGAAAAAAAGCTGATATCAGAGGTTTTGTTTTTAGTTCACGGGGTCAGTATAGACAGAGATCAACTTCCTAAGGTTTCTGGATCTCCATCTGTGAAACTGACCTAAAGCAATGATGGTCAGAAAGATAGCCCCATCATTAAAGACCAATTTATACTAGAATTTGAGAACATCAGAGTTGGGCAGGGCCTTGGAAACCACTTAGTCTAACTGGATCATTTCAGAGGAAACAGGCTCAGAGAGAAACATGATTAGTCCCATGACTAATTAGGGATTGTGGGAGGGCAAGAATCCAGTTCTCTTGGCTCCCAGCACAATAGTATTTACTCACTATGCCACCCTGCCTCCATTTGCCATTAAGGCAGGAAAACGATTTAGACATTTTGGTTGAGAGAACAGATCCGTGGATTAGCCCTAAGATAGCTCCCAAATTAAAATCATAGGTGTGACCCATTTGTCAAACCTCCGAGGTTTAGAGGCTCTCTGCAGAGTGACTTAATGTCAAGAATAAGGTGGGAGTCGGGGAGATAGTGTGGGAATTTTCTCCCTTTCTCTGCCCATGCCTATGAAACCTTCAGAATCTCCCATCTCCTAAACTATACTGGTCTTCCTCCCCCTTCCTCCCGCCCCCCAGGGGCTTGGATCCAAGAGCTGGTGGGGAGAGGGAACTGCTTCCCTGAAGACCCAAGGGACAGAGCCCCAGGCACTTGGACTCACTGCAGGATCCCGACGTAGTCCTCCACTGTTGCTGGATGAGCTGACTGCCAGTTCTTTTTGTATCCAACCACCAGAATGTTGGGTTTCATCTTCCCAAGACCAGCTGCCTGTATTTAAGGAAGAGCTAGAGAAATCCAGCCAGCTCTCCATCACTCACATGTGGATTATTGGCTTTGTGGATTACTGGAGACATATTGTATAACACTGAATTGGGCATTCCTACACTTTCTAATCCCTGTAAACTCTGGATGTGGCCACAGGTTTAACTGAGTGTAAGCCTTACATATAATGAAAAAGTCATCACACATATCCCAGAGCCAGGCACAAAATCTTTCGCGTTATCTCTGAGCCTCAGTTTTCTCATCTGTAAAATGAGATTTTTAGATGATCTCTAAGCCCATGTTCCTTGGCCTATTCCCATAAATTAGTACAGATAATTATTTCTCCTACTAGATTGAAAGCACCTTGAGGGTAGGGACCATCTGTGTCATATTCATCTTTATATTGTACCCAACACCAAGCTCTGCAGACCTGCCCCAATTAAAAGTTAACTAATAATGAAGAGGTAGGCTTTCCCCTCCCCAAACATTCAGTTCCACAGATCCCCATACTGAGTTTTCCTGCCTCTCTCGACATTCATGGGAAGCTGTTGATGAAACAAAAACATTGCTAAATGGATCAGACACAAGAGGCAGACCTGAGTTCAAATTCATCTCAGGGCATATACAAGCTGTGTGACTGAATAAATAACCAAAACTCTGAGTTTCAGTTTCCTCATCTGTAGATTGAAGAGGCTGGAGTTGAGGAACCCCAAAGTCCCTTCTGGCTCAAAATCTATTATTCTATGAAGTAGGGATTGAGAGAGCTCTTAGGATCCAGGAAGAACTTCTCCACTGGAAAGACTGTGAGGGTCAGTGAGGGGTGGCTATGGAATCTTCAGAGAAGGTCATTCAGAGCAGGCTGGACCTGCATCTGCCCACTCTGGGTTAGGCACACTTGGGGCTCTCTGTTTTTTCCCAGGCCATCACTTCACCTGAATTAGGGTCTGAACTCCACTCCTCAAGTCCTCCGCAATCACGTCCGAGTAGAAAGCCTTGATCTTTCTTTTGTTCAGCCACTTTGTGTGTCCGTTGGAGATGAGCCGGAGCTCTGGCATCCTCTGTTTTCTAGGTCCCTGTCGTGGGAGTGCAAGAGAGAGTCTTGCCCCCTTGCCCCAAGAGAATCAAAGGCTGCTGTGTTGGAGAACTCCACACTAGCTCAGGGCTGGCCAACATCTATAGCCTGCAGGTCACTAGCAGAACATGGGCCTGGCTGGCCCAGAGAAAAGAGAGTGAGAAGAAAAGGGAAAGAAGAGAGGAGACTGGAGACTTTAGAATATGCAGGGATCTTAAGGAGTATCTAGTCCTCCATCCTCTCCATCCTTTATTTTATTGTAGGAAAACTGAGGCCCAAGGGGGAAAGGTCACACAGAGGACAAAGCTGGAATTTGGATCCCTATTCCCAAATGCAAAGATCTTTGAAGGGGGAGAAAGAGAGAAAGGGCAGGAAGTAAAAGTTGGAGAGAAAGTGGTGAACAGGAAAGAGAAAAAAACATGAAACTAAACAATGATGCTACATTAAGTCCACAAATGTAGCATGGAGTCAGATTGTGAAGGGCTTTGAATGCCAAACAAATTAGTTTGTATTTTTAACTAGAGTTAACAGGGAATCACTAGAGTTTCTTGAGGAGGACAGCGACATCCCCATAAATGTGTGTTCCCATGTGCCCCATGGAAAGTCCCTCACATCTAGCAATGTGTAAAATAAAGGGGCTTGTCTAGAAGATTCTTCTAACTTTAAATCTATGATCCTATTTAAAAAAACACTTTCATTGATTTTTTTTAAGCCAGCAAAACTTTCATTAACTTACTTTGCAGAAAACAAGCAAGTGACTGTCCCCACCCAGGGTTGTTCCCACATGAAACTAGAGAAGAAAAAGAAGGCAGACACTCACAATGATCACATGGCCACAAATCATCAGGCTGAGGTTCCTAGTGAACGTGCCCACAAAGTCCACCAGGGCTGGCCGGAAATTTGGAGGCCCAGTAAGGACCAGGCACTGGGGTCTGAGAATAAAGAAGAAAAAGGAAAATGTCAACGTCACCAAGGATGAAGCCACCGCTCAGAGACTGAAGTTGGATTTTTGGGTCCTAGGTGTGTTCTCTTCCTCCTCTATGCCCTACATCTGTTTCTTCATTTGCAAAAATCTGACCTATATTGCAGGCACAATAAAAGAATCAAACTGAAGTGATTTTGCACAAGTTTTGTGGAATATATGTCATTGTATAAATGGGCAGGGCTATTATCATCAATAAACAATCAGATAGTCAATCAAGCCTTTATTAAGCACCTACTATGAGCCTCCTTGGGCAGCTAGGTAGCAGAGTGGATAGAGTGCTGGGCCTGGAGGCAGGAAAACTCATCTTTCTGAGTTTAAATCTGGCCTCAGACACTTACTAACTGTATGATACTGGGCAAATCACTTAACCCTGTTTGCCTCAGTTTCCTTATCTGTAAAATGAGCTGGAGAGGGAAATGGCAAACCAGTATCTTTGCCAAGAAAACCCCAAATGGGGTCATAAAGAATCAGATAGAATTGGATCAACTGAACAACAACAAATGTGCCTTCTAAGCACTAAGAACAAATATGTGAAAAGTTCAAGGCCCTCTCATCTTGTCAGTGTGAACACTGATAAGTATTTTGCCACCCTTCTCCAGCTGAATAGGTGGTTTCTGAGAGTTGCTGTGGTCTACCAGGGGTGGAGAACCTGCGGCCTTGAGACTACATGCAGACTTCAAGTGCAGGCCTTTGAATCCAAACTTCACAGAACAAATCCCCTTAATGAAAGGATTTATTCTGTAAAACTTGGACTCAGGAAAAAGCCACATCTGATGACCTAGAAGGCCCCATGTGTCCTTGAGGCCAAAGGTTGCCCACCTCCTTTAAATATTCATCCTGAGAAAGACTCACATATGCCAGCTCCGAATCCACAGCCCATAAATTTCCTGTAAAAAGAACTCCCCACAAATTCTGGAGCAGTGGAACCCGCGCAGCAACAGAGGGGAGGAGATTTCCGTTCCAGAGAGCCCTGAAAAACCGACCCCAAAGGTCCGTCTCACACCGGACAGCGGAGCCCAGCCCTGCCCTGGCCGCATGGCCCTGAGAGGAGCAGATCCGAGCAGGCTTCATGGACAGAATCTCCAGTGGCCACAAAGGTCTCTCCACCCACAGGTGCTACAGGACAGTGAGAGAGACTTCTGGGCTGGCCAAGAGGGGAGCGGGGTGTCTCCATAACTCAGGCCCCCTCGGGAGGCAGCAGCAGAGGCAGCGGAGGCCAGGAGCTCCTGGAGCAGACAGGAGCTCAGATCCATTACTGAGGGTCTCCACATAAACCCCCTGAGGGAACTGAGCCTGGGAGGTGTCCCTGCCCCCACCTGAGCACCAGAACTTAAGCTCACATTGAATAGCAGCCACGCCTGCCACTGAAAGCTCTGAGGCTGGGGAGCAGTATTGGAATCTCAGACCTCAAGCACTAGCTGGGCAGATCTAGGCAGGGGTGGAGAGGAATCTCAGAAGTCAAGTAACTGGCTGGGAAAATGCCCAGAAAAGGGAAAAAAAATAAGACCATAGAAGTTTACTTTCTTGGTGAACAGATGTTTCCTCCTTTCCTTTCTGATGAGGAAGAACAACGCTTAACATCAGGGAAAGACATAGAAGCCAAGGCCTCTGTATCCCAAACATCCAAAATAGATATCCAATGGGCTCAGGCCATGGAAGAGCTCAAAAAGGATTTTGAAAATCAAGTTAGACAGATGGAGGAAAAACTGGGAAGAGAAATGAGAGAGATGCAAGAAAAGCATGAAAAACAGGTCAATACCTTGGTAAAGGAGACCCAAAAAAATGCTGAAGAAAATAACACCTTGAAAAATAGGCTAACTCAATTGGCAAAAGAGGTTCAAAAAGACAATGAGGAGAAGAATGCTTTCAAAAGCAGAATTAGCCAAATGGAAAAAGAGGTTCAGAAGCTCACTGAAGAAAATAGTTCTCTCAAAATTAGAATGGAACAGATGGAGGCTAATGACTTTAGGAGAAACCAAGAAATCACAAAACAAAACCAAAAGAATGAAAAAATGGAAGAGAATGTGAAATATCTCATGGGAAAAACAACTGACCTGGAAAATAGATCCAGGAGAGACAATTTAAAAATTATGGGACTACTTGAAAGCCATGATCAAAAGAAGAGCCTAGATATCATCTTTCATGAAATTATCAAGGAAAACTGCCCTGATATTCTAGAACCAGAGGGCAAAATAAGTATTGAAGGAATCCATCGATCACCGCCTGAAAGAGATCCAAAAAGAGAAACTCCTAGGAACATTGTGGCCAAATTCCAGAATTCCCAGGTCAAGGAGAAAATCTTGCAAGCAGCTAGAAAGAAACAATTCCAGTATTGTGGAAATATAATCAGGATAACACAAGATCTAGCAGCTTCTACATTAAGGGATCGAAGGGCATGGAATAGGATATTCCAGAAGTCAAAGGAACTAGGACTCAAACCAAGAATCACCTACCCAGCAAAACTGAGTATAATATTTCAGGGGAAAATATGGTCTTTCAGTGAAATAGAGGACTTTCAATCATTCTTGATGAAAATACCAGAGCTGAAAAGAAAATTTGACCTTCAAACACAAGAATGAGAAGAAGCATGAAAAAGCAAACAGCAAAGAGAAGTCATAAGGGACTTACCAAAGATGAACTGTTTATATTCCTACATGGAAAGACAATATTTGTAACTCTTAAAACTTCTCAGTATCTGGGTAGTTAGTGGGACTACACACACACATACATGCACACACACATGTACATGTGTGTGTGCACACACATACACACATGCATGCACACACAGAGACAGAGAGCACAGAATGAATTGAATAGGATGGGATCATATCTTAAAAGAAGTTAAGGTAAACGGTGAGAGTGAAATGTAGTGGGAGGAGAGAGGGTGAAATGGAATGGGGTAAATTATCTCTCATTCAAGAGGCAAACAGGAGACTTTTTAGTGGAGGGAAAAAGAGGAGAGCTGAGAAAAAAACATGAAGTTTACCCTCATCACATTTGACTAAAGGAAGGAATTATTTTGGTATGAAAACCTATCTTACAATACAGGAAAGTGGGGGATAAGGATATAAGCAGGGTAGGGGGGGATGATGGAAGGGAAGGCAATGGGAGGAGGGAGCAATTTGAAGTCAACACTCTTGGGGAGGGACAGGATCAAAAGAGAGAATAGAAACAATGCGGGGCAGGATAGGATGGAGGGAAATATAGTTAGTCTTACACAACATGACTATTATGGAAGTCATTTGCAAAACTACACAGATATGGCCTATATGGAATTGCCTGCCTTCCCCAAAGGGAATGGGTGGGGAGGGAGGGATGGGGAGAATTTGGAACTCAGTTTTAGGAACAACTGTCGAGTATTGTTGTTGCTACTAGGAAATAAGAAATACAGTTAATGGGGAGTAGAAAGTCATCTTGCCCTACAGGACAAAAGAGAAGATGGGGCCAAGAGAAGGGAGGGATGATAGAAGAGAGGGCAGATTGGTGATAGAGGAAATTAGAATGGTTGGTGTATTGGGGTGGGGGGAGGGGACAAATGGGGAGAAAATTTGGAACCCAAAATTTTGTGAAAATGAATGTAAAAAGTTAAATAAATAAATTTATATTAAAAAAAAATGGAAAAAAAACACATAAATATTCATCCTAAGGCCATCCTGGTAATAAGTCTCTCTGCACTTGGCTAGGCTGGTCCTTAGTCCATGGACACATGCAGTCTGCCAGCACCTGGGACCTGAGAGCTTGGCATGGTTTTCAAGAAGCCAGGATAACCTTTGTGCTCCAATGAGGCAGCAGAGGACAATGTTCATGGAATAGTCATAAAATACAAATTCATTATAAAATACTCTGAGTGATTTCAGTTTTTCATATTTTTTTGTCAGCGAACTTGGTCAATATTGGTGCTGTTGTTTTCCCATCTGTCAATATCTCAGTTCAGAAGCACTGGGGTGGGCGCCGTGGGGAGGGGGACGGAATGTTCTGCACATGTCCAGTGCCTGACACACAGTAAGTGCTTAGTATTCATTTGTTGACTGACTGCTTGATGGTTCTAAAAGCCAGGGGAAAGCAGGAATATGTGTATTTTAGAATGACTGGTCATGGGGATGAAAGGGTAGCCTGTTCACCTGTAATTCTTAATGTGCTCTTCAACCTCATTGAGTCCTACCGAGTAGTTCAGGGCCATGTTGTAGGAGCCAGCCTGGACTGAAGAGCCCCAGTTCACCTCTGGGGAGAGAAAAAAGTAGAAAGGGGAGGAAGGATGAAGAGTTTTCCAGCTTTAAAAGAAGGATCCAAACATCGCATTCACCTTAGGAGTAGGGACAATGTCAAAAGACCTGACAGGCAGCCCAAAAGGTGAAGCCAAGTTACAGGAAGTAATGAAAACAGTTCATAATAAATCTATTGTGCTCTAAGGTTCACAAACCATTTTCCTTACAACAAACCTTAGGTAAGTAGTGTAAATATTATTATTCCTATTTTATAGAGGAGGAACTTGCGGCTCAGAGAATTTAAAAGGACATGCCCAGGGTCACTCAGCCAGTGTATGTTAGCCTTAGGAATGTTGATTTAGGCTGAAAGGAATCTCAGAAATCATGTAGTCCAAGCTCCTCACTTTCAGATAAGAAAAAGGAGGCCCAGAGAGTTCCAGTGACTTGTCCTAGTTACATAGAGAAAGAACAAGGGTTCAAACCTAGGTCTCACCTGACTCCAGGGGCAGTGACATTGACATTAAAATGTGCTTTCAGTCGAGGTGACATAGATATGGGACTTTAAGGTTTACAAACCACTTTGCATAAGTCATCTTATCAAGAAGAGCAGTCCTTTTGATAGGTTGGCAAGGGAGTATCTACGAGGTTGACTTAAGAAAAAGAGAATAGTGAATGGAGCAACTACTGGCACTCAATTCCACCCTGCAGCAGCAGGTATTATTGCCCACTGTCTACCTGCATAGGCCGTCAGTCTTCAGTCACTATCTAAAAATGTCCTCATCTGTTACATGGGAGTGATCATTCCTGCCCTCCTCCTTTTCAAGGTTGCTGGAAAGGACTGGGGGGAAGGGCAGAGAAATTTAAGTCATGGCCCCAAAAAATGTTTCATTAAATGGCAAGGCAGTGTAAAGGAGCCAAGTCAATTATTAAATCCTTTTTCAGTTCATACCAAATCCAGTTCAGGTGCTATGGGATCCATCTGAATTTAGTTAATTCTTCACCACCACCACCACCCCATCATCCCTGGAGAAGGTCAGAAGGAATTCTGGATTTTTTTCCTTTGATTTTAAGCCAAGTCAAGGAGTGAAAGAAGTCTGGACCAGGAGTCAGGAGAACTGAGCTGCAGTCTGGTTTCTACCATCTAATTTGTGTATGACCTTGAATAAATTACAAGAAATCTCTTAGCCTCAGTTTCTTTGTCTGTAAAATGGAGATACTAATACTTCCCCTACCTACCTCTGGGTTCTTTGATATCATGGGCAAAAAGTCAGTCATTCAGTGAGTAAGGGAAAGATGGCAGGAGGAGGCCAGCAGATTGCAGCTTGTGGGTAAAATATATTATTACAAATATCTACATATATGTATTTGTACCTATACATATGTCTGTCTATCCATCTGTCTATCTAACTAACCAGGAAGAAACATGAGTTAGCAAATAGGGAGGATAATGAGATAATGAGCACTACTGAGGCACTGTGGCACAGTACAAAGAACACCAGATCTGAAGTCAGAAGACCTGGGTTCAAATATTGACCCTACTACTTTGTCTCCATGAGTTTTCTTTCAATTTCTTTATTAAATGGAGGGCTTGGACTAGATGACCACTAAGATCCATTCTATCTCTAAATCTATTGAATTATGATCTGGATTCAAATCCAGCTCTGCCATATACTACTTGTGTGATTTTAGTAAAATCCTTTAACTTTTCATGGACTCAGTTACCCCATCTATAAAATAGGGGGAGTGAAGTAGTTGATCTCTAAGGACATTTAAGCATTGCTACTGTCTGTTAAATACATGGGTGGTGGATAGCTCAATATTAGCATTGGTGCCCCAGATCTTTAGCATACAGGGGGTAGCTCTTCAATGGAAGATTCTTGGGAAAAAAGAAAAGAATGCCATAGGATAGAAGGTCATGCTCCATGAGAGCTGAAACTGCCATGGGGACTGAGAGCCACCATGACTGAAAAGGTCATGGATCTCTCATAGCATCAAAGCAAAGCATGTACCCCATGGGGTTGTTGTGAAGAGAGAATGAAGTCATCTACGTAAAGCACTTTATAAGAAGGAAGAGCTACGTGAATGTCATATTATAAACTGTAAAGTGCTATAGAAATGTGAGGGATTGTTAATGACAGTACTTTTTGTTATACTATAACTTCCTCCTGGCAGAGAGAAAAATGAATAACCAAAGCCCCCAGATTCCACCAAGGTCTCCACACCTGGCTTCTTGTAGAGCACATATAACAGCAAGAAGATGACCACAGCAATGGCAATGAGGGCTGCCCACCACGTGAGGAGGAACATGATGACCACAGAGATGATTGCCCCAAACAGGGCTATCCATTTGTTGTAGTAGTGGAATGAGGGTCTCCAGCCTGGGACAGAGAGGAAAATTTGGTTGGCACAGAAGACAGTGGGCAGTCCCCCTCCTAGGACTTGATGGGTATTAGTCCCAGTTTCTAGAGGGAAGTGAATGAAGAAGATTCTGATTTTGTCAAGAAGCTGGGAATCTTAATTCTCAATGTGGGGTCTTGCCCACTGGACCCCTAGGGATATCTATCCGCTGAATATGGCAATGTCTCGTCCTAAATTTGAGCAGATATATCTGAAGGGCTGACCTAGCCTTTGACATGAACTCTTGATGTAGTAGCTCAATCTTTGGGGAGAAGGCATTGAGGAGGGAGAGTTGGGACATGGTGGTCTTCTGTTTCCCCATCAGCACTCACCAGGAGAATTGGTGATGGAGGCATGAAAGCAGCTGAAGTTGATGAGTGCATAGGAGCACAAGAAGAAATTGGAGATGATGGGGGCAATGGTGTTGAGCTCAGCTGTAAGGATGGGGGAGGGAGAAAGACAATTATGAACAATCCCAACTATCCTGGTCCATCGTGGATTTGAGTGGACCTCCTCAAACAAGGAGAGGGAGAGAGCAGGGAAGAGATATGATCAGAATATCAGGAGCCTTGAAGATTGGAGCTGGAGGCCGGTTGTCCTCTGTCTCTGTCTCTCCTTCTCCCTCCACCCCTTTGTCTGCCCCTTGATTTGGAAAAAACTCAGAGGAGATAATGACACATAGTAATTCAGAGAATCATATATCTTTCAACTAAAAGAGAATTCCAAAGATCACCTGGTCCAGCCTTCACCCTCAGGTCAGGTAATGTTATCTGTGCTTTACAGATAACACAACTCCGAGTTGGAGAGATGAGGTGCCCTGAGTAGGCCAGCCAGGTCTCCTGATCTAATACTTGTCATTAGGCCTCTTATTAAATCATTCTTCAGTTCATGCCAAATCCAGTTCAGGTGCTATGGGATCGCTTCTGAATTTAGTTAATTCTTCCCCCTCATCCCTAGAGAAGGTCAGAAGGAAATCTAGACGTTTTTTTCTCTGATTTTAAGCCAAGTAAGTGCTCTCTTTCCCATCCCCCCAATCTCCAGTCCCTATGCCTGCTGCCTCTCAGGGACCAGGGTCCAGTCTCACCAATGAGAATGAAGGCCACCGCAATGACATAAGCCAGCAGGTAACCCCGGACAGGCTCATTGTTTTTTCCATAGCCCTTCCCAAAGAAGCCAATGAGAGGGTAAAGTTGGTCTTCACATAAGCACTGGGGAATGAAGGATGGAGAAAGTGAGAAGACAGCAAAGTTTTATCTTGGGGTCTCAGAATTCATTCTCCCATTCTAGACTTGTTTTTATTTTTCCTAGAACAAGCTGTGAGCTACATTTAAGTGTCTTCCTTGGGAACATTTTTCAACTGGCCTCTCTGCTTCCTCCAACTCCACTCCCTCCCCCTTCCCCACCCTGGGCTTATCTCTCTAGAAGACATAGTGAAGTTACTAGATGTTGACATTTTATGTCTGCATTCTCTCTTGGTACCCTCATCCATCCCAAATCTTTCCTGAGCCGCTCTGCTGTAGGTTTGTACTATCAGAGGCCCACCCATCCCACTGAGTGCTAGAGATGGGATGGTATCTGGAATTCGCCACTAGACTGGCATCACATTCTTACCTGGAAGACTTTGGCAGCGGAGACAAGGCAGGCCAGGGCAGAAGAGAGGGTGGCCCCAAAGATGCCTGCAGTGATCAGGGGTGCAAAGCCAGATACCATACTCATGCTCTGCAGGAGGGACATAGAGTTTAGTGCCTGTTCATTGCTCAACTTTTGCCCCAGAGTCCCTTGCTTCTGGGTGCTGAGTTCACCCATTCTTGAGGACTGAACTCCCTTACTCCCAGTACTGCTCCCCTTAAACCTAGGTCCTGTACCTCTCATTCATGGGTACCAACTCTGGTAAATTAATCACTTGATTAATTTATTAAATAAAGCACCACTTTTGGAGGAAGAATGGAACAGCAGTCCACACTGGCCTATTGCCTGGCCTTCTGTGGGCTGGGGGGGTCCATCTTGTATCTGGGCAGTAAATCTGATCTTAGAAGACCTAGTCCAATGACCCCTATTACAGTCTCAGCTGTAGGAAACTTCCTTACCCTTGTGACCTTCCCTATGGTCTGACCAGGACTTTGGCAATGACTTTGACAAAAACACTAAATGATCGAAGTCTGGAGATAAGGACAGGGGCCCCCTACACTCTGATGACTCTTCTCAAAGAGTCACTGGAGTACCTGGTAGTAATTAATGAGCCCATAGTGACAGTTGCGCTTCTGGGTACACTCAGTGAAGTTCCAGCCGTAGCCACATGCCAGCCCCTCACAGTCAGGGGAACCAGGGACCACTGTGTCATTGAGACCTCCAGAGGCATCTCGAACTACACATGAGCCTGGCAAGGAGAGTGATGTGAGGAGAGGGATAGCTGGCCCTGAATCTCTCCCTTGCTATACTTCCAATGCAAGTTATTGGAGTCTGTGACTAGTCCTCCTTATTCACATGCCTGTATCACCCTGGTAGTGTTAGGGCCAGGACTATACTCAATGTATGTGATCACCAGGTTAGATCCTATTTCACATGGAGGGAGTAGTTTGGCTTCCTAGACAGGCATAGGATAGGGGATAGGATTTGCCCCTTGGTACCCAAATCCATCTAATGATGGGAGAATTAGCGGATAGAAAAAAATCTTGGAGTCAGGAACATTTAGGTTCAATAAGTATTCTAGCACTTCCTGCTGCGTGATCCTGGACAAGTAACTTAACCTCTCAGTGTTTCAAGCATCCCTCTATAATTTGCAAAGCAGATGCCTATCTGCATCATTAGGGGGAGTTTTCTAATAAATGTCATTAAATAAATCATAGATAAATTATCTGTAGACAATAGTTCTATTATCCAATAAAATCATAGATTTAGGACCCTCTCCTACTTCCCCAGAAAAATAAATTTAATAATGAGCTTAGTTGTAATATATTGCATCAGACCCAACTCTTAGCATAGCTCCAGCCCTTTATCCATCTCCGATATCATTTAGTGTCCTACTACTTACCAATGGTAGCAGAGATGGCCAGGTAGGAAACTGTAGTCCAGAATATGGCCATTAAAGTACCTTTGGGGATTGCCACAGCAGGATCCTGAAGGAGAAAGTTTTTAACAATTCCTCCTTGGAGAGCATTGAATATGGTAACAGTAATACTGTGAGGATAATCAGCTATGAAAAACTTAACTGCTCAGAGCAAGACAATGATCCAAGACAATTCCAGAGAACCCACGATGAAAAATGCTACCCATTTCCAGAGAGAGAACTGATGAATTCTGAGTGCAGATTGAAGCACACTTTAAAAAATAAACCTTTATTTTTCTCTTTTTTTGGTCTGTATTCTCTTTTGCAAGATGGCCAATATGCAAATATCTTTTGTGTGACTTACTACATATAATCAATATCAAATTGTTTACTTCTCAACGAGTTGGGAGGGTGAGAATTTGGAACTCAAAAACTTTTTAAATAAATGTTAAAAAAATTTTTACATGTAACTGGGGAATATTTATTGAAATAAATAAAAATATACTGGAGGGAAAATTATTTCTCAGCTTCCTTCTATTCCAGCCGAAAGCCCTCTTGTCTAATGCCTTGAGTAAACAAATTCCAGCCCCAAGGTGAAAGTCTCTTGAGTTCTTGGGGTCCAAGCATTGGGCACTGAGTACTAGATTCTGTTGCTTGGGCCCTCAGCTGCAGCTATGCCAACTCATATCCTCCAAATGCCAAGTCCTCCTATTTGGTGGGGAAGAGGTGAGCACAGACTGAGTACTTTGTCACCTGGTACTCAGTGGGTGCTTAATAACTGTCTGTTGATTGCTTGATTCTCCTAGTTTTCCACCAATCCAGTGCCACACTGTGAAGGACCAGAAGACATCTTCCATGAACATGAAGAGCTCCCCTTTGCCTTGCTATCCCTCTTCCCCTTGCCCTTTCTAGTAATAATCACTGACACTTGCATAACTCACAGGCTTAGACTAGATGACCTCTTCTAGCTCTGCACCTGAGATTCTGGTCCATCCAAGTACTTTAGCACACATTGGCTCCTATAAACCAGGTTATTGTTCCAATTTTTCAGATAAAGAAACTGAGGTTTTGAGAAGGTGAGTGACCAGTTGTGGTCACTGGCAGACCTGAAACTAGAGCCCAGCCCTACTGACTCTGATCCCTGTTGTCTTTCCATCAGGGCCTGAGGTCTCTCTAGAAAGTAGAGCTTTGAAATCCTGCTGGGTTCAGACTGTAGGCCAGGTCACACCTGGGAACAGAGCATTGCTGGGCAGTTTTTGCAACAGGACCAGGGCATGTTCCAAGAACTGCTTTGCTCATGGCTTCTCATAGAACCAAACTCTGGGAGTACAATCTTGTGATTTCCATGGTACTTATAAATCTTTTCAGTGATATGTGTCCTTTTGCCCACTCACTTCCCTTCTCCTGCTCCCATCCCCACCCCACAAAAGAGCTACTTTGATGGAGGAGCTCAAAGCAAAGTTATAGTTGGGTTACTACTAAACAAGGTGAACCCAGGCAGGGTTCCCCAGCTTAGATGCTTCCTAGACCCTGTGGCCATTGTCCTCTTTATCCCATTCAGCTTTTGCATGGACAATACTGAGTTCTCTAACCTAAACCCATCAGTAAAGACCACATATCCACTTCTTAATGCAATCAATGGCCGGACTCCTGCCCACCCCTACAAAAGAACCTCTGCTTCCATCACATCATCATCATCATCATCATCATCATCATCATCATCATCATCATCATCATCACCACCACCACCACCACCACCACCACCACCATCATCATCATCATCATGATGGAAAGCCCTGGGGGGGCACAGCCCACTTCTGTGGGTTCTGGGAGGAGTAAAGCCCAGCAGGGAACTTTGGGGAACTACTTCTTTCCCTTTGGACAAAGGGAACTTGCTGCTCTTTAACTGTGGGTTAAGAGTTCCCCAGGCCTCTCTGTCTTCCCTTTCTATAGTAACAAGTTTTGGGGATTTCTCCCATCTTAGCTAGACCCAGGGATGTGTTGGAGCTGGCTCAAACCTGCTGGAGGGAGCCAGTTAAATTTTCATTCAGAGCATTAACATCTCAGAAATCAGCAAATGCTGCAAATCAGGACTATTTTTATTGCTTGTTGAATGTCAAGACTTAAGAAAGAGATGGAGAAAATGTTAATAATGCAGGTTAAACTTAAAAGTGTGACCTTCGTACAGTCTCCATCCCAAACCAGTGGTAAAACATTTCCAGCACATACCCGGTGACCACCTTGGAGTTCATCAAGTGTCTAAGTGCATGTATGTTGGGTTTCTTTGTTGATTTTTGTGGCTTATGACTTTTCTCTGTCCATACATCACTCTCCACACCACCCTCATGCCCTGTGGTCACCTGCCTGGCATATCAAGCATCTTGGGGCTATTGGAAGGAAAGGGCAGAGGGGATGTTGCTGTCCTATAGTTTTGAAATTTTTATTTTTGTATATATAATCCATCTGGTACAAGTAGCTAACTTGGTAAATATTATGCACTCCCCTTGATCTCCATGGATGTTGGAGGAGGGAAGGAGAAGAGGAGGAAGAAAAAGGATGAGGAGGAAGAGGAGGAGAAAGGAAGGAAGGAATGAAAGAAGGAAGGAAGGAAGGAAAAAAGGGAGAGGGGAAGGAAGGATGTAAGGGAGGGAGGAAGGAAGGAAGAGAGTGAGAGAGGGAGGGAGGAAGAAAGGAAGGATGTTGTGAGGGTCCTAAAACTTTGAGCTAGGTGCTAGACTGGGCTAGGGCTTTGGGGAAGGACAGCCATACAAGGTCAAACTTTAGCCTGAATGCAACAGAATTGATCTCTATCCAATCAGGAAGGGGATGGAGAGGAAAGGTAGGAATATAGATAGGATCATAGATTTATAAAAGAATCATCTCAGGGATGGGGAACCAGTCTTGTGGCCCTCTAGGTCCTCAGGCACACCCTTTGGACTGGGTCCAAGTTTTACAGAACAAATTCTCTTATTAAGGGGATTGGTTCTGTGAAGTCTGGATACAATCAAAGGGTTATGCTTGAGGACATAGAGGGCCACGTATGGCCTTGAGGCCACAGGTTCCCCACCCCTGTATCTAAATCCCTTATTCTACAGTTGAGGAAATTGAAACCCAGAGAAAAGTAACTTGACCCTCTGTCTTGAAAACAAAACTCTGTGCCCTTTTCACTGTCCCGTGATGCCCCACACTGACAGTCAGGAATAACAAGCACCAGAAGTAGCACAATCTTGTGAAGCTTGAAGGAGGAAGTTTAAGATAAATAATAAGTTAGTGGGGAGGCGGCCCACACTGCGACCACCAGCACATTCTAGAAGGATTTGAAGAGATTCCTGAATTTCTTAAGGGATTATTAAAGAAAGTAGAATGTTTGGATCACATTCCTAGCTTCTCCAACCCATCCCTCAGTGCCCAAGTCCCAGACAAAGGCCCCGGCCCGGAGGGCAGATGACACGGGTCTGGGGGGGATAGTTCAAACACTGGATGACAGAATCAGGATCCAATCATGGCTAAAAATGTCTTGACAGGCTCAAATATCGGGAAGCTAGGAAACAAGCATTTACTGAGTGTCTGTCATGTGCCAGGCATTGTGCTACACACTGGATAAATATTATGTTTGAGCCTTACATCAACCTGGGAGGTAGGGGCTGTTATTATCCCTATTTTACAGCTGAGGAAACTGAGGCGGACAGAGATTAAAGTGCCATACCCAGGAACACACAGTTAGTAAGTGTTGGAGGTCGGACTTGAATTTGGGTCTTCCTGATTTCAGTTCTAGTACTCTATCTACACCACCTAGAGGCCTCTAAGAAGATTGGTTGAAGAACGTGGGGTTGTTTATTTGGAGAAGCTAAAGTCTGAGATTCAGGGGCTCATCAATTGTCTTCAAGTATTTGAAGGGGCCTGGAGGAGAAGGTTTAGACTTGTCCCAGAGGTCACAGTTAGGAGCAAGGGTGGAAGCTTGATCAGGAGAAAATCCTTAACACTTAGAGCTGGACAGTGCCTTAAAGGGTGGTGGGCTCCTCCATAAGCAAAGGCTGGATGACTGCTTGGTAGGTTATAGAAGAGATTTTATTTCCAGAGATAATTTGAACTAGAGGACCGCTGAGGTCTCCTCTAACTCTGAGGGACCAACCTAGACAATCTTCTTATTAATATGAACAGACATGGTCCCTGCCCCTGGAACACTGTTCCTGCTGCCATTTTTTGTCACTCTCCCAAATAAGAGGCAATATGCAAAAATGGATTCAGAGTCAGAGTACCTGGGTTCAAGAGTCATTTAACTCCCCTGGGCCTCATTTTCCTTATCTGAAAAAGGAAGAGGTTGGACTAGATGACCTCTAACTCCCTTCCAGCTATAGATCTATGATTTTAGATTTTCTAAGGGAATAATTTCTTAATATTTTTCAAAAATAAAATTATTTTAGATTAATTTAATTTTTATAATGGCAACTAGGTGGCATGCTGGATAGAGTCCTGGGCTAGGAATCAAGCAGATTCATCTTCCTGAGTTCATTTCTGGCCTCAAACACTCACCAGCTTTGTGACCCTAGGTGAGTCATTTTACCTAATTTGCCTCAGTTTCCTCATCTGTCAAATAAACTGGAGAAGATTTTGAAATGGCAAACCACTCCAGTATCTTTGCCAAGAAAACCCCAAATGGAATCACAAAGAGTCAAACACGACTGAAAAACTGCTGAATGTGCAATTTTTATAATGATGTTACAATCTGTCAGTGCCCCCTGGCAACTCTGGTATAGTAAAAAGAGCACTGGATTTGGAGCTGAAGGACTTATGTTTTTCCAGCTGTGCTGTTTACTGCCTCTGTGATCATGAACAAACCACTTTTAATCTCTTTGAATCCTGGTCAAAATGAGGGAATTAGACTGGATGCCCACTTCCAATTCCAACTCTGTCAGTCTGTGAACCTATAAATGACTGGAGAGTTGCTAATCTGCATTGGTGGAGGGAATTTCCCTCTGAGTTCCCTGACTCAATGGAATCATAGCATGACCAGTAGACTAGCATCTCCAGTCTATATGGCACTTAAAGGTTCATAATGCTCCTCTGACTTCTCATGGCAAGAATTTCCTTTTTGATTTAGCTGAGCATTGTCATTGCCAAAAACTTCTTCACCATCTGTGATCAACTGGGTGATGAGTCCTTCTGAAATTAACTAGACTGAGTCTTGGATACCATATATACAGAATCCATCATAAGAAGGGTTTTACAGAAGAAGTCCTTCTGGACTTCCCAGGATTTGTGTTCCTCTATCAAAGCCTTTAAGAGCTCACAGTCACACTGATGCCAACACAGGGCACTGGAGAAAGACTTTTAATTTCCTCCTTAGTCTTAATGCTCTACTTCCTCCTAATGTTCTTTAGTGAAAAAATAAACACAAATATTGGGGAATAAAATAGAAACTCCTTTGTCTTACCCTTAAAGCCCTTTACAACCTGGCCCCATCTGAGTTTCCCAGGCTGATTCTACATTCCTCCTCTTGGGGCATGAGAGATGAGGTGCCAAGTTGGCCTTTGTACTGTTCTTTACATATGACACCTCATCTCCTATCTCCATGCCTTTAAAATGGCAGTCTCACAGGTTAGATTATGCCTCAGAGAATCCCCCTCTTCCTTAAAGACCTGACTCAAGCCCTGCCTTCTACACAATATCTTTCCTGATTCTGACTACTGGGAATCAGGACTGCTTCCTCCCTGTACTTTTATTTATTATTATTAATATTTTAATTATTATTTTAATAGAATTATTATATTACTATATTATATATTACATTATCATATTTAGTTTACATATATTTTGTACTTATTCTGTATAAACTCATAGACTATCAGATAAGAGAGTATATATGTACATATGCACATAACTACACATTTATACACATCTATATATAATATATATAGGCTGGTCACGTTCTTCAAATGCAAAATTTACACTTGCCAAAAGGACTATTTTATGGATAACTCGCATGGGACAGGTGATCACATGGTGGTCAGAAGAAGTGATACAAGGACACTCTTAAGGTCTCTCTCAAGAACTTGAATTTGATTGTGGGACATGGGAGACACTGACACAGGACCTCTCAGCATGGTGTGCACACATCAGAAAAGGTGCTGTGCTCTATGAGCAAAGCAGAATTGAAATAGCGCAAAGGAAATGTAGGATGTGCAAACTTGGAGTAACCACCCCAAATTTTCATACAGACTATCTGTGCCCGACCTTCAGCAGAGCGTTCCGGGTCGTATTGGTCTGATAAGCCACAGTCGGACACACTGAAACTTCACTTCATCATGGCGATGTCATTCCGGTCCTCTTCAAAAATGAAGAGCAACAATCATGTAATATAGTATGTTGTTCAGTTGTTTCAGTTGTGTCCAATTCTTCATGACCCCAGTTGGGGTTTTTCCATTTCCTTTTCCAGCTCCTTTTACAGATGAGGCAAACAGGATTAAGTGACTTACTCAGGGTCACACAGCCAGTGAGTGTCTGAGGCTGAGTTTGAACTCAGGAAGAGGAATCCTGCAGACTCCAGGCCCGGCATGCTATTCACTGTGCCCATTATACATATATGCATATATGTATGTACATAAAGGGCTTTGTCAACCTTGAAGGGCTATGTCAATTCCAGCTATTATTATTTTTGTTACTATTATTACAAGCATGGTTTTTCCCTCAGATAGAAAGTGGGCTCCTTGAAGGGCAGGAGTTGCTTAATTTTTTGTATATGTATCCCCAGATCCTAGCATAGTATCTGGCCCATAGCAGGCATTTGGGGTTTTGAATGAAGGAAGGCTAAGTGAACATCTGAGGACACATGACGGAGGTGGGGTTGTGGCATGAATTTAGATTGATAGCAATGACCATGTTACAACCCCAAACATCTGGACCTTTCTGGTCTGAGGAAGTGGGGCTCATGGGAAGCACAGATTTGTCAGAATCACAATATTGCTTCCCAAACACTATCAGATGGAGAGTTAAGGCCGCCTCTGGGTATGTCAGATGGACCCATCCCATATTCAGTGCTCCATCCTAGCTGTCTCATACTTCTACGTCTTCAGCTAATCTCCCTGGGGGCAGGGAACTAAGCTTTTTCCTCCAATGGTGAGCGGCAGGATGGAGCAGTAGGAAGAACACTGGAGTTGGAATCAGAGAGTCAATCTGGTGCAGGTGAAAAGAATGGTGACTCTGGGATCAGAAGATCTGAGTTCAAATCTCGACTGTCATTTATTAATTTGAGAGCTTGAGTAAGTCATTTAACCTGTTTCTTCATCTCTAAAATGAAATTGTTGGACTGCATGACCTCTGAAGTCCCTGCCTTCTCTAGATCCAGGGCACGATCCTAGCAGCTATCCTTTGCATAGCAGCTCCATTCCTTTCTACTTATGTGAGTTCAAGCAAATCATTTCTGCCCTCTGGGCATCAGTTTTCTCAGCTGTAAAACTGACAGGGTTTATGCTAAATGATCTCTAAGTCCTTACTCTAATTGATCCAATGATTTCTCTCATATCTCTGACAGGGCCACCCCTAGGACTGGCATAGAGTAAGTGCTCAATAAAGAACTCATTGACTGTTTCTAGGAAGGAGGGTAGAAAGGGGGTTGTAGATCTCTGTTTTATGGTCACAACTCACCTTTAAGTCCCCGGAGATGTTGGCACCTGCGAGGATACCAGTGGCTGATGGGAAGAAGATTGAGAACATTCCAAAGAAGCTGCCGTCTATACCTCTCCAGTCTGGCACTAAATTCTGGACAAAAATGTCCCCTGGAAAAATTCATGCCAGGTCAGTCCCTTTCCCTTTGTGACTCAACTCCTTTTCTCCTATGCCCAGGCCATAGAGAAGAGGGTTGGCTTTTCCACAACCACTGGAGGTGGGATATTGTACTGGGGTGGCCATCAAAAGGATACCCAAAGGGCACAGAAGGGTAGAATCACAGAACTGGGAGGAGTCAGTCAATTCATCCTCTTCATTTTACAGATGAAGAAACTGAGCTCCTGAGAGATGAAGTGATTTTGCCCAAGGTCATACAGCAATTAAGTGTCTGAGGTAGGATTTGAACCCAGTTCCCCCTGACTCCAGGTCCAACACGGTATGACATTGCCATTCTGTATAGGGAGAGATCTATGACTTTAATTGTCCCCCAGACCTAACCAACATCAATATCGTTCCACCTCCCCACTCTGTTTCCCAAAGATTGGGCCAGGCTTTGTTCAGTACAGACTATCACCAGGATGGAAGCAGAAGGAAGGCCCAACCCTTCCCTCCACTGCCCTCAGACATACCCCTGTAGCTGAAGAAGCCTTTGGATGCCTTCTCCTCAGATGGAGGAATCAGCGTTCCCACGAAGTAGTTGGCAAAGGAGACCATGATGACCAGGAAGAACAACACCTGGGCCTAGAGGAGCCAGGCACCTGGGCTGAAAAGCTGGTAGTGCAGGCCAGTGGTAGTAGGGTGGCTAGCATAGATCGCTCTCCCTCCCCACAACCAGGAGTCATCATCTTTCCCCTTCCAACTCACTTTTAGCAACATATATGGAGTTAAATCATTGCTCTGAATCAAACCTTTTCCCTGCAAAGTTTATCAGGTGAAATCTTTTTATTTTGGCAATGTTATATGTACTTCTATATACACATGTCATTTCTCCAGGTAGGATGTATGCACCCTGAGGACAGGAATGCTCATTTTTGTCTCTGGATGCACAGTCCCTAGCACAATGCTTAGCACACAGAAGGCACTTAATAAATGCTTATTGCGAGCTTGTGTACTGGGGGAGGGGAGGGGCTTAAAGTTTCCTAGGGAGACACCTATGTATCAGCCTCGAAAAGGGGAAAGACTGAACCAGGGCTGGGGGAGGGGAGGGCCCTGACTGCGGAGCAGAAGAGTGCCCTAGAGCTCTCCCACTGCCCCGAGGGCTCCACCCCGATCCCCAACACTCTTTTCTCCCAGCAGAGAGATCATGGTATTTTAAAAAGCTCCAGTAGAGCTAAGATAAAATCCATGCACAGATGAAGCTCCCATTTTTGCCAGATGAGCCACTGGCCCTGCCACACTGATCATACCCTTGACAGAGCAAAGTCACCAGTCTCTTTTACTTGGAAGGCTTCCCAGCTTCTTTGAGGTCAGTCATTATTTGAGGCCAGTCATTATCTGGCCTTCCTTTGAGGCAGAGAAGGAAGCCACCTGAAGTGCATGGTTTGCTTGGTGCTAGGAAGGTGCTTTCTCCCAACCTGCAGGCCTTTCTCCTCTCTCCCCACAATACTACTTTACCTTAGACTCCCATTCCATCCCGGCCAAGGAAATGGCCAACAGCACTGTGACGGTGACCACTCCGATGATTCTTATGTCATTAGTGGGGTCCACTATGGGAGAGCCGTATTCCTGCGGGAGTTGGGGGGGGGAGGGATGTCAGGACCAACAGAATGGGGAGATACTTCCATTTCAGCCCATCAGCACCCCCCTCCCCTTTAGAAACAGATAACTGTATTTGAGGAGAGAATTCTAGGGTAAAAATTACCGTATTTACTGATGCAGAATAAGGGGCTTGGGGAATCTTAGAGTTACAAGGAAGTTTAGAGATCATCTAGTCCAAGCTCTCATTACCCTAAAAGCTACTACTTTGTGAATTTGCCCTAAGGGCAACAATACTCCCCAGTGTAGGGAAACTGGGAACTCCAATCACTTTTCTTTAGGTGAAATTTTCCTTTTCATTTACAAGTAATTATACCATCCTAATAGCTATTATAAAAATGATTTAGTTGGACTCCAGGGTAGCCTAAATATGGAAGAGCCTCCCAAAGTCTCCCTTTCTGCCCCCAGAAGCCACAGCTTACCTGGAGCAGATCTCGTACAGTTTCAGCAAAGCCCACGGTGTGCATGGCCACAGCGACAGCGTTGGCAAAGGCAAAGATGAGGCCAATGGAGCCGCCCAGCTCTGGGCCCAGGCTCCTTGAAATGAGGAAGTAGGTGCCACCTAACAGAGACCCAATGCCCCACCCCCACTCCAGGTGAGACGCCAGAGGGCTTGAGGATGGTGGGGATTGGGACAAGAGGCCATAAGAGAAGAAAATGCTAAGAAGACAAGAGTTTGTTCAGAGCCCTCTACTCAGAGCTGGAAGGTCCTCAGAGAGAGTTTAATCCCTTTCATTTCATAGATAGGGATGCTCTAACATAGAAATGGGAAGTGATTTGGCTAAAGGGGCACAGAGAGTTGGTGATGGAGTCAGCTCTAGGGCTCAGAACTCCTAACTCCCAGAGGACTCCTCTCCATTGCCCCTCTTGGATTTTTTGGTCAATCTAACTAGCTAAAAAATAGCTAGGAAGTGATGATAGCCTAACACAGTAGAGAGCGCTCTGGATTTGATGTTTCTTAGCTGTGTTCTCATAGATAAATCAATTAACCTCTCTGAACTCCAGCTTTCTCACCAATGCAATAGGAATAAAGATATTTTCCTTGTCTACCTCAGAAGTAAACTGTGAGGAAAGTAAAGTGATACATAAATGTACCTTCTCCCTAAAATTATCTTGTATTTATACTGTAAATATATGCAGGCTCATGTTGTTTCCCCCAAAGGAGTGAAAGGGCAAGGTTCTTGCATCCCCAGGGCCTAACACATAGAAGATGCCTAACAAACATATGTCGACTGGTCAGCTGTCTCACCTGACGGAATGTGAGCTCCTTGAGAGCAAGAACAAATTGATTTTTTTCTTTGTATTTCTAGAAAGTAGCACTGCACCTGGCAGACAGCAAGTATTTAATACGTTTGTACTTATTGACTGATTGAAAAAAGAGCATGAAGTTAAGAATCAAGAGACCTGGGTTCTAGACTCTCGGCCTAACACTTCCACTAGTTCTGGGGGTGACATTATTTGCATGTGGAAGCAGCAAACTGACCTTCCTATGGTTCTCTGGCTCAAGCTAATGTGGAAATTGTCTCCATTGGCCAAACATGTCCCCTAGTGGCAGGAGAAGGAAGTGCAGGTGTGTGATGGACATGGGGGAAGTCCATCTGGCATTCCACAAAATGGGGGGAACTGAGAGCTAATGAAGAATTAGAAATTGAGAATTAGAGAAATTCAAGCATTTCACATGAAGTTTCCCTTACTACTGTGGTCTCTTCCCCTCTTGATGATGGAGAGGAATTTGGGGGTGCCAGAAGGCAACAAGAGATTTCAAAGCTGGATGATTCCTCCAGGGAACCAACAATTTTGGGGGATCTGGGGGAGCAGGGAGAAAAGAAGTGGCAGGGGAACAGTTAGAAGTCTACAGCAGCAAACCTGACTTGACTTTGCCATTGGTGGAGATGGCGGAGATGGAGAGGCCAGTGATGGTGGTCACTGTCACTGAGAGGAGGATGATGACCCATGTCAAGACTGTGGAGAGAGTACTGGGGTGTGAGGGGAAGGTCTAAGTATCCCTTCTGTAATCTATCATACATGTCAAGGACTGCATAACTGAAAAGTTCTTTGAGGCCCATTTCTTTATTGATTACCATCATCACCTCTGCAACTAGGTAAGACAGAGCTTATCATTTCCATCTGGTCCAGAGAAATAAGGTAACTTGCCAAAGTCACAAAGGAAGTTGGTGGTGCAGGCAGGCCTAAGTTCTTAGTTTGGAGCCCTTTGTACTTCCCTATGCTGACCTCTAATGAGAGCCCAGGACTCTAGCTCCTTCCCTGGAGTCCTTGGGAAAGGAGTAGGATCATCCTTTCTGAAGTCGCCACCCTGTGTTTTAAAGACTCCTGACCATGCTCAACCACCCACCCTAGCTTTGTCTCCCAGGGTCCTCCCTAAGTCCTATGAGGGGTTATTTCCTTCTGCAGCGTATGGTCTTCCATGGTCTTCCTTCTCACAAGAGGAAAAGCCAAAATATGGGAAATGGTGAAGGGCTCTATCCCTCCCCTGACAGCCCTATTTTCTATCCTTCCACCAGCCTAGGGAAGCCCTGCTTACCAATGCCAGCTTGGGCTGTGATCCAGGGCAGACGCAGGTACAGGATCACTCCCCATATGTTGAGCATGCATCGGACCTGAAAAGAGGGCAGAGTCACCCTGAATCCAAAAGTCAAGGAGACCCCAAAGGGGCCATGAGTTCTACGCCCAGGGACCTGGGGTATGGGAGAATGGGCCCTCACCTCAATTCAACTCAATAGACATTTCTCAAGGACCTACTGTGTATTATTGTGTACAGGACACTATGGAAAGATACAGAAAGAGATGCAATATTAAGCAAAGATAGCTGCTGACCTCATGGCTACGAGTTTGGTAAGGGGATGGGATGCAAACAAAGATACATCATAAGTGAACTGAAGAGGTAAAAGCAAAGTTCTGAGTGAAATGTGATGCTCACAGCAACCCTGGAGTTAGATGCTATTATCATTCCCCTCTTAGAGTTGAAGAAACTAAGGCAAACAGAGGTTAAGTGACTTACCTAGGGTCATACAGCTAGTAAGTGTCTTAGACTGGATTTGATCCACTGTACTGCCTAGCTACCCATTAAATCCTTCTTGTCCATTATAGGTCACAGAGATCATTCCCTCTCCTAGCCATTCATTTGGCTAAGTAATAATATCAAATATAGTTTTAAAAGAATGTCTTTATTTCAGTTATCCAGAAAACTATCTTGATGTCTAAACTGGAGGAAGTGATGTGTCACTAAACAGGCTTAGGAAGGGGGATCTTGGGGAAACTCCTATTAACACTGGCCTCAGCCCACCATAGTTAGAATAGGAGATCTATTGCCCTCTCAAATCCCACAAAACATCCTACAGAAATGACTTTTCGATTGTCCTTTTTGAAAAAAAATTTAACTAAAAAATTTTTTTTAGCCCTACTTTCCCTTGTAGCAGACAACTGAAGAGGATGTTGGTTAACCCCATGTGAATGGGAAACCATGTTTGGAAGGCCACCTCTGTGGGGTGGTGATTATGGAAAGAACTCTGGGCTAGTGTTTAGGAGACTTGGCTTCAAGTCCTTATTCCATCCCTGACTTACTGTGTGATCTTTGTCAAAATCAGAGTCCTAAAATTTGAGGATTAGGAGGAATCCTTAGCGATTATCTTGTCTGATCCCAATCCAAAAGGAATTCCTATTATGCCATTCCAGACAACAGTTCATCTAGACTCTCCTCAGTGAAGGGGAGCCCATGACCTCCCAAGGCAGACCCTTCCACTCTGCAATGCTCTGTCGGGACATTTTTCTTGGCATCAACCATAGCTCCTGGTTCTGCTCTTTAGAACCAAACAGAACAAGTCAAATCCCTCTCCTATAGGACAGTTCTTTAGTTATTAGAAGAAAATTCTCATGTCCCCTGTGAGTCATCTCTTCTTTCATCTAAATGCTCCCAAATCTTGCAATCAATCCTCTCATGATATGAACTCAAGGCCCCTGCTCAAACTGGTTGCGTTTCTTTGGATATTGCCCAGTTTATCAATGTCCTTCCTAAACTCTGGTGCCCGCAACTGAACACAATACTCTGGATGGGGTCTGATCAGGGCAGAGAAGAGAAGGACTCTTTTATAAGAGGCCCTGAATTCAAATCCAGCTTCTAACCTTTACCCCCTTGGAGACCCTGTGCAAATCACTTTACCTCCTTTGCCTTCAAGTCCCTTACGTATAAAATGAGTTTGGACAAAATAGACTCTGATGTCCCTTCCAACTCTACAACCATGATCCTATGACCTCCTCATGCCTGGAAGCAATAGATCTGTCTTAACGCAGCCCAAGATGGTATCAGCGTTTTTGGCTGCCATGTCCCATTGCTTCTCCAGGCCTTACATAAAATGTCTTCAATGATGTCTGAGGTTCCCCAGCTCTTACATTCTGTGTTCTAGGGTTCTTTCTATTCTGTGCTATCTCGGAAGCCTTCTAGAGTTTCCTTCTTGGGCTTCCTTCAAATCAGCTCCAATCCCTGCTCCTGCAGGGAGCCTTTCCTGGTCCTCCCGCACTGACAGTACCTTCTCTCTACAACTGCTTTCCCTTTTACGCTCTATGGACCTTGGATGTATAGCTTGTTTTGTTTTTTCATCTTGTCTCCCCATTAGACAAATCAGCATGTTTCTGCTCTTTGTATCTCCAGTCTTTGTATCCCTGGCACACGATAAAGCTGGTGCTTACTAAGAAACGCTTGTTAGATGACCTATTATTGACTAGGTTGACCAGGACGCCATGAGTCTATGAAACAAGGCTGCCATCTGGTGGTCTGAGCAATAACTACAGTCTCTGAATTTCCCACATTGGTTTCCACTTAGATTAAAAGAACCTGTCCGGGAGAATGACTAAATTTAGACATTCTATAAAACCTTGGGTGGAGGGAGAACTTTACTGAACAGGTATGAAAAAGTTCATCAGTTGGTTGAGTCTCGTGGGGAATCCCTAGAAATGGCAAAGGGGAAGACAAGTCTGGTTTTGGGGTCTGACGGATATAATTTTAGTAAGGTTTTAGATATATATAGTTTTAGTATATATAGATATAGTTTTAGTAAGCAGCTTAATAAATATAAACATTTTTGTTTATATATTATCATTTATATTATATTATAAATTACTGTTTTTATTTTACTCTCATGTAGTGCCTTTCATTGTTTTACAGGGGGAGATGTAATATATAGTATGTTGAATATAAATATATATTTATGTAATATTAATATTATAAATATTATATTTAAAGATCATTGATCTAATAGTCACTAAATTGATTAATGTATACTTGTAATCATATCTATGCAAGTAATCTATTATTATGATTTAATTTTATATCTGTATGTCATTCACATAATATCCCCACTTAATACATGTGAGCTGCTAAAAATTACACTCAGATATCTTGCTTAAATGTGAATTGTCGGCCTGGAGAGCTGGAAAACTCCTCTGACATATACCCCCAGCATCAAGCACACTTCCTGTCACATAATAGGTGTTTAATAAATGCCTATTAATTTGAATTGGGATGAGACTAGAAACCGGTCTCTGATTTCCTAGTTCTGGCTTTGTCCTAAGTCAAACATTTCTAGACTGAGGCAGGGTCTTTCACAGAGGAGCCCCCAGCACATGATTTGGGGCTGAATGTAAGTTTTTCAGTGAAGGTTATGGTGATGTTAATTACTTCCTATAACCCTATACACTCTTTCAGAATCATGTCATTATAGGATCGTAGATTTAGGGTTAAAGGAGAGATGATCGAGTTCAATTCATTCATCTTAAAGAAGTAACTTGTCCAAGGTGGAACATGCAGGTGAAAACTGCAAAGTCAGGATTTGAACCCAGGTCTTTTGGCACTAAATCCAGATCTCGTGCTGTCAGTCACTCAACAAACATTTATTTGTGCCAGGCATGATGCTAAGTATTGAGGAAACAAAGGACTTCAAAGAGCTCACTCTTTAATGGGGGAGGTAACGTACGAACAATGAGAGAGATACAAGACATCTATAGTGCACAAGGGAGGTAAGAGCACTGCATTTTATAGATGAAGAAACTGAGAGGAGGGAAGTGCCTTGCTCTGACCACATGGTTCAGAGAAGGCAGAGTTAGGGTTTGTGGCTATGCCTCTCTCTATACTATGAGACCTTGGAATATTAGAATAGACAATAATGAATGTGAGAACAAAAGGGTCTTAGAGCTCACCTAATCCAACCTTTTCACTCTTGAAGGTCTGTGGGCAGAGGTTGAATGGCTAAGGCTTTGGAGTATGTTCTACTGAGGATTCTTTCTAGGTATGAGGTCCCTTCCTATTCTAACCTGTGATCCTGAGATTTTTCCATGAAGACCTGAAGAGATGTAGGATCTCATCAATGTGGTCACTTCCTCCACTGCTCCCTCTGTGCCTTCATGAGTGACCTCCATGAACTCCAGTGGCTAAAGCTCCCTCCTGGCCCCCAAATCATCCCCTGGTGGTCAACTTTGTGGTGATGAACCTTAGACACATTCAGAATCTGCTCTAGGTTGGGTGGGAATTACTAGACCTGGCACTAGATAGAACACTAGGTCTGAAGTCTGGAAGACCTGAGTTCAAATCCATCCTCAGATACTTACTAGCTATATGACTTGGGGAAGTTGCTTAACCTTGTTTGCCTCAGCTTCCTCATCTGTAAAATAAGCTGGAGAAGGAAATGAAAAAGCATATCTGTATCTCTGATAAGTAAACCCCAAATGGGGTCACGAAGAGTCAGACATGACTGAAAAATGACTGACAACAAGTGTTCTGCTTGTCTTGGGTCTTTGAGAACTCAAGGCCACCTACCTGGCCCAGGGAAGCATCAGAGAAGGGTCTTAAACCCATCATCCAAGAATTACAGAACCGTGAAATGCCAGAGCTGGAAGAACACTTAGAGGTGACCCAGCTCAGCCTCTCCCTCTGTGGCATCAAGAAGGGCAAGGCCCTTGGTCTCACATAGGGTCTGGGACAGAGATTTCATTTCCTCCCAGAGAATTTAAGCCCCTGTTTTATGTTTGTGCTGTTGGTGCTGTTTCAGTGTATCCCAGAGCCTCATCCTTTTTTATGTCATGGGCCTCTGGCAGGCTGGTGAAGCCTATGGACACTTTCTTAAATGCATAAATAAAATACAGAAGATTAAAAAGGCAACTGTATTGATATAGAATTATCAAAGTATTAAAAAAATTCCCAGAACCCAAGAAACCCTGATGTATAGCCTTTTTACCAAGAACCATGCCTTGCACATAATACAGACTTAATATCAGTTGAATTGAATTGGGATGAGACTAGAAGGTATGTCTCCTGACTCCTCCTGGTTTATGATTCTGGCCACTGAACAACACTGCCTTTCTTAGGTGGGGAGGATATTGTGTTCCTAAAGTGTAGCAGAACATATGTTCATAGTCTAACCTGAAGAGCCTCTCACATTTCACAGGATCTCAGAATTCAGAGCCCCTGGCAAATCTGTCCACTTACCATCACCCCCTTGACCCATCCAAATCGCACTGGCTCCCCTGCTGGTTTCTCCTCGGCTGCACTGCTGGCATCCTCCACCAGCCCATCAGACAGTTCATGGCTGGCCCGTCTCTCAAAGGCCAGGGAGTGGAGGTGGCTTCCTTCCTGCTAGAAATGCCAGGAATTGGTGGCTCAGTGTCCACCTCCAGAGAGCATAGTGGGTGAGGAGAAGAAGAAGAGTGGAGACTACGTTTCTGGGAATCACCATATTTCCCAGGATAGGGAATTAGGTTGGGAGGGAAGTAGGTCCAGGAAAGAGTCCTAATAGGAACAAAGGGAAGAAAAGGATGAAAAGAGTGTGCTGAAGGTATGACTGATGTGGCTGCATCCATTGAGCTGATATGGGGCAGAGAGCTTTAAAAATAGATGGCTGAATTAGGCATCTTCACACACTATTCTGAAAACCATTCAGAATGCCTTCAGTTCCAGAGCTGGGGCTGAGTACCAGGTACAGGAGACTTTAAGGACAAGGGTCCAATATAGTTTTTGGTGTGAGGCTTAAGGGGGCTATACCCTTTTTTGTATCACTTCATATATATTGTCTTACTGGTCTACACAACAATCCTGTGAGATACATAGTGTCATCCCCATTTTACAGATGGAGAAGGGGGGCTAGGCCAAGGAGGTTATACAGCTAATAATTTAGGGAGTTGGGAAGAGCTCTAGTTCCTTAACTCTGTTCGATCGCATTGCCCCCAGATCTGTGTGGGCTTGACATCTGAATTAGTGACTCTCTGACCATACCCTTCATTACCTCCATTCACCAAGGCAGTATCAATCTCCCTTTTCTGTGTGGGATAAGTCTTTTGGTTTGTCTTTGCACTGCCAGGTGGTCTGAGGGAGTAGGCTCTTTTTTTTAAACCACAGTAGTCTGTGGAGTGGAAACAGTTCAAGAACCACTGACACAGCCCCAGTCCCAGCATTTACTCCTCCCATTGTTATAGACAGAGAAAGGGAGGCACACCAAGTTACACCAGCGAGGGAGACAGAGATGAGGATCTTGGCTTCCAGCCTCTGCCTCTTCTTTGGGTTGCTCAGCTCCTGCTTAGTGGAGACATATAGATTGATGTAAACCTAGAGGGAAGAGAGGACAAAGGCCCTTCCCACCCCCAACTTGATCCTGCTACTGAAGGTGTGGGATCGAGGTGGATGAGGTCAAGCCAGGAAGGCCAGGGGCGGTAAAGGTTTCGCTCTTACCTTCAGGAATGAGTGGAGGTCAGCCAGTGTGGGCCTCACCTTCTTGACTTCACCAGGCATGGCACTGTTGGCATAGTGTTCATAGGCAGGAACAACATCGATGGTGTTGTAGCCAAAGGTCCGCATGTAGAAGGTACTGCTGTGAGTGGTGTCATAGGCAGCAAGATGTGGGTCGGGCTGCCCATAGTGGGGTCGCCCCCCATCCTCACCCCCTAACAGGGTGCTGATAGTGAACCGGCCACTGCACAGGGCAGGATCCCCAGGGATCTCAGAAGTTGGCAGTTCAGCCATCGCCACCCTCCCAAGACTTGGAGGAGAAGAGGAATGGGGAGTTTGTTGAGGAGTATTTGTGTGTGTGTGTGTGTGTCTGTGTGTGTGTGTGTGTGTGTGTCTGTGTGCGTGCATGCAGTGGGGGAGGCTGAAGATGTTGGGGGCAGCTTTATATGCTGAGGAACCAGAGTGGACCAGCCAGCCCCAACCTCCCAGAGCTGGTGAATGGTCCCCCAGGGGTGGGAGGAGGAGAGAAAAAATAATGTGCCCCTTTCCACCTGATTGGATTGGAGATAAGAGAGCCTGGAACTGTGACCTGAGGACAGAATTGGAGAGCATTCTATTTCCCTCCTCCCCACACTGACCTCCCTATTGGATCGTGGAGAAAAGATCTCAGCTTATCCCTAGGGCCCTACCCTTGGACTTGGCCAACACCAGGGACTCTGGACATATCTTTTGAGTCAGGAGTTTTTAAAGCATGCAGTCACAGTCCCCAGGCAAGGAGAGAACAGCTTCCTGATAACCTCTCTGGGCAGAGGGGCTCATCAACTATCCACATTTTCAGCTCACCCTGCCATTCCTCAAGTGGCAGAGCCAAAGTAGGTTTGGGGCACAGAAAGACCCTCCAGGGAATACCTCAGGGGTAGGTGCTTTTGCTGTCAAGTGCCCAGAGCCTGGCATCCAACCCAACTGACCTGCTGATGTTCAGGGGATGGTGTTTCAGCTTTGGGTTGAGGGGTAGTGCTGTAGATTTGGAGAAAAGTCTATTTATCTGTTCACGTTTTTTTAAACTCCTTGTAGCATCAGCAACTCTTTCCCTTTCTTCCTTCCACCTTCTTCTCTTTTTCTTGACTGTGAATTTAGCCTTACTCCTACCTCTTTCCTCTAGTTGCCTTTCCTGCCCTGTCTTCAGGTTCCTTGCCTAAGTGGCTTTATTCTAGGGGTTCTTAATCTGGAATCCATGAACTTTTCTTTAAAAAAGTATTCTGGTAATTGTAATCCAATATGATGGATTTCCTTGTAATCCTATGCATTTTTTCTTTTTTTTTTAGTATTTAAAGACATAGACTTCATCAAACTGCCAAAGGGATCCATCACACACACACACACACACACACACACACACACACACACACACACGTATCAGAGAATTTTAGATTCCCCAGTGGGAAACTGAACATAGCACAGTTGGGCCTGGGGCAACCCAGAAGCTTGGCATTAACTTCTTCTAAGGAAATCAACTGTAGGCTAGCAGGGGCCTTGGAAATCATTGAGTCCAACCTCCTCGGTTTACAAATGAGAATTTGAAGCCCAGAGTTTGTGACTTGCCCAAGGTCATATAGCTAAGTAAGGTCAGAGAATAGGATTCCAACCCAGGTCTTCCTAAGTCCAGTGAATGTTCTATCTTCTACATCACATGGCCTCCCTAAAGGTAAGCAGAAGAGACAATTAGAGGATAGAGAGGCAGTGAGGGTGGTGGAAAGAATCTACTAGAATTAGTATCATGGGAGACCTGGGATGGATTTCCAGTCCTAACAATTATTAGTTACCTGTAATTCTGGAAAAGTCACTTTCAAAGCCAGTTACCTTAGATAAATGATAATACATGCGCTCCCCAAATCATGGGATCATTGTGAGAACAGCACTTTGTCACCCTTAAGATGGTAGAGAAATATGAACTTTGATTGTAAAACTGAGGGTCCTGAAAAATAACTCAGTATTAGAGCTGGACCTTGGGTCTGATTCACTGTCCTTTCATAGGCTGTCATCGTTGAGGAGGGTTATCTCGTGCTATCATCACCCACAGTTTTGGGATATGCCCAGTCCTTACTTTCTCATAAAAGATTCTAGGCAGATTAACCCTTTCACATTTCCGGCTTGCTCCATCTCTTGGTGATGAAGAGGATACGATCATAGGTTTTTGGGTTTAAAGGGACCACTGAGGTAATATGCACTTCCAGGTTAAAGGTGAAGAAGAGGGAACAATCAACAAACATTTATTATTGTTGTTATTTAACCCTTTTAATTGTGTCCAATTCTTCATGAACTGATTTGGGGTTGTCTTGGCAAAGATCCTGGAGTGGTTTGCCATTTCCTTCTCCAGCTCATTTTACAGAAGAGGAAACTGAGGCTAACAGTTAAGTGACTTGCCCGGGGTCACACAGCCAGGGTCTGAGGTCAAATTTGAACTCAGGAAGATGAGTCTTCCTGATTCTAGACTTAGCCCTCTATCCCTGTGCCACTTAGCAGTCCAAACATTTATTTAATCCCTTCTATGTGCCAGGATAAGCACTGGGATGAAGTGATTTGTTCAAGGTTTCTCCAGGTAGTAAGTGGCAGAACTAAGATTTGAGCTCATGTCCATTGACTTTAAACCAAGTGCTCTTTTCACTACAACCATGACCTCATGTCATGAAATCTGCAAAAACAGGATCTTTCAACTGACAATTTTCAGGTAGGTATACAAAGGCACATGCTCTGTATGTGTCCCACATGTATGTATAAATACTCACACATATATACACATATGTGATATAAAGAATGTAGGACAAAGTTGTTGAGTAAGGATGGAACACCAACCAATATGGAATAGTACTTTCTCCTCTTTCCTTAGGATATTGAAGAAAGTCAGAAGAAGGCTTTCAGGAAAAGTGCTATCTTACTGGATTATAGGATCATTAATTTCAGAACTAGAAGGCTCCATAAAGGACTCAGAGTCCAACCTCTCATTTTATGGACATAGAAACCAAAGCTCAGAGTAGTTAAGTGATTTGCCCAAGGTCACACAGCTATATAAATGTCTGAATCAGGATTTGAATCTATGTCTTCCTGATGTGGTATTCATGATACCTTGCAGCTTTTCAATGTGAGAAAATGAAGCTTCCACTAAAGGTGGTGCAGTGATAAGAGTGCCAGCCCTGGAGTCAGGAAGACTCACCTTCCTGAGTTCAAATCCAGCCTTAAACACTTATTAGCTGTGTGACCCTGGACAAGTCACTTAACCCTGTTTTGCCTCAGTTTCCTCCTCTGTAAAATGAGTTGGAGAAGGAAATGGCAAACCACTCCAGTATCTCTGTCAAGAAAATCCCAAATGGGGTCATAGAGTCGGACACAACTGAATGACACCAATTGGAAAGTTGGAAGGCTAGGATGGAAAAGACTGTGGTTACTAAGTCAGGGATAGTCATATTTCTTTCAGTAATGGACCCCACATTAGAAGTTCCTACATGGGGGCTGTATGGTGCTTGATTTCAGTAGTTTCATGAAAGAGAATGTGCTTTCACAGAGTCAGGTCAATAGACTCAAGAATTGTGAGGTTTTTCCACAGAGCCAAAAGCTTCACATGGTTAGGTCCCTACAATTCATGTAGACCATGTCAATTAAAGATTGTTTTGCTAAAAATTTCAGGAAGGTTCCCCTTTCCCCCTTCCTCAGGTTGAGGCAGAGTTGCTTTAGTCAGCAGGCCACCCACTGGATGATCAGAAAGTAGAGGTTGCCAACAACAGAATTCCGTTCTTTGGGGTGGGGGGAAGGGGGGCGGGTCCAGTCCTGTGATTTCGCTGACAAAGAAAATCCTGATATGGAAGTTCTCTCTACCAGCACAGATCTGCCACTATTCTTTAACCTATAGTTTTAGCTGCCTCAGGCTCTCAAGTTCAGTAACATGCCCAGGATTACAGCACATGGGCCATATGTGGAGTATGTACATAGAGAGGTTCCAGAACTTAGATGAATTTAAGTCTAACTCTAAAAAATATTAAAAAGTTAATTGGCTTGCCCAAGGTCACACTGATAAGAGAGTTTGGATTTGAAGTCAGAGAACTTTTTAGAGAGAGCCTTCTTTTCATCATGCCACACTTTGACTGGGAAGTAGCTAAAGTGTGAAAATAGTTTAAGGCAGAGATGAGATTAACCAGTTTTGAAAATGCCCATAGGTGGTGCAAGGACAGGCACATTCATGCACTGTTAGTAGAGTCATGGATTGGTCAAACCTTTAAGAAAAGCAATTCAAAATTAGTTAAAGAAAATGACTAGAACCCACTTGAATTCAGAGATCTCTCTGCAAGAAAAGATAAGGAATAGGGAATGAACCTGGCATTTCACTGGCACAGGAAACACTACTATAGGATGGCACTTTTTCTGCAACTTGTGCTTGAGAGTTGTGTAGAGCATGAAGTTAAATAATTTGCTGAGGTTCACAAAGTCAGGATTTACCATATATAGGAAGAGCCAAGTCTTCCTGGCTTCAAGGCTACCTCTCTATCCCCAAAGAGGTCACTAATAAAAAGTAAGTCCCCATAAAGACTGAAATATTTATAATAGTACTTTTCTTTTTGTAATAGCAATGAACTGGAAACAAAACAAAAATGCCCACTGATTGGAGAACAGCAAAATAAGTTGTAGTACCTGAATGCAATGGAATAGTATTGTGCTTAAAGAAATGAGGAATTAAAAGGAGTACAGATAATTATGGGAAGAATTGATGCAAAGTCAAGTGATCAGGAAAAGAATACGACTATAACAACTTAGATAGAAAGACCAAAACTGAAATTTGCGATAGTATAATAACCAAGTTTGACCCTAAAGAAGAGATGACTAGGCACCTCCACTCCTTTCAGAGGGAGACTGGGTGTGGAACTCTATGGATAGGATTAGCTTTTCTGAATGTTTTTTTTTTTTTTTTAATACTTTGTGATAAGGGATAGCTCTCTGGGAGGGGAAGAAGGAATATAAAAGAAAAGACAGCAATACAAATTTATTACAAAAAAACCACCCCAAACCACTGGGCATATGTGGTTAGCAGAAAGGAGGGAAATCAGTTGGCAAAGGGAAGGGCACCTCTAAAGCTGACTGAAGATTTATGAGAGCTATGGGCGTTTTACTTGTTCCTTAATTCATCTCTCCAATGCAGGTTTGAAACGGTCCCATTAGTTTCTATCAGATGACTGGTAGTGACTTTCTCTCACTTCAGGAGAGAGTTGTGTGTAAACAGTGGGTTTACAGGTGGAGGGTTTCCCAAACTTCCCTTAACTGACCTTTGTTTCTGTCCTAGCTGCGGATTTTAGAATGAGAGTACCTGGAGGGGTTTGAGTCCCTGAATGGGTCACAGGCCCAATGAGCCCCTTTCTACAATGAAGGGAGTTCTCCAATACCCTTCCTTTTCAAGAGCTCATTTCTGGAACCTCAGCCTTGAAGAAGTGCCAGTTTTCCCCAACATGGCATCTGCTAGCCAAGCAGAGCAGGGTGAGAACCAGTAGCAGGAGAGCTGTCAAGTGTGCCTCTAGGGCTCTCAAAGTCAAGGGGCTCACGCCCCATTAAAGAGCAGCCCCATTTTCTTCCACCCACTCGGCAATTTTCCATTCACTTCACTCCCCAATGACTTGAGTGTGGGGGAGGGAAGTTATTAATTTACTCCCATTGGTGTCTTTCTGCAGATGTTATCTCTTGCTGCTCTGAAATTCCCATGTGACTGGGTAATTTTGTAACCACCTCACATGAACCTCAATCTAGGTCTGAAGGAGGAAAAAAAATCTTGATTAAGAACATTGGAGGAGAAAGGTAAATTTTCATGTTGTAGAATCCCTAGTTCCTTCAAGGTTTAGCTTGTGCTACCTTCCTCATGAAGTTTCTTCTGACTCCAAGCCCTCCCCCACAGCTGTTAATGCCTTCCTCTTCTCCAATTTTCTTGTCTCTATTTTGTACCCAGAAATCTGTTACCCCTAGGCTACATTATGAGCAGGAACTATTTCAGTTTAGTCTAAGGAGCCACGACCTAACACAGTAGGCTCTTAATAGCTGCTTGTTGATTGACAGGTACTTCCTTCTGTTTAAAATCCAGAATGGGTTCTCATCTTCTTGACAACTTCAGTGTCACCGAATATACCTTTCTGTATGGGGTACCACAAGAAAGAGCTACTCTAACTTATGTAATGATGATAAAGGCTCAAAGGAGTGCCAGCAGGCATGTGGGTGGAAATAGCCAATTTTGAACCACCCCCTCCTTTAATCTGCCCCAACTCATATCCAGGGTAGGCAAGTGTCTTGTTTTTAGGGACTGGATATACAGTTTGTGACCTCTGTAGGGCCATTATTTCTTTTTTCATCTCCACCTTTGGTAGGCAGGGGAGATAAAATGATGATGGCTTAATTAGTCACCACTGGTGAGAAACTCATAAAAAAGATCAGAACTCATGGGTTCTGGAGAGGTTGGGGGTCCCTGATCCCAAGATCACAGATAGATGATGGGATCTCTCTTCTGGAGGCCTCAGGAAATCCATTCCTTACTCTACCACCCCAAATCATGAATCACTTATAATCCCATAGCTAGAGTATCCCAGAAATCATACACACATACAACCCCCTGACATCTGCAGACTGGCCGTTTATTAGGAGGCTGGGGAGAAGAGAAAGAGCAGCACTCAGAATGGAACACTCAATGGTAGCAACACTCAACAGATGTTGGACTTCGTTGCAGCGATACATAAGCTGTCTGGGGCTGGATTCCATGCGTCTTCTCAGCCTTTTGAAGGAGAGCGGTATGATGCAACCCTGGTGTGGTGAAATAGCCGGGTAATAGGATGAGCTGCTTGTCGGCCTGATTCACAACACCAGCTGCAGCAACAATACCAGAATCTGTGGGGGCTGAGGCTCTGTGGTTCCTTCCCCTTCCAGGCGTGGTGAGGCGGTCAGCAGCAAGGCACATCTTTAGAGACAGACAGGTAGAGAAGCCCACATCCTTTTCATGCCGTCCTATAACCACTCACAGAGAAATGGGGTTCCTTTTCTCCCCTTGTCACTAGTGTAACTTTTTAGGTCTGGACTTGGGCCACAAGGCTCATACCTTTCCACAGAGCACATGGATGACTTCCCCAAGGCTAGGTGTGCATTGTCTTCCCCAGGCCCCAAACTTAGCTGCAGAAATTTCTAGTTAGGGGTCCTGAACAGGGTCATAAACCTGTTGTGTCAAAATGAATTGAAGTAGCATGGCAGGAAGTATCCTCAGTAAAAGGAAAAAACGTGCCAAGCAATCAGTTCATGACCATGCCAGCTAGCTTTCTTTATTTGCTCTATTTCAGTTGCTAATGAGTCAAGCTAATCTCCCTATCCTTTATAGCTTTTTTAAAATTTTTAAACATGTCCTTCAGCTTTACCATACCCTCCCTCCTAAAGCAATTTGGGAAATGCAGTCATTTTGCTAAAACTTGTGTATTTCGATGGAACATTTCTTATTAGAATGATCTTTCAATGGGCTCATTTTCTTCTCCCCTAGGAAGGCAATTAAAGATTAGATGCCTATAGGGGACAGAGGCCTCTGACCCAGTATTGCAGGAGTGGCAACGGTCTGGGATACCAGTCATTACTAGCCTAGACTCTGCTTCTTCTCCCCAGGACAATCTTCCAATGTAGAGAGTAAGTGAGAAGGCTGCAAGGTGTGGTAGACAGCATGCTTGGATTTGGAATCCAGAGGACTTGGGCTCAAATCCTGGCTCTGGCACTTACTAGTTGTGTGATTTCAGGCAAACCCCTTCACCAGGCTTCTAGTCTTTCAGTTTCCTCATCTGTAAAATGAGGGAACTGAACAAGGTGGCCTCTTTTTGAGTTCTAAATCTGTGATCCTATGAAGAACCAGGAATATCCTCACTAGTGGAGGCCCCTCTAAGAGGCAGCTAGATGGTCTCTTGTCGGAATATGATAAAGGACTTGGACTAGATGACCTCTACTCTCTAATTTCAAATTCCCATGATTCCATGACAGAGTGTACGGCTGATGAGACAAGCTATCATTTCAGTATGTTCCATCAGATTTGGGTACTAAACCGATCTCTGTGGCTAATTTCATATTTGTCAAATGGGGATACCACCTGTCCTATATGTCCTCAAGAAAGAAAATATTCTGAGGATGAAGGATAAATTAGAAAGGCTTTAAAAAGTTGATAGCACTCTGCTTAACTACCTATGATACCAGAAAATAGTAAGGAAAAGACTGATCCACAGTCAATTCCTCCTAAGTTGATTGTAGCAAGGACAGGTTGGCAGACCTGCAAAATGATCACACATCATGGCCACTTGGAAGAACTTTTAATAATCTAACCCAAACTCCCTATTTCACCAATAAGAACACTGAGGTATGGACAGGGGAAAAGATTCTGCTGTTCCGGAGAGAGGAATAGAATGAGGAATCATGTAATCTTATATGTGGGAGGGTCCTTCCAGGTCATCTAATCCAACTTCCTACCCCAAAGAAAGAGGAAAATCCCTTCTATAGTTCCAACAAGTGGTGATCCAGCCTTCCCTTGGAGGATTCTACTTGGCAAAGAACTGCATTCTGGGCCTCTGAAGGCACATTATTGGCCCTGTTTTCACTGGCAGGTATAACTAATACCAACTGGTGAAATACCAAATGACAGAGGTTGTATTTAACTAGGCTAGATTAAAACTCGAAAAGATGAGAGACAAGTGATAATTTGCTTCACTCTGGGATGGTAGCTTGGCTAAGCTACCTTTACTCATCGCAGTCTGGGACTTGGCTGACTGGACAAGAGAATGCAAATGGAATAACATTATCACACAACAGCATCTGCCACAAAAAAAGATACCAGTGATAACATTGATCACATAGCTAGCACATCATTAGGCAGCACCAAATGACCACTTTTCTTTTTAAGTACCACACAGGGAGAATGAATCAGTTTCTCTAGAGAGAGGTGCCCAACAACCTAACTCGTATTTATCTGCACAACCAAGTATTTCTCACCCCAAAACGGTGAGACCTTCCACAGACCTCACAACCTAGACATAATTTTGCTACGGCCAGAAATATGCCCACCACTGGAGCTTAGATGCCAAGAAGCAAGACTGCAGGTCACAGTGCTGCAAAGTGTTTCAACTAGGGCAGTGAGGTGATACAGTGGAGAGTGCTGGCCTGGAGTCAGAAAGGCTCATCTTTATTGCGGATCTTCGTATTTACTACCTGTGTGAGCACTTTATCACTTAGCCTTTCTTGGGCTTTAATTTCCTCCTGTGTTGGGGTTGGACTAAGTGACCTCCCTTCCAGCTCTAAATTTATAATCCTCATTCTAAATGGAGTTTCTTAAAAGGTACTACTGTTCTAGCTTCCTCTTTTTGTCTACTCTTCTGTCAGTTACTGAGAGTAGTCAATAGGTCGGAATGAAAACACTGTTTCCTAACAATGTGAACCTATATATATAAAACCACTTTTCTGAAGTCCGACAGTGGTGGCCACTGAAAACACATCCCCCTGGCTTCTCAAGGCAGTCCTGATTTTCTCTAAGTGTGAAACATCTAAATGTGACACTGTGAAGGGCTAAAATGTGAAATATCACAGCTGATAGGGTGCCGTTTGATATGTGCTGGGTAGTATTCTCTCCTAATCCCTCTTGTCAGACAAATGCTATGGTGCATTGAGTTTCACTACCATGGAGCCATTCATTTAGGTTTCAGGATCTTGCTTTTAAAACACTGCTTTGCAGTCTATGTATAAGGGACTTTCCTTAGTAACAAATTCAGTATGAACTGCCAGTGTGATGAGACAAGAGAAAAGTAATGCCATCTTAGGCTGCTTTTCTACTACAATAACATGTCCAGAACAAGGGAGCTGACAGCCTCACCATATATCCTACCATCCTACCCTGTTCAGAATAAGCCTTAACTACTGTATTCATTTCCAGGGACCTCATTTTAGAAGATGCTGACAAACCAGGATGTATTGAGCTGGAAGGTACCTTAGAGGTCATCGAGTACAAATCCCTTTACAGATGAGGACACTGAGGCTCAGAAGGGTTAAGATGACTTGACCAAGGTCAAATAGATAATGACAGGAGTGAGATGTGAACCCTAGCCCTCTGGCACCAATCCAGTCCTCTTCATTCTTAACATGTGTGAATGGTCCATTTGGAAACCATGCCACACAGATCTTGGACACAGATACTAGCTGATGGAAGGAGATTTTTAAGGCTGACTTCTAATATTTAGAAAGGCTGTGGTCAAACTTTGTGTTACACTGGAATACAAAGCAAGTACCAATAGGTGGCAGACAGACTCAAAATATGGAAGAATATTCTTTAGAAGTGTCTAATGAAGTAGTCACTTCTAAGTGCTCAAATGGAAGCTGGATGGATACTTAAATTGGTCTAGAAGATTGAATTGGATGACCTCTGAGGTCCCTTTCATTTCTTAACATTTATCCAGAAAAAGGAATAGTATTAAGAATAGTTCTGGGAAGCCAACTTGAGGCCTAGAGATTTCCTTTTGGTAACATTAATAGGTCAGAAAGTGATTTTTCTTGATTATTTTTCAGATTGTTCTCTAGTTTAGAAACTTAAAATCTTGGAGCTACAAAGGACCACAGATGATTCTACTTCATCATTTTCATTTTAGAGTTAAGAAATCTGGGGTTCAGTAAAGTGAAATGACTTGCTCAAATCACTTAACTTGTTGCTAGCAGAGATGTCATCAGAATCCATGTCTTTTAACTCTCAAACCTTTTCATTGGATATTTCATTTGAAAGAACAAATACTACTAGGAATTTTAGGATTAGAGAGAGAATTTGTAGTGAAAGGAGTATATTAAACAAAGGAATTATTTTATAGGAAAGGATATGCAGATTCTGGCTTCCCATAGCAATGTCTGCAAATATACCATAGTGACAACCATTAAGAAAATCAGGAAAGCAGGACAGATGGAAATAAGGCAGGCTGAAAAGAGCAAAAGCGCTTCTGTTTCTTACTTCAAAAAATAAAAAAAGGGCACAAATTAAGAGAGCTTTGAATGTCTCATCCTCCTTCCCTCCCCCCACTTACAAATTTCACTTAATTTGAAATTCTTGATACGAGGTCTTATACTGTTCATTATAGCCAAGGTCACTGCTGGGTGCACAATAATACAGCATGGCCCAGACAGCATGGCTCTTGTCCTATGTATTTCAATGCCTAATTCCATTTACTGCCTCCTTTCCCACTAAAGTGAATCCATCTCACAGCATAATTTCCATCATCTATAAAACCACAGAGGCTGCAACAAATCACAGGAATCCACTTTAGCAAGAGTGCTTCCAGTCATCTGGTGCCACATGGCCAAAGGCCTCTCAGCAGTGTGGCATGGGCCAACAGAGAGACAGCTGGAATGGGACCAGCATACACCATCCAAATGGCTCACAAATAACTTGGCCTTGCAAAGAGCTTCCTCAAATGAAGCTGCAGTTCTATTCATGCCACCCAATGTGAATTGACTATGCCTGTCACATTATGTCCCTGCTGCTATCCTTTAACTGGGATAAGCGAACAGAAACCAGAACCACCCTCCCCCACCAGAGACCTAGAAGCTCAAGGAGACCGAAATTAAAGGCAATAAAAATGAGACACAAAGCATATTTAATTGCTTTCAAGCCCAATGCCAGAGTTCCACTAGGATCTTTTTTTTTTTTGGCAGGAAAAAAGGTATGCCCATTAATACGCAAAATTTAAACACATCTATGATTTTTTTCCCCTGTAGGGCAGCCTGTACTTTCTCCTCTTAAAATGACCCAGCCCTGATGGCTACTTTTGAGTCAGAGTATCATATTCTTGTCCTGATGGGGCTTTTTTGCCTCTACCTTTCAGATCCAACTGCTGCCACAGAAATAAACATGAACCAAGACAAGTAAGTTTTCCCAAGTAATGACTGGACATCTGGTACTGGGACAAGAGGATACTAGGGCTGAGAGGCAAAGAAGAAGGGGAAGTCTTCAAAAGCTTGGCCTTGAGACAAAATGGTTTACCTGTCATCAACTCAGGACAGGAAGTATTTCTAATACAAGTGACCTTGATACAGGACATTTGGCAGAATGTCAACTAAAGCTACATTATACACAGGTTGACAAATAAATATAATGCTTTGTTTTGTGTGGACACCTGGGACTACAGCCAACTCTCACCCACAGTAGGAAAAGAAACAAAAGGCAGTATGGACAAATGAGACTTAAAGTGTAACCCGAACTTTCATTTCAGGGTACAATTGTAATATCTTTTCCCTTTAATCCTCTCACCTGAGCTTTAAATAAGTGAGAATAATGGCTCAGTTCTACTTCTCCCTGGGGGGAATGTTAAATAGTAAAACTGATGAAAAAGTGGCCCAGGGGGTAAAACAAAGGGCCTTCATCATCTAGAAAGTGAGTAATTAGTGTGGGAGAATTGAAAGTTTGGCTGCTTTAGAGTTTTGCAAATTAGCTGCATGCACCGATACTCAAGTAAAAAATGGATTACAAGTAAGGAGGCAGGAAATCAGTGTGTATACCTAAAAATACACAAGTGACATTACATGTTCTCAGGGGTCCTCAGGAGGAAAATGCCCTGATTAGTTCATGAGCTATAAAATGAAGTTCCGTGAGCTGGATAATAAAATGTACATTTCCATGATGAATTTTGCAAATTATCAAGTACCTCCAATTTGCTGACCAGAATTTAACCGACCTCCAGAGTTTTCTTCATTGGAAAAAGTCATACATTTAAAAACCCTCATCCATCAGTGGTTTGACAAGAATACAATGATGATAACATAAGTCTCGTTTTCTCTTTTCTACCTTGGCATTAAATGTGCCATCTCCCAGATGATATGAAGTTGTGGCTAAAAGAAAATCCAGCAGGTCACATCAGACATTTAATGAAGGAGAGACAAATAGATTTGAATGCTTAACAGAAAAGTACAAAGATCACACACATATATAAAGCTGAAAGTAATAAGTAGGCTATTGATTTATCTGTACATATTCTCTTATGAGTCTGTCATGAGAAATTCAGAATGTGATACAATTCTACTCAAATGAAAGGTAGAGATGGTAGAGCAGGGGTTTGTGAGCTGCAATCTCTGAACTTGTGTTTTAAAAAACATTTTAATTAATTGTATTTCAACATAATTTATTTCCTTCACAATCCTATATATTTTACTCTGTGTATTTATAAATATTATTTTGAGGAGTCCATAGACTTCACTCAACTACCAAAGGTTAAGACCCTTGCCTTAGAGGCAAAAGGCATAATTGGGTTCAGAGCCTGGCAACAGGAAAAACTGGGTTCAAATCCCATATCTGACATGTTATACGTTTCTATGTCCATGGGCAAATAATTTAATCTTTTTGAGCCTGATTCTTTCTCTATATAAGGGAAACAAAAATACTTACCTCACAGAACTGGTGTGAAAACTCAAAAAGAGTTAATGTACATGAAGTTCTGTACAAACTTTCAAGAGCTAAATAAACAAGAGTTATCGACTTAGCATACTGCAAAATCACTGGACTTGGGAGTCAGAAGACTTGGATTCAAACCCTCAGTCTGCTGTTGATCACTTGCGTGACCATGGGTAAATCCACAACACCTCTCTGGGCCTCACTTTTTTGACCTGTAAAATTAAGGTTTCAGATTCTAATACCTGTAAGGTCCTGTACAGGTCTAAACCTCTGATTCTGTGATACAAACTAATGACTACCACCAAGGCATCCTAGAGCACTGCATACTTAAATGAAGGAACACTGAAAATAACACAAGGTAACTGCTCTATAATCTGAAAACATACCTTAGAACATGAAGAGGGTCAAGCCCACATCAAATGCATTTTGTAAAGCATTCCAGGTAAACAGGTACTTAATTCTTTCAGCATGTCTGTAAGTTTGATAACACTGAAGGCTCAACTTGGAGAGAGTTCATAGGTTCTAATTCAGATTTCCCTTTGAAGACAGGTAGTAAGGGCTGGTTTAAGAAAATCAAAGGAGTGCAACATGTGCCTTGAAATCCAATCCCTAGGCCTTTGAACAATGATCTATAATCAATTTGACCCCTCTCTTCTTTTTTAGTCTTTTACTAAGGAAGATAGTTTATTACAGATTGGATCCTGGTAAGGCCTGAACTGGTCAGGTACCAAAGGTTTCCTATTTGATTACAGAAGAAGGCACATTTTCCCCTACACATGGTCCATCCTCTATGAATGGGATTTAATTCCCTTAACAAGCATTATGAGGATAACTTATTTAGCCATTTCTTTAGTTACAGTGACATGTTTTTGGAGGAGTCTTAAAGGTAAATGAGTTATAACTCAACAAAGCCTCATTCCCAGATGACCTCATACCATGTCTTCAGTTGCTCTTGAATCTCTAGGCTGTATATACATAAGTATAAACATTAGGTGGTTTATCCGAAGTATCCCCTTTGTTAACAAAACTCCACTTTATCTCTAAATCCTGAATTTTTTGATTTTTCCACCAAGGATCAGAGGGTTCTTCCTCATCCCATCACAATCAACTTGACACCTGCAACTCTAAGGACTTGTTTTCTGCTTTTCCCCTTTCTATGGCTATTTGTGAACAAACAAAGGATCTCAACTTCTATTCAGCAATTTAATTTCTCTCGGTCTCAGTTTCCTCATCTATAAAAAGTAATGGTCACACTCCCTCCCTACTTCACTGAGCTGTGGTGTTGTAGAGATGAGATAATGAGAGTAAAGTGGTTTTGGAGTCTTCAAAGCACTTACTATATAAATGTAAGTTGTTATCTATCAGGAGTGATGATGAGTGTCACATGTCCTATTCTCTGCACATTCAATATTAATAACAGTGCTTTCCCAAACACTGTTTGCTCATTTTGAGTAAATTTTCATACTTTTAACTTTCCCAAATAAAATCTATTTTCTTTTCTCTCAGTGGCCTAGGACTACAAGTGAGTTTTCTACAAGACACAAATAATAACTTAAAAAAATTTAAAAAGACAAAACAATGAAAATAAAAGGATGTTTGAAAGGAAATACAAATCAAAGAAATTTATTTGTGTTGACAAAAATACAGAATAGAAAAGATAAAATAAAATAAAATAGAATGGGACCCATTCTTTTGATGTAATAGTAACAACATGTGAATACTCTCAATTCATAAGGACCTCCATTTGCACCAGTCTTGCATTTGTGTCTCCTGATGTCCTATAGGGGATCATCCCAGCAAACGTAATCAATGCTCGTGCTTGACTTCGGAGTTGCTATGAGAAAGAGGGGGGGAAAAAACCCTGGGAGTTAGTTTTCACACATGGCATTAATGTGTTATAGAGAGCTACCACCATGTTCTGAGCTGGTTAAGCATGGATAGCATTTATGTTCTTAGCTTATGGCTATCAATTCTGGTGTCCAGTAAATAAAGTTTAACTAGGTTGATGATTAGCTCTCTTAGATGAAAGAAGGATTATTTAGCAGTCAGGACTAGCTAAATTTGCCAAAGATGGAGGCCCCAAACTACTCACAAAGTAACAAGCCATACTCCTTAAAATACACCATTGCTTTAACACCACAGAGTAACTCTCTTCTGGTCAAATCTACTATTAATTTTATTCATCTCCTTCCTATAGGATTTTCATTTAGTTTCCAAAGTGAATGTAAACTATCTGTAACAAATGAGGTGATTTCTCATGGCTTTTTATCATTCCATCCCAGAAAGACAAGTCTGGGCTCTTTTTCCTTTCTATTCCTTTGCACTCTCTTTTCTCTATCCTTTTGTTCCTCCTCTCCCCTTTATAAGGGCCAAGCTTAGTACCTTCTTAGGGTACTCAGGGCAAGAGGCTGCTGTCTACGTTTTCGGAATAAAGCAGATGTTTATATGATATTCTCAGGAAAATATTACAGGGAAGATGAGACTGTTCTATTAGTTTAAATGTCAGTGCACCCATTAGCCATTAAAAACAGGGCAATGCTTACTCCATAAAAAGTAAAGTATAGAATATGGAACAAAGAAACTTAAGATAGTAACTTCTGTACAGAATAACAAATGGATTAAGTTTAGGGTGAACTGTAAATGTCCCATATAAATGAATGAATGATCCAGCAATCTATGGAAAGAGAAAAGAAAAACATTAATTGGAATAGAAAGGAAGACACTAAAAACATCCATTCTGGAATGGTAACAAGATGTAGAAAAAAAATTAAAAGCCTACAGATATGGAATGTTTACTACAATTAGTTGTTGAACACTGAGGAAGAAGAAATACTTCTGCTTGAAACTGAAGTAGAGGCAGGGGGCGGAGCCAAGATGGTGGAGTAGAAAGAGGCACGTTTACAAGCTCCGAACCCACAGCCCATAGATTTAATGTAAGAGTTCCCCAGAAGTTCTGGATCACTGAAAGGGGTGCAGAAACAGAGTGGAAGAGATTTCCGTTCCAGAGAGCCCTGGAGAGCTGTCCCCAGGGTCCGTCGCACCCCGGAAAGCGGACCCCACCCCAGCGCTGCCCTGGCCACGGCCCCAGAGAAGCTGATCCGAGCAGGCTTCAGGGACTGAACCTCTGGTGGCCGGGAAGGTCCCTCCGCCCACAGAAGCTACAGGTCAGTGAGAGACACGCTTGGGCTCACCAAGAGGGGAGCGGGGTGTCTCCGTGACTCGGGCCCCCTCGGGAGGAAGCAGCAGAGGCAGAGGTGGGGGCGGCGGCGGAGGCAGCAGCTGCAGCGGCGGCCGGGGACTCCCCCAGCAGCAGGCAGGATCTTCATTACTGAAAGTCTCTGCATAAACCCCCTGAGGGAGCTGAGCCTGGGAGAGGCCCTACCCCGACCCCAGCACCAGAACTAAAGCTCACATTGATTAGCAGCTGGGCCTGCCGCGGAAAGCCCATTTGAATCTCAGACCCCAAGCACTAGCTGGGCGGATCTAGGCGGGGGTGGACAGGAATCTCAGAAGTCAAGTAACTGGCTGGGAAAATGCCTAGAAAAGGGAAGAAAAATAAGACTATAGAGAGTTTATTCGAACAGATACAAATGATCCTGACTTTCGGATCTGACGAGGATGAGGACATATTCTTGCCATCAGGGTAAGACATGGAGGGCGGGGCCTCAGTACCCCAGACATCCCAGGGGGATGTCGGGTGGGCTCAGGCCTTAGAAGAGCTCAAAAAGGATTTTGAAAAGCAAGTTAGACAGGTGGAGGAAAAACTGGGAAGAGAAATGAGAGAGATGCAAGAAAAGTATGAAAAACAGGTCAATACCTTGGTAAAGGAGACCCAAAAAAATGCTGAAGAAAATAACACCTTGCAAAATAGGCTCACTCAATTGGCAAAAGAGGTTCAAAAAGCCAATGAGGAGAAGAATGCTTTCAAAAGCAGAATTAGCCAAATGGAAAAAGAGGTTCAAAAGCTCACTGAAGATAATAGTTCTCTCAAAATTACAATGGAACAGATGGAGTCTAATGACTTTACGAGAAACCAAGAAATCACCAAACAAAACCAAAAGAATGAAAAAATGGAAGAGAATGTGAAATATCTCATGAGAAAACAACTGACCTGGAAAATAGATCCAGGAGAGACAATTTAAAAATTATGGGACTACCTGAAAGTCATGATCAAAAAAAGAGCCTAGATATCATCTTCCATGAAATTATCAAGGAAAACTGCCCTGACATTCTAGAACCAGAGGGCAAAATAAGTATTGAAAGAATCCATCGATCACCACCTGAAAGAGATCCAAAAAGAGAAACTCCTAGGAACATTGTGGCCAAATTCCAGAACTCCCAGGTCAAGGAGAAAATCTTACAAGCAGCTAGAAAGAAACAACTCCAGTATTGTGGAAATAAAATCAGGATAACTCAAGATCTAGCAGCTTCTACATTAAGGGATTGAAGGGCGTGGAATAGGATATTCCAGAAGTCAAAGGAACTAGGACTCAAACCAAGAATCACCTACCCAGCTAAACTGAGTATAATACCTCAAAGGAAAATATGGTCTTTCAATGAAACAGAGGACTTTCAATCATTCTTGATGAAAAGACCAGAGTTGAAAAGAAAATCTGACTTTCAAACACAAGAATGAGAAGAAGCATGAAAAAGTAAACAGCAAAGAGAAGTCTTAAGGGACTTACCAGAAGTGAACTGTTTACATTCCTACATGGAAAGACAATATTTGTAACTCTTAAAACTTTTCAGTATCTGGGTAGTTGGTGGATCCATACACATACATGTACACACATGCACGCATACACACATGCACACACATATAGAGACAGAGAACACAGAGTGAATTGAATAGGATGGGACCATATCTTAAAAGAAATTAAGGTAAATGGTGAGAGAGAAATGTAGTGGGAGGAAAGAGGGTGAAATGGAATGGGGTAATTATATGTCATTTAAGAGGCAAGTAGGAGACTTTTTAGTGGAGGGAAAAAGAGGAGAGCTGAGAAAAAAACAAAAAAAAAACAATAAAAACCAAGAAGTTTACCGTCATCACATTTGACTAAAGGAAGGAATAAAATGCACACTCATTTTGGTATGAAAACCTATCTTACAGTATAGGAAAGTGGGGGAGAATTAGATAAGCAAGGTGGGGGATGATGGAAGGGAGGGCAAAGGGAGGAGGGAGCAATTTGAAGTCAACACTTGGGGAGGGACAAGATCAAAAGACAGAAGAGAAACAATGAGGGACAGGTTAGGATGGAGGGTAATTCAGTAAGTCTTACACAACACGACTATCAGGGAAGTCATTTGCAAAACTACACAGAAATGGCCTATATTGAATTGCCTGCCTTCCCAAAGGGAATGGGTGGGGAGGGAGGGATGGGGTGAATTTGGAACTCAAAGTTTTAGGAACAACTGTTTAGTATTGTTGTTGCTACTAGGAAAGAAGACATACAGTTAATGAGGAATAGAAAGTTATCTGGCCCTACAGGAGAAAAGAGAAAATGGAGACAAGAGAAGGGAGGGATGACAGAAGAGAGGGCAGATTGGAGATAGGGAAAATTAGATTGCTTGGGGTATTGGGGTAGGGGTAGGGGATAAAAGGGGAGAAAATTTGGAACCCAAAATTTTGTTAAAATGAATGTAAAAAGTTAAATAAACAAACAAACAAATAAATAAATAAATAAAAGAAAAAAGAAGAAAAAAAAGAGGAAAAAAAAAGAAACTGAAGTAGAGGGTGGTGGAGAGAATGGAGAGGTGAGAAGGTAACTGAAGGTAAGCTGCTCCAACAAGAAAATTTAAGATGCCAAAACAGTGTTCATTATTTGTTCTTTAAAGGCATACTAAAAATACGTGCACTCTATTTGCAAGATATAATTCAGGCTAAAGTTGAAGTTGGAGTGAAATGTGTTCCCAGTTGTTTCAATACAATACAAAATGTATTTGGCATCTGGCAAATGGATTACCTTATTAGATGGTACTTTCACTTTAAATTCAGATGGCCACTTACTGGGTAGGTAGTACCATCCTCAAAGCTATCTTTTGTAGTGGTAAAGGGGACATGTTTTGGCTTTTTTTTTTTTTAAAGTGCCCTAGGGCTACAGTCAATTTAACTGATTTTTAAATGTCGCATTTCAGATGTGAAAAAATGGTCTGGACTCATCTAGTAGCTAACTAATTTACATTCCCTTCTCCCTCTAAGTATTTCTACTCTCAAGCTCATTCAACTAAGAAAAGGGTCTTTAGGATAATCTCTTAAAAGTTGGTCAAGAATGATGTTAAGTTCAAATCAACATAAAATTAGATTTGGATAAAGATGTAGATAAGGTGGGTAACAAATGGTGGGATATGATATAAAACACATAGCCACACTTTTAGCTCCTGTTGCCTTTGACCTTGGCTTAAAGGAAAAGGGTTGCAGATGACTTCGGAAAAGCCTTATCCATTATGATCCCATGGACTTGAAACTTAAATGATGGGGTTTTTGGGTAATGTCCCCAGTGTTTTTAGAGATGAAAAATTTCCTATCATTAATTATATGTTTTGTTACTGAAAATCTGATACTATACAGAAATATTAAACAGCAAATATTTTAGAAAACAAATGGTTATGATTTTCAAAGAAGCTAAGTCTACTATTATTTTTGTTCAGTCCCACTCAGGTTTGAATATTATACAGCATGAGGAAACTTTTGTATAAAAGTTAAGTTGAAAAAAAGATGGATAAAATAATCTAATGCTTTCCATACTTTCCTAAAGTTTTACTCTGTCAAATACTTCATTCTTGCTAAACAAATAGGTTTGATTCAACTGTTCACATAAGAACATAAGCCACAACAGCTTGAAATGTTACTAGAGCTAAGACTATTCTACCACTGTAGTTTCCTTTCTATGAACTAGAACCTTACAAATCAGCATCAGAAGCCTGTTTAGGTGACCTGGAAGTTTGCAAATTAGCTTTATGGTTAGGGACAATATCTCTGCCAAAGTCCTACTCTGATGCCTTGTCATAATGTGGATATAAGGATGGGTAGGTGCTTCAATGGTCATGCTAATGGAATCCAAGCTCTTGTATATTCTTCTAAATTGGGAAAGGACTGACAAGAGACAATAAATGACAAATATTTTTAGTTACTGCAACTCTGAAGAACTATTTACTATGGTGCTGCAATTTGCATTGAGAAGGAAAATTCTCCTTAATGAACTTATGTTTCACTGAAATGTAAGTGCCTGAGATATGAGGTCTACACTTCTTATTTTTAAAATCAGGGCAGCTTTTTTCTCAATTTAAGAAGGTCCTTAAAAAAACCCCCCAAAAACAGCAGTTGATTCTCAGTGGGCATAAAATGGTTAACAACATTAATGAAAAGATTCATCCTACAGACTAGGTTAATTAGCATCCTTTACATATGTCAACTGTTGATGCTTAGAAATTAAAGGAAAACTGGAGTGTGCAGAACCTGCTACAATCATACACATTTATAGTAGAACCAGAAATGATTTTCTCAGAATCATTTCTGGAGGAAAATGGGATCTTACAGAATCTCTGTCTTCTATAACTCGTTGGGGTCTGGATGCTGAAGATGGACTTGTGCCTTTTAGTCTCTTAAACTGGGTGAACAAGATGTTCATGGTGGCAAGAAGCACTTCTGATAAGTTATGTCTGACCTGCATAAGAACAGAGAAACAAACTGAGGAAGGAAAAGAGCACACAGCATTCACTGTGGGAACATCCTCAACTAAGCAGTGTGCTCAAGGTGCACTGTCTGCAGACATATACCATCAATTAGAGGGTTATAACACCTTAAGAATAAGACACTAAACTAAGCTTCCTCCCATGAGAATAATCCACACTTAACAAGCATCAGACAGAATTATTAAATAGGTAAATTCTGTCTTTACTCTGGCTGCCATTTTTGCCCTTTTACCTCCAGTTGTGAAGGTAGTTTATTCTGACAAGAAAACAACACAATCTTCACTAATGCACTGACAGTTGTTACCCTGTGCCAGGAGTATTTGCATTTTTCTGGTCTTCTCATACACTTGAGTCTTTCTTTCTCAGGATACTTTCCTTCAATCGCATGTATCTTGTATGTACCTATTTATTTGCATCTTATCTCCCCCATTAGAGTGTAAGTTCTTTGAAAGCAAAGGTTTTTTTTGCTTTTCTTTGTATTCTCCAAGGTTGACATATAATAAATGCTTAATAAATACATGGTTCATTGACTGACTGAATGTGTGATCTTGAGCAAATCATTTAACTTCTCCTGGCCTAAGTTTCCTTATCTGTTTAGACTAGATGACCATTCTATCTTTAAATTCTCTACATTTGAGTCATTAATGGGGAATTTTTAGGAGACATGGTTGGGGACACTCATACCAAGGGAAGTGACTGCCTACTCTAGTAATATCATAGGCTGACCATGGCCCTGTCCATAAAAAAAGAACTGATCTTTTATGTATTTATTTTTGAAAAGGAAAGAAAGCTAGGATGGGGAAAGAATCACAAGAACTGTTTCCTATGTGTACTTAATTTGCACAAAATATTCTTTCAAAAGAACATAGCATAACTTGTGCATTTAAAACAGCACACAGCCAATTTTTCATACATTAGCCATAATAAGCAAAATAAACAAAGGTGCTAATGCTCTGCACAGTATTAGTAGTGTTCCTGCTAGCAAAAAGTCAATATTTACTTTCTGCATTCCTAAGACAATATTCCTGGGCTACAGAGGTACTTTAGGCCTATGGAAGAAATGACAATAAATTGCTTACTCTATTTCTGTCCCTCCTACTTGACTAGAATATCTTCAGGTGGCCAGAAATATGGTAACATTTGATTATAAGAAAAACAGTTCACCTTAATATGACTTGCAAAGTGCTTTACATATATTATCTCACCTGATTCTCTTAACAGCCCTGGGAGGCAGGTGATATAATTATCCCTGTTCGATAGATGAGGAAACTGAAGCTGAGAAACATGAAGGGATTTGCTCAGGATTACACAGCTAATAAGTGTCCAAGGCAAGCTTTCAATTTAGTCCTTCCTGACTCCATGACCTGAATCCCCTTCACTATGCCACCTTTAACACCAGAGTACTTAAATCAAACAGCTAATAACTTAAATCAAATCCAATTAGATTAACACTGATCTCATTTACTCTAGAATATGTACTATACATGATACTAATTTAATCAAAAAACAAATTTTAAATCAGAAGAAATGTCAGATGAGACAGAGAAGGGCTCACTTCATCACTGAAATTTCTGAAGGCAGCCACTCTTTCTTCCACACTTTCTTGATTCAGGGGCACAAGCTTCAGGCGATCAATTATCTGTGAAAAACAGAATGTGGATGAAACATTTTAACCATTTAATTTTATCCATGTTAAAAGTATGGAAATAATTCTAAAATGTACATAGTCTTCCTTTTCTTATTATTTTAGCTTACTGAAACAAAATAAAAATTTAATTTGGAGATTTAAAATTATTTCTTTTGATTATGAGACTGAAAAATATGAAATGTTTAAAAAAATTCCTGGATCCCATATTTGTCTCTTTTGATGTCCCAAATGTGATTTGGTAACATTTCCTTTGTTTTTACAAGGTGAACTGTTTTGAATTTTCAAGGGCATTTACTAATCTCTAAGTCAAACAAAGCCCCTCAAACTTACATCAAAGGCCCTGTCAATGTGACCACTATGATACTCGTCAAAAAATGTAATCAAGTCTAACAGAAGGTAGAACGTGGAGTCAACGAATTTGTTTGCACTTATTCCCTGAGCTCTGTACCTGAAAGACAAGAAAAATGTTTATAATTTTAGTGGAAAATAAGTAACAAAAAACTGTCTAACATAATTTAAATAGCAAAGAAACAATTAAGACTGTATGGTGAGAGTTTGATGATACATTTGGTTTGAACCCAACACATTTTTATGCATGGCTCTCCAAACAACAGCCACTGTTTCTGGTGATAAATTCTTAAGGAACAAAACATGCTCAGTTTGTTAAATGGTCCAAAAAGTCAGTGGAAGCTCTTGGGTGGACTCTCATTTCTTTTTTTTTCTCTAAAACATACATGGCTAAGGAGCAAATTTATTACCTAGCAAAACTTCATAAATATATTTCTCATTAGATCTAAACAAAAATAAAAATGAAACATTCTCTCTTAATTCAGGCAGCATGTATTTATTAAACAGCCAATTTATGGGGTACTTGAACAGGTGCTGTGGGGAATGACTCAAGTTAGAACATTAGACCCTCCTCTTCTGGAGTTTACATTTAAAATAAGTTAAGCCACAGTGAGAAAATGTTAAAAAGAGAAATGAAATAGCAAAGTGGTCTTCTACCCATGTATAAAAACCATGGTGCATCTGCACCTGAAACACTGGCTACCATACATCAGGGCAAATACTAGAAAAGCTCTAAACAGAGAAACTAAAAAAATTAAGTTGATAAAGAGACCACTGCCATAGGATAGGTTTATACATAATGAAAGACTAAACATATTAATAAGTCTTCAGTCTCAAATGACAAAGGAGTACAGGGTTATGACTGAAGTCTATAAAGAAAATACATAAGGTGAATATCCAATTCTGGAACATCAGAAGGATATTCCACATTTCCAAAATGAGATTGAAACTTCTGAGACTTAAATTTAGGGCATATAAAAATATTCCTACTTTACCCAACAGGGAATATACTAATGGAACTCTATTCCACAGCACGATATAGACTGAAAATAAAATCAAGTTTAAAAAAGATTTAGATATGTTCACAGATGACAAAATACAGAATTTTTGAGGTAACAGGGACCTTATAGTTCATCTAGTCCCAATTTTTTTGTGTTATTAGACTAGGGAACCAGGGGAACTAGGGTTATTTTATGAGACTGACCTTGTGCAATAATTTTTATGTTCCTTAATATGGAAACTATAAGCATAATGCCTGAAAATAAAATTTAGACAAGGACAATTAAATATCAAAATACCTCTTAAATATAATACTTTTGCCTCTAAAAGGAAATCCATGACAATCTGATGCCACTTAGGGACACTAGACCTTCACAATATATGAATATATTATTATATATTGCTATATGTCTGAGTTCACTTAAGATCCAGTAGCTATAATCAGAGCCCTGTCTGTATGACCAATCTTGGGAAGATTTTCCGGGGGCTAAGAATACAGTTTGGACCCAACAAGTATGAATCACCCTCAAACAAGTAGGTTTTGCTTTGGGACTATAGTCATGTCCCAGACCAAGTGCTGAACCAAGCAGAAGAGGCTGCAGAACTCTCAAGGACAATTTAATTGAGTCCACTTTGGAAGGCAAAGGAGTGAACTGCTATTAAGACATGTCATACACACACACACACACACACACACACACACACACATACATACATACATAGCAGAGTTTAATTGCAGCTCATTCCAACAAGAGCATGAGGTTGGGTATTTCTTAACATACTTTCTTGATAGTATACCCACAATATGGAAGAAGTCATAGGAAGTAAGACATTAGATTTGATCATGTCCCAGCCAGTTGGAAGGACAACTTAACAGACAACTACAAGAGCCAAAACTAAAAGAAGTATCAAGAATAAATCATTCAATGTCAAAGCAATTAGTTCTTCTTCATATCTTAATCTAGTTTTTTTCCAAGCCAATTCAACTCAATCTAATTACAACACTCTCCCTTTCCTAAATTACTACTTTCTGTCTAAGACAGAGAGACAGACAGATACAAACACATACATGTACATACATATACATACAACTCTTCATACTACAAGGGTAGTATTTTAATTGAGAAAGTCAAGGAGAGGCTCCAGCTTTGGAGTTTTCTGCATTAAGTGTGATGGAATGATACCAAAGACATATTTAAAAATCCTGAAAAACCAAATTACCTATTACAAGTACTACAGAAAAAATCTCTGCTAGACACTCACATCAGTGCAAGATCCAAAGTTTACTCCCAATAGTCAGTGAAGATGACAAATTTATCTGGTTAAAACTTGTATAGTTTTCATGTTTGGAATTAAAAAGATGAGATGCCCAGTCAAAATAAGAGGTATACTCTATGAAAACACTGTTTCTTAAGTAGTTTTAAATTCTGGCAAATGCAAGGTGCTTTTGTCAATTATTCGATACAGGTTGAATCTTAGGTCAAGAACTTTTGTAACAAAGAAAGTTCTACTATAATAGAAATATTTCCAAGTTCTAGTCATTGGATCTTTTTCAGGGTGGGGGTGGGTCAATAGATAATACAGCACAACTCCAGTGAAAGAAGGAGACAAGAAAAGGTACAAGAGAATTAATACAAAGAGTGTGTATAGTAAAATGTCAGCAATGTTAAAACTGAGAATAAGCTCAAACTGGCAAGGGATGACAATGCTAACAAAGATGATTTGAGGGGATCAGGGAGTTTGGTTGCTTTGGTGAAAGGAAAGGGATCAAAGAAGGGATAGTAGTTATCCATATGTGGAAAAAGGACAATAATAATCTACAGTGGAGGCTTGATTTAAAAAAATATTTTTGGCTTCTGTTTTCTCATGTATCTTCTTTGGGGTAAATCTTGATTATTATCATTTCACAATATTTAGCTTCAATTGTTTTGCTTGTTCTTTCTATTTATTTTGGTTATTGTTAATGTTCCTTTCCTGGTTTTGTTTACTATGCATCAGTTGATGTAGCTTCCCTGCCTTTATCATATTCATTATTTTGTATGACACAATATTCCATTATATTCACATACCAAACTTGTTTGTTGCTATTCAGTTGTGTCCAACTCCACATGACCCCATGGAAATGCTGAAGGGCTCATGAGTGAAAAGTCTGAGAAGCCCTGCTCTAAATCACTACTAATAGAGAAATGCAATTTAAAACAACTCTGGGCTATGACCCCACAATTAACAGACTAATATGACAGAAAAGGAAAACGATAAATGTTAGTGGAGCTGTGAACTGGTCCAACCATTGTGTAAACTAATTTACAACTATGCCCACAAGGATATTAAATCGTGCATATCCTTTCACCCAGCGATACCATTATTAAAAGTATATCCCAAAGAAGATCAAAAAAGAGGAAAAGAATGTATATGTACAAAAAATATACACAGCAGCTCTTTTTGTGGTGGCAAAGAACTGGAATCTGATAGAACACTCATCAATTGGTATATTGATGGTATACAAACGAACAAGTTATGGTATATTAATGTGTTGTAAGAAATCATAAAAGGAGTGGTTTCAGGAAAACCTGAAAAGACTTGTATGAACTGATGCAAAGTAAAATAAGCAGAGTTAGGAGAATAATTTATATAATAATAACAATATTATCAACTTTGAAAGACTTAGGAAGAATGGTCAACACAATGACCAGTCACAATTCCAAAAGACTAATTGTGAAACATGCTACCTCCAGGTCAAGAGCTAATGGACTTGAGTATAGACTGACGCATATTTTCTTTTGGACACAGCTAATGTAGGAATGTATTTTGCATGACTATATGTATCTGAAATGAGATATTTGTCTTGCCTTCTCAATAAGGTGAGGGAGTAACAAGGAGGAAGAGAACTTAGAAGTGAAAAATCAAACTGAATAAAAAATAAAAAGAAAGTCAGCCTAGGAGAGAGAGAAAATTGTCAGCAATAGCATTCTGAAGACATAAAAAGGAAAACTATTCAATGAGGAAGAAAAACTGGAGATGTCTGAAATTAAACAACCAATTTCAATTTTTAAAATATTATGTACACAAGATGGGCAGAGAAGGTACACAAGGGTAGAGAAGAGAGGATGAATCTAAGATCATGGTACAGTCCTTTAAAAATAGCGTTGGGAGTACTAAAACTCAGAGTGAGCAAAAGATGGATTAGGAAGTGAAGGACAGTTAACAAAGATGTAAAAAATAATCTGTATTGAGGGAAAGCAGAGGATCAAAGAAGAGATAGGCCTTTTTTTGGGTGTTTGCTCCTGTTTTCTCTGCCAAGAAGAATGACTGGTACAGAAATGACAGAACAGAAATGGCTAATATTGAGTTGATCCTCAAGATAAAGACAGAAGAAAGTAAGACAGCACCTAGCTGCTTTTTATGAGTTCAAATCACCTAGCAGATGAGCTAGCTAGAGCCTTAGGTACTGGAAAAAAAAAAAAAAAAGCAGAAGGGGTTGTTGAGCCACTGTCAGAAATATCTGAAAGGCAGTAGAAAATAGTAGAGATTCTGAAGGACCAGAGGAAAGCAAATGTTCTGATTCTTTTTTTAAAAAGAAAAAGAGTTCACAAAGTTATAGGCCTGTAAGTTTGACTTCAATTCATGGTAAAATTTTAGAATAGATTAAAAAGATGGTTAATGAACCTCCAGAAAAAAGAAAGTAGTGACCACAAAAAGTCAGCATGGCTTCCTCAAGAAGCCAAGTTAGCCAAGTCAACCTTTTAACCTTACTTTCTTTTTTGATAGGCTTCCTAAACAGGAATGATACTGATGTAGTTTTACCCAGATTTTAGTTAAAAATTTTAGAAATTATGTCAAAAGATGTAGACTAGAAGATAGCTTAGAATGACTGGACTCAAATGATTCAATGTCAACTTGGCAAGAGACCTCCATTGGAGTGCCCCAGGAATCTGTGGTTGGTCCCGTATTGTTTAATATTTTTTTATAAATAATTTATAAATATTTTAAATGTTTTATAAATAATTTTGATAAAAGCAGCGATGGTATGCCCAATCAAATCTGCACATGAAACAAATGCTGGGACACAAAGGCTGAATCAAGATTCAAAAAGATCTTGACAGACTAGAACATTGGGCTAAATTTAATGAGATGAAATGCAATAGAAAAATAAAGTCTTACACTTGTGTTAAAAAAAATTAACTTCTTAAGTATAAGATGGTAAAGGTACATTTAGTCAGTAGTTTTTCTGAAAAAAAAGATCTGGGAGTTCACTGAATTATAAGCTCAATATGTCAGTAGTATAATGTGGTAGCCAAAAAAAACTAAAGAAGTCTTCTATAGCATTAAGAGAGGCATAACTTCCAGGAATAAGGAGGTAACAGTAACTTAGTGTTATACTCGTCAGACCACATATTGAGTACTGTGTTCAGTTCCAGACGCCAGAGTTTAAGGAGGACACAGAAAAAGATTTTCAAAGGCCTTGAGGCCATGTTATCTAAGGAGCAGCTGAGGAAAGTGGGGATGGTCGTTAGCCTACAGAGAGAATACTCAGAAGAGACATCATAACTGTTTTTAACCATCTGAAAGGTTATCATGGACAAGTTCTGTTGATACCAGAACCAGAAGCAATAGGGAGAAGTTGCAGAGAGGCAAATTTAGGCTTGCTGTTAGGAAAAATTTCTTAATTAGAGCTGTTCAAAAATGGAATGAGCTCCCTTGAAATATAGTGGACTCTGTCTCACTACAGGTCTTCAAGTAGTGGTTGGATAGCCACTGGTTAGGCATATTATGTAGAGATTCCTTTCAGATAAGGACTGGACTAGAAGACTGCCAAATTCCTTTCCCAAGTCTAAAATTGTGTGATTCTATGAAAGGTGGCAATTGAGAAAAAAAAAAAACTGTCTTTAAAAGAGTATCAAAAATTCTTGTAGATCTGGTTCTCAGTTGTGCCAAATTTGTAAACTTGCAAAGACTTGGTGCCCTTTGTGTCACATCAAGGACTCAGATTACTGCTAATTACATTTTTGTTGTTCCAAACCAATCAATGCAAGATCGAGAAAATGACCTTTGAGCTTTGAAGACTTGGGCTAGAACAGTAGGACTCTTCTAGTCATTTATTTAGAACTTAGCCCAGAATTATAGTAGAGAGCAACAGACTAGAAGTCAGCTTCAAGTCCCAGGTCAGCTATCAGTTGCCAAGTTATACTGGATAAGTCATTTCATCTCTGAAAGTCTGTTTCCTCACTTGTGAAATAAGTACTACTTATCAGAAAGACAGCAGGGGAAAGTGAAGAGAAAATCGCATTTGGATTAGGAAATCCTGTGTTTGAGTCCCACACAGTCCTAGTTGTACATTAGGTAAAAGTGAGCTATTATTACTGTTGTTATAATTATTGTTACTTATCATCAGTCTACTGTGAGGAAAGTGCTTTGTGTAATATAAAGTGATATCCTAAGCTGCTATCATCATCACCACCCCCACCACCCGCACCACCACCCGCACCATGACCACCACCACCACCACCATTATTTGTGCTATTGTTTATTACCGTTCTGCAATGGAAAGCGCCATGTTCTTCAGCCTTTCTTTATTGGACTGAGGAGTACTGATCTGGGGAACAACTGGACTGAGCAATTTGTTCATCAGCTCTAGAACTTTGTCTGCATTCTGCCAAATATAAATTTTTAAAAAGAGATCCCAAAAAAAGCATTCTGTGTAACCAAAAATGCACATAATGGATTTATAAGAATCTACCTCAGTATACTGTTACCCCCACCCTTAATTCATTCCCTCTTGAATTACCAGATAGAATTTAAACCTTAAAATTTACATTTAGCCATTGAGTCATCATCATATGTATTCATATGGAACTATTTCTCTCACATTCCTACAAAGCCTCTTTTTGTTATTATATATCATGTACTGAGTGCCCCATTTTAGCTGCTACACAGAAAGTAAGAGCTCGCCATATTTCTCACTGAGAAACTTCACAATCTAAATATGACAAATATTTAACTTGCTGCCAAATGATACTACTATTAGATGCTTGAAGGACATACTTTCAATAACTTGCTCTGTCAACTGGAAACATCTTATGGGCAAAACCAATTCTGTAAAATGGGAATTTCACCATGATTGGGATCATTAACTGCCTAAGCACCAGGAGAAAACAGCTCAATGGAGAGAAAGCATTAACACTCTGGTGATGATACAATTCCTAAAAGATCAACATAATAGCCTAGTGAAAATGTTTGTGCATCTTATTCCAAAAGGGCAATAGTTAGTTGCATTAAGTGAAAAGAAAAGAAGACATTTTTTACCTTTGCAAGGTCATAAAGTTTGGCAGCTTCTTCAAATAAGCCTTTATTTTCTGCCACCGAAGCAACTTTGTTGATAATGGGCTTTGTGTCACTAGTAAACTTATCTATAACTCCAGGCTGACGAGAAAAATAGGGGAGGGAAAGCTATTATTTTCACACAGAAATCTGGGATAAGAAAAATTAGACTAAAAATGTTTTACCCATGGTAATGAATACAGTTTGGTTACACTGAAGAGTATAGATTTCTACAGGAATACATGCTGGAGGCCACATTAAAAATAAGAAAGGTGTTTATGAAAAAATACTGTAATCTAAGTAGATAAAACTGATTAAATAGCACACAGAAGCCAGCGGCAAAACATTAGTGGTTCCTAGTATTTCAAAATGACCCAGATAGCAGGTAAAAAGTACCTGCTAATGCCAGGAACCTGAAGGAACAAAGGAAATCAAAACATTTAGGAGAGTGATCTCTCAATGACTTTGAATTTGCTTTTATAAAACAAATAGCAAATGAAATTTGGTGCTGAAAAATCAGTGCATCCACATAAACAACCAAATATGATTATAGAAAAGGCCTCAGGAAAGGTATCACTTAAGTCTCTGCTAGAAAAGATTTTTCTAGAAAATTTAAGTTGATCCCAAATCAATGTCAGTATTGTAGTAAAGATTACATCAAAAAACTTTGTTCCTCTATTCCCTTTGGATAAATATGACAGCTTGTTTATCTGTATTAATATTAAGCTAGATCTTGGCATCTGAATAAATGAGTTAGGAATCTATAAAACTTACTGATTTATTTTTTTCTGGATGAGAATGAATTTTTGAGCTTTCTAAGATCTTTTTATGAAAGAAAAATTTAAAAAGAAAGCTAAACTTTCACGTTTGGAAGACCAGGTACTGATATATCCAATCTCTTCTTTCAGCATGTTTCCTAGTCAAAATCTTCTCATCTCCAAAAATTGCAGGTGTGAAGAGATTAAAAGTGTCCTACTCACTTCAAAAGAATATTATAAAGGTGAATCTGTATGAATATAAAAGTATGTATATCAAGGGTCATCATTTTGAGCCTGTTACTTTTTGCTCAATCCTTTTCTTTGCTTCTGCTTGACATCTGAGATACTGAGTAGGTTTAGAAACTAAACTGTCTTTCAAATATATATCTTTGACAATTGTTTAAAAATCAGAAGGATTTTTTTTTACTCGCTCACCTTTCTACTTCCATCATTCTCCAATTTCCCAAGAATCATATCAAACTAGAGGAACAAACAAAAAAATAATGTAAACAATCCAATCCATTTGATAACAGTATTTTTATTTGAAGAGGAAAATGTCCAAAATACCATAACTAAATTCTATGTCATCACTATTTGAAGGCAACAGTAAATTTCACTGTCAAGGACATTCTGGAGGGAATTCATATAGGGTTTGATTTAAATGACCTCAAGGTCCTTTCCAACTCTCATACTCTATGATTCAAATGAAATATAAACAAAAAATTACTTCATGTGCATCATATGTATTATGTCAATTATATGGAAGTATAAAACACACATATGCTACCATGTTCTTGAACATAATGGAAAAAAACGCTCATACCTCTCGACTTTCTATTACAAGTTCACTAACACAGCGCAAAAACATGTTTTCTCCTTGACTATCTTTTTCATCTCTGTAAGAGAACAAATATAAACAACATTCTTAAAATTCATGCTTAATAAATTTGAAGGTTTTCATAGTTATTCAAAGAACTATGGAAAATGACTGCTCAATTTCTTACCTGAGAAAGTAAAAGTATTGTAATGCTTCTCTTGGGTCTGTTGACTCAAATTTTCGGGTATAGAGCATTAAAAGGCGAACAAAATTAAGACGCCTTATACAAGGAGGGTCACCAGCCTCATGACTTACTATAAGAAACAAAAAAAGGTCAAATCATATTCCTGAATAAATGTCTATATAGAACCATAGAGTCACATAAATGGAAACTAAGGTTCAATGGATCAAATACTTTTTGAAATAAAATCCAAATAAAATGCAATAAAATCCAAAGATACTCAACTTCAAGGTCAGTCAACATTTTTGGGACTGATCTTTGCCCTGTTACTGAGCTTGCTCCTGGGTGACTTTAATTCCTTGCTCAGTATCTTGGCAAACTTGAATACTGGAAGCTAAGTCAATGATAAGCTTTTCTATGTGTCTGCTTAATTCTGTGTTTTCTTTCTTTCAAGTGGAAAGTCAGAAAAAAACATGTACTTCTTGACTATAAGAGACTTTTTAGAAAATAAACTGACATGGAGTTTTAAAAAGGGGAATCAGGATTCCAGTTTCTTTTTGGTATAAAATGGGGATAACAGAATATTTTGGTAGTAAAAATCATGATGTGCTATACTTCATATATGAAGACGATTCAAGTTTTAAGTTACTTTTCCAACAATGGTAAGAGGCTGTATGAACTACCTAGAGTCCTTCATCTCCACATGCTACACTCTGGACACAGACAGTATGGATAAGATATGTCTAACCTGGGTTTGTCTGAAGTCACTGAAACAGTGGCTGGCTCATAAAGGAAGAAGGTCATGACCTCATTAGCACTGTTCCCTGACTGACACAGAATTTGTCCACAAGTATTACAGTGCCTACTATGTGCCATGTGCCACAGCTGATAGGCATTCCAGGACCTACAAAGGTATTTCAGGCATGGCCCTTGCTCACAAAGGGTTTGTAGACTAGAAGGTAAGATGAAGTATACACAGATAAACAATTCACATCACAGTGTGGTACATATATAAGAAGAGCACAAACCACTATATTTAGTGGTACTAATATGTAAAAACGTTTGTAAGAATGAAATGTTATATGAATGGAAACACCCAAATTAAAATCATCCAAGGGACCCATTGGGAATATAGCTACTTCAAACTGATTTTTATTTCCCATTTCCATAAAAAAGAGAGGGTGATGCAGTGATACTCTAGTTAGTGACATCAATGGGGTTTAACAATGATCCAGTAGCTGCTTTTCTTTCCTTCACATCCCACTGCAATGGTACTTACAGAGCTGTGCACTCTGGCCAGATGATTTCAACAGAAGCTTTAGCTCAAAAAGCACCAGTGCTACATGAACAGCATGGCAGCGTAGGCGCTCCACACGGAAAAGAAAAGCAATTGCAGCTTCAAACTGTGCTGTCAGGAAGAGCACTTGGAAGTAGAGAAAAGGCTGCTGGTTGACAGCAAAGTGGGATTCCCCTGGAAACACATGAAGTTAGAATCAGTCTTAAAGAAGTTACTTATTCAAAGACTCTTACCTCACATCACTGCAAATAATTACGAAAAAGTGTTCTAATTCAATTTGCTGGAGAATACTTTACTTTTAACAAGATGGCCTAGCTACAATGAGTTGGTGAGCTGGGATAGTAACAGTGTTTTTTGTACCTGAGGAAATGACAAGCAAATGGGGCTGGCATTAGAGTTGCAGAAACCATGCATGAAGCACAGAGAAAAACTCCCCCCTCCTGACATGCCTTCCAAACACCTCCAAAAGGAATCATGCATCTTTTCTTGCCTAACAAGGCCTGCTCAGCAAAGAAAGAAGGGAAAGGTTCAAAGAGGCCTCAGTGCAACCTTTAGATTCATTCCGGGCAGAGCTCTCAAGTTGTGAGTGAGATTTAGGAGAAAAGACCACTTAAGTGCACTCTATATATTGTCCAATAAGTAGTACCATGACAAATGTAGCTCAGAAAAGTAATCACTCACTTGGGATATAAGAGTCTTACTATGTGGCTACTAGTCAACAGAACGTCACTCATATTATAATTACAGAGTTAGGTACTTGAGGCCTCTGAAAGTGACCAGGAAGTCTACTGAACTTGGGAGGCATAATGTTTTCAGACTTCAAAAGTTCACCTACTGAAAATATGGAAAATGCTCAGGAAAGCAGTAAAGTGTGTTCAAAAAAGACTCTTACCATAGTCTTCTAACAACTGCTTCTGGAACTGTGATAAAGTGAGCCTGTCTTGTGGAGAGCTGGTGCCATCATCTTCAAAACATACTTGATTCAACTAAATCCCCAAAAGAAACACACACATTTTTATAACCTTCTTCTCAAACCAGGGCATAACATAGAGAATGGATATTATGCAATTGTGAATATACTGGAAAACTGGTCATGGCTACAATGGTTGTAGTCAGTCAGGAGTTCTGCCGTGAAAAATGAACCAGGAGACAAATTTGCTGTCCCTGTTTACCATGCACACCATAGCTTTCTGATTATCTCGCTGCCTGCCCCCTTCTCCACCCTCCCCCATCAAGGAGCTAAATGTCTCAGAGGCACAAAGTAGACACACAGCAACCTGCCTTTAACCAAAGGTAATCTTCTGTTTTGTCGGCCACTTCACTCTGATTATCAGTGACATCGCATCTGCCAAGGATACAATAAACGGCTCTTTTGTAAGGGTCAGTGTTGTTTCTAAGGGCACGTCGATAATGGAGACGAAGTTTATTTTCAGTGGCAGGGGACAATCTAAAGATTTAAAAATAGACAAACTCATATAAATTTATGAGAAAATGCCAGACAGTATTTGAGAACAACCAAATAAATTCAACTTGAGTATTTCAACAAGAATAAAGCAGGACTTTTGAGAAACTAAAAGAATATTCAAATAGAACTTTTCACATGGCTATCTAATGAAAACCTCTGAGATAATGCTTTTAGGCTCCCACAAATGTACAAACTCGTGGAGTCCTATAAAGGTGTGCATTTTACATTAAGGAAGCATAATTTCTTGTTCATCTTTTCAAAGTGGAAACAGTTTTAATTATGTGACTGGTGATGGTCTACATATTTGCTGTCCCAGGACTAGCCTTGCTAAAGTTGGTTGTCACTAAAAGCCAGGCTGGGCATGACATAACACATTGGACAACCACAACAAAAATCACAGCAATTTGTCAAATGGTCTTCCAAGTCAGGGAGGGGATGCAATCTGCATTGGTCTACTGAGTACTCAGACCCGTAAATCACAAATCCTTGTGGCCTGCAATATTCAGATGAACAAGACTTTAGTAAGAATCTGTGTTACAGCAGGCTCTGAGCTAGCTGACGGGGAAACAAAGGAAAAAAAATCAAACTTCTTGCTCTCACAGAGGCAACATTCTTTGGTAGGTAGGTACTAATAATACACCAAACTCTAATACCAAAATTCAGCATTTAACAAATATCTGTTGAACTGATTTGACAAACAGAAGCACTATTGAACACTACTTATCATCTAGTGTTATAACCAGATTTAACATTCTCAATTACTATTTTATACATGTTCAATAATTTTTTTTTTTAAACAGACGCTTATTTCTAGGCACATATAGGCAAAGGAGGCTACCGTCACAACTAGGACTTTCTACTTCTACAACTAATTCTCTAGATATCCTTCATCTCATTCAACATACCTTCTATCCTTGCTGTGCATATATTCTTGGAACCAAGTTTTAAATTCTCCTAGCTGATGCTGAGCCCGATTAACCACTTGTGAAGCTGCAACTAAATCCCCACAGCGCATGCAGTAATAAATTAATGCCCAAACAGGATGTCCTTCCACTTCTCCATCCTAATAAAGGAAAATATTTTGAAAACAAAAACTCACAAAACATTTAGTTGGTTAAGAAGCATTTCTTATGTATAGGATATAGTCTAATTGGGAAGATCCAACCTTGTCATCTTTCTATTTATAAATAAAACTCTGTTAACTGGACTTAATTTTTTTTTTCTGTGTTAAAAGCAGAACAATCAAATTCTCTGAAGTTCATTCACCAATACCTGGATTTGAGGTCTGACCTAAACACTCAAAGTTTGTGACCACAACTTGTTTTCAGCTTCAGTTTCCTCATCTCTGAAATGAAGACCCACTACTTGCACTATCAATTCAATGGGTAGATAGATTCAAACAAAAGGCTTTTCAAAGCACAGTGCCCACTGTGAGTTATTAGTAAAGCTTATTCTTTATAGCATTATTTAAACTCATAAAACAGATGGCCCTGTGCCAACAGCCTATGGATTATTTCTTTCTTTAAAAAAAAATTTATTGAGGACATTTGTTTTCCTATCACTGTCATTCCTAGAAATCCCCCCACCTATCTGCAGTTTGGACCCCCCCCCCCCAAATCCTCAATGTAATATAGTAATTAAGGCAAAAGGACCAAAGTGAGATCTGCCAATGCATAAAACATCCTGCCCTTTAAAGTTCCCCACCTCTCTGTTATGACGAGGAGGAATGGTGTTTTTTAGGGTCCTCTCTGGTGTTTCAGTTACTCAGTTAATCTTTTCATACACACTGTAGCAGTCATTAAGTATACTGTTCTTTTGGTTCTGTTATTATCCTCTACACCAATTCATATAAATCTTCCCATATTTTTCTGAATTACTTATATTCATCATTTTTACTGCACTAAAATATTTCATTACATTCACTTACTAATGTTTTTTGGCCATTCTCCAATTAATGGACACTCATTTTGTTTCTAGTTCTTTGCTACTACAGAAAGTGCTGCTATGAACATTTTGGTATATATTAAACCTTTACTTCTATGTTTGGCCTCCTTGGGGAGAAATACTCAGTGGTATCACTGAGTCAAAGGGTATCAGTAAGTTTAATTGCTTTGGGGGTATAATTCCAAATGAATACCCAGGTTCTTCAATTGCTCTGATATTATGTAAGGCTGGAATAAAGTAATTGTATGTTCTTTTTGAAGAGTCATATGACTACCAACTTGGGAAAATCAGGCAGAGAACTAAAGTGACAAAGAGTAGCACAGAGAGAGACAGGGAGGGAAGGAAGGAGGTGAGAGAGAGAGAGAGAGAGACAGAGAGAGACAGAGAGAGAACTGGTACATTACAACACCTCTAGGCCTAGGCTTGATAACTGACGATTGAGGGGAAGAGATCTGGCATGTGCTAACAGACAAATCCAAGGCTATTAGGAGAGGGGAACTGACAAGAAGTACTACTGCTGAATCATGAAAAGGTGGAATGTATGGCTGGTTAAATCAACTGGTAATCTCCAGCATTGCATATACTTCTGGCCACATATTCCTCACTGGAAATGGAGTCAGAAGACTTGGGTTCTACTACTGGCATTCTGCACAAAGTATTGCCTAATTTTTTAAGGTCTCATTTTCTTCAGTGGTAATATGGGAGGTAGGGAGAGGAGAAGAGCTTGAGTTAAATGCTTTTAATATTCTTTCCAGATCTAAAATCTTACGCTGAACTACAGTGGGGATTACAACCATCCAGTTGATAACCACTGCATTCTGGGCTAATCTTTTTTTTTTTTTTTTCCAGCTTTGGGGTGGTGTGGTGAAATATGAACATTTTGTGGAATAATTTCAGTCTATGTCAAATCTAAAATTCCAAACTTTGATGGAATGTGTAAGATAGAGAGAAGTATGAACTTCTTGGGTGTTTTAGGAGGTCTAATGCCTAGATTAACTTTTTAAGAAAATCAACTTAAATGAATAACTGTTTTATGAAAAAGTTAAATATGTCAAAATATATTCTGTGAACTTTAAGACAGGTTTTTAAAACAACTTCTTTCCCTAAAACAGCAGGTATTCACTTGTTTTCCTCTTCAGTCTTACCAAGGTAACAACAGAAAAGAAAAATACAGGTTATCATATAATACAGTTTAAATAAAGTCATTAGAAGATGCTAGGGTAAGGAAGGAAAAAAAAAATAAATTTAAGGTACCTGAAGTCCTGGAAGAGGTGCTGGGAGTTTGATATTAAGAAAACTTCGAACCAGTTGGTAAGTTCCAGGTACACCACCCAACTGGGCTTGATGAAGATTTCCGAAAACAGTAACAAGTGTGTAATTTTTGTAACTAGGAAAAAGTCATTAAAACAGCCCAAAGTTAAAGATATTTCTTTTAAAAAAGTATGTTAAATAATGAAATGTCACTGAAGATATGACACCATCAGAGACGATGGATCCCAGGGGGAGGGGAATGATACAATTGCTGCCTTTAAATGCTTAAAGATAGAATATAATTGTTCTATGTTGCTCCAAAGGGTAGAACTAAGACAAATTAAAATAATAAGATAGATTGTGGCTCAAAATAAGGAAGAATTTCTAAAATCAGAACTGTCCAATATGAAATGGGTTGCATTATAAAATAAAGAACTCTCTCTCTTCCAACCAATGAAAATACTTAGACAAAGGTTGAAAGGCCACTTTCATAGCAATGATATAGATAATATATATATATATATATCTAGATCATATAGCAATGATATAGAAAAGATTTTTATTCTGGTAGAAGGTTTAACTGGATGATTTCTAGAATTCTTTCTTATACTGAAATTCTAGGATACCCCCAGGTACTTTGCAGAGGATCAATGTTGAAGAAAATACTTAAATTTTGGGGTAATAAATAGCATATAGCTAGTCACTGGAAAACACGATCAAAAAAATCTACTTTGCCATCTACTGCAAAAAACAATTTCACAAATTTATATTCATACTATTGTCATTTTAGGTATTTAATTTTAAAGTATTATTATGCTAAATAAGTCATTTAGCCTTGATTAGTTCTGCAAAGGTTATAAAGAAGTAAGAATAAATTCCTTACAAGACCGCAATCAAAGATCTAACTAGGTAAAACAAGATACAGTTTTTGTGAATGGACAGTTCCCAGGTATCTTCAAGAAGTTCAACTAAAGAGATTAATAAAGAAAAGGGGAGAAACAAACCAAGGGAATGAGAAATAGGATCTCATTATTAAAGCTACAGAAATAGACTGGTACCATTTTAGAAACTTTTAGGCAAATAGTAGAGATGTGATGAGAGAATCGCAGTACAAATCATAAAGGGCTTGTATTCTATGTAAAAGAGCAGAGTCAGAGTGGCCAGATGCTTCACCAAACACACCGAGAGACTCCCTGAAAGGATTTTTCAAGTCCTGTATACAAGCCTATAGTACCATCATTTGCAAGTTCACAGAAAACAAATACTCTGAGTACCCAGTAAGGTATGTGTGACTCAAAGATAAATATATTATAACACTTGAAATTTAACTTAATTTGAATCCCCACCCTGGTCCTCCTCCGTTCAAACCTTGCTTATATATTGAATCTGTCACTATGGGAAGGGTCTTTTTAATAGTTATACATTTTAGATAGCAAAATAGTATGGAATCAATCAAAACAGACAATTGTTAGCCATTATTACTGTGCTAAGCATTGTAGGGGAAAAGAGAAGAAATACACATAAAACAAACTGGTATTTCAAAAAAAGTTCAACTATAGCTTAATGAAGGATTTTGGACTGAAGTTTAAACCTTTTGTAACACAAAAAGCCATACAGAATTTTAGATAAATTTGCTAAATGCAGCACTGCACTCCAGAATATAGCTATTTTATCTAAAGCACTAGGTGTGTTTATCCTATTTATCTATGGCATAACAAATAAATTATTAGTTTTAAAAATAAGCTATAATGGCTCTGATTTAGTGCACAGCTCTACACAAGAAAAGATTATGACTTCTTAATAGGATATATTTTATATAGAGTTGATGCACTGAAAACAATATTATAAGGTAGCAGCCACCAGTCTACATGGCTTGGTGGCAAAGTGTGGCAATTTTGCAAGGACATTCAACTCAGCAGCCTCCTCTTCTTGAGCCAGCAGGGAGAAGCACAGTGCTCTCTCTCTGAAATAAAGAGGATTTGTTGCAACACTTATGGCAACCCCTGCTGGCTAATTCAGAGCTGAAATGAATGTCCTCAATGAGGGATGAATGACACAACCTCCCATTAATGGAGTGGACAATTGTAAAGGGACAAAAGCACAACCGTAATCCCCCAAATGACTGACTCAAGTTGCTGTGGAGGTGGCACAGAAACCTTAGTGCAAACCACTGGCATTAACAGCAGGGAAGATATCAGCACATCAAATGTGGAGCGTCGACTCACAGGGATTAACTGGATGTAGCCAAAAGGAAAATTAAGATTAAAGAGGAATTTAATAGGGGTACACAGGCCTGTCGATGGTTTGAAGGCAGTAAAATTGCTGGGGTTAGCAGTCTAATTAAAATGCTGTAAGAGCACAAGCAGGCATAAAGAGGGCAGGTGGAACCATACTAGGAAATGGGACTTTGATCAAAGGCATTACAATATAACAATCACAGTATCTCTCTACTGTAAGGAGGGAAGAGAGAAAAAAAGTGAAGGCAAAGAAAAGAAATGAGAAAGAAATAGGTGTGTTCTAACAGCTTCTTTATTTACCATATGATTTTAGTAGTGCAATTTCATATCATGGAGTGATGCCCAAGTAAATAGCCACTTCTTACAACAACATAATATCTTTCAGCCTCATTTACTCCAAATTACAACCAGTCACATCTATAAAGCATTCCATATGAAGACTACATATATATTTAAAACTTTCAGTTACAAAGGATCTTTAAGGCTCATTTGGCTGGCTCCAGCTTACCTCTGCTCGAGGTAACGTAAAGCCTGCCTTACAAATTCCATTCGTACTTCCATGCTCCGTCGACTTTTCAGTGCATCTGTTGCAGGAGCCAACAATACATCTGTCATTTGTTTCACCATTGCCCACATATCTGAAATATTCTACACAAAAACAACAAAGTCAGAAGGAAATGCTGCAAGTACTAAAGAAGTCATCAAGGTTTATATGGCATGTTTTTTCTTCTTAGAAAAAAATTATCTGAATATAATTTAAAAGAAATGGGAAGTATAGAGGCTAATTTAATTTGCTTAAGTGCCACAGGTTCTTATCTTGGCTTGCTCTGATGCACAACATTCATCTTTGTCCAATTTTAAGGGCTTTTGAGCTTAAATGAGCTAACAAACAGAATGAGTTTTTGGATCAATTATTCTCCTGGTCTGACATGCCCACCTCCATAATTAAGAGGCCTTAAAAGAAACAAGAATGCTGATTCTCAGTGGGTTATCTATTAAGAGAGTGTGAATAAACTGGTAATTGTTCAAAGCTCTAGGAGTTTGAAAATTCAGGTAGCTACAATTCAGTCCTTACAAGGTCATTTAGATTTTGCAAGGGCTAAAATAAGAGTTTAGCCGAAATAATATGCATTTTGTCTTCCTAGGGAGTCACCATGGGCTGTTCCTCTAACCACATTTTTTGGGACTACAGAGCAACCTCCTCCCCCTACTCAGTCACCCTCTTCCCAAAGATTCTTCATCTGACGACCTACAATTAAAGGAGGCCTGTCATTCTTTCCTTTGTGCTGCCCACACATTCCCTCTCTCTGAGTATCTTCTTGCCTTTAAATTTTTCCTTAAAACATCTCTTTCAGCATTTGGCAAATTTCCACTGTAAAAAAGTTTAGTGGAATTTTAAAGTTAAGGATACTTACTCTATGATAAAATCAACCATGACAAGTAGATTAACACTTTGTTTCAAAGGAAGGAAAGAAAGAGGAAATCATACTTTTATCTTTAAAAATACATATATACTGTAGATGAATATTTGGTTCCAGCTTATCCCCCAGCCTTTTTAGGGGGGAAGAAGAGGATGAAGTGGATGCCTGAGAGAAAAGGGAAAGGTTAAGGTAGGTAGGGAAAGGAAGGTAGAATAGAAAGCAGAAAAAAGACAGAGAAATGATCATAAGTTGAGAAAACATTCAGGCTATCTATCACTTTTTCAGTAAGTCCACCAAAAACTGCGAATTGTGATAGTTCCAGATCAAACAGTCTAGTACAAGAGTCAGGACGCTATAAGGCAAAACAGAAAATAGTAGCTGATTTCAAAACAAAATGAAACAATTACAATGAAGAATCCATGCAGGTCATGTTTAAACAGCTTAAAAGACAAGCAAAAACAGAACCACAATAAACTAATCTTCACTATGAAATGCTAAAGAAAACCTCTGAAAGCTATTTTCAACCCCAAGAAACATACTGTTAGTAGATTTCAGCCAAGTCAGCAAGGTACTAATCACATCTAAAAAACAAGATCACACATTTGTATTATGCTAACACTTTGTCAGTACCTTATCATCCATTTCTGCAACAGCAGCACAGAGGTCTACCAGGTTAGGCTGCAGATGTCCATTCACTATCTTCTCATTATAAATATAAATCTGAAATTATCAAAAGCAAAGTAAGCAGTGCTATTTATATTTTTCCCTTTCTAAAAAAATCTTCCAGGCCAAATCTAAAGTTACTTTTCAAATAATGGCCAAAGGAAGCTTCATTCAAGTTTTCTAACTCAGGGCAGACAAGTTAAACACAGCTTAAAGAAGGATTTCTCATGGCCAGCTTCCCAGTTTCATGTCTGAGCTGATAAGCCGTAGCACTGAGACAAACCAAGGCCACCTGACATCCCATCACCACCCACCAACTGAACAGTGGGAATACAGAGGAAAGAGGGGAAATGAGGGAGAGGAGTACAATGGGCAACCCCATGGCTCCTATGCTCAGCCATCCTTTGGTCCCAGCTGATAGGAATCAAAGGAAAGGATAGGGATAGGAGAAATGTGTCCCACTGCTACCATCTGCTAACCAGAAGGAAGGCTTTTCCAGAAAGTAGCAGCAAAAATCTTTTATCTTTCTTTTAGGCCAGAGACACATAATGTTGCTAACAAGCCCAAGCCAAATGGGCAATGTTCTGTGGACCATCCTGTCACGTTACAATGATCACTGCTCTAAATCTGGAACACACACTTCTTCTGGAGGAAATCCTTATGCTTTAGATGAAACTGTCTGGGAATGAAGAATATCTCATGCCAAGTATGTGTGAGAACTTGGTTTCCTCAGGATATCATCAACACGACCAAGACCTCAAAGATTGTCTTTTTAAAAATATTCTTTAAACGTTTTCTTAATTCTTAAGTGAAAAACATGGAAGGTAAATCAAGTAACTGCAGTGAAAATCTTTAAAAATATAACATCATTACTGATTTAGAGGTCTTTCAAGTTAGCAATGATAAGTAAATAAATCTATTCCCTTGACCATAACTAGAATTTGGAATAGTAAGTTATGGAAATATTTAGTGATAGCTTTTATTGAAACTAAAGAGAATTTCTGGTTAGCTGTTCAGAAAATTCCATTAAGCAAAGCCCAAAAATTCCTTAAGCATCTTGGTTAATTAATATTTTCACTAAATACAGACTTGGTAACCACATTTACTTTGTCAAGTTTAGATCATCAATCTAGTTTTCTGCGTAACAAAGATTGAGACATTCTTTTAAAACTATATTTGATATAATTATTTAGCCAAATGAATGGCTATGAGTTTAGCACGAAGAGAGAGATCACTGTGACCTATAATGGGCAAGGACTTAATGAATGGGTAAGCTAGGTGGTTGAGCAGGTGGAGTGCTGAGTCTAAAGTCAAGAAGACTTGAATTCAAATCTAGCCTCAGACACTTATGCAACTGTTAGCAACTTAACCTGTTTGCCTCAGTTTCTTCAACTTTAAAATGGGGATAATAGTAACATCTATCTCTCAAAGTTGTTGTGAGGAGCAAATGAAATAATATTTGTAAAGCACTTAACAAAATGCCTAGCAAATAGTAAGAGCTATATAAATGTTAGCTATTACTATTACTATTAGAACTGAGATAGGCCTTGAAAGTTTGGCAAGATTTTCAATTATTTAGAATTTTATTTAATAAAAGACTATGACCCCTTTTCTGATTTAAAAACAAAAAACAACAGCAGAGCCATTTTTCTTAACCCCTATTTTTTCCCTTATTTGTTTTAACATGAAATAGCCTTTCTTACACACTCCTTAGGTTGCAAACTTCGCTTTCCCAGATTTAAAAAAAATTGGGGGGGGAGTGTTAGGGGGGAACCTAGAACTATTTTTTAATTGGTAAAACATTCAGTGAAGAAAACCCCTCACCAATGTATGCTGGCACTTGCTACGTTATGTGTGGCACCAGCAGGATCATACCAGTCAGCTGGATAGCTAGCATCCTCACACAACAATTCTAGGCTACCTTTCCCAGATAAGATATTTTAAAATAATTTGTTTGCCAAGGAAAATAACTTCCATCAGACTCACCTGTCGAGCATAAGCCATCTCAATGCTATCTAGAGAGCTTCGGCCTGGGGGTCCCAAATCACTGATGTAGCTTGGCTATAGGTCAAAACATATTAATAATCAGTTAAGGACATCAAGTTAAAATATGACATTAAAAAGTACATATTTGTGATTATTTTGCTCCCTCCTTCCCCCCAAAGGATAATTTAAAGAGTTTAGATAAAAGATAACTCCTTGCCTATGTTATGAGGTTATATGACACTTTATTGTCTTGAAAAGGACAGAAAGCTCTGTCATCCTTACTAGTATCTCTGCTGGTAATTCTGAGATAAAACAATTTCAAACTTTCTGTTTAGATCTCAAGCAATCTTTCCCCTTGTATCTATAATAAAGCTTAAGTCTTTCTGTTTATGCTAACATCGTCAATTATGTCAAGATAGTCTGGCAAATACGAAGCAGCAATGTTCACAGACATCTAATATATGCATTACATAAGACAGAAGTTGCCGGTTCATTTTTCGGCACTGAAATGCTTAAAAAAAATGAGCAATTAAATCAGTCCAATGTGGGTACTGAATACCTACTATATATCTACAGCACTGTAATGGTCATTGTGGGGGACACAAAGAAATAAAATACAGTCCCTGCCTTCAGAAATCTTAAAAACTAATCAGGAGACTAAGACACATGCGAAAAGTTAAACACAGAAGTCATTTTTCCTAACTATAAAAGGCTTAATTTATTAAGGTAAACATTATATATGACTCTTTATATGAACAGTTATCAAAATAATACCTATTAGAATTGTTGTTTATATATTTTAAATACAATAACTTCCACACTGAACCAAAAGCAAAGGCAAAATTCCTTGAGCCCTCCTCAAAAATGCCAAATGCTTTGTTCTTGAGAACAAAGCAACTGCTGAGGCAGGTTTCCTGGGAAACAGATGTGAAGGAAGAACTACTACTATGCAATCTCTCCCTGGACTGCTTTAGATAAACTACATAGCTAACCCAGGTAATTCTGGATTTAGACAACTATCATCATTTACTGAAGGAGTTTTACTTGGACATGTTAGTCATAGGAAGTTGTGTGATTTGAGATTGTTAAACAAACAAAGCTTCCATCTGTGAATCACAATATTTTTTCCCCTTTGCCATTTTAAGCATTTTAAAATATCACTGTGGCTGTTACTTTTAACAATGAGTGTGTCTGACTAGTTGAAAAGTACATACTAGAATCTGTAATTAAAAAGTGTATTTCTGGCAAGCTATTTAAACAGACAAACAAAAAACTCCTGCACTACACAATTCTTCCTCCCTTTCCCACCCTCACCCCAATTGTAATGTTTTTTATATTGAAAATTATTTTGGCAAGGTCGCATAACAACCAAGAACACACAGACAGTAAATGCTTCAAGTAAATTATCTTTGCTAATAGAGTAAAGAAACAGATAAACAAAAAGAAGAAAAGTCAGAAAATGGAGTAAAAAATTAAGTTGAATTTAATGTTGAGAAATAAATACATGAAATGGAAGAATCATAGTGGACATTAATTTATATGCAATTTGCTACGCAGTTAAAAACCCAGACCTACCATAGAAGTGCTGACTGAAGGAAGTACCTCAAAGGCAAACTAAGAACGAAAATACAATTAAGAGATTTGAAGAAAATGATTAACAATGATTTTATTGTGGAAAGAATGGCCTCATGAAAAATTATTATTATTTTTTTTAAAAAAACCCTAAAACCATGGTAATTTTACTTAAAGAAAACAAGAGTGAACATATGACTTTGGGGTCACAAAAAGATTAAATTCAAAGGCAACATTATGTAATGGAAATCTAGGTTCTAGGCCTGGCTTTTCTCTTAACTGGCTACGTGAACTTGGTCAGTGCATCCCTCTGAACCTTTATCTCCCCTTCCAACTCTAAAATCCTCTAATTTTAGTAAATCATAATAATGATTTATTTAGTAAATTTATTTAGTAAATCAAAATAAATGTTTATTTTGCAGAATGAGGATTTATTTAAGATAAAATTCAAGATGTTTCAAGATGATAGTCATATAGGGTAAATGTCCAAGGAATATGATCACAGGGCACTAAAAACTGAAAATAAGTTTAGATTAGAAAAAAAATGTTTCCTAGAAATGAGTCTTGTACTAAAAAATGATGGAGAAAAGAATATTGTAATGACAGGGCCTACACAGCATTATGATCTTTCCATGCTGGAAGTGTCCATCTTACCTTGTTTTCTCACCACAAAAATGGCTAATAACAGAAAACTTGGTCCCTACATTTTTTATTTTCTCTGGAGTTCAATTTCATGTATGCCTCGAGTAATTTTTAAACTATATTGATTTTCATAATTGTTCTATAAACAATGTGAGAATTTTCAGGTTAGTTCCAAGCTGCTGGAATCTGAAGATTATATATTTCAACTTTCCCAATCTGTCAATAATGTTTGCAGTTCAGTAACAATGGGAGTTGGATGCTTTGAACAATTGGTATTAATTACATATTACTTACACAAGACTAAAACATGGTGGGGGATAGGGGAGAAAGGGGTCAAAGATAAATGTAACATAGGTTAGACCAAGGTCAGATGCTCTGCTACAAAACGGAATGTGAAAAAGTATCTGAAAGTTATACTCAAAAGGTGATATCATCTCCTAAAGTACTAGCAAAAACCAAAATAGGATGCGGGGTGGGGGGGGTGGGAGGGAAGCATGCAAAGAAAATGGTATTTATTTGGTTTGTGATTATTATCTCCTAAAACATATGTGCCTGTTTTAGTTAAATACTGCTGAATAGCAATGAGAAGTGTTTTCCAGTACTAAAAAAAACAAAACTAAGAAGTTACTCAGTAAAGTCTCTAAGTTACTAAGTTTCTAGCTTCACATTTCCATGTAAATTAACTTTGCCTAATGTTGTTTTCCAACTATTTCTCCTTCATCTGCCCTTAGATATGCTTCCTTTTCCACTTGTGTATGAGGCTCCATGCACATAAAATGTATTATTCATCAATAGGATGTGTAGAAAAATATTCCTGAGCAGTGGAACTGGGCAAACTTTTGTCAGAATTCCAAAGAAAGGGGCTGCTTGATGGTTTGGTGGTGAGTGCTAACATACTGCACAGGAATAATGACTCCATACACCACCAGTGCTGCTGGATTTCAAGGCTGGTGCCTGACTGAGCCTTAGAAGAGAATGACAGGAGAAGGGAGACATGTGCTAGAAATGGCAGGCAGAGGTTGTATTCTTTAGTGAAGACAAAAGGAAAGTGCCAAACTATGAGATAAATGGAAAGCTTGAGGTCAAAGTTGACAGAATCTTCAGGCAATGTGTAAATGGTTAAAAACTATCAAAGCTGACCTAATTATCAAACATCTAACCTAAGGAAGAAAGAGCTCAGAAATATACAGAATACATTGAGGATAGAGCAGTCACGTTTTTTTATCCTTTTTCTCCTAACCCTATGCCCCAAGGAAAAAAACCAGCTAATAAACAAAATGGCAAATAAAAAAAGACAGGTTAAGTTACAAGAGATACCGCATTATAGATAAAATCTAGAGGAGCCAGTTTCCTTTAAAAATCTTAACTATACCATTTTTACAATGCCGTTTTAGACTGGGAATCAGGGGAACTGGTTTCTAACTCCAAGTTTGCCATTAACTAGTGGTCTGAATAGGACCAAGCCATAACTTCTCTGGGAACAGATTTCCTCAAATTAAAAAAAAAAGAGGGGGAGTGGATTAGATTGCAAGGCTTCTTAAAACTTTTCTCATTCTTGACTCCTTTTTGTGTTTCATAAGTGTTCAATGGCATTGTGTGGCATGATGGTACGTGCAGTGCAAATGTGCATTCTTTGTGTTCAAAAACAAGGCTGCAGTGAAGTTGTCCCATGCAACGCAGGTAAGTGCTACCAGAATAACCTGGATTCACTATGTGTTTGATTTTAATTAATTTTTGGTCATTGTACATTCAGAAACCTTTTACTGTTTCCAAATTTTTCATGACCCCACGTGGGATCAAAACCCACAGTTTAAGAAGCACTGGATTAGAGCAGCGAGGCTGTGGGGAGGAGTTCAACAACATGACCTTTAAGGTCCCTAATCTGTGACTAAGTATTATTATATATTAGAAAGATTAGTTTATTAACTCAAACAAAGTATTAAAGGCTAAAACTGTCTCTTTAAATGTCTCATGTTAAACTGGGCACTCACTGGATTGTGGAGCTGTCATCTGAAATCACTGAGTCTTAGTTCCTGCTCAAAGGCAAATTTGCCTCCTTCTTTTGCAGTAACTTCTACATTATCAATGTATATAAATTCAAAGACATTTATTAAGTACCCTTACTATGTACAAAACATGGGGTTAGGTGCAATGAACCACTCATTATCTATTGGAGATTTAAGTGACTACTAGCTCAATAAGAGGCAACAATAAGCAAAAATGCCAATGTGATCTTTCACTACATTAAAAAGGACACCAGCAGACAAGCTGAGGGAGGGAACAGTCCCACTGTACTATACCCTAGTGTGAACATATCTGGAATATTAAGTTTAGGTCCAGATGCCATATTTTATAAAGCTGGAACACATCCAGAAGGGCAATCAGGCCAGTGATGGGCTTTGAGTTTATGTCATATAAGGACTGGGCTGAATTTTGTTCTATGTAGTCTCAAAGGGCAAAAGTATGAGCAGCAGATCACAGGAACATAGATTTGGAGCCGGATGGAAACTTAGAAGCCATCTTGTCCAATCACTTAATTTTACATATTAAAAAAACTGAGGCACAGAGAGTTAAATATCTTGCCCGAGGTCCCACAGATAGTAAAAGAACTGGTATTTGAGCCAGGTCCTCTAACTCCAAGTTGCTACTTCAACTGTACCAGAAAAACAAATTTAGGTTTGATAAAATGGAAAAAAAAATTTTTTTTAAACAATTAGTTATCTTAATGTGGAACTGACTACTTCAGGAACAAGAAGTATCTTCTATAAACAAAGGTTGGATGACCACTTCTCAAGCATATTGTGGTAGAAATAATTTTTGAGATACATTAGACTAGATGGCTTCTGTGGTCCCTCCCAAACCCAAGGCTTTATAATTCTTTCTCCAACTCATAGTGTACATGCCAGTTAACTGAAACAGATTTTTAAAGAATCATTTACAGGTTCAAGGTTAGGTAAAGAACATTTTGACAGTTAACATACTTTGGAAGGTCAGAAAAAAGTATCTCAAGGATCTAAAACATTCTTGAAAAGATATACTGATATTATTTAAGAATTGTGAAAAGAGGTCTATCATAGGATAATAGAAACCTGCTCTTGGGTTTTTTCATAACTTGGAAGAGGAAGGAATTTTATTGTCTTCATCATCAACTATAAAAGCAAAAGCAAACACTGAGCTATAGGAATGAACCTAAATGAGGAAGAGCTAATTGGGTGTTCAAGAAAAAAAAGACATTTATTATACATGATAAAAAAAAATTTAGATACAGTCAACTAGTCAATGTGATTTTTGACATGCCCCTTCTTTGCTCTCTCCAGATAATCAGTCTGTCATATCAAATACTGAAATCACAGAAGCATGAGGTACTTAACCAGGTGCTATCCTTTCTTAATTCCAAAGCATGAGATTATTATTCAGACCACCCTATAAAAGTTATTAATGAGCATAAAATTACTGAACTTCCTTTAACAATCATATTATACTATTTTTCTTGATGACATCCTGAGGAAATTAATTTCCCAAATTAACTTTATGCTACTGAAGTATTTCCTTTATTAAAACTGGCCAGACTCTGATATGACTGAATGGCCTCTTGCTCTTCAATTATACAGAGGGATATTTCAAATTCTATCACATATCTCCTCCTCCCCCTCTCCCACTTTTTATATACACCATCCTTTTATTAAAGCACTCAAATTTTGATATTCTCCTCCAATGATCAGGTCTGTCCCAAATAAGAGTAATTTCTGTTTCTGACAGAAAGCTGCTCTTATCTCAGTTACCCCTTTCCTAAGAACAACGTAACTGGAAGAATATTTCAAATATCAAAATTATACTTGTTTTCTTTTTTCTCTCTGTGCCTAATGATATTTTAAACATAAAGGGGAAAAATGCACCTGTGTCTCCAAGGGGATCCACAGCTAAAGACTTTTTAAGCAAGATGGAAAATATTGCTGTAAAGAAGGCCTCTACAATATTTTACCTTTATGCCACATTACCCTTCTTACAATCCAGAAGGATTTCATTGCATTAGTAAACTGACCAGAGGACCATGTCGGCAGAAAGTGTTATTATCTCGGTTAATCTGGAATAAGTACCACTTGTGGGATGTGCCAGGCTGACAGCAATGTTATTCACCCTGCTGGAAGGTCACAATATACAATATAACCAGCATCAATAAACCACTGTCCAATGGGACTCCTTAAGTTGTTAAAGAAGAGTCTGCTAAGTAGACTAGTCTATTTTTATGAGATTAGCTACCAGAAAAGAACATCTCATTAACAACTTTTAATTATTTCCAAATCCCACTACAGACCACAGCCTATTAACACCATTTTTAAAAATGAAGTCCATGGTACAGTAAACTGCTCTAGTTATTTGCCTAGCTTCATGGAGAAGTTAAAACTGAAATATTGGGCTGGTGTAGGATTTAATAATTTTTTTTTCTCCTTGAAGGTTCTGGTTGGAACATCATTTGACAAAGAGACATGGTCTAAGATTGTATATGAACCACTCTCTAATGTTTTTAGCTTTTTCATCTTTTTATTGAGGGACTGGTTCAAATGAAAGTAAAAAGTTTTAAATATAAAGGAATTTGTAGATACTACATATCTTTACTGGCTGCACAAAATTACTCTGCGAGCTAGATACCATGAAATGATATCTGCCATTTGGGCATCCCTGACCTACACACTGTGGTGGTCAGAATTACAAAATGGAAGCCAGAATTTCCAAGTTATACTGACTATACAGCTTCTACTATGTATTTGCTTCCCCAAAAATGTGGCGATAAGAACACTGGTCCTCCACAACACAGATCTTTTGAAATAGATAAACAAAGAACTCTTAAAGGCTTAAAATGAAAACTTCTGTAATGATTTTTAATTATTATTCAAAACTCCTAAGATGCATTTATACACACACACACACACACACACACACTCTCTCTCTCTCTCTCTCAAATAACTAAGTGACCTTGAGCTAAATATTTCTTTGACTTTTAACTCTAATAGTGTTGCTATAAGATGCTATTATACACATTTCTTGTGGACTAGACGTACTTCATTCTCTTGTGTAAAGTCAAGAGGATCTTCTCCTGAAGCAAGCAGTGTATGAAGAATCCTTTGCTTAACCTGCTCCCATTCCACCAACATTGATTCTCGATGATATTCTTCAGCCATACCAAAGGTCTATAAAAGAAACAAATGCTAATGAATCTGGTGTACAAAGAACAAAAGAATTTTCTCTAAAGCATAAAAGAAATTAAAAAAACAAAAACAGGCTACTGTCTCTCCATGAGTAAAGGGAAGGTAACCTCTTCAAAAAATCTTAAAAAGATTTGTTTTCAAATATGATTATAAAGGAAGAGTTTAAAAAAAATTCAAATGAAATGGAAGGATATGATCATATTTACATAATTAGCAATGAAGGCAGCTGTATGATATGAAAATCACTAGAAGAAACACTGGGCTGGAAGTCACAATATAGTCCCGCGGTTTTGCCACAAAAGTGAACATAACACACTCACTGTCAGAAAACATATTCCTTGCTCCACAACCATAGTTCACCACTTTTCTGCCAAAAGATGGAAAGTCATGTTTCACCCAACATTAATATTTCTCTGTTTCTTCAACTGTTTTCCTTCCCTCTTTCCTTCCTTCACTATCCATTCCATCCATTTATATTCTAGGAAACTGGCTGGATTCAGAGACATATGATCCAGGTTTAAATCTCAACTCTGTCTCTTTGGTACCTCAATGTTCTTGAACAAGTTGCTTTACCTCTCTGTGCCTCAATTCTTCATGTGGAAAATGAAGATGTTAAGCTAGACAATTCTAAAGTTCCTTCCAGCTCTCTCTCTCTAGGATCACTAATTGAAAAGTCTATAATTCCAAGAATGCCACGTGGTAAAATATAAACCTAAAAACATTCATAGAGGGATTTTCTAAGGCATATAGCAGCATTTTCATAGGAAGAAGTGAACTCATGACAGAAAATAAAGACTATTCTGAAATTAGGTTACTAAATGTTCTACTTATATTCAGTACTGTATGTCTGGCAAACCATACCTCTGTATGTTGGTGTTACTGCAAACACTCCTGCCAAAAAGCACAGGCACACAGAAGGAAAAGATAAACACTAAGGGGAAATTAAAGCACTTATAGAGAAACATACTGTACCATGAGCATTCAACCTATTATTTTCTAATTGGCAGACCAGGTTTCCTATCAGCTTAAATACACTTTTCAAAAAGCTATTTCATTTAGAATCAGATTGGCATCTAATTAGGCAGCACCAAGGGAATGATTGTTAGTAATGCCTGCTTTAATTTTTGGCAACATAGATAATTTATACTGATAATATATTTATACATGAGCTTTTTTGAAGCTATCAGGCATACTAATTATCCTACCTTTATTATGAAATTTAGTTTTGGTTCAATATTTGTCAAAATGTGAAAAGGAGAAAGACTACAAAAACTAAAGAGGAAGAAGCTTGGGGGATATTACAAGTCTGATTTTGATTTACTTATATAAGAATTAGTGAACATGACTTCAAAAATCAGTCTACTACAAAGAAAACACTATAATTAGAGATTGAAAAATCAGGCTCCTACTTAGCTGTTTGTGAACTAAGAGAAAGGCAGAATGGAATCATTCCAAAGAGCAACATGGGTGACAAGTTATAATACTGAACATTCCCCCATGATGATTTTTGCCCAAATAAGTACGACTTAGTGAGGAAGCACATTAGTCTGAATGGAAAGCCTATTTTGAGACATGAGCAATTGCTCTGAATGCAATCTATAAGGCCGTATAGTTCCCACTTGACTCACAGTAAGTTCCTATCAATCCAGGAGCCAAGACCAAAGCGTCCTTGACTCTGACCCTCACTTTGTACAGATTTCCAGTAAAGTGGAGTGGTGTCAGGTAAGCCTTAACAAGAAAGGGCTCAAGGGGAAGGATGCTGTAGAGTTTTGGAAACTTGTTATTAGCATTCACAAAAAATAGCTAACGATGCAGCATTTCTGGTCTTTGATGGATGTCCAGTTCACTAAAAGATAGGTAGGTACTCATTCTGTTTTTCAGTCTGCTGGTCAACAAGAATCCTTCAATCAGTCAGTCAAAATGTGTTTATTAAATGCTTACCATGTGCCAGAGGACAAAAAAACCCCCAAAACAAAACAAAACCCAAAGCAAAAACACAATCCCTGCCCTCAAGAAGCTGACATTCTAATGGGGAGACAATTTATAAATAAACATGTATACATAAGATATATACAGTATAAATGCATATATAAATGGGTATAAATGGGAAGCAATCTTATAGGGAGGGCACTAGCAGTGAGGTAGGAATGAGGGAGGACAAGAAAAAATCCTCTTAAAAAAGGTAGGATTTGAGCTAAGTCTTAAAGGATATCAGGAAACCTAGAAAGAGGAGAAGGAAACAAGCATTCTTTAAGTGCCTGCTACGTACTAAGCACTTTACAGATACTATCTCATTTGAATCTCACAATAATCCTGGGAGGTACTTACTATTATTATACCCTTTTCACAGTTAAGGAAACTGAGGTAGACAGAGGTTAAGGGACCTGTCCAGGGTCACATAGCTAGTTGAGTGTTTGGGGTAGGATTTGAACTTAGATATTCCTGATTCCAGGCCCAGTGCTCTATCCAGTGGGTCACCTAGCTAGGAGGTGGAGGTGAAGAGGGAGAACATTTTGGGACTCAAGAGCAACCAACGAAATACCGAGTGAGGAGCTGGAGTGTGCTGCATGAGGAACAACCAGTGTCACTGCTTTACAGAAAACATGTAATGGATTAGAACAAAAGAGACTGCAAAGCTCTAGAAAGGACTGGGTTATAAAGGGCTTTAAACGCTAAAAACAATAGAATTTATATTTGATTCAGGAGATAATAGGGAGCAGAGGGGTAGGGGGAGAGAAATACATGAACAGACCTGAGTGTCAGGAAGATTAACTTGATGGATGAGGGGAGAAAAGACTCAAGTTCAATGAGCTTTGAGGTAAAGGCACCACTTCCCCCATCCCCCTCTGTAGGCTATCGTAGGAGTTCAGGTGCGAGGGGAGGATGGCCTACACTGGGGGCAGCAGTGTGAGAGGAGAGAAGGGACACATATGAGAGCTGTTATGAAGGGAGAAATGACAAATTTGGAAGAAGTTGGGATGGGTTGGGCGTTGAGGTAAGAAACTGAGGTTAACACTTAGGTTGTAAGTGTAGGTGACTGAGTACCTTCGACTGTGAAAGGGAAACTGGGAAGAGAGGAGGGTTGGAGGGAGGGGGGTGAAGAAAGTGAATTCTATCTTAGGCAAGCTTAAGCTGAGATATGTATAGAACGTTTAGTTTGAGATGTCTAATAAACAATTTGGAGATTAAAGACTGGAGATTAGGACTGGAAAAAGCAGATCAGAGAATCATCACCATAGAGATGATAACTGAATCCACAGGAGCTGATGAGGTCACCAAGCAAAACATTATAGAGAAGAAGACCCAGGACAGAACCCTGGGAGACAACTACCTTTGGGGAGCATGACCTCGATGATCCAGCAAAAAAAACTGAGAAGGAACACTTGGATAGGTTGAAGGGGAGCCAGGAAAGAGCAGAAACGGTAATTAAGAGATTAAGGGTACTCACTTAAAAAGTAGTTTTTTGGCTAATTTTAAAAAATGGCAAAACTATCCTAATTTAAGCAATTTCTTTTGTACCCAAACTGAATCTTGGTTAAGTAGAAAACATACATTGATAATGAAGGGAATCTACTACTCCAGAGAGAAATCTATTAGGAAGAAAATTAGAAACTTCAGGGCATATAAGAGACAGAGACTGTGGAAAACTGATCCTAACAAAATCCCAAATGTCAAGATCTTTTGCTTTTCCTAAAACAACTAAAATTCACTAAAATTTTAAAAACAGGCCACTGAACTTTCCAGATACATGACTAAGAAAGACAGTTTGTTAGCTCAAAATCTTACAACTTAGATGCAATGTTACTGTAGTTCCACTAAACAATTTGTGTGAAAATGACAAGAAACTTTCAACCAATAATAAAAAAAATTCTCTTACCTTTTGCTTCCCTGCCTATATTTTTCTCAACCCCCTAATTCTAGTTACATCAAAGATAATAGTATATTGAATTCAGGGGATAACCACAGAAGATCACTGACATACATGCCTTAATCTACCCTATCTTTAACACCCCCTGTGAATCCTACTAAGTGTAAAGAAAACTAAAAAGGAGAGGTGAGAATGAGATAGCCAGAAGTTTCACGGATACCACCATTAACTGGAGAAGAGATGGGGGAAATACAAGCATGAGGGGAAGGAGGAGGGTTAGACTAGCAGGAACAAGTAGAAAAAAAGCCCAAGGGAGAAGAGAGAAAGAGAAGTTGGAAGGATGCCACAGGAATACAAATTAAAAGGGAGGAGAGAAATAACATAGAGTGGGAAAATGAGGCACCACAGATAAAAAGAAGGGAATTACAAAAAATTTTAAGGCAAACATGTAAGCTAAAGTTAAGGGAAATAGGATGCTTTCAAGTTATGTCAAATAAAAGAATTTTATGTTATATACAGTATAAGAAAGAGATTTGGCATATTGGACAACTTAATAAAGAATAGGTGGTGGGTACATAGGCTCCCATTTTTCTCAAAGAAGAGGGTAACCTGTTTTGACTTAATGCCAATTTATTATTATGCTATTGCTGACTTCTGGGAACTCTGCATATGTTCTGCTAATGTTGTTCCGTTTTTGCTGGGATGCATTAAATGGAAAAGATATAGTACATTTGTGGTTCTGTAATTTGTGTGTCTGCTTTCTTGGCATGTCAACATGATACTGGCAACTTACTCTAGCATGAAGTTCCTCTCTACCCACTTGCCAAAATGCCAGATACATATTCACCTTTGGTTTGGAATTTTTGCTTTTCAGCATCTTAATATCTTCTACACAGGTCAAGAGGTCTCCCTCCAGGCCAACTTACAACACTGCAATGTGTCTTACACAAACACATATGCACATGTTATACACTGTAGCATGTCACTAAATGTTTTGGTTGGCTGCACATTTAGTCTCAGTATGGCACAATATTTGGAGACTGCCAAATGCAGAAAAAAACATTCAGCAGGGTAAATGAATTAATAAGGCATGGTGGCATTTAGCAATCATAATTTAATTCTATCAGATTTTGGTGAAATCTGACTCAAAGTATGATTTTTCCTATTTTGCAGGCATTCATTCCAGTTAGAAACTACATTCCAGCAATAAGAAAGTACTGTTTTAAAGAACTTACTGATAATTTTGTCATTAAATTAGTATTTTATGACACTTCTTTAGAAATTATGATTTATAACTAAACCAGACTGTAGGTCTATATAGAGTCATCTCAAATCAATGTTATCTGTTGGTGCCACTATACAAGGTATTTTCAACACAGCAAAAATCATCTTAGTATGAACTTTTCAAACCAAGAACATTGACATTTAGGAAAAAAGGAAGGCAGGCCACTAAGAAAGAAACAAGGGATACTTTATTGGGAATCTCTAAGTATCATTTTGCTTGTAAATATAAGGTTCAGAAATGACATGTGACATTCCTTTACTCATCTCACTTTGATCCCCAACAGATACAAATAACATGTACACTGGAAATAACTAGAGATAACTCACATGTGATAAGTATTTTCTCTTCCCCACTTTCACTATAGTATTTTAATAATCATAACTGTCTATTGTGAGTTGCTACTGAATTCAGTACCAAGCCTATTTCTGAAGTACTTGAAGGTATTAATTAATTTAAAAAGTGTTAATAATAAAGATAAATTGTTTAATAGGAAGAGATTTTAAGAAAACCCTTTAAATCAGGGGTTCTTACCTGAGGTCCATGTACTTGTTTTTAAAAATACTTTGATAACTATATTTAACTATAATTGCTTTCCTTTGAAATTCTATGCATTTAACTTCATGCATTTAAAAAGATTATTCTGCAAAAGAGGTCCATGACACCAAAAAGGTAAAGAGCCCCTTAAATAGTATGGGACCTTTTCAGGATGTAGTGTTTCAACAAGAATGCCTTCTCTTGACTACAGAAGTATCAGTCGGTAATAGATATATAATTAAAAGGTCAGTAGTAGATATATAATTAAAAGCAAATATAATTTGCTCCAATGAGCAAATAATTTAGCAGGGTTTTATTTCCATTTCAGTCATTATCTATAGCTAGTTAACTAACAAGATTTTTCCAAACTATGGTGGAATCAACATGCTTCCTTATATACACAGAAATTTTGCAGTTGAATTAAATTTCATTACTAGAAAATAATTGAGTTAAAGGATATTGACTCCCCATAGCTAAAGTCAAATTTTTTTTAGTGACAGTATATGCTGAGTCTCTCAAAACAGCTTTCCATCTGAGGTTCTGCTTCCTTACTCACCCGCTTTCTGGACTCCTCAATGGCAGACAGCAATGCATTGTCCTTTTCATTCTTCAGAAAGCCCTAAAAAGGGGACAAACTGTATATGTTGAAATGAATCTGATCAAAAACTATAGCACAGTACCTCAGTTTTTTACTTTTCAAACTCCTGCCCACTTTACCCTTTAAAATGTACTCAATCCTCAAAATATGTTTAGAAATCTTTTGTTCCTTTTTATATCCCAACAAATAGTTGCTAAGAAACTGGAAAAGATACTGGTAGAGCAAAAAGCACATATAAAGTTTATTAGAACTGATAAGGTTAGACTTGCTAGTAACACAGAAGGGAGGAATAATTCTATTTACTGTATAGCATATACTTCCTAAAAATCTTCAACTTATTTGATCGATACACCAGCAAAGTGCCATCCCCATCCTAATTGTTCTTACTAACAGGAAAGCTGCTCCTTGTCAACAAAAGCTTATACAGTTGGGTCTAATAAGAAACAGGAAGAGGAAAAAGACCAGTTTATAGAACAGGGATCCTTAACCTTGTTGTATCACAGATTCCTTTGACAGTCTGGTGAAGTTTATGAATCTTTCTTGGAATAATGCTTTAAAATGCATAAAGTACACAGAATTACAAAAGAAATCAAAGGTTAGTGAAAATAATTACATATATATATATATATATATATAGTTATTTATTTATTTTTCCCTTCCATGTTCATGGACCTCCTGGAATCCCAAGGGTAAGAACTGCTCCTATAGAATGACTACAGATTGAAACCTCACAGAGAAAAATTCAGTTAGGCCTTTAAATGTAGGTGGCATATCCTGAAATACATAAAGTACATGTATCTGTTAAGGAAATCTTTGATACATCAAGAAATGTAAAGAACAATAACAAACATACATCCACGTTTCTTGAACCTTAACTTGGGGAGGAGGGGGAGGATGGAGAGACCTTCTGCCATGGAACATTACACAAAGGTAAAGTAGCCCTAGGTTTTAAAGTGTTTTAAAATGGTCATGTTAAATCAAAAGATGCCTTTTCTAAAAAAAAGTTTCCTATACTTATTTGAGAATTAAATTATTCAATGTATTTTTAAATGAAATATTTTAGTATATCTTTTGCTAGAACAATTACTGGCACAAATCTGCTGTTCTTTAAAAAATTTCATTAAATTTTTATCCACCTTAAGAAACTGCCTGTATACCTTGCTTACATACAAAAAAGCTCAGTTAAGTCTTGGCAAACATTTGTAACAACCACAACGCCAATCAAGTTCTACACTAAAACACCAAATGACATGATTTGACATTGGATGGAATTCAATGCAAGGAGATCCATTCTGATTCCTAAATGAGCTTAGATGTTGCCAAATCAAAGGGCTTCATAGGTGGTTTCACCTATGAAGCAGTCTCATGCAATGAACCGTGAGGACAACAAAGCTCCCATGAATTTATTAAAGGAGAAGTGGAAGGAGAGGAGGGAGAAGAAAGGTTCAGACTTCAGTAGGTGATTTAATGCTTTTTACACAATCAATCAGTCAGTCAGAAAGCAGTTATAAGCACCAAGGGATGTACCACACACCATGCAAGTAGCTGTAGATACAGGGATTTAAAAAAAGAGACTCTTCCTGCCCTCAAAGGCTTTATATTCTATTGTGGGAAGGCAGGGGTGATATATAGCATGTTCATAGATAAGCAAAAACTAAAATAGAAAATAAACATAAATTAACAGGGGAAGATGGAGAATAATACCGGGGGAATAAGGAATGTATGTGTGTTTTATTAGTACTGACTTACAATAACAAAATTACCTCAAATACTCAAGACAACAAATAAAGTCACAACTATATGCATAATCTAAATGACAGGCATTTGGTACTATATAAGCTAGGATTGCAACAATGGGAAAGATTCTAATAATGTTCATTTATACTCTTCAAAATCAATGGTTATATCCAACTAAGTTTTTATTAAAGCATGAATTAGGTATCATCTTTGAAATTCTGATGAGACAGGTCTCCAATTACCAAAAAGCAAGGAAGTTAGTACCACAGAGGCCAGCTCATTAGTAGAGCTAATGAACTGTTATTATTAATTTCTATTTATGAACAAAAGGCAGGCAAGGTATATTACTTTGGCAGCTCAGGGCATCCTTTCCTGGCTTCTGCCACAAGAAGCTAATGATCTAAACAAGCCCTTCAGACAGTGGATGTGCACATGGCTGACATGGTGAACTCTGAATTTGATACCTAGTCTGACCTTCACAGAAAGTGAAGATGAGAGCTACTGTCAATGCAGACTTTAGTTAGATGTATCTGAGTGAGGTGAGGCTAGCTGGCACATTTTGAGGTACTTATTTAAAAGCAGCCCAATATTCTGCATCACTTAAGCAATTTTCAAATTTCCTAAAGGAAAAACTGTACATACTCAGGGAGAATTGCTGCTAATATAGTCTCGAACTTTGAGCAGAGTATTCCTTTCCTCTTTAAGATAGCTTTCAGTCAAAAATTTAAAAAAAAAATTATACAGAAGGTAACAAAATTAAGTTTAGAAAAGGATACAGATGAGCAGAGAAAGTTTCATCACTAGCACGCTAATAAAACGCAGCAAAATTTTATAGCTTCACATATGTGTATGTATATCTCTTTTTCCCATTTTTTATTTTACATTATTTGTTTGTTGCCATTTATTAACATTATTAAAAGTAGCTTTAAAAGTACTTCTCAGTTCACAAAGATATAAAAATCAACCGAAGGAGACGTGTATGAGAAACAAATATTATATCTCATTCACAATATGAAGAGGCTCATTTACCAATGTGCATCACAAAACCCAGTCTTTTCTAGGGTCCAAAGTGGGAAAATACACAAGCTGTTTCTCCTTCCTTTCCTTTCTCTTACCTTCGATGCTAGAGCCACAGATTACAAGTCACATTTTGTGTATGTACTTCTAAAACCACATGTTAGTAGACTACTTTTTCAAAAGTATTTTTTGCATGCATGCATAGAACTATAATAGCTGGATTTTAAGATGAGACATACTAACAACAATTTCTGTACAAATCACAAAATTGCTTTTGAGAAAAATCACTCCTACCACAAATGAAATTAAAAGTGAAAAAAGGTGACCAAAGTAGATGGATGGTTCATGCATATTCTCTGCCTAGACTTTATTTAGTTCTTGCTCTCCTTACCCTACCCTTCCTTATGAATTTCTTTCCTCTCATTTCCTTTTCTCATCTTTTTCCTCTTCCCTTATAATAATTGGTTTCCTTTCCTTATCTATTTTTTCTCTAATCCATCCTCCACACAGCTGCTAGTCACTTTTCTAGAGCACACTCTCCTCTTTAGTAAACTCCGAGCCTTATTCTCTCTGACTCCTATTCATGTACTCTGCAGTCCAGTCAATGGCCTTCTTACTTTTCATATGCCAACATTCCATCCTCCATCTCCATGCCTTTGTACTGGCTGGTTCCCATGGTGGGACCACACACTCCCTTCTCATCTATGCCTTTCAGAATTCCTAGTTGTTGCTTTTTCTTCCCCAAATATCATATTCACATAGCACTTTAAGATTTATAGAGAATTTCTCCACAACATCCACTGAGGAAATGGTGTATTGTCATTCCCAATTTATAGATAAGGAAACAGATTTACTTGCTTTCAGTCACACAAGTAAGTTTCCCAAAGTCAGGATTAAATCTAAGATGTAGTGCTCTTCCCATTATGCCATGCAATTTCTCAGCAGAAAGAAAATAATTATAAAGCATGTAGGTGCCACTATACAAGTGACTTTATATGCACAGAAGTAAGAACAAGGCAACACGTGACTGCTGCAGAGTTCCCATTTCCAGCACTGCATAGTGACTTACTGCCTTAAATCACTAGCTCTTCTGTGGCCATATGTATGACTGCCCATAAGGCCAGGATATTAACAGTTCCATAAATATTTTCCTCCTACATCATTTAATTCTCCCTTCTTAGTAGTCATTGACTGAGTTTCACTCTTAAAACTCCTAATTCTAATACCGCCTATCTCTGTCATTGTTATTCTAATGTTAACTCTAAATAAAATTCATTTCGTTATTCTCATCCAACTTTTCCAGGTCTATAACTAGTTCACAAAATGTCTTGTGTTCTAGCGACCATGTTCATCTACACTTATGATCAATGGAAGTAGTTTCCTTCCCTTTCTTTCTAGTTTAGAAGGTTCTACTGAAATTCTCAATGCTTAGGCAACAGCAAGGAAGTCAAGAAAAACTCCCATTTCTGTCAAAAAGAACAACGACCAGGTGCAGTGCAAGAACTACTTTAATTATTGATTGAATTAATAACACTTTATCACAAGGTGGGACAAGCAAATGATTGTGCTTTTGTACACTATCCTTGAATTTATAAACGTTTGGGGTTGAGGACAATGTGAAAACGCCTAGAATTCCTGAGAACAAAGGCTACATATAACTCTAAGAAATTACTGTTAGAAACATGGTATAGTCAGGGAAGTAATAATTACCACATGCTACCATTTTGAGCAGGGAAGGCTTACTGCATTATCATACAACATGAAATCTTTTTTGAAATGAGCTGTTTCTAATATTACTAATTACTATTTCCCCACATACTACATGCCTTCCCTTTGCTGTTTATGTTGAAGAGCTCATTTCAAATAAGACTGCTGAACTGGGGCGGAGGAAATGACTATACATATGTATATAGATGTACACACATGTTCTGAACACCACCTTACTAGGAAGAAGGCTTCTGCTATCAAACAATCAACAAGTATTTACCAAATGCCTTCTATGTGCCAGCTACTGTGATACGTGCTGGGAACAGAAAAAGCCCGGTCCTTAAGGAGCTTTCAAGTGGGAAAGAAAAAGACTGAGATTGGGGCTAGCCTTATGACTTACTTAATATAGAGAAGTTCTTCCAGGAATGTGAGTTTCTCTGCTGCCTAGGGCAGAATTGCTTAGAACACTGAGGTTAACTGATTTGCCCAAGGTCACACAGACACACGTGAAGGAGGCAGAACTTCCAGGCTCCAACACTAGCTTTATATCTGCTACCATCCGGTCTCTCTTTCGTAAGTATATGCAAAACATATGCAAAATAATAGAGGCAGCTACACAGCTCAGTGGATAGATCTCTGGGTGTGGAGTTAGGAAGACCTGAGTTCAATCTGATCTCAGACACTTACTAACTGTGTGACCTTGGGCAAATTACTTAACCTCTGGTTTGCCTTAATCCACCAGAGAAGGAAATGACAAACTATTCCAGCTAGCACAGAGATAGGGGAGATGGAAGGTCCTGTCAGATAAACAGCAAGAAGGTGAATTTTGCTAGACTATATTGTGAGAAGAGACAAATGGAAAAGTTGGAAAAGTAAGCAGACACCAGGTTATAAAGAGCTTTAGCAGGAGCTGGTATTGTTCCTGGAGGTAAATAGAAAGTTAATGGAATTTAGTGGGGAAGGGGAATTGGAAGGGGGGCATGACATGGTCAAATCAAGGACAGATTTGAGAGATGTGGAGGTAGTAATGAAAAAGCACTTCGCTACTGATTAGATATATGAAATAAGGCAAAATGAAAAGCAGAGACTTTGAACCTGGGTTACTAGAAGAATGGTGGTATCTTTGAAAGAAAGAAATTAAGAAGAGGCATGCGTTTGTGGAAAAGGTAGTGAATTCTGCATTTAACATGTAAAGTTTCAGATGTTCCTAGGGACACTAACTTTGAAATATCCAAGAAGCGGCTGAGGCTCAGGAGAGAGCTTAGAGATGAATATATAGATTTGAAAGTAATTTGCACAGAAATAATCATTAAAATCATGAGAACTAAGAAGGTTACCAACCATATCTCATCTATCAGATTGGCTAACAAGACAAAACAGTAAAATGATAAATGTTGGAGAAGATGTGGGAAAATTGGAACACTAATGCAGTGTTGGTGGAGTTGTGACTTGAGCCAACTATTCTGGAGAACAAATGTTGGCCCCAGCCATGAAAGAAGTCCCTCCTCACTCCTTCCTTCAAAGATGACACAGGCACTACCTCCTACCTGGGTCTTTCCCAATTCCCTTAGATGTTAATGCTCTCTTCCTCAAAAATCTTTCCAGTTTACTTACCTATGTAAATGGGATAGCAACAGAAAGTAGGTGCCTTGAAGCATAGTTTTTAGGCTCTGCCTTTGTATCTTCATTGCCTTGCATATTGCAGACTCCAAAACAGTCTTACTGGCTTAAAATAACACATAAAATAAATATATTTGGGAGTTAGTATCCTTCTACAGAACTTAAGAAAGGACACCTTAAGTAATGAGCTGTAAGCACAAAACCTGAAATATAACACATAAAATGAGCTTATCAGGAAACATGTTTTGAAAATCTTTAGCCAGTTAAACAGATCCTAGTTTTCCCTTTTTCCCTGTCTAAATATTACAGATGAGCTCTTACTCTGAATTAAAGGTTAACATTACTCTTTAGGAGAAGATCTAAACTTTTTGTGATAGCAAAGAACTGGAAACAAAGTGGATGCCCATCAATTCAGGAATGGCTAAACAAACCATGGTGTATGAATGTAACTGAATATTACACTGTTGTAAGAAAAAAACATGAGGCAGCAAGGACGGGGGCCTGAAGTCAGGGAGAGATGAGTTCAATCTGGCCTTAGATACTATTTGTGTGACCCTGGGTGAGTCACTTAACCTCTGTTTGACTTAATCCACTGAAGAGGGAAATGACAAGCCACTCCCGTATCTTTGCCAAGAAAATCCCATGGAAAGAATTAGCACTGTGAATTAGACATAACGGAACAATAACAACAGCAAGACACAAACATGATGAATGCCAACAAAGATGGAAAGACTTATGTGAACTAATGCAAAATGAAGAAAGCAGAGTCAGGAAAACAATATACATAACACCTACAACAGTTTGTATGCTGACAAAAGAAGTAAATAAAAACCAATTATGGTCACAGCTGGAAGAACCCCTCTACAGTAAACTTATTTATAACCCAGACAAGAAAAAAGGCAAGAAAGAACCTACAATGACTGGCATTCACATTTTCTTCCCTTCATCATGAAATAGGTATTTTCTTGGGCTGAATAATGGCAATCAATCCATCTACAATATTTGCCAAGAATCCACAATAAACATACTCAACTACAAAGAGAGAATCCTCATCTTTCAGGAGGTAGCAATGTAGTTTAGGACACAGACCTCTTACAACCACCTTATCCTTTGGATAATAAAAGGCAAAAGTGGTTAAACTGAAAAACTGAAATAAGAACTCTAGGGTGTTAATTGAATAGTGTTTCAAAAAGCTCTAAAAACTTACTAGGGTTTACTAGTTCTAGAGAGAGAAGTACAGAAAGAGAGTAGAAAGAATTGAACTCATGATTTGATTACAGGGCATCCTACAAACCTGGTCATTGCGGAAAATATCTGCTTTTCCCTACCTATTGTCCACCCCTAGGCATGAGAGCACAGGGTCTGAATGGATAGCTTCTTCCAAAACCTTTGGTGGAATTTGAAAAGGAAAAATTCCTATTCAAAGAGAAAGTAAAGAGAATGGAGTAAGATACTGTTTTCAGATAAGCACAATGGAAATCTGGTCAGGACCACGAAAGGTTACTGGGTTTATCAGAGATCACATATCCAATTTTCATTAGCTCTCTTTTGTTGTATTAACACTGGAAATCCTCTTGGAACTTTTTAAGAGCAAAGAGATTCTCATTATTGATAAAAACTGAGACTATTTATAAGATTTCTGGAGCTTCCCCTTATTAACTTTAAAGAATGCTAATTATGCAAGTCCATCAAAGTTTAATGTTTTAAAAACAAAAATAAAAGTAGATTATGCCAAGTACATCAAGTCAAAACGTCCTATTGCCTTACTGCTGGCAGTTACCCTTATAACAGTAATCAGAAACCCTTTCTCTTCGAGTGAAACATACGCTATTAATCATCAGACTATATTACCTACACTTTTCTCAGATATTTAAAATATATTTTATTGCCTATCTCTGCTCCCAATCGCCTATTTTTTTAAGAAAAGTCTTTTAAAATTCTTTTAATTTGTTCCCAATTAATTTTAGAAAATATCTTTTAAAAAACCCCTACATTAATCAGTGCTATGCTGGTTGAGTTGACATGTGCCAAATGTAATATATTTTTAATGTTGTGGTATGGTTTCTTGCTGTGCAGATATGAAGAAACCTAACAGCTCCTCTTCAGCAGGTGGCAGCAAACACGGCAAGAATCAATGTGGTGTTTCACCATTTGCCAGCTCGGGAAATCTATCATCACTACAGGCAGCTTTGGAGCTACAGGTTATAGACCTCTTTTTTATTTTACAGTATGGTGATGATCTAGACCAGAAAATAGTATCATTCTGCCATGAGTGTATTATACTCTATTTCAGATGCAATTCTGACAATTCAGATAAACAAAGGAATAAATAAATGGTCCAGAAGAAAGTGACTAATACAGTGAGGGGACTGAAAACAATGTCCCACAAGGACTGTACAGAACAAGGATTCTTAACCTGAGGTCTGTGAACTTGAAAAAAAAATATGTAACTATATTTCAATATAATTGGTTTCCATTTTAATCTTCTGTATTATATCTTATACATTAAAAAAGGAAAGGGTTGATGGACTGCACTGGATTGCCACAGAGGTACATAATACAAAAAAAGGTCATAATTCCTGCAAATGTATTAGGGATGTAGGGTAAAAATGGGGATGAGTAATGGGAGGGGGGAATATGAAAACTGTCTTCAAGTATTTGTCATGTGGAAGAAGAATTAAGCTTATTGAGGATGGCCATACAAGTCCATCTGTGCCTTGCAGTATCCTGGCACATAGTAGGGACCTAACCAGTATCTGCTGAATTGAATTCAATACAGGGAATCTATATTTAGGTTTGCGAGAAGGAAAACCCTTTTTAACACTGAGAGCTGTCCCAAAATGGTCCAGGATACCTCTGGAATTTAGACCTCAGAGAGTGCTCATCTCATGTCCCTTTCAGTTTTGGGATTTTTGTGACTACAGCCAATTGACCTGAAGGAGTGTAGATGGTTTGCCTGACTTATATAAGTTGGTTGTTAGGATAAACTCAGATTCACAAGACACTTTTACAAAATGTAGCCTCTTCACAGGGGTCTAGATGGCTGAATATACAAGGAAAAAACAAGTATCTACCCAGTACTTCCATCTAAGACCTACAGTGGTCCTTGCTAAGAGCATTTTGGTTTATTAGTATCTTTAAGAGAGCTTCAACATCACCTTTTATCACCATGATCTAGCTTTGCTTCTTGTATGAAAGGCACAATACCTCCAGAGGGGTGCTAATACAGTTTTATTCACTATTTCTGCAAGTTTTTCCCCCTATGGCTTCCATGACTTTTAGTACTGAAAATAGAAATAAGAGGTGAGAATCACCTTGATACATTTGGCAAAGTTGTTTGTTTGCTAAGAGATACCTGGGAAAACTTAGTGTCAAAGGGAGGGGAATATGTCAAATATGTCATCAATGTAGAGCAACCCTACATGGCATCTGGCATCTCTCTCTTTGATAACTTATAAGAAAATGACCATTTGATTTCCACTTACCCCTTAGTAAGGAGTCAAACTTAGTTAATTAGAACACTTTGGTAACAAAGCCAAGGTAATGGGTTCAATCCTTACATGGGCCATTTCATTCTGCTCTATTCCAAAGCAACAGACTACATACCTAATGAGGGTCAACTTTTGGCAAACTTCTAAAATACAGTGCAGATGAAGCCTGTCTTCAACAACCCCTTAAACCCAAGTGCTGGAATAGTCACATTGCTTCCTTCTCTACTGCTGTGCCACCCAATCAAGCAATACATGTTTAGATTAGGAACTTAATGTGTTAGCTTTCACAAGTGTCTATATTTTAAAATGAAACTAGGGAGTGATTGAGCAAACCAAATGAACAACTTGATCACAGAATTTCAGACATCAATGGGGAATACATTTTTTTAAGTGAAGCTATCTTGTAAATTCCTCATAATTTCACTCAAGTGAGGCTCTTCCTGTGCTATAAATACAGTGAGATATGCTACAAACTCATGCTTCTGGTTTTAAGATCAAAAATCAGATAAGAATGTAAATAGATGGATCATGCAAATCTATCACTCACTACCAATCTTCCAGCCTACGAATGGCAGGTCAATGGCGTCGTCTTTGAATATGAAGGACATATTATTCCAGTACACAGTGCAGTGTTCAAGGAATTTGCTATCCATCTTCCTTTGTCACACCAATGAGTAAGGAAGGTAGGAGAATGAGGAAATTTAGGAAGAGGAAGCAACCTCCCAACTGGTTTAAGACTACTGATGTAAAAGAAAAACTTAGAAAACCAACTCAGGGCATTTTAGTCAGTCTATTCGTAGATCTATGTTAATGAAGTCTTTAGAAAAGGGAAGGGAAAGAAAAAAAGTAAGAATGCTTTACTAGGATCTGTTTTCAGCAACAACAGAAAGAGAAGGCTATGGAAGGAAAAGAAAAAAAAAGTTCCAACCTAGCAGTGGAAATATAAAACGATGGTGATTGTTTTGTGTTCCAATTCAGAAAGGACCAGAAAGGATTCCGCAATAAACAAGAATGAATTGGCCTGACTTTCTATTAACATGATTATTATTAAATATAATAACAAGATAACCATGCAATGGTAGGCCAGTAGAACAATTAAACTACTATAAATAAATTCAAAAGACTTTTAATGGAAATGTTTCCCAGTTTTAAGATGGATTAGCCCATATGAACATTAAAATTATCTGCACTGCAGTTTAAAATGGCAATATGTCAAAAAGAAGCACCTTCTCCATAACTCTTTCCCTAAGAACCAGAGCAACTTTACATTAAAAAAAAAATTGTGTCTGATCAACTGCACCTCTCTTCCACTGGAAAAGAGAAATAGAAGGGAAGGAAGGGTAGGGGATGAGGGAGGAGAGAGAGTAAATAGAAATGTCAAGAAGGTTCCCATTTACATCAGGTGTGCCAGGCTGGTTTCTGGAGGGAGCCTAATCAGATCTTGTAGTGTTATTTACCAAGCACAAGAAATGATAAAACCAGCTTTATTATCCAAGATAATGTTTAGGAACTACTTCTCACATTTATTCCCTGCTGGTGCATGGTGTCAGTCATTTACACTGCAGTCAAAAAATACAACTCTTCCTGCTATGCAGCAATGCTCATGCTGATAGTATGCAAGCAGAAGATCATTACTGTTGTCATAGAAAAGTGAGCCCCAGCTTGATCTGGGTTTCTTCTAATTCAGTATTAGTTCCATATATGCTCATGTTTAGTTTTTTCCTGGCTGTTTTCTTTCTTTAAAAAAAAAAAAAAAAAAAAAAAAAAAGCAACATCTTCCCTTTTATATCTATCTTCATATTATTTTAAAATTTATTCTTCTAAGGGCTTTCCCCAAACAAAACTGGTTACAATGTTCTTTCTTGTTTCTTAGCCCTAATTTAGAAAACATTTTAGATTACCCTGTCTGAGCTGAGGAAATGCTGCAGAAGGTACAATTCACCACAAGTACAGATCATGTAAAACACTGCTTAACCAGAGTGACAATTACAAGCAACATAAGCAAAGGACCAAGGCTGTTTTTCTAGTACAAGCTGTTAGAGATGGGTTAAGGTGGGGGGCCTGAAATCATTTGACACTGCTCTAACCAGCATCAGAAATGGAAATGATAGATTTTAGGACCTCTTAGGGGCCTGTGGAACAGTGATAAGGCCTCCGAATTCTCATTCCTGGCCTTCCTTATACCAAATGGTTAACGCCCTTATTCTCTGCCAGGGCAGATGACTGGCCACTTTAGCTTCCTCCCTGAGCTGGTAATGCACCAGAGAGAACACACAATTTGAAAAATCTTAACGTACTAAATACAAACAATAGCAGTAACACTGATTATAACACAGGGCCAAATATGGCTAAATAAAGATAACTGGTGTTGAACAGAGTTTGATAAGGAATGACCCATGAAGTTGAGTTACTCACATTCTTCAAACAATAAGCGAGCTGTTGCCTTTTCTCTTCATTAACAACTAAGAAACTCAAACCAAGGAAATAGAAACTGAACAAAATTCAGATCCAGGTGAAATGGGAACTGGTCTGCTTTTGTATAGCAGGAAATTAGGGCTTCCATGGTTATAGATTTGTTTAATATTCAATCAGAGTTGTTTTCTTTTTCTTGATATTTCTTACATCACCCATGCCTTGAGACCAGTGAGAATAAAAATATTGCTTGGTTTTTTAAAAAGTCTATATTATGATATAAAACCAAATCGCAACAAACTAGAGAGAAATCTCGCGTCAAAGAACCTTTTGTTTATTAAGGAGTTTTCATTTTAATTTAACAGAGGGAAGGCTTATACTATGCACTGAATAACTATGGAAAGCAATGGACATCGAACAAAAGAAAATCTAAGTCAAAAAGCACAAAGCAGATATTATGGCAAGTATTAAACTAAAAACTATTCTCATGGTAAACTTGTAGTCTAGCCATATTCAACCTTAAGGCCTTTAGTGAGATACTAGAGATACCTTGTTTAAAATCTTAAATTATTTTCTCAACAATCTTAAAATTTCAATTCTACAGCAAAACAAAAAAAGGCGCTACTGAGTGGCAGAGTAATTGCTATCTCCCAACTCTTCAAGACAGATCATGAGATCAACTTCCTAACACAATTTTACTGATGACGCCATTTCATTGTATCCTTACTGCCATCTTAGTAGTTGCACATTTCCTATTAAGCTCGTGGGGATACTCCATTATCTAAATTATGGTAAGGTAAGGTCTTCCTTGCCAGTCTAATGCTATGACCCGTTGGTAGCACAAAAATACAACTTGTTTGCTCGCTGATGGGAAGCACATTGGCTCCTCACACTAACAGTAACGTTGGGAGAATACTGGTACAAGTCTGCTGTAGAGCTACACAGCACCTAACAAATAACCTGACAAAAAGCCTCAGTGCGACAAAATGGGGAGAGGGGAGAGGATGGAGGGTAAAAGGCAAGGAGAAAGAAGGAAGATGGTATAGGATAGTTATTTCTACCTTTCCAAGTATTTCTAAAAGGTAGCATTAAAGAGCTTATTACAGAATTAGTATTTTTTTAGAAAGAAAAATAGTAAACAGAATCTTAAAGTTCCACAAGAAAATTTCAAAAGTAGTTTCATCACTTTAAATTCATATTAACATGCTGTCAAACCAAAGAATGTACATTATTAATGTAGATAACTGCATTTAATATCTAAGATTTTGTATTCAGTTCTAATTTGTCAAGTAATTTTAATACATAACTTATTTATACTTTAACAGATAAAATAAATTTGCCTTGCAAAGATCACAAGAAACAATGTCTTTATAGTTTAGGTCCATTTGACAAATTGTGTATTTTACTAGTTAAGGTTTAAGGTGCTTTCAGGGCCATGTTAATACTTATGTTTTAGACTTCTAAGAAAATCTTATTTAAGACCAGAACAACATTAGGGCTGCTATAAAAATCGATGTTCAAAATCTTTCCACCTTCTTATTTTTAAATCCTCATTAATCAGACTAAGCAGCATCTAACAACTAAGATGGGCAATGAATGATACACGGAAGAAGAGAGTGATAGCTGGTATTTTACACTAGAGATCAAGTTAAGCCAGATTCACAGGCAGCTAATGCAGTAGGAGACAAGAACTACTGAAGCAGTATTACAATGCTTTTGACAGTAAATTTTCTATGACATGGCTTACTGTAAAATTTATTCACAGTAATTCCAGCAATTTAGTCCCTTTAAAAGATAAAGACAAAAATAAAAAAAATGAAAATCCACTTGTTCTCTCCAATGAGTTGTTTCATAAAAGAACAAAGGAATAGCAAGCATCAAATCCAATTATTTTTAAGAATAACAAGATTTATAAGCACATGACTACAAATAAGAGTTTTAAACAAGTAGCTTTGAAGTTGCACACTATTAATTAAACACAAGGCACTGATAATCACCCTCAGAAGTGAGAGGAAAAAGCCCAGATCTGTCGTTGTCTCAACATATTTCTCAAAATAATTTTCATGTATATTTTAGCAATTGATTGTACATCTCTAATATGGCAGCTTTTTCTAAGGAAATACAGAAATCCCTTTCAGAAACAGAAAACATACAAGTGATGGTAAAAAGACTGGACACCTTTAAATACTAATATGTTTTCCTGCTACAGCTAAATTAGTGGGTGATAAATCCATCCATTTCATTGCTAAAATTATTAATGAATAATTTATTAAAATGTAAAAGTATGGAAATTATTTACTTAAATTTACAATGCAAACATGTAATTCACACTTATTAATATATATGATGCTTTACAACACAAAATGCATTTATAGCTCCTGTCATATCACTAATATTTGCATAGTCCATTTAAAAATTTATCCTGAATATTGAAAAAAAAGATTTTAAACTTACAGTTTCACCGCTATACTAGTATGATAAATACTTACTGTAGACAAAAGGATTCCATTTTCTTCCTGTGAATGTACTCCACCCTACTAAGGAACTCTTTCTAGAGTACAATTCCATTTTCTGACTTTTACAGTAACAAAGCTCTTGTGCCATAGGACTTAATGTAAATGAAATGGCACCACAGCTGCTTTCAGTAACCATCTTACTGTGACAGTGGTACAGCTAATTGTTAAAAATGGTGGCTTAGACATTTTCCATACATTAAATTAGAGAGCTCAGTTGAAGGCTCTGGCATCCACCCACTTCAGACAAAGGAAAATAATTTGCAACTGTACCAACGCATGGATAATTGAGCCATCTCCCACACAGGGTCAGTGTTAGAGGTTTCCTCCATCTTTACACAAATGTAAACCACAGTTCATTGTCTCTTTCAGGAAATGAATTCTTTTCAAAGCTGTACTGGGTGAGAGTTTTTTAAAGAACCTTAGTGATGTTCAAATACTGAACTAGAGTATCAAGATAAGCCAAAGGTTCAACAGTTACTCTATTTCTTGTTCAGTTCACCCATTTCCTACTTGACATCTCCTCTAGACTTTCTATTGTTATTAGTAGACAAAGTCACACCTATAAACCGGGAGTTGAATCTCTAAACTGGGTTAGTGATTTTCTAGTCCATACTTTTGAAAGAGTAAAAAGTCCACACCCAACAAGTCTCCAAATTACAAATATATTCATCAGGATAAAAAGCTATACTTCTATTTGCTTATTGTAATGTTCATGTCAGTTTATTTTATGTCAGCTATGGATCATGTTATTTAATGTGATTCAGAACTTTAATATTTATAATAATAATTCTCATTAACTGATGCTTCCATGACTTCAAAAGTTTTCAATTTATTTACAATAATCACACTTCCTATACCAAAGATATAAATCATACTTAAAGAACTCATCTCATTTTCTTTTGATATTTAATTAAATGAAAATTATCTTAGTTTTGTTAAATTCAATAGTAAGATACATGTCATTTAAAAGCTGATAATAAAATGTTTACTGAGAAATAATGCTTAACCTCTTTAACATTTTTATTTTCTTAGAATCACCACAATAAAATCATAATTATAAACAACTGGGTTTTTTGGAAAAGAATCTCTATATGATGCAGATATTGTAACTTAAAGAAGTATCTGGTTTCGGCCAAGAAGAAAATTTAATCTCATGTTTTACCCCATGCAAGAATTTTGCACAACACCACATACAGAATTAAAAGCCTAGATAAAGTTCATACTGTTCATAATTAAAATATGAAATCAATGGATTTTTTAAAAAAATAAGTTATAATTCTAAAGCATACATCATACTGCCCCACCCTATAATGATTCAAAAATAAAAGAATATTAGAATCAAGAACTACAAATTTGAACATTTCTCTAGAGAATTAAGTGCTTCTACTATCAAATAAGCCAACTATTACCAGAATTTATCTCATAAATTCAAGCACAACCTTGCCTTTTAGAGTAGATAAAATAACAAAATTGTCAACCTATTTACCAGGGAGAATTTATACAAATTTCTTTATGAAATAAAGACAATCCTACCTGTATGTAACAAAATTGAGGAGTTACAAACCTGTCGATGCTGTTTGTCACTGCAACTCTTCGGTTCCTTCTCTCTGGGATTATAAAGCTCTATCAGTGCTCAAGTCTGTTCCCCCCTCCCCCCTTAATTGAAGAAGAAAGAGAGAGAGAAAAGAAAGAAAAAGAGGAGAGGGAAGGAAAAGGAAAGGGAAAGATGGAAAAGAGAGGAGAGCAGGAAGAAAAGGAAAAGGAAAAGAAAATACCCCGCAAGTCTGGATGTGGCTGAGGCAGTGAAGAGTCTAGTAAGACAATGAGACTGCAGGATCTCCCCTGAAAAGCTGGCCACTATTGCTTATGAAGGATTGTGATCATTTTCAGGCTGCTGTATTCAAATTCTGAGAAGTCAACCATCAGTTTGAAAGCAGTAACTGATGGGAGTAACAGTTTATAGGTTACAGAAGGGTATTTTATTGTTAACGGACTGTACCAAGTTAAGATTTAAGAGGGGGAGAGACAACATGTAGGCAAGGAAAGATATGCTACTTCCCACCACCCCCCCAAGCCACTGCAATTACTCTGATGTGAATTTTTGATGACTTCCGACATCTTGCATGGTTAATAATCGCTTCAGCTGTCATGTTTGGTTAATGTGGAAAATGCATTTGGTGCATTGTGATGCAATGCTATGGCCACAGATTGTAATACCAGTTGTGAAGCTATTCCCTTAACTGAGCAGCAGGAATTTGCACATGCCATGGTGCTAAAATAAATGGTAGTTAAAAGATTTTATACAGCAGCAGCAGCAGCAGCAGACAGATCCTGCCATTTTAGACTTACAGAAAGCATAGATGTATCATATAGAACAATCGCTCATCACAGTGTTTGTATCAGTTTCACTATCCTTAAAAGAAAGCACTTAATTTGATATTTTAACTGTTTGGCTTCTTAGTGGTTAAAAGATTTAGATACTGTTTAAATAACTACTCAGATTAATTATAGCTTTGAACAGAGGTTATTTGCATTTCAGGAATATACAGCCAATGAAACTGTCAGTGACACATGAAAATGCAGACTCTTTATTAACATATGCTCAGCTCAACTGCCACTTCCCTGTATGACATTTAGGCAAAAATATATGATGTGTAAGTCATGAATATTCCTATTCTGTCTCAATGATTAAAAATCTGTTCCTTAGAAATGGACTTTTAAAAAAGGGTTACACGTACATCTGGAAACCAAAGATTACATTAAAATACCAACTTGTGTTTTTCATTATCACCAGCAGAAATTCAATGCAGCAAACAATCGTGCAATTACAGGAAGGGATATAAAACAGCAGAGATGAAACCATGCTAAGAGCCAGTCACCCTATGATTAAAGTCAGGCCAGTATATTCCAGCAGTCAGGTGATGGTGCCATCATTACAGTGCAGAAAGCTAGAGAAAAATCGAGAAACAGACCACCTCATCTTCAAAAAGAAAAATAAAAAACTCTAACAGAATAAAAAATAAGATTTCACATATGTAAAATAAACATCACTACTGAAGAATACTGTAAAGATGGTTATTTTAACGATCAATTCCATAATATAGTACCACTGAAATATTAACCTACAGAAATGCTGTATGTAAAATAGGCATTTTTCTGTCTTTATCAATCTCCTATTTAACAAGACAAAACTGATTTATGGATTTTGATTTTTTTTTAAGTGAGGAAAAAATCCTTTAAAGTAACTCCATTAACTCACATTTTATGGACCAGAACATTTGTCAATTTAGTGCCTACTATTTCAGGTGTTTGTGTTTCATTAAAAAAAAAAACAAAAAACCTCTAAAGAATGAACAGAGCAGCACATGAATGTGTCTAAATGCTAAGTATTTTTTAGCAACATAAAATCAATTCATTATTTCTATTGTTTTATTCATTGTGATAGCACTAAATGTTTAATACTGAGGCATGTGTTAATAAGCACTGTAAAACTAAAGAGCTTCTAGTTTTGTTTTGCTTTTTACTTTAATTTGATGTTTAAAATTAACCTTACCAACAGTTCTACCTGGTGCTATAGCAGATGTCAACAATTTTGTAAAAGCATTCAACAATTCAAGTTTACTAGTTTCAGACTCAACATTAGGTATTACTGGGGAAGCTTCACAAGTGAGGGAGGGAGGGAGAGGGAAAGAGAGAGAGGGAAAGGAGGGGTGGAGGGAGACATGTGTGCGCTTCTGTGTGTGTAACCATGCTTTGACACTAACCAACTGCAGCTTATGTTCCAATTACTAAGACAAACGGTCATCCTAGAGGACTTTTCTGTGTACCAGTGCAAGAAGTAAACTTTTTTTTTTTTGACCAAAAAGTAAAGTATTGAAACATGGCAGGCATGTAGCAATGAGTCCAAGTATCAAAAGGGGGATCAGACTGTGACAAAAATGGGCCCCACAACCCAAGTTAGTTGAAGTCAAACACTATTTCATGGACAAGCTATCCTTGAAAGAGTACATAACTGAAAGGGAAGGAATAAGATACATAATTATTCAAATGCACACATAGACTTGTTCCGACATTTTTTCTCTCATTATTATCAAAGAGGGAATATCTTCTATGCGCTGAAAATATACTAGGACAACTCAGATTTTCCTCCCATCTCAAAGAATACCAAGGAAATAAAATCAATAATCTGCTTGTAATTATACAACATCAGGGCTGAAAAGGACCTCAGAGATCATTTAGTTTAATGCCCTCATTGTGCAAAAGAGAAAACGAGATCTAGAAGTTAACTCACTTATCCAAGGTCACACAAATACTTATATATATATATATACACACGTTTATAAACACCACTTACAGTGAAAGCTCTATTTCCACTGGAGACAAATTTATGTTGTAACTAACTTAAGGTAAGGAGGCTCATACTTACTTTTTTGTACAGGGAGACCCTGAACATATAGTTTAATAAGTTTAAGCTTATACCATGTTTTTAATACAGACATAACCACTAAAGCACATGGAGGAAGAAAAAAAAGGAAATGAGAGACAGGGTACATCTTAAAAACTAGAACACTGGGAGAAAATTTCAGGGTAAGAGAACTTACCAACTTTTATCAAATGATGTAACTGTAAAGTGCTTAGCATAATGCCTGGCACATAGCAAGCACATATAAATGTTAGCTATTATTATTTTATTTTCTCCATTTGTCTTTAATTAATTAATACTAGGACTAGGACATAGGGAATAGGGAAACTACTGAAATGATGATGTTCAAGTAAAATAATATTCAGGCTTACAATCCTAAAACTTATAAGCTGGCATACATATACTGAGCTTCACCATAAATCAAAACTTTTAGGCAGTCTCCTAAGTCATGCTCTGCATCTGACCTGCCTTACAGAACTGTTGTGTGGATCCAAATGAGATAACAGGTGTTAAAGTTAAAAGCACTACACCAATATAAAGTATATTATTATAACTCACTCTTCTCTCAGTTTGGTAACAGTGCACTGTCTTGATTCTTGAGCTACTGTTTTCTGGGTTGACTACTCTCCATGTTTTCTTCCCCCTTTCTCTTTCCTGTTACAAGCAGACAACGTTCTTGGCTCACTGCTCTTTTCTCATCATTTTCTCCTTCAGACAGCTTACCTATTCACTTGCTTCAACTAATCATCATCCCTACACTGATGACTGAAATCTCTAGCCTCAGTCCTGTTCTTACATTTAAAGTTCAATCCTCATACCTCCATCTGCTTACTGGACATTAATTCTTAAATGTTTCTGTGTTACCTCAAACCCCACATATTCAAACAGAAATCATTACCCCATTCCCCAAACAGCTATTCAACCCAACTTCACAGATGCCATCAATGGCACTACTATTTCTCCACTGATGCAAGTTCAAAACACTGTTACCTTTTACTCATCCTTACCTTTCATCATCTATTTCTAGTCACTCATCAAGTCCCAGAGATTTTTTTCTTCAAAACAACTTGTAATTCATCCCTTCTCCCATTCCCACTGCCATCATCCTACCTAGTCCAAGTCTTCATCAATTTACACTTTGATTACCCCAACAGCCAACAGCTAAGTTTCATGATTCCAGTCTCTCTGCCTTCTAATATATTCAGCATACTGATAACAGAGTAATAGTCTTTAAATACTCATTTTTATCATGTCATTCTCCTGGTCAAAAACCCATATTTCCTACTGAACCAAACTGAAATTAAACAAAGTTTAGATAAATAATATAGATAAAATATGATCGATACCTATCCTCATGAAGCATAAGTCTAGAAAGGGAATAAACCTAGATAATTATAATACAAATTATATGGTTAGCATATTAGAAATTATAAAAAACAGAAGTGCTATGTGAGATCAAAGGGAGGAGATCTTTATAGACCAAGCACTTACAGCTCTACTATGGGCTTTTCCATGCTATTCCCTTTAACAGTAATGTGAATATTCTCTCTTCTTGAATTTTCCCTGTTTGTATGTGCTCTATCCCCTCCCCACTTCTGTATCTACTTTCCTCTTTGCCATATCCACAGTGTGTAACATAGTGCTAAACACTATGAAAATTAGTGATTATTACACTAAAGTCTTTTTCTAATGACTGGGTTCTTCAAGGAGCATAGATTGTGAGCTCGAAGAGATCTCTGAGATCAATTCATCCAACCCCTGTGTTTTGCAGATGAGTAAACTGAGGCCTAGAGACCTTAAGTAACTTGCCCAACTTGAGGATACTACACAAGTAGTAAAGAATAGAACTTACATTCAAATCTAAGTCCTCTGACTACAACTCCAGCATTCTTTCCCTTGCCAGATGTTTTGAAAGTGCTAGTGAACAAAACTGGTAGGTCCTAAGAAGCTCTGAGTGTGGCACTAGTGATGGATCAATCTAGCTAAACCTAGAAAGGTGAACAGATGGAATGTCAGTCAAAAGAAGGTTATTTTCTCTTTGGGAGAGAAAAGGGGGAAGGGGAAGGGTGGCAACCTAGAGAACATAGAATGACTGATCATCACTCACCAGGCATAGCCTAAGTAGATTTTATATTACTTAAGATGGAAGCAAATATACTCAAAAGTTGGCAAATGTGCCCCATTACACTCTGACATTTCTATTTTTCCGGAGAAGATTCTGCAGCTAAGTTACTTGTCAGCATACACAGTTACTCAGCCCTTCTTTGTGGTTAACAATGGCTTCCACTAACCAGACCAATGTCCTCTCAACTACTGAGAGACACATAATGGCAAAGAAATTTAGTAGAAATGAATCCAGGGCCAATGAGGAAAGGCAGCAAGATGATACCACAGAGTGAAAAGAACACTGTGCTTGAAGTCCAGAGAGAGCTAGGTTCGAAACAGGCACACTAGCAAGTTTTGTAACCACAGACAATTCACTTATCCTTTCTGAATCTCAGTCTCCTCCTCTATAGGATAGGGATGATAAAGTCTACAGTACCTACTTTATAGAGCTGTGGTGAAAATACAGAACATATATATTAAGCAACTTGCTAATTTTAAAGCACTACATTAGTGATGACAATGGTGATGGTGACAATTACTGGAAAACGAGAAAGTGATGTGAAGTTATACATGGAGTACTCTTAAAAAATTGTTTTTAACAAGGCAATCCCAGGTTTGAGTAGTTTGATAAAATAGAGATGATTTTTCCAATTCTTTACTTGGCAGCAAAACAAATTATTGTGCAATTTCAGGTGCTTCTTTAATTCATGGGCCAGCTTGTTTATTTGCCCAGGGGTCTGGACACAACTGCAGGATCTTTCTACATCCAGATGCCAGACTACAGAGAAGCTAAACCACTCCCTCAGCAAAAGAAGGAAGCAGCTTCCTTTGAGAGGCTTATAACAGAATGAGGGCAGAATGAGGGTTTAAGATGAACAAGGGAATTAACTGAAGGGGATGAAATGAGATTTTAGAAGTACTCTTTTCAAATTAAATGCATTATCAATAAGAGATTTCCAATAAAAGCAGCTGTTCATGATAGTAAGTTAAAATAGTAGTAGGTAGCATTTCTACTCTAAATATTTTTACAATGTAATCCAAGGCTCTTTAAGACATTCTCCAAGTTTTAGTGAGTCTATTCCCTTTCGACAGTTTACACATACACAGACACACAAACTCCTCTGTGTGTACAAACAGATAGTGGACATTAAGACCTCTACAATTCTAATTTGTTCTCCTTTAAGAACAGAATGGGAAGAAAGAAGTAGTTCACCTTTTTGGCAAACAGTTTTCAAAAGTATTTGGAATAAATGATCAGTTTCACAGAATCTTGCAACTTTAGAGCCAAAAGGGTCTAAAAAAAAATCTAGTCCAACCTCTTCATTTAACAGCTTAGAAACTGAGGCACTTGCCTGAAGTTTGTATCAAAGCCAAGCCCCAGAACTCAGATTTTCCTGATTTCAAGGAAAACATTCTTTCACAATCCTACGTGCCACTCAGATTGACATCATACAGTATGCATATGATGAACTCCAGGTTTGATCTAGGGTATTTTAGGGTTTTTTTTTAAAGTTATCACATGAGGGAAAATATACCTCTAATTCATATTTGACTCTAACTCCAAAGGGAAGAATCCACTGTCAGCACTTAGTGGAATCTTAAGAGTCAAAAGGAACCTTGAAGGTCACCTAATTTAATTCATATTTAAATTGGAATCTCCTCTACAATATCACCAAGAAAGAGTTATCTTGAGCTCTCTGCTTGAAGACCTACACTAATGATAAACTTTATGAGCTAGCTCATTATACTTTTGGACAGTGATAATTATTTGCCAATTTTTCCTTATGATGAAAGCCTAAATCTCCCTTTTTGCAACTTCTACTCACTGCTCCCAGTTTTATCCAGTTTGCTTAATGGAATTAAGAAAAATGAACTTAACCCCTCTTCCCCATAAAAGCATTTTTAACTTTTCAATACAGATCTCATATTCTCCTCTAAGTCTTTCCTTCTTCAGGCTAAACATCTCCAGTTCTTTTACAGACCCATTCTAGCTTATTCAAGTCTTTCCTAAAATAGACTACCTAAACTGGACAGAATGCTCCAGATATGGCTGTTTAGGACAGAGTAAGTACAGTGTTGTTTTTACCTGCCTTGTGAAGTTCACAACACTAAGCTTCTATTAATGAGTCTAAAATCAAATCAGTTTTTAAGCCTACTCCACATGTGTGACTCTTATTGAGCTTCTATACTATGACATCATATTTCCCCCTGCTGCTGTTTGTCCTTCATTCTGGAAGAGGACCATGACGTCAAGGGAGATGATACCATGACGTGCAAGTAAATTTAAGTGAGGAAGGGTTGTGCAAAGTCACCAGCCTTACTTTCTCCTCCGAAGTCACCTCATCCAGTGGCCAGATACAGATCAGGTAGACTGGATATGGTCCAGGATACAGTGGAGGACCTTGGCCTTTTCAAGCTAAGGTCTTTAACAGGTCTCAGTTTGACTGAGGCAGCACCCATTCAATGATTAAGGCTTAATAAAAATGAGGCAAAGAATGGCCTCTTTAAAAAAAAAAATTAGCTCTGGGAGAAGACCCTCAGGATTTCTGGCCAAAACAGAAACAATTGTCACTTAAGTTTAATCAGGGCTCAGACAGTGACCAAGTAGGGTTTGGTCTGGGACCAGAGTGACTGGTACCTAAGGCTGGTCTTTAAGAGGAAAAAAAAAGTTTTAGAGATTAAAATTTAAATTTCCTTTGGGCACAGCACCCACAGGTAGGGGTGTAAGGACAGAGAGAGGGGAGAGAGGGGAAGGGGGGGGGAGAAAGAGAGAGAAAGAGAGAGAGAGAGAGACAGAGACAGAGAGAGAGGAATCTTAACCCAAATCATTCTGGTCCCACACCAAGCTCTACATGGTCACTGGCTTAGAATGAACATTAATAACAATTGTTTCTGTTTTGACCAGAAACTCTGAGGATCTCCTCCTCCAAGACCTATTTTTTCTTAAAGGGCACTCTTTGCCTCGTTTTTATTAAGCCTTAAAATTATTGACTCCTCTTTATGTATTTTCTAGACTTAAGACATATGTACACTCACAACGACTATCTTATCAAACAAAACATTTATTGGTAGCAGACTGGACAAGCCACAGTCAGCCCTGACCACTAGTTAACTTACTGAAGTGGCAGACCTAAAAATCATGTGGCCTCCCTCATGGGCTTCTCCTGGTGAATTCTGAGTAAAAAGCTTGCAAAGTAGCTACAAAGAGTGTGTGTTCCTTTAAAAACTGACCACTCCTTAACCATTCCCTAATCCTTCCCTGAATCACCTAATTAGCATATCTGGCACATATTTTACTATAGTTTTTCCTATATAAACTTTAACTGTATCCCTCTAAGGTCATAGGTTCCTTAAGAACTTTTGCCTGCTGGGCAGAGTAAAAATAAACCTTTGCCAACTTGGCTTAAAGACTGCTTGAGTCCATGAATTCTTTAAAGAGGATCCTGTCCTGCTCCCTGGTCCTTGAGGGGGCTCTGAACCCCTCAAAACCACATCATTACCTAAATTAATTTTCTTATTCAGTGGCATATCAATAAAAGTATTAAAGAATTATTTTATTGAGCTAGAAAAAATAATAACAAAATTCACCTGGAAGTCAAAATGGTCAAGAATATCAAGAGAATAAATGAAAAAAAAAAAAGTTAAGAGAAGGTAGCTTGGAAGTACCAAACCTCAAGCCATAGTACAAAGTGGTGATCATCAATGTAATCTGGTACTAGATAAGAAGGAATGGTTGATCTTTTGAAGAGATTAAAGCACACTATATACAGAAGTAAATGACCATAATAACCAAGTGTTTAATAAACCCAAATATCCAAGCTATTGGGGCAAGAACTCACTAGTTAACAGAAATTGCTGGGAAAACTGGAAAACAGTTCGAGAGAAACTTACCAATATACTCCCACAATATCCCAAGATAAGCTCAAAATGAGTTCATGATTTAGACATAAAGGGTATGATATCCTAAGCAAATTAGAGGAGAACAAAAAAAAAAATTACCTGTAAGACATATGGATAAGGGAAGAGTTTGTGAACAGAAAAGAACACAGGAGGTAAAACTGATAGTTTTGATTAAAAAATTTAAAAGTTTTTGCACAAACAAAAGCAATGTAGCAAAAATTAGAAGGAAAGCAGGAAGTTGGGGGTAGATTTACAACAAGTTTCTCTGATAACTCTCATTTCCCAAATATATATGGAACTATACCAAATTTATTTTTAAAAAAACCACTAAGATAAATGGGTAAGGGACATAAACAGGCAGTTTTCAGAAGAAGATATCAAAGCTATCAATAGTCACCTGAAAAAATGCTCTAAATCACTAATTACTAGAAAAATGTAAATTTAAAAAAACTGAGGAACCAATTTACGCCTATCTAAGATGACAGAAAAGGAAAATGACAAATGCGAGAGAGGATGTGGAAAAATAGGGACACTGATGAAATGGTGAACTGGTCCAACCATTCTGGAAAGTAAGTTGGAACTATGCCCAAAGGGTTATAAAACTGTGTACTCTGATTCAGCAATACCGTTACTAAGTCTGTATCCCAAAGAGATAAAAGAAAAAGGGAAAAGATCTATATGTACAAAAATGTTTACAGCATATTTTCTTATGGTGGTAAAGAATTGGAAATCAAGAAGATGCTCAGTTAGGGAACAGCTAAACAAGTTATGGTATATGACTGTGATGGAATACTATTGTGCCATAAGAAATGACAAGGGGGGTAGTTTCACAAAAGCATACAAGACCTATAAGAACTGATTCAAAGTGAAGTGAGAAGAACAGGGAGATCATTGCACACAGTTAACAGCCATACTGTAATGATAATCAACTGTAAAAGACTTGACCGGATCAACACAACAATCCAATACAATTCTAAAAGACTCATGATGAAAAAATGTTATCTATCTGTAGAGATAGAACTGATGAACTCTGATTGCAAATTGATGTATAAATTTTTCATTTTACTTTTCATGCTTTAAAAAAAAGGCTAGTATGGAAATGCTTTGCATGATTTCACATGTATATCTGATATCATATTGCTTGCCTTCCCAGTGGGTGGGAGGGAGAGAATTTGGAACTCAGAATTTAAAAAAAGAAAAGAATGCTAAAAATAATAAATTTGAGGATTTTTAAAAAATTAAAATACAAAAACCCCCCACTACTAAGTCTGTATCACAAAGAGATCAAAGAAAAAGGAAGTTATCTATCTATCTATCTATCTATCTATCTATCTATCTATCTATCTATCTATCTACACATACACACAAAATGCTTACACAACAGCTCTTTTTGTGGTGCAAAGAACTGGAAACTGAAGGGATGCCTATCAATTGGGAAATGGCATATAATTGTGACAACACAAGAAATGATGAAAGGAATGGTTTTAGAAAAACTGGGGAAAACATACAAATGGACACAAAATAAAGTGAAAAGAAGTAGAAAAACACTGTACACGGTAACAGCAATATTATAACAACAATCAACTGAAAAAGGCTTAACTACTCAGATCAATACAATGATCCACAACAATTCTAAAGGACTCATGATGAAAAACGTTATCCAATTCCAGAGTGAGAACTGATGAATTCTAAGTACAGACTGAAGCACATTTCTTTCACTTTATTTTTCTTGCTCCCCCCATTCCGCCTCCCTAAAACATGGCTAATGTGGAAATATGTACCATATTTCTTGCCTTCACAATAGGTAGGGAAGGGACTGGAGGGAGAGAATTCAGAATTGCAAATAAAAATTTTAAAGAAAAACTTCTTAAAAACAGAAGAATTTTGCTAACAATTAAAAGTTAAACTCATGAGTTACAAATTCCAAGAGCAAAAAAGTCAAAAAATAAGTAACCATGCTAATATTTTTTCTAATCTCAATATGTGACTATCCTAAGGTTAGCAGAATTTTCCTTGTATATCTGAGAAAGGCTACATTCCAGAAAAGGGAGGTTAGCCCCTTGTACTATTTTGGCAATGTTAAAGCTTCAGTGTCTAACGTTTTCATCATGAAATTTTCATCTGAAGCCCTCTAAACACTATTTCTAAATGAAAAGAATTCATTTAAAGTTGAGTTTCCCAACTAGACAACTTAAAACCAAGTCATATATGTGTTCAGACTAGATTTGTATACTTCTAAAGTGGAATTAGGCTAAGAAAGTGACTAAAATGCCCACACCTTTTAACTCAGAGATTCTATTGCTAGCCATAATCAAATATTTATAAACATCTACTATGTTTCAGGCATCTGAACAATGAATACAAAAAAAGAGAAAAAGTAAGCAAAGATTTAATTTACTTAATTATTTAATTTACCTCATGCAAACTGAAGCAGAATTGGGAAAAAATATACACAATGACCACAACAACGTAAATGGAAAGAACGAAACTGAATGCTCTGCAAAGTTACAATGAATAAGCCAGGCCATGAAGAAAAGAGAAACATGCACTGTGCTTCCCTTCTCTGCAGAGATGGGAAACCAAGGGTGTGGAAGATGCACAGCCTCTGTGCATGCCACTTAATGCCTGGGTGACTCTGGGTAATTCATTCACCTCTCCAGACATCAGTTCTTTTAATGGTAAAGTGAGGATGTTAGATTAAATGACCTCAAACTACAGCTTTTTCAGCCGTAGAGCTATGACCTTGTGTATTATGAGTTCTGTTAACTTCCTTTTCTTTCTTTTAGATTACTTTCACTTCCAAATTTCCCTCTCCCTATCCCTTGTTAGGAGAATATTCTCTGAAGAGTGGAGGACAGGGAAATTTGGAAATGAAAATGATATAAAAACAAAAGCTATCAAAAATTTTTAAAAAGCTGCACCCACTAATCTAAGTTGTATCACTACTGCAACTATCGTAGTTGTTAAAACTAATATCTAATATTACAATGTGGCGAAGCACCAAAGACCTTGACTAATTTGACTGAGAAAGAGAAAGAGAACAGAGAGAATCACAGAGGTATAATCTAATAAAATGGCAATTGAAACATAACTTCCTTCTTCTTAGTAGAAAAGTGTAGGGACTACTCCCTCTGTAGCCTTCCTACTATATAATTTTTTACGCGTCTATCAGAAGTTGCTGCTGGCTCCACAGAGAGTTGGGGAATGGGGTGGGAAATCTTGTGAATGATTTAGGTATCTCTGACAGAACTTTTGAATACTGATTTTTTTTATACTTGTATCCCCTATTTTAGTTATGTGATTAGCAAAATTCTGTTGTAAAGTGATGGATCAATGGACTTTTTATAATATATTTTCTATTAAATTAAAATTTCAAAATTAAAAAAAAGTGGAGGATTACTGATGTCAGATGGTGCATGTGTTCTCAGAGTTTTGCTCAACTGTTTTTCCTTGTTGAGGAAGAAATCAAAGGGGAGAGATAAGGGAAATGACTGTGATTTTTATGTATAAAAAGGCATTAATAAAATAATAACAAAAATGGAATCAGTGAGAGAAAAAAAGGAAATCCAGAAAAACCAAGTAAATAACTAAAAACAATCTTTCATCTCTACTGACTCCTAGCGATAGAATACTGGCAAACTTAAAACTTCTGAAGAACCAGATTTCAGACCTCCCCTTGGCATAGTTCAGCTATAAATGATTAACTTTTGCGGCAGCATTAGCACATCAGTTACTTGTAATCATAGAAGATAATGATGATTAACCAAAATGGTTGAATGAATCTCCTTGCTTCCTATTCCTCTGTCTCCCTCTTCTGGTGGTGCAGTGGATAGAGCACCAGTGCAGGAGTCAGGAGGATCTGAGTTCAAATTTCACCTCAGACATTTGACACTCACTAACTGTGTGACCTTGGGCAAGTCACTTAACCCCAATTGCCTCATTCTGGGTCATCTCCAGTCATCCTGATGAATATCTGGTCACTGGATTCAGATGGCTCTGGAGGAAAAGTGAGGCTAGTGACCTGCACAGGCCTCCCTCACTCAAAACAAAGTCAAGTGCAAGTCATATCATCATTTCTCTGATGGCATGGTCTTCTTCGGCAACAAATGATGAACACACCTTCCCCCATCTCCCTGCCCAAGAAGCAGGAATACATCAATAGCTAAAAAGCACCTTTCAAAATTCAGAAGCTTAAAAATACAAATGTTACCATTCATAGTACATTTATGCAATTAAATACATTTCAGAAGTGGAATGTTTGGAAAGTCTTTGCAGTCTAGTTTAAACATCAAAAAATACCCTGCTTCTTAGAAAAGGCCTAGAATTTGTATATTGAAAGTTCACAAAAGTGTTGCCCTGAAGATGGATTCCAAAGAATACTATGTGCATAAAGTACTTAGCCTCTTGCCTAGCACATATCAGGAGCTGTATATTAGGAACTCCTCCCCAGAAAAGCAGCTACTCACACTTAATTCTATGACCACTTTAAAAAAACTTCCTTTAGGGTTCAACTGTCACTAAATAAAGAAAATACAAACTAACTTCAATTCAATTCAATTTAAATTAGGCAAGTAACACAGGAAACCAAGATGACTATAACTTAACTTTTCCTGACACACAGCTCAGTGTTTTCCAACATGCTTATGACAGAGGCAGCCTCAACAGAAGAGGACAGTAACTTCATGTTTCCTTATTCAACAAAATATAAAAATCCAAAAGAATGCCCAAGCTTTAAATAATACACATTTGCTTCTCCTTACCAAGCCCTGCCAGACTACAGTTTTTCCTGAATTAACAGGAGCTGATAGGAAGAACATATATGTTCTTCATATGGAACATATATGAGGATTAATTGAAGGAAAGGGGAATGTTTAGAGAACACCTGGAGGTAGGGGTCGGAGAGACAGAAGACATGAGAGCTGTCTTCAAGTACTTCAAGGGCTACTGTGTGGAAGACAGGTTAAATTTACTATGATCATTTTCAGAGGCACAAAACTGGAAACAATGGACAGCAGTTGCAGAAAGGCAAATTTAGGCACAATGTAAGGAAATCTTCCTAAAATGTACCTTTTTCCTTTCATTAGAGAGGTGAGGGATTGTGGATGTGGAATGTTATATACAGTGTCAGAGGATGCCATTTGATTTGATTTTGCTGAGTTACTGGGTTTTCAAAAAATCTTTGTTACAAGGGAAGGCTTGCCAGATAGGGGAGAAGAAGAATATGATAAAGCAAAAGCCAGTAATAAAACTTTAAAAACAAATACTTTCTAACAATTAGATCTGTCCAAATGTGGAATGAGTTTGCTTCTACAGGTAGTGGTTTTTCCCTCAGTCTTAAAGACTAGGTTGGATGATCACTTGCTGAGGTTGTTGTAAGTATAAGTCCCACTGAAATACTGAACTAGATTGCTTTTGAGATCTGTTCTAGCGCAAATTTTCTTTGATAGTAAAGAGTAGCTCTTGGATCTAGGCTCAATCTGCAGTCTATTGCTAAACATATTTAATTTGCAATGAATAACTTTTAATTTTAATAGCATGATAAACACTAGAAAAAAAGTTACTTTTATCCCAACTAAATATTTCCTATTTTAAAAGTATGCAATCTAACTTGCTAGCCCAATGTACATTCCACAGAATGCTTACCTACCTTTACTGACAATCTGAGTCAAGTTTCTCAGAATAAGATAAAAAAAATTTTCTGAGCATTTGGACAAGAGCTACAAAAATGACAAAGAAAATTCACTTATGAGTAATCATTCAAAGAGCTAAATAAGAACAAGGCTGTTAAGTAGAGAACCAAATTCTTTTCACTTCATCTTTCAAATACTAGTAGAGAACATATAAGGTTTAGAAAGGTGATGGATGGCACAAGTCAAAAGAATTCTGTCATTGGGACCTCATCAACATTAGTCCAGGGTAAACTAAATGAGTATGAGTACATTCTCAGAGAATTTAGAACTAGAAAGGCGTATGGAGATCTAGTCCAAATGCCCTATTTTATGGATATGGAAACTGAAGCTGAGAAAGGTGAAGTGGCTTATCCAAAAGAGGAGTAAGCACCTAGGTCCCTCTGATTCCAATATAGAAACTGATATCTTCCACAAAAGAAGTCAACAATAGCAGCACAGAAAGATCTACCTATGAGACAATTCTAATACCTTTGATATGACAGTCAATCTCTAATTTGGACAAAAAAAATGTGTTCTAAAACCCCGGATAGGAGTATGTTACTAATACTTAAAAGTACTAAATGTGTTATGGTTTGGATCTGGCATTCAAATGGCAGGGATGTTCTATCAAAATTTAGCAGTCACTCTGCTGGAATCTACAAATTTGAAGTAATTACAAGAACAGAAGAAAACTTAAATCCAAGGTACAAACCTTCAAAATGTAATGTGGAGTAAACAGATGTGCAAGCTTATTTTTTTTTATGGGTGTGGGGGAAGGGTTGGGGAATCAGGGTTAGTAAGGGTCTGAGGCAGATTTTGAATTCAGGTCCTCCTGACTCCAGGGCCTGGTATTTTATACACTGTGCCACCTAGCTGTCCTTGCAAACTTTTTTAATAGAAGAATTTCAGTGAAAAGTACTGTCTCCAAAATCATTTTAGGTAGCATGATTCAAAAAAGGATGAACTCTCACAATTTAAGGTAAAGAAAATCAAATTCCTCTCAGAAGAAAGAAAGGTGGGGGTAAAGAGGACATGATTCAGGAAAATAGCAAGGCATACAAATCTTGTCAAATGCAGTCTAAGTAGTTCATATGTAAACCAAGACAGCAATAGTAAATAGCAGTATCATCTCCTAATGCTATAAGAAAGAAGCAGCTTGCTTCCATCCATAGAAAACTAACTTTGGTAGTAGGAAGCACATGTGTTTCTGCCATTAACTGTATTAACAATTATATTACCTCAACACTTTTAAGGATCCATTATTTTGCTGGTGACCAAACTCTCTCCACTGACATAAACTGCAAACTCTATGATACCCCAGCAAATGTGAGATGCTGTTTTTGAAAGAATATCACCATTTGGTTAAACTACCATCTCCTGAGGAGCCTCTCTAAATTTAGGGAGGCTATTCTTGAGTGAAGTGACAAATAATGTGTTTCTGGGGTCCAACTGGAAAAGCTTCCTAACTAGGATACTTTCATACCATAAAAGGCACCAAAATAAGCCTGAAGTTTTTTGTCTTTCTTCTTTCCAATAAGCTTGGGAAATACACAACACCATTACAGAGAAAGAAGCAGGTCAAAAATATTTTCTAGAGAAAGTAAACTTAAGGAAAGGCTATAAAGTTAAGTAATTTATCCAGTGAAAGAATGAGCTTTGGGTCTCTTCAAAGGACCTGGAATGAAGTGTAGTAAAGTCCTAGATACTGGAAGAGTTACCTGGGTATATGCAAGCTTTGATGCCTCCCTTAGAAATATAAGAACTTTAGCTGTGTTGGTGGAAAAGTGTAGTGAAGAAATCTAGGTTCCTGTTTCAGCCCTTTACTAGCTGCATGATCTGAAGACAAAGAATGGTGTTTCACTTTTCTCATCTGTAGAATGGGGGCCCAACTGTAGTGAGAATCAAGTGAGAAAGCACCGTGAAAAGAAAAGAGATATAAAAGTGAATTGCCATTTCATGTCTATGCAGGGCTATGTGATATTTCTGACCCATTATTTCATTCTAAATCATGTAAAAGTAATTTTATGCTCCATGTCCAGCCCTTAAAAGGGTAAAAAAATGATATTTTTTATATATATATATATACTTTTCACAAAACCACTCCAGTAAGGCAAGTTGCTCATATAACATTATCCTCTTATTATTAATGAAGAAACTGAGGCTCAGAGGCATCATGATTTCCTCAATGTCAAACAAGTATTAAGTATTAGTGCCATAACTGGAACCCTAGGCCTTTGACTTCAAGTCACACAATCTTCCTACTACATCATGCTACCTTTACTCTATCTTAATCACTGTCATAGTCTTTTTATTCTGGAAATGATGGTAACTGCATTTCTACGTTATACACTTGCCTTGTTAAGTGCATTTTCTCAAGCATTCTCTCTCTTACTGACAAACTAGTTTAATACTCGGGGAAAAAGTAGTGGCTATATTACTAGACTTTTTTTCATATGGGTTGAAGTAAATGGCCAAACACAGTATGCTATTTAGAGCAAGAAATCAGTGCTTACCTTCTTATTCAAAGTCTAAAGGTTCAAGTTTATATCCCAAGACTCTTATTTTTGTGTAAAAATAAGTTTGCCTTGTCTAATACTTCCTTTAGAGCCCTAAACTTGGGACATCATCACAAACCAATCTCCTTAGTATCATTCACCCTTAAAAACTTCCAATCATGGACGTTAATGCTCCTTTTTTCACCCAAGTCATCTTTAATTACAACACTGACATCAGGGGTGTGAGGACAAAGAGAAGAAAAATTATGTTAATATCTATGATAACTAGTATCTCTTTTTCCTTATTTGTGGTAGTGGTCTCCCAAGAAACAGAACCAAAGTCTAGAAATAGTGCTTTCAAATCTGTACTATAAAACCTAACATGTGTCTAAAATAAATAACCTTCCCAGAGAGGTATTCTAGGACAATTCTAGGTAAGCTCATACCACCCAGCACTACTATACTTATGGCTGTTCTGCTAGTGTGAGAGGGCCTGTATTTCATTCCATCATTACAACAATCTAATAAAAAGGACCAGATAGCCCAGTTGGTACAAATTTGAATGTATATGTATATCTATGTTCAAGTTTATAACTCAAAGAGTCTTTCATTTTGTTTTGCTTTATGGTTTCTCCCATTTACTTTAACTCTTCTATGCAACATGACTAAGAAGGAAATGTAAAAAAAAAGATTCTTTCATATATAAGTATATATGTTTATATCACTTATTACACTGAATGCCAGGTTTGTGCTTTTAAAATCACCCCTAGAAAATAAGAATATTTTTATTTTACAGATTACAAAATTTGAAAGTACACAAATAACTGGAAAGGAAGGTAGGCCTTGTCTATGTCTTTAAAAACAAACCCACATTAATACTGTTGGAGAGCCAAATCATATTATATAATGTCAGATTTCAACATTCCGGCGCAATGCCAGAATCTTAATGGCCATCGAGACACTAAAGGAAGGAAATGGGCCTGCATTAAGCCTACAAATAAGTCAACAATCAATAGTTCAGTTTTACAGTACAGCGTGATGTGCCCTTTAAAATTGCTTCTAGCATCATCCTTCTCTTTGTCAGATGTTCAGATGCAGCTTCAGAAGCAAAACAAAATGAAGACAATCAAGCAGAGATTGAAATACAACCTATTTTCACAAGCACAGGACTTTGAGTGTTTCTAAGCCAAATACTGCTCCAGGATTTCACAGAAATCTTTACACTGTACCTGTAGGGCAGCAAACACCAAGAAATAATAGGCTGAGCTTCAGACAGTAAATTAAGCTGACAGCTCAGGAAAGTAGAAAACTCTGGTCAAGAAGCAAGCACCTCATGATTAAAGGCTAAACTAGGCTTGATCTTCCTGGAAAACTCATCTCCCCAGGAAAGAAGCTTGCATCAATGTTCATAAAGGTACGTTATAGTTTCTCCATGAATCTAAATCATTTTACTACTAAGCACATATGAATGAATATCATACTTTGCACAACCAGTTCCAAGCCTTTCATGGCTCCAAAGATTTTATCTGTGCCAGATTTTTCCAGATTTATTTCCTTCCCATTCACTATGTTACTTCACTGGCTCACTGAGTCACACTCTTTTATTCTATTGTTAACTTCTTACTTTCAAATACTTCCTCATAATTTACTCCTTTTCTAAAACAGTCTAAGCTGCAACTGGAATTTTTCCAACGTTAGGAGCAGGAAAGTGGAAGATGCAAACTGGGCCTTTACTATCTCTTCTTTGATATCATTTTTTATACTAGAGAGAAAAAATGCTTTTTGATCTTCAAATAATTTTAAGTATCTTTTCAAGTCAAAATCTATTAGCCTTCCATAAGATACAGAACCAAAGAATATTAGAATTCAAAAGGATCTTAGGGATCATCTAATCTGACTCCTACCTGAAACAGCAATCATGATTTATCCTCTAGAAAATCTAATATTAAATGTGTTGCATTAATTGTTTAAAAGTACAAATTTACACGCACAAACATATATATGATGTATATGTGTGTGTAAAAGAAAAATTGTACTGGGAAATTACTGATGGTAAATATGAGAAGCAGCATGGTACAATTGGGGAAGGAATACTGTGTTCAGAATCAAAGTACCTGTGTTCAAGTCCTGCCCCTGATGCTTGTCTCCTGTGTCACCTCAGACAAGGTCTTAATCTCAAATGTAAAATGAGAGAGTTAGGATGCTGAGTGAAGTGAGGAGAACCAGAAGAACATTTTACACAGTAACAGCAACACTGTGTGATGAACTATGACAGACTTAGCCTTTCTCAGCAATACAATGATTCAAGACAATTCCAAAAGACTTATAACAAATATGCTATCCACATACAAAATAAAGAACTATGGAGTCTGAATGCAGAACAAAGCACACTATTTTCACTTTTTTTGTTTTGCTTTTTCTTTCTCATGGTTTTTCCCTTTTATTGTGATTCTTCTTTCACAACATAAGTAATGTGGAAATATGTTTAAATTGATTGTATATGTATAACCCATATCAGATTGCTTGTTGTCTTGGGGAAGGGAGAAAGAAGGGAGGGAGAAAAATTGGAACTCAAATCTTACAAAAATGAATGTTCAAGACTATCTTTACATGTAATTGGAAAAAATTAAAATACTATTAAGTGCAAAAAAAAAGATAAAAGAAAAAAATTCCCTTCAAAAGCAATTTCTAATCCTTTAGAAAAATGAGTTAGACTAAATGGTCTCCCACATATCTATAAATCATGGCGGACAAATGATAAGAGAAAGAGATAATTTTCAAAAGAAGAAACACAAAATTAATAATTTAAAATAATGCTCAATCTCATTAATAACCAAAGATCCAAATAAGAACCATTTTTGAGGCATTACTTTGCATTCATCAAATTCACCAAAAGGAAAAGGGAATGCAACAAAATTCAATGCTGGAGGGAATGAATAAAAACAGGCACACCCATTCACTGCTAGTGAAATTGAAAATTTGTAGAATTATTTTGGAGAGCAATCTGGCTATGTGCAGAAAATGTACATAAAGCACTTGGCAAATTTTAAAGCACTGTATGAATGTCAGTTATCATCACCATTATTATCACAGAAAATATACTTTTTGACTCAAGAAATTCCATTGTGGGGAATACACACTAAAGTTATCAAAAACAAAGAAAGCTTTCAACACCCACCACGTGGTTATCCAGTCTGTGTTTAAACACCTCTAGTGATGGGGTCAACACTATTCCTTAAAATATTTTTAAACCTTCAAGTGTTCACTACTCTTCAGAAGAATACTTATTATGGGAAGTCATCTTTTAAAGACTATGTCCAGGCAAAATATCAAGAATTTAGCTGAGGTTCACCTGCTATGAACAAATTACAAGTTTTTTACTAGTCTAAACTGTATCTTGGAATAAGAGATAAACAAACAGGAACACCTCACCTGATCCCACCCTCACAAACAGTATACAATATCCACAGAAACCTCTACCATCTAAATAAATAGGCACCAACAGCAAAAAACAGTGTATGGATCTGAACAGTCCTACTGCTGCTTCCAAGGAAGCAGGAGCATTTAAAAATAAACAAATGAAAAAGGTGAGAGGACTGCCTATCTCAAAATCTTCCATCTCACACAACATAATTAAAGAAATAAGCCAAATCATTTTAAAGTCCCCAAATGAGAGTGTAAATTCTGAGCTCCTACCTACATACTACCAAGCCATTGGTATAATCTGCCCCTTTGTTTCAAAAAACGAATGAATTATGCCCAGTCGGAAGTATATTTTTACAAGATGAGGGCTCTTTTTATATAGTTTCTTGGAAACTGTGCTACACCCAGCTACTCTCAGAAGAATCTGCTGCAGTGCTTAAAAAACTGCAGTCTCAAGAAGGCACAGGCAAGGTTTTCTTTATCACATCTCAGCTTCACAGTCACTCCATTAAGAGCAAGGACTCACCCTGCTGTCATACAACATAATTGGAGTGGGTCTGCAAAGTCTAATCACTAGTGTTTCAGATTAGTGGATGGCAGCATTGAGAACTTGGTCTCAACTCTGTCACCAACTCTCTCTGCTTTGGGGAAATCACTTAACCTCTCTATATCCAAAATACAAAATGGAAACATGAACAAAAAGCATTTAAACAAAAAGTAATACAATCACAATACAATGGGGAGTGATGGCTTTCTTCTACTCCAACACGCCCCCAAAGGTACTCCCACCCAACCCTTTTTCTCTTGTTCAAACAGACACAACAACAACAAAAGAGACTTGTAAAAAAAATCATGAACAAACTCTGTGGTAAGATACTATGAACACACTACTTCAGCCTCCTTTCACTGTCTGCATGTGATTCATCAGGTGCTGATCTATCACAGTGACTCTCATAGTTCTGTAACTCTGGAGCCACACCTACAATCACTCTTAATGAAGACCCTTATTCAAGGACTCTTGTCCTATAGAATCAAGTATCAGAATGCTGGCAGTGAAAGGAAACTTGGAATCCAAAACCAGTTTAATGTTATCACTCACCTACTGAAATTAATTGTCTCAAAGAGTTGCAGGTTTAACATGAAAAAGTCACATGTGGTATCACAGCTCTACCACAATGGACAAATATATTTATTATTCTTATAAGGTTATTTTTCTTTGAAGTCCTACCCACTTGCATATTAAACATTCTAAAAGATAAAATTGTATGCTCATTTTTAGTTTCTGAAAATAAGCAGCTTAAATTGGTGGAATTAGATAAACTAGAATGTGATGATATATGTTTAAAAAGATGCATTTATCAATAGATACTGGCAGGTTAAGAGAACTGCAAGCTAAATGCAGGTCCAGTTCAAAGACACCACTGGGTAGCCAATACCTAAAGAGTTATGCCAAAATGTTAGATAAATATTTTAGTCAAAGGTTATCCCAAAATACTCTTACTGAATTACTTAAACTTACTTCTTTTTTAAGTCAGTAATTTATATTTCCTTGCTCACTACAGGATATAAGAAACCTCTGAGAAAACAAAAAGGCCTGTCATTTCCTGCTTGTTTAAAACACATTCAACATCCATTTACTTGGTTGTTTAGAACGCATGGCCTTCGCACAGAAACTGTGAATGGATGAAGAGAAGAACTGAAATCTTATATCCTTGGCTTACCATAAATGCAGTTTTTCAAAATTCTTTTTAAAAGATGCCTGCAATATCCTCTGTTACTCTAAAATCGCTATTTTTAACCTATATATAAATATATCTATGCTCAACTGTAGCCTTGGGGGGGCAGGGTAGGGGGGAAGAAGGGAAAAGGAAACAAAGTAAAAAATGTACAGCAGAGAACAAAAGAAAACCTACAAGGAAGCAAAGAAATGATGGACAGCTTTTAACATAATGCACAGTATTTAATATATAGGCTTTCTTGAAATGATAAGTTATTATTATATATTCTGAATCCTCTCCTATGTTCTGCTGTGCACATGACATGTTTTTTTTATTTTCTTATTTTATATTTAAGTTTAATATTTAAGTTTATAATGTTTCTTTTTCTTATATGTTCAAGTTTTACTATTTGTCTAAAATATAAAAAATTTTAAAAATAAATAAGATTAGTGTTTTTAATTTGATTCACAGAATACTTAATGGTGAATTGCCTACTTTTTCTCAACAGACTGAACATAGCACCTAATCTACCTTTTCTTATCACAGTAAAGCAGGAAAAGTTCATCAATGCAACCAGACCAAAACAATCATCATTAGGTTAGCTGTAAACATCTACTATAAATGGAAACAAAATAGGACAGTCCATTAACCTCAGCAGTAATATTCAATAAACTCCCTCTCCCTTTAGAGACTTGTGCTAGGTACTCATAGAGACACAAAGCTTAGACAAGGGGCTTCCAGACTTCCATAAGCAAATCTTTGTAAAATTTTTATCTCAGGTTTACTGGTTTTGAGTTTCACACCACATTAGAGTTCAATGACAATGAACAGCAAAAGCATTTACACATAGAGAGTGCGAACCCTGCTTTTTTTTTTTCAAAAGACAAAACTAATAATCTCCAAGTTCACTTCTAGCTTTAAGGATCTCTGTTTTTCAGTTTACCATGTAGTATGAAAACAGAATACAGGGCAGGTAAATAGTGTTTGTGAATCTTTCAGATGTAGCTCAGTCCACACAGCTAAATCTTGAACTAAAATAAACCTGCTATATGCTAGGAAAGGATTTCTCTCAAATCATTTGTGTTGAATTAAGCAGAGTGAGATCCACTGAGATCTGTCTATAAACACAGGAGGAAAAAGAATGTAGCTCATTATTAAAGAAAGGCCATTTCACCATGCAAATGCACAAAGATCAAATATGCAAAGCTACAACACAAAGGCTACCATGAACTTAACTGCTATTCTACTAGGAGTAAGAGGACAGCACAATTTACAAAAGTGGTTTCTAAACTAAGTCCAAAATCTTGAAAGGGAGTACATCTACTTTAAAACAAACTTTTAAGAACCCGAAAAACTGTGTATGTAAACATTTATAGATGAAATTCATCTGTTTCATAAGAATCATACTTAGATAGGACTTATATTTAGTACCTAGCTTGAGTTACAAATTTCTCATGAGTAAGAACGGACTTCAGAGGCTCCGTTTCCCTCAACAGTAATCCCTTCCACAGCATCTCTGACTAGCATTCATTCTTAAACTGTTTAAATGGTTCCAGAAATAGGGAGTTCAGTACTACTTGAGGCAAGTCTTTCCACTGCTGGACTGTTTTAATTATTAGAAGTTCTTCATAATATTAAACTGAAATATAGCATCCTATAATTTTCATCTGTTTGGCATGAGTTCTGACCTCTGAATTACATACGTTATGTCTATATTCACATGACAGCCCTTCAATGTATAAAGATAGCTCTCTATTATATCTCCCTTAATGATCTATCTTCTAGACTCACATCCCTAGATGTTTAAATTGTTCTTTACACAACATAGCTTTCCAACCTCTCACTATCCTTGGTCACTGTTCTCAATGTACCATGATCTATTGGTATCCTGAAATATTTTGCACCCAGAAATAAATACAATAGTCATTGCTGTTAGACCACAATTGGAGTACAGCAGAATTATTACATCCTATAATTGAGATGCTATTCTTCTACTAAACATGATTCCGTATTATGCTCGCTTTTTTTCGCTGCATTGTCACACTATTAGTCTACACCAAGCTTGTGGCCAAGTAGATGTTGATCTTGATTATGTGAAAATAGCAAAGCTGCATTTAATGTCGTCTCATATCAATATTTCTTGGGTTTCCTCTAACAGGCTGATCAGACTTGGGTGCTTTCTCTCAGAGGAAGAAAGGGAGAACAGGTAAATAGAAACAGTTGGAAAAACTGATGATGAACCATTAAGCTCAGACATCAAACTAAAGGAATTCTTGTATTTATCCATATCTATTCTACTCACAAGTAGTGTATTCAAAGGTGTTTAGGGCTTGCTTACCTTAGATTGGCACATTGGTTAAGATGCCGGGTTTCCTATCTACCTCAACATAAAACTACACAGATTTTCCCTGCCTCAGGTCAAAGAATGGGACCCTTTGTGTGTGTGTGTGTGGTGTTGTTGTCAGGGGTTTGTATGTAATTATTAAACCTTACAACTAGATTACAGGCAGGCATGGCTGCATTTCTATTCTTTGAGAGCTCTAACTAAACTCACACATCTTCCCAAAGCAAACAGATCATAATTTTTTTTCTAAAAGAAAAATTTTTACTTGTTATAGTTCTCAAAAATATCTTATTCAAAGTAGAGTTTTTAAAGTGGTAAATGAAAGCAAGTGAAATAGATGTTCTCACTTACAAAACAAAATTGTCCTAGGGCAGAAAACAATTTATTTACTGAAATAAGCCAAGATAAGAATATCTAATGATATCATTTTGGTAAGACTCCTAAGCAGGCAGTTGCCGACAATCATGTCTCATCTAAATGACAATGTGAAGATGATATGGTTGGAAAAAAGCTACAAAGGAATATAATCTTGCCACCTGTATTTGCTCTACAGCAGTCTGAACAGTATATTTTTTTTTGGGCAAAATGTCCATCTTCAAAACATCCCAGGCACGTTATAACACTGTAATTCCAGCAATTACTGAGGAATACACTTCAATCTGTCTCAACTTGATGTCTCTCCTTCAGGTCTGAGGTCAGAACAAGTTAGGTCTCTTCAAAAGAAAAAGAACTATACAGAGTACTAGTTCTACCATCCATCTGTCTTCAGCAACCAAACTTTAACTTCCTCACCTTACCCTTTACTTTTAACATAGACAATAACTGAAGTTAAAAAAAAAACACTAGTCTTATGAGACTTAGGTTCAAATTCTGCTCCAATGCTAGCCATCAAAAAACATATGCAAATCAGGTTACTTCTCTGAGCTCGATTTTCCTACGTGTAAAACAGTGCTAATATTTGTACTACCATCCTCATTACTGTTGTGAAAAAAGGAACATGTAAATTTTAAAGTGCTATATAAACATGAGTTATTATTAACCCAAACTATCAAATTCTTCCTAAATATAGGCACCATTATTACAATGTGGAGAAGCAACAAGGCACAATATAGAGAGGGTTAGACTTGCAAACTGGATATCCTGGAGATATCTCAAACTCAACATGTCCCAAACTGAACTGCTGAACTCATTATCCATCTCCTCCCCTCCCAAATTTCATCTATTTTTATTGAGAGTACCACCATCCTTCCAGGCTCCAAAGTTCAGCATTATCTTCAGCTCCTTATTCTCCCTCTTAACCCATGTATCCAATCAGTTGCCAAAATCTGTCATTTCAACCTCCACAATATCTGATTCCATGTCTTCGCTCACAAAGCTACCACCCTTGGCTCAGGCCCTTATCACCTCTTGCCCAGTTCATTACAAAAGCCTCCTAACCAGTCTCCTGATCTCAAACTTCTCCTCACTCCAATCCTCTTTAAGTGTAAATCTAACCATCTGTCTACTCTATATAACCTACTTCAGTGGTTTCCTATTGCCTTTAGGAAAAAAATTTGTTTTGCTTTCAAAGTCATTTAAAACCTAGTGCCAATTTATTTTTTCCAGTCTCACTGTACATTATTTCCCATCCTGTATTTTTCAATCCAGTCAAACAGGCCTTCTTCCTGTTCCTCACACAGGACAGTCCACATCACCATCAGTTAGTAAGTCAACAAGCATTTATGCAGCTCTACTATGTGGTAGGCACAACACTAAGCACTGAGGATACTAAGAAATGCCAAACACAGTCCCTGTCTTCCAGGAACACACAGTTTAATGGAGGAGTCAACATACATTTATGTACAGATAGCATATGTTCAGAGTAAATCGGAGATAATCTCAGAGGGAAAATACTCAGATTAAGGAGAGGCAAATCTCAGACTTTAGGGGAAATCTGAAAGAAATCAGGACAGTCAAGAGGCAGAGATGAGAAGGGAGAGTTCAGGAATAGGGACAAGTCAGTGAAAATGCCCAGAGTGGAGAGATGGAATACAGCACATAAAGAACAGTAAGGAGGTCAGTGTCTCTGGAGGGGGATTGGGAGAGAAAGAGAGAGTTGGAGGAGTAAAGAAAACTGGCTTCAGTTTCCTGATCTTTAGTACCTGAGTGAGAGGGCTGTCTTGAGGATCAAATGAGATTAAGTAAAGTACTTTACAAAGTACTATATAAAATTATCATTTTGGGCAAAGAATTCATGTAGACATTCACCTCAGAAAATAAGACAGAGAGATGATGACATTCAGGTATAGACAACCAAGAATTAAAAATAAAGAGGAGGGATAGGATGTTTGTCCAATGGGATTTAATCAAAAGGAAGCAAGGAAACAACATAAATTCTCCAAACCACTTATGCCTAATTCAATTTTCCATTTTACTGGCCTGAAAAAATCCCATACTAAATATCAGTTAAGGTCCAGTTAAACAATGGAAATGGTATGAAGATGAGAAAGGGTAATTAGCAGCACTATGGTATTTTACACTTAGAAATCATCTTTCTCCTTATCTTTGCTTTATTTATTTAAAAACCTACTGATTTAATTTGAAGGTATAAAATTAGAAGAAAAACAAAGAAAAAATTAATTTCAAAACTTTAACCATGCAAATATATTTTTAACAATAAAGGCAAGGCCAATAGCAAAAAAGCAGAATTTTAAGCTTTCTTAAAATAGAATTAACTCATTTTATTGTGTAGCTTTTTGCAATTTTAAAGTTACTGACTTGTCTTAAAGGAATATATGGGATTACTTCAGTACTGAATTAGTTTTATGATTGTCAATGCCTTTTAGCTTCTTATAACTATTTAAAAGAGAGGCTAAAAGAAGTCTGAGTATGTTCTTTTTCATTTACAAGCCTATGAGCAGAAAAGGGAAGGAAATCATGAATATTTCATTATAGTTACTGTATAGTGGAGTAAAAATCAATTATTGAGGATCTATTCTTATAAATGACACACAGATTTCCCTCACCCTAATTGCTTAAAAATGTTTCTCGCTCGTGTACCACCCCAACCCCCTTTTCATTAACAGACTGTATTCTGATTCAGAGATGAAGGCAGATTATGCAAACATTTTTTAAAAAGTGACCTCTCAATAACAGGGCTAGAGAAGTTAACTAAAATGTCCAAGATCATACTGTTAGTAAGTGGCAGATCTGGGATATGCATCCCAGGTCTTCTCACTCCAAATCCTGTGTTTTTGTTTATTATATCACAGCGACTTCAGAGATCAAGGCATACCATCAGATACTTTGCCAGGTACTTCAAATAGTCAAATGATTTGGTAATAAACAGTGTAGATTATTTAATCTCAATAACCTGATTTTCCCTCATCCCACATATCCAATCAGATGTCAAAATTTCTTGTTTCTACCTCCACAATATCTCTCACATTTTCCCCTTCTCTCCACTCAAACATCTATTACTTTAGTTTGGCATATCATTTCCTAGACTATCAGTGACAACAATCTCCTAACTGATCTCACCACCTTAAAAGACTCCTCATCACAGGTCACTCTACACACTGTAGATCTAAAGATGTGATTCCCCCCACTCCATCAACTACAGTGTGTTCCTATGCCCTCTATAAAAAATATATTCCTTTATTTAGCACTTAAAAGTCCTACACAACTCTGACTGAAACTTTCTTTCCAGCCACACTGGACATTACTTTCCCTCTCATGCTATACAATACAGCTAAGCTATCCTTCTCTATGTTCATTATATGACACTCCATCATCTAGCTCCACACTTTCTAAATAAAACCACCCACCTCTCAATTGCTAGTGCCCTCTTGAAACTACCTTGTATGTAACTAATTTGTATATGTCTGTACTATTTACTTTACATTTATACTGTATACTTTAAAATACGTAGTTGTCTCTCCCATTAAAATCCAAGCTCCCTTCAAGCAGGGATTATTTCATTCTCTGTACATTTATCTTCAGTACCTATTACAGTGTCTGGTACATAAGAGGCACTAAATAAATACCTGCTGACTGAGTGATCTCCTGCTTCTACACCTTTGTGCTGTCCCCCAACCTGGAACCTACTCCTTCTTCATCTGTGCCAGGTAGATTTAGTTTCTTTTTTTTTTTAAACATTCAACTCAAGCACTCTCTTCTACATACATTCCCTGAGTCCCACAACTATTAGTGCTCTCCCTAAACTACTTTGTATTTACTCTAAGCAACTCTCTAAAAGTCTGAGTTGCAAAAAGAGTGCTGGCATTAGTAGGATAGAGGGAGTTTCCTTAATGGGGATTTTGCTATGCTACAACAAAGGGAACATCAATTTGTTTTTCTTCAACACATATAATACATTCAAAACGTTCTAGTACCTAACACTATGCATCAGAACACAGTAAAAACCTAAAACCTACCCTCAAGAAATTTTTTCGCAAAAGACAAACACAAGTAAAATTATATTTGTAAAACTGTAGAAGGATTTTAGTTCCCACAATAGTTCAGTCACAGGTGGTTCAAAACCAGATCTTTATTATCATGTCTAGGTAACAGCTATCATTCAGCTTTTGTTACACAATTTTGCAGTGATTTCTCATAGCTACATTTTTTAAAAAGCAATTAACATTTTAAAAAATCCACTCATGCCATTCATACATGTATAAATGGATTTTTCAAAAAGTGTTACCTTTGCTAGCCATAGCAACTTTTGGAAATGTGGTTCCAGAACACACCAACATCATTGATTATGACAAACAAGGAAAGAAACAAGAAAAACTATATTAATTTCAAGCTCCATTAGAAACAGAGGAAAAAATAATCAATGTTTACCAAATAGAAAAGGGCGATCTGTACAAAGGAAAATGCCTTTTCAAGCTTCTAAGTACTACAAACAATGGCTGGGGTTTGCAAAGTACTTGGCAGCACCCTTTTAAGGATGCATCAGCATTTTCACTTATAAACTATAAGAGTACTGTAAATTGACATAAATAAATTCACTCTGACTTAGGTTCAGCACAGAAAATTTTGTTATACTCCTTATCTCAAAAAAAAAAAAGCAAAGCACTGTTTGGAAAATATCACACACAATAGTAAGTCTATCAAATCACAGAGCTGTCTTTATAATTTTGGAAAATAAAAATCTGAAAATAAAGTAACTTCTGACAATGTATAATTGATTATATAAATTTAACTACCACAACATTTTTAAATGATTGAAAGTTAAGGGCCATCAGGCCCTGTCTCTAATAATAATGGCTAGCTCCTAAACTCAATGGCATAAAAAGTGTGAACAGTTTCATATTTGAAAGATATGTTAGAGTATATGTAATCAGTTCAGGAATCAGTAAAATATGCTAAAAAACTAAACTGAATTCTTAAAAACAAAAGAAATCTTAAGTTTGGCCAAAGCCTACAGCCCCAAATTGTAAGTAAAAATAATGATGCTCCTTGCAGAGAAGATTGTCACCTCTAAGTTTTCTTCCTTGAGACCTTTTTAAGAAAAATTAATCCCACTAAGGTCTTAAATCAATGTTAATATTCCCTTTTAATCATTTCTTGGGACTTAGATTACTGGCAATCTAAATTAGAAGGTGACATTCTCTACTTATGGTTTCAAATATCAAATTGTGGTATTGTTTTTAAAGCCATCCTGTGACTAATTGGAAGAAAAAGAAAACATTTTGCATTGTTAAGACTGCTTATGGAAAAATCCAACCAAGAGAAGTAATTTCATCAACTCAAAACTGAAGTATCTTTAGTCTCAAAGTTTGAAGTTTCTCAATAGAGTACTAGAGTCATAGAATTGTTCTAATATAAAACAAAAAAGTTCATGTTGATGTTGAAGAATAAACATCACTACAACACATCAGCCATGGATTAAGACTGAAAAGTAAAATGAAAGACAAAATAATCTAAAGTAGGTGATTACAGTTAAAAAAATACTGCTTAGCTCTTGATGTTTTCTTGTTTCACTTCAAGAGAATTAAAGCCCAAAGAAGACAAAAAAACAATGGGACTTAAAAATCAGTCACTTCCACACTCTCCCTCTACCACCATCACTTCTGTTCCTCTGAGGTTCATTCAATCCATATTTGTCACTTAAATCAAAATTCTAGTAGTTGTTACATACAGACCATTCTCCTTTCCTCAACGCATCCAAAGCCTACCTTGGTCTTTCTCTCCTTTCAAATTACTGCCTTCAGAAGGGGATTTCAACACACATCCTAACTTAATTAATTTCCTTAATTAACTCATTTCCTCCTTCATCTTATTTCCCCTATACCTACACACTGATCTTGCCACCATCCCCACATGTTCTGTTTCCGTGTCCATGAACTCTAACATTCCCTCATCTGATTACAATCTGTTGTCATGGCAGTTCATTTTCTGCTTTGCAATCCCAAATGCTATTGTCTTCATGGGAGTCATCCTTCTCCTCTCATTTCTTTCCCAGGTCAAAACCTCTCCACTGGATATACCTCTCCTCCTTTCTCCATGGGACTCCTTGGTGAACCAATTCAACTCTTCATTGTCCTCTTACCCTTAACCTTTTGCCCCTTTGTCCTGTCAAAGATCTTGCCTTGCCACGCCTCAGCCCAGGACTCCCACCATCTACTACCTTCTCCTACTCAACGTGCTGCTGAACAAGCCTGGAGAAAATCACTGGGACTACTACAAAGTTATATCACGTTATCCCAAATGGACCTTCACTGCTGCAAGGCAATCCTTTTCAATTCATTTCAATTCATCCTAATCAATTCACTGTAGCCCATTCACCTCAGTGTTTTTCCAAGCCTTTTCATTCTTTCTTAAATATACCATGGCTTCCTCTCCCATTACTCTCTCAGCAAAGAACTTTCCCTCATATTTTACTTTAAGAATTGAGGCCATTCACCAGGTCCTTCCTCAATTCATCCTCATCTCAGATCACTAAGATGCCTTATACCACTATCTCCTCCTACACTTCTATCTCAAGTAAAAACGGTAATCCTTCTTGCTAAGGTTAATCCTTCACATGCACAAATGATCTCCTTCCATTCTGTCGTCTCTTGCAGACTGCTTCCTCTATCAACTCCACTCTCACTAATCTTCAACATGTCCCTATCTACTGGCTACTTCTTTTACTACCTACAAACATGCCCATGCCCCTCCATCCTCAAAAAACCCTCAGTTGATCTTTACATCCCCAGAGGTTTGCTGCTGTTGTTGCTGAGTGGTTTTTCAGTCATGTTCTTGACAGAGACACCTGGGTTGGTTTGTCATTTCCTTCTCCAGCTCATTTTACAATGATCCCAGGGTCACATGGCTAGTAAGTATGAGGCCACATTGAGCTCAGGAAGATGAATCTTTCTGGCTTCAGGACCAACATTCTAACCACTGATCCACTGAGATGCCCCTCCTCACTAGCTACATTTCTTGCTTCTGGCTAAATTCCTTGAGAAAGCCATATTCAATTGGTCCCTCCACTTCCTCTCCTCTCATTCTCAACTCTACAGAGTTAAGTCAGACTACAGTCTGACTTCTGACTTCATTCAATTGAAATTGCTGTCTCCAAAGTTAACAATATCTTTTTTTCCTTAATAGTATTTTATTTTTTCAATTACATGTAAAGATAGTTTTCAACATTCATTTTTGCAAAATTTTTGTGTTCCAAATTTTTCTCCCTCCCTCCCCCAAGACTATAAGCAATCTCATATAGGTTATGCATGTACAATCATGTTAAACATATTTCCACATTAGTCATGAATAATGATATCTTGGCTGCCAAATCTCATGGCCTCTTTGAAATCCTCATCTTTCTTGACTTTCTGTAACCTCTGACATTGTTAATCACCCTCCTTCTCCTTGATATCTCTTTTCCCTCTAAGTTTTTATGACACTCCTCTCATGGTTCTCTTCTCCTGAGTGCTCCTGCTCAGTCTCCTTTGCTGGAACTTCATCCAGCATGCCCACTAACTGGGTGTTCCCCAAGATTCTCTCCTAGGCCCTTTTCTCCCTTTACGCTATTTTGCTTGGTGATTTTACCAACTCTAAAGAATTCAATAGTCACCTCTATGCTGATGATTCTCAGATACACTTACATAGCCCTAACTTCTCCCCTACTCTCTAACCTTCCATCTTCAATTGCTTAGTAGACATCTAAAATTGTATAGCTTGTAGACATCTTAAATTCAACATGTTCCCAAACTGAACTCATTTGAATTCATTATCTTCATTCTCAAATTCTCCCTTCTTCCTAACTTCCCTATTACTGTCAAGGCCACAATTAACCTCCCAGTCACCCACATTTACAACCTATGTGTCACTTCTGACTCCTAACTCTTAACCCCCAATTCCAATCTGCTGCCAAGGTCTACTGACTCTACTTTCCCAACATCTTATGTATATATATATATACCTCCTTCTCTCCTCTGACACTGCCCTAGAACAGGTCCTCAATAGTTTATGCCGGGAGTACTGAATAGCCCACTAATTGGTATTCCTGTATTAAGTCTTTTACCACTCTAATCCGTCTTCCACTCAGCTGTCAAATCTTCCAAAACCACAGATACGACTATATCACCACCACCCTCTAATTCAATCAACTCCCTATCACCTCCAGAATCAAATATAAAATCCACTAGTACTGAATTCCTTCTTAACTTGACCCCTGCCTACCTTTCTAGTCTCATCCTTTATTCCCCCTCCACCTATTATTCAATCCATCTGCTGTTCCCTCCACAAAACATTCTTTTCTCAATTCCATGCATTTTCATTAGTTGTCCCTCACACCTCGAATTCTTTCTCCTCATTTCCATAACCTAAATTCCCTAGCTTCAAGTCCCAGTTAAAATCTCAGAAGCTAAAATCTATAGGAAGCCTTTCTTTATTCCTTTCCTTTGTGCCTATTTCCAATTTATCCAGTATATAGCTTGTTTGTAGATAGCTGAATATAGTGTCTTCTTCATTAGACTGTGAGACTCTTGTGAAGAACTGTGTTTTACCTTTCTTTGTATCCCCAGTGCTTAGCTTATAGTGGGAGCATAATAAATGCTTGCTCACTGAGAGATTACCTACTTCACTGAAGCATTAAGAGAAAAGAACGTTGCAAGTTCTAAGGCACCATGTGTATATCAGTTCTTCCTATTATATTTTCTTAGAAAAAGAAATGCTTTCCATCTCTACAATCAAATTCAAAATCAGTACGTAAAGTTTCTGAGTTGGAAGTGAAAACTAATATAATGGAACTGGGACACTAAGTTGACTAGGTAAGATTGTTCAGGTTTGAGGAAAAGACCATGATTAAAGCAAAATTAGAACAATAGAAAAACTGTTATGCATCTGTATAGTATCCTTCTCTATAAATCCTCAAGATGTTATCTATCTGAAAGTTGTATTATTGGCCAAAATGACAACAAAGATCACTTCCATCTCTCCCAAGGAAGAATTCAAATGTAAATACGGTATTTGAAGGCCCTTGAAACTAATTATCACTCTTTCTTATCTTTTTTCCTCATTAATATAGTAAACACATACTATTAGCACAGTTCATTAAATTTTACTGAAGCATTCTTTCTGTCTTTTTCTCTTATAAAATAAATTTATCTTTAGTTTTCAACATTCACTTCCATAAGATTTTGAGTTTTAAATTTTCTCTCCTTCCCTCCCCTCCTCCCTTCCCAAGACAGCATGCAATCTGATATAGGCTCTACATTTACATTCATATTAAACGTATTTTCACATTTGTCATGTTGTAAAGAATTAGAACTAATGGAAAGAAACATGAGAAAGAAGAAACAAAGCAAAACAACCAAAAAAACCAGAGTGAATACTATGCTTCCATCTGCATTCAGACTCCAAAGCTCTTTCTCTGGCTATGGATAGCATTTTCCATCATGAGTCTTCTGGAGTTGTCTTAGATCACTGCATTGTTAAGAAGAGATAAGTCTGTCAAAGTTGTGTCTATCACACAATGTGGGTGTTATTGTACATACAACGTTCTTCTGGTTCTGCTCACTTCACTCAGCATCAACTCATATAAATCTTTCCAGGTTTTTCTGAAGTCTGCCTGCTTGTCATTTCTTATAGCACAATAGTATTCTATTACATTCATATAACCAAAACTGTTCAGTCATTCTCCAACTGATAGGTATTGCCCTCAATTTCCAATTCTTGGCCACCACAAAAAGAGCTGCTATAAATATTTTTGTACATGTGGGTCCTTTTCCCATTTCTATGATCTCTTTAGGAAACAGACCTAGAAGTAGTATTGCTGGGCCAAAGGGTATAAACATTTTTATAGCCCTTTGGCATAGTTCCAAATTGCTCTCCAGAATGGTTGGATCAGTTCAAAACTCCACCAACGATACATTACTATTGAAGCATTCTTTCACATTATTCCTTGTGCCTTATACAAAGGCAATAAAAACACTCCTTAGAAATCAATGAAGAGGTAGCAAAGAAACAGAAACAAAGTGGATGCCCATCAACTGGTGAAATTGTTAAAAATTATGGCAAGAAAGTAATGAAATATTACTATGCTGCAAGAAGTTACTAAAGGACCAGATTTAGAGAAACTTGAGATTTGAATGAACTGACAGAGTGAAGTGAACAGAACCAGGAGAATAATTTGTACCATGTCTAGAGCAATGTAAATGAAAATATTCTTCAAAGGTTTAAGATCTCTGATTAATGTAATGACCAATTATGACTTCAGAAGGCTGAATGATGAAGCATTTTTCTCAACTCTTGTCAGAGACACAGATTTTCAGACCTATTCAATATGGCGCTGATTTGTTTTGCTCAGCTATACTTTGTTACAAGACAAGGCTTGTAGGAGGGAGAAGAAAGTAGGAAAGGAAGTTGGTCAATAGTAACACTAAAATGTCAATGAAACATTTAAATATGTAGAAGGTGGGCGGAGCCAAGATGGCGGAGTAGAAGGACGCACATTCACGAGCTCCGAGCCCGCAACCCATGGAATTGAGATAAAAGGAGAGCCCCATAAATTCTGAATCTCTGCAGGGGGTGCACAAACGTAGGGGAAGAGATTTCCGTTCCACTGAACCCTGGAGAGCCGTCCCCGGGGTCCATCGCAGCCAGGAAAGCGGACCCCACCCCCACCCGTGGCCGCGACCCAGAGAAGCTGACCTGAGCAGACTTCAGAGAGGAAAGCTCCGGGAGAATCTCCGGCAGCCGGGAAAGTCCCTCTGCCCACAGAAGCTAAAGGTCAGTTAAAAAGAAGCCTGCGCTAGGGGAGGGGAGCGGGCCCCCTCGGGAGGAAGCGGCGGCGGCAGAGACGGGGGCAGGAAGCGGCGGAGGCAGGGGCGTGGGCGGGCGGCTGAGGCGGCAACGGCCCGGGACTCAGGAATCCCCCAGCAGCAGGTAGGATCTTCAATACTGAAGGTCTTTCCAACCTGAGGGAGCCGAGCAGGGGAGACGGCCCTGCCCCCACCCTGCTCTACTGCTGAACGCCTCTGAATAAAACCCTCAAGGGAGCTGAGCACAGCAGGCGGGGTCCCCCACCCCACCCCCATCGGCTCTGTTCCTGAAAGTCTCTTCAGAAAGCCCCTGAGGGCCCAAGCTAGGAAGCGGCCCTGCCCCCACCCTGTGCCAGAACTAAAGCTTGCCGCGGGAAAGCGCATTTGAATCTCAGAGGTCAAGTACTAGCTGGGCGGATCCAGGCGGAAGTGGAAAGGAATCTCAGAAGTCAAGTAACTGGCTGGGAAAATGCCTAGAAAGGGAAAGAAAAATAAGACTTTAGAGAGTTTTTTCCAACAAATGCAAATGATCCCGACCTTCGGATCTGATGGGGAGGACGAGGACGTATTTTTCCCATCAGGGAAAGATGTGGAGGGCGGGGCCTCAGTACCCCAGACACCCCAGGGGGGTGTTGGGTGGGCTCAGGCCTTGCAAGAGCTTAAAAAGGATTTTGAAAAGCAAGTTAGACAGGTGGAGGAAAGACTGGGAAGAGAAATGACAAAGATGCAAGAAGAGTATGAAAAAAAGGTCAATATCTTGGTAAAGGAGTCCCAAAAAAATGCTGAGGAAATTAACACCTTGAAAAATAGGCTCACTCAATTGGCAAAAGAGGTTCAAAAAGCCAATGAGGAGAAGAATGCATTCAAAAGCAGAATGAGCCAAATGGAAAAAGAGGCTCAAAAGCTCACTGAATTTAATAGTTCTCTCAAAATTAGAATGGAACAGATGGAGTCTAATGACTTTATGAGAAACCAAGAAATCACCAAACAAAACCAAAAGAACGATAAAATGGAAGAGAATGTGAAATATCTCATGGGAAAAACAACTGACCTGGAAAATAGATCAAGGAGAAACAACTTAAAAATTATGGGACTACCTGAAAGCCATGATCAAAAAAAGAGCCTAGACATCGTCTTGCATGAAATTATCAAGGAAAACTGCCCTGACATTCTAGGACCAGAGGGCAAAATAAGTATTGAAAGAATCCATCGATCACCACCTGAAAGAGATCCAAAAAGAGAAACTCCTAGGAACATTGTGGCCAAATTCCAGAACTCCCAGCTCAAGGAAAAAATCTTGCAAGCAGCCAGAAAGAAACAATTCCAGTACTGTGGAAATACAATCAGGATAACCCAAGATCTAGCAGCTTCTACATTAAGGGATCGAAGGGCGTGGAATAGGATATTCCAGAAGGCAAAGGAACTAGGACTCAAACCAAGAATCACCTACCCAGCTAAACTGAGTATAATACTGCAAGGGAAAATATGGTCTTTCAATGAAACAGAGGACTTTCAATCATTCTTAATGAAAAGACCAGAGCTGAAAAGAAAATTTGACTTTCAAACACAAGAATGAGAGGAAGCATGCAAAAGTAAACAGCAAGGAGAAGTATTAAGGGACTTACCAGAAATGAACTGTTTGCATTCATACAGGGAAGGACAATATTTCTAACTCTTAAAACTTTTCAGTATCTGGGTGGTTGGTGGGATCACACATACACATGTACACGCATGCACACACATACACACATGCATTCACATGCAGAGACAGAGAGCACAGATTGAACTGAATAGGATGGGACCATACCTTAAAAGAAATTAAGGTAAATGGTGAGAGAGAAATGTAGTGAGAGGAAAGAGGGGGAAATGGAAGGGGGTAACTATATATCATTTAAGAGGCAAGTAGGAGATGTTTTTAGTGGAGGGAAAAAGAGGAGAGCTGAGGGAAAAAAACAAACAAACAAACAAACAAAAGTTTACCCTCATCACATTTGACTAAACGAAGGAGTGAAATGCACACTCATTTTGGTATGAAAACCTATCTTACAGTATAAGAAAGCGGGGGAGAAGGAGATATTGGGGGGGGGGGATGATGGAAGGGAGGGCAAAGGGAGGAAGGAGTAATTGAAAGTCAACACTTGGGGAGGGACAGGATCAAAGGACAGAAGAGAAACAATGAGGGGCAGGTTAAGAGGGATGGCAATTTAGTTAGTCTTACACAACACGACTATCAGGAAGGTCACTTGCAAAGCTACACAGATATGGCCTATAATGAATTGCCTGCCGTACCAAAGGGAATGGATGGGGAGGGAGGGATGGGGAGAATTTGGAACTCAAAGTTTCAGGAACAATTGTTTAGTATTGTTGTTGCAACTAGGAAAGAAGACATACAGTTAATGAGGAATAGAAAGTCATCTGGCCCTACAGGAGAAAAGAGAAGATAGAGACAAGGGAAGGGAGGGATGACAGAAGAGAGGACAGATTGAAGATAGGGAAAATTAGATTGCTTGGGGTATTGGGGTGGGGGGAGGGGAGAAAAGGGGAGAAAATTTGGAACCCAAAAATTTGTGAAAATGAAAGTAAAAAGCTATATAAATAAATTAATTAAAAAAATAAATAAATAAATAAATATGTAGAAGGTAATGAGCTGAGCAGTTTTACATTTACTGTGCTAAAATATAACATGTACCTTTAAAAAATATGTAAAAGAGTGTCTACTCTCCTCTTTTCTGACCTTTGTATGTTGAAATGTTCATGTTTGCAGGTGGTTGTTAAGTTTGAGGAAAAAAAGAAATCAACCAAGAAAAGATTTTAATAAGTTGCAGTCAAATTTTTTTAAATTTTTGCCAACTGAGAACCAACAGCATGAAAAGGAACATAACATCATTTGAGTTCCAATAGACAAAGACTAGCCTGAAATATTATCTTGCAGCCATGACTGCTGTCCTTTGGACTGAAGTCAAAAAAAGGAAATGTAAAGAAATGAAAATGTTCAAGTTAAGATGTAGATTGCTTGTTTTCCACAATTTAATCTTGCAAAACCCCCTAAAAGTAACTAAATATATCCATGTCTATCCCTCACCACCATACTCCAACCAGAAGGGATTTTGGTCAGATGTTTCACTTAATCAGGAAGCAGAAAAATAATAATAGTTTTTTGGAGAGCTGGTAAAATGCCAATTGTTCTAAAACAAATATACTTACAAGGATTTTATTTTCCTTTCCTTAAGTCACATTACTCTTACCTGAATATCTGTATCTTTCACAGGCTCAAGAGGTTCAAATGTAGTTGCAGCACTCAAACTCTCCAACCTCTGTGAGATGTGGGATATGTCAAGTCCTCTAGACCCGAGAAGAACTGACCTGGTTTTTTGGAAGGGAAAAACAGGAAGAGAGAAAGAGTAGAAAAACAAAAATGAGAGACAAAATTGAATAACTGCATTATGAATATGAAGACTTTTTTCTATATTCAAGACTTCATATATACATGAACTATGCCTTTTTATAAATGTCTAGATTATTTTTATTATATTATAGATTTGCTTATTTGGTGGATCAGTCATGTCTGACACTTTGCAACCCCATTTGGGGTTAGCTTGACAAAGATACTGGAGTGGTTTGCTTCCTTCTCCAGCTCATTTTACAGATGAGGAAATTAGGGCAAAAGGTTAAGTGACTTGTCCAGGGTCACACAACTATTAAGTGTCTGAGGCCAGATTTGAATTCAGGAAGATTAGTCTTCCTGATTCCAGGCATAGCCCTCTATCCACTGCACCACCTAGCTGCCCCATGTTTATGAATATGTATATATTATCATTGTATTGTTTTGACATAACAGTCACACCTCCCAAAATCTGAATTTTTGGACACTTACTAGCTTCATGACCCTGAGGAATGCATTTAACCTGAGTCTCAGTTTCCTCATCTGTAAAATAGGGATAATAATAGCACCTCATTCACAAGCTGTAAGGATAAAGAAAACAATATATGTAAAGAGCTTTGCAAACCCTAAACCACTATATAAATGAGACCTATTCATCAGGGATTAGAGATTAGATCTCTGATTTCACTGGCAATGGGAACTCCTTGGTGAGCAAACTTCCTCTGCCAATGAAGATCAGAACTTTCTCTGCAACTTACTGTGTTAGAATTTCTTAGAGCACTCAGTGTTTTAAGTGACTTGCTCAGACACAGCCAGTATGTATTAGAGGTAGGCCTTGAAACCAGATTTTCCTTGCTTTAAAGCCAGTTCTCCATCCATTCTGCCTCATGACCTTCCACTTAATTATTAACTTAAAGTTTGGTACCAACATTGTTCCTTGTAATGGACCTAAGTTTTGTTGCCCTTTAGTCTAAAGCCCTGGATTAATGCACATTCTACTGAATCTGACATTAAGAGATCTAGAGTCTGATTCCTGCTATCTCTGACTCATAGTATGAAATTAGAGGACAGGAACTTTATGTATTTAAATAATTTATCAATGTGCTCTCTTTCCTATACAAAAGTGGCATTACTAAGGCACCACCAGCAGGGGATATATTTTGAATTGTTTGGTGATGAGTTTGTGCCAACCCACTCACACATTCTCCCTAATTCCTCCTAAGGATTAAGAAGAAAGTGTATTAGTCTATAGTGTGTGGAACAGATAAACACTAAATATGAGTTTGAACTCCTAAGCTGGTCTCAATGGCAACAGATTCTAATTACTATGATATAGCACCCAGAAGATTCATCCCCATACAAGATTTTAACACATTCTTTTTTGCTCTTCACAGCATAGCTCCAGTCTCATCTCCTCTGCAAAGCCTTCACATACTGCTGATCTTTTCCTTCACTAAATTCCAATATGCTTGTGGTAAAAAAAAAAAAATGGAACACACAGAAACCCCTCAAAAAATAAACAACAAAATGAAGAAGGCTCTCCAAAGCAGATCCTATCTTATTTACTCTAGGTCATTTTCTAGATCCAATACACAGTGGCATATAGGAGAGATTGCTACCCCAAAGTACTAGATTCAGATTCTTCAAAGAATCTTCCTTTTCCCCTTCGCTTATAAGAGCCCTTCTCCTACAGCTGCTACTACAGTACAATAAATACATGCTACTCTTTTTTCTACAGTAAAATGAAATATCAGAATACAAATGATACATCTATTAGGTAAGTTATAGTTATATAGCCTAACATTATTCAGTTAGCTTGAAATACACTCAAAGCATTGATTCATCTTGTTCAGACACTCTATTTTACTCCTCCCTTCCAATCCATAGATTCTTCCTCTAGCCCCCACTCCTTTGGGCCCACTGTCCCTTCTTATTAATTTACTCTATTTCCACCTCCCAGGCAAATGTCTGAGCTATTCTAAGCTTCCTTTACCCCCTAGTGAAGCCAGGTCTTTTTCTGTCTGGTACATCTTCTTGAATTCTGATCAGAATCATTTTCTTTGAAGACACCTAAACCCCAATTTCACCAGTGCCCAGGGAAACTCCCCAGACTAACTTGTCTGCTTCCCCTTAATTTCTGCTTTCATAATTCTCTTCCTTTCTCCTCTATGCTCCTGTTTTTGATGTTTACCAAAGCCCCTCTCATCTATTTTTTCTATTCTGTCTTAATCTAAAATCCACTCCTAACACCCACAGCAACAACATTTAACCAAAGACTCCCTCTAGGAGTGTCATATTTCCAGGTCACTGTTTCTTCACAGACAAACACTGGCATAGTCATCGGCCTTTCTGTTCTAATTCAGTTTCTCTGCCAGACAGTTTCCAGTCAGACTGCATTTACCTCCAATCCACAATGATTTGTGGGGAAGGACTGTTTTTGACTGCTCACAGGAAGTACTCCAAAATTCGGCACCTTTAGGTATTGCTCTCTAGCTGTTTCAAAGACCAAAGTCTTGTCTGCAACAAACCAATAAGCAGTTTGAGAGCAGAGGGTTTGGAATGACAGCTTTTTAAGGGTTGGGAAGAGATCTTAAACTTCATCCAGTCCAAAACTCACATCTAGAGATGAGGAAACAAAAGATCCCAAGAGCTAAAACAGTTTGACTAAGGTCACGCCACTGGCTAATGGCAGAGTTAAGCCAATTTAACAAACATTTATTAAATACTGATTACGTGCAAGGTGTTGTGCTAGATTCTGTTGGCACAAAGACTGAGGAATATTTCAATGCTCAGACTCAAGGAGGAGTTCGCCTTCTGCTAAAACAGGTGTAACAGATGTACAGGTGAGTATAGCCCAATGTTGATCAGGCTAAGAAAAAGGGAAAATCCAGACAAAGTACTTTAGGAAAAGTCAGAGGATGGAAAGAATGGACACACGGAGATGGAGGGGATTTGTAAACAATTTCATGGAGGATGTAGTAACTCAAATCTTCAAGGAAGGAGATTTTAAAAGACAGAGATAAGGGACAGAACTGAGATCGATCAGCAGGAAGCAGTACAGGGAGTTCCTGCCCAAAACTCCTCCAGATAAATCTAAACAACATACCAGACTGAAATCTGGTGGCAAAGCCCAAGAAAAAGTCAGTGCATCATTTAAAATTTTTTTTATTTATTTTATTTTTAATTTAAGTGATAAAACAAGCATTTTTATAACAATATGATAAAAAAAGATTACACATAAAATTGCAAATCTATTATGTACACCTTACTATTCCATTTAAACATATAATAAAGTTATCATGTAAATTTCTTTCTTCCCTTCTCCCTCCATCCTAGACACGGCTATCATTAGACACAAATATGTGTTTATATATATATATATATATATATATACACACACACACACACACACACACATACACACATATGTATGTATGTATATATGTATGTATAATTAAATTATCACTGAGTCATTTCTGCAGCCCAGGTGAGCATAGTGACACAGTGTATAGACCCAGGGGACTGGGTCTGTCCAGGAGGAGCCATATACAAAGCACTTCAGTGCCAGGGCAGGGGGGGAACATCTCAGACCCATATTAGAACATCACAGTTCAGCATGGGCTGCAGAAGGATACCGATTCCCAGGGATGGTGTTCTGGAGTAGAAAATGGCCACAGGCCCAAGTCTGAGAGACAGAAATTCAGAAGCAAGTAGCAGCAGTGTGACTCCAACTCCAGAAACAGAGATGGCTCTCAATTCAAACCTTTAGTCCAAGAGTAACAACTTGGGCAAAAATCACAGCCCAAAAGGGAGCCTGCAGTTCTATCACTATGAATCAGCAGAATTTCCCACCAGACACAGAGTAGGCAAGCAGCAATCTACTATTGTTCAGACCAAACCAAGGTCAAAAACTTGCAGAGTGCAGAACGGGGAGGGTCAGTAATCATACTTTGTCCTGGGTCAGAAGATTGTGAGAATACTAAAAGCTTGCAGGTCCCCTTACTGACCTGTTCCTAAGATCTTGGAATGCTCACAAGAATGCAGCAAAAGGACCAGCCCAGGCTTTCCCTCCAAAAGTGTGCTCAAACATACAGCCCAAAGTCAGAAGGTAGACTGGAAGAATGAGCAGACAAAAAAAAGAATCCCACCACAAAAGGCTATTATGGTGCCAGGGATGCTCAAGACACAAACTTAGAAAAAGAGAGTGACTCCAAAGCATCTGTAAGCAAGCCTTCAAGAAAACTAGAGCTTGGGCACAAACTCAACTAGAATTTCTGGAACAGATAAAGCAAGAGAATTCTTTTTTATAATGAGTAAAAATGTTTTGTTTTGTTTTTTTATGAATGAAATGAGAGCAACAGAGAAAAAAATGGAAAAGGAATGAGAGCTATGGAAAAAAAAATTAGAAAGACAATTAACAGCTTGGCAGAAGAGGTACAAAATCTTGCCATACAAGAAACTCCCTGAAAATTAGAATGGATCAAGTAGAAGCCAACAATTCCTTGATGCAACAAGAAATATTAAAACAAAGTCAAAAAGACTGGGGAAAAAAATAGAAGAAAATGCAAGCTATCTCCTAGTGAAAACAAAAGATCTGGAAAGGAGAAAAAAATTTAAGAATTGCTGGATTACTTGAATGATATAACCCTCCCAAAAAACCAAGACTGGACATCATATTTCAAGAAATTTTAGAAGAAAACTACCCAGATCACTTAGAACCAGAAGGTGAAGTGGAAACAGAAAGAATCTACTGCTCACCTCTGGAAAGAAACCCCAAAATGAAGGCTCCTGAGAACATTATAGCCAAAACTCAGAGATTCCAGGGCAAAGAAAAAATACTACAAGCAGTCAGAAAGAAAGAAATCAAGTTAAGGAACCACAGTCAGAGGCACACATCATAATAAAGAAATAGAGAGCTTGGAATATAATATTCCAGAAGGCAAACGAAATAGGCTTGCAACCAAGAATAACTTACCAGCAAAACTGATTACAATACTACAAAATGAAAAATAAACCTTTAATGAAATAGAGAATTCCCAAGCATCACAACTGATAAAAAGACCAGAACTACATAGAAATTCTAAATAGAGAAGAGAAATATAAAAAAGTGAATATGAATCACCATAAGGGACTGTACAAGGATAAACTGTTTATATTCTAATAAGAGGAGATAGGTGCCCCCTCTGAACCCTGTCTTCATGGGGGTAGAGGGATTCTAATTATACAGAAGGCCTGGGAGTGGTTCTGTTGGTTCTTGATGATCTAAACAGAAGAAAGGAAAGAGATGGGAAGAAGAATACACAGGGTGGAAGAAAAAAGGAAGGCTAGGGAAAATTATCTCACATAATCAATGTGCACAAGAAGATTAGTTATATGAATGAAGGAGGGGTGGGGTGGAATAGCTGACACTAGAACACTGCTCTTATTTGAACCAGGCAAAGGAAGAAAGAACACATATACATACAAACATACCCATCCATCCACAGGATTGGGTACAGAAATACATTTCACTCAACAGGAAAATAGTAAGGGAAGGAAGAATTAGACAAAGTAGATTAAAGGAGGGATTAATACTCAACAAAAGAAACTCTAAGAATGTACTTGTATTTATAGCTCTTTTTGAGGTGGCAAAGAATGGGAATGTGAGAGGGTGCTAATCAATTAGAAGATGGCTGAACATGTTAAATGTGATGGAGTACATTTCCAGGTACCACTTATTCTATAAGCCCACCCCTGACCTTCTAGCTCTCTTTAGAATGTAAACTCCTTGAGGAAGATCTGGTTTTTGGTTTTGGTTTTACGTTTTTATGTGCCCCCAGAACTTAGAGTACCTGACACATATTAAGTGCTTAAATACTTGTTGTTTGTCTGCTTCCTTGCATAAAATATTACAGAAAGATTATGGAAGATGAAGTCTGAGAAAAAAGTCAACCAACTTAGAAAGCAGTTTTAATTCAATTTCAACTTAAAAAGCAGTTTCAATAGAGGCAGCTGTGGTCCAGTAGAGTGCTAGGCCTGGAGTCAGAAAGGCCTAACTTCAAATCCAACCTCAGGTTCTTACTAGATTGGTGAGCAAGTCATTTAACTGTTTTGCCTCAGTTTCCTTACCTGTAAAATGTAGATAATAGAACCAACTTCCCAAGGTTGCTGAGGATCAAATGAGGTAATATTTGTGCAGTGCTTAGCACAGTACTTGATACAAAGTAGATGCTATATGAATGCTAGCTATCATTCTTATTGTCACCATTATTATTTATGAAATGATAGTGAGAAGCCACACTGCAAGGGATGGAAGTGGAATGAGAGGAAGGATCTGTAAATTGCTCTTTCTAGGAATTTAGCAGTGAATGGGAAATTAGCTATAGGACAAGAGGTTAAAGGGAAGATGTGTACAGGAGAAGCTTTAAAATAGGAGAAATACAAACATACTTCTAGAAAGCAAAGAAAAAACAAGCAGATAGGAAGAGACTGAGAGAAAACAGGAATGAATAATCTACATAGCAAAAGCTAGAAAGAATGAGAGATGGAATCGAGACCAAAAACAGAGGAGTAAGGTTTGGCAAAGAGACTTGAGTTTACCCTTGGAGACATGGATGAAGATGGAGGCATTCTGATTGACTCAGGGAGGAAAGATGAGGGAATTGACAACAGATGGCCTCCATCATGCTCAGTAAAGTAGAAGATGGGGTCATCTGCTGAGGGGACAGTGTGAGAATGGATAATGGCTTGAGCACAGAGAAGTATGTAACAATAGATGTGAGAAATACAATAAATGAATCAATAATCAATCAGTAATGAATTTTTTAAACTGTCAAACAGTAATAAGTGTCCAACTGAGACCAGATAATATGAATTAACTACAGAATGAATATAAATTTTTAATTTTCTTCAGGAATTTCTAAGTGGCTCAGAGAAGGTAGACAGTATGCTTGATCCGGGATTGAGGATGAGCAGACCAGAATCCAGGTCTCTCAACATCTAATCTGGTACTCTTTCATTCAGTCATACTTCCCTTATACTTTTTTTTTGATCCCCCTCCTAAAGCCTAGCCCACAATGTAGCCTAACATACCAACTTCTGACTCAACATCTGGAAGCAAAGGCAGGAATAAGTATATGCTAATCATACTTAAAGTCATTTTTTCTAAAAGAACATATTTAAGAATTGAAAAGATTTCTTTTGCTTAATTCATTTTCTACTCTAATCAACTACTTTAATAGTAGCAAAGAATTACTCAAACTTTCCAACTATTAAAATACTACATTATGTTGTTTATTCAGGAATATCCCAAATACAATTTGGCAGCTAGGGGTTTTATTTTTGCTTAAATTTTTAAAAATATGCTTTAAGATTTTTAAATTTAAAAATACTTTAAAATTTAAAAAATTTTAAATAAAAATTGTATTTGCTTAAATTTGTTTTGGATAACTCAGTACTCAAATATATATTAGTCTGTATCTAGAAGTTAATAAGCCCGACAACACCATCCCTATTACATCTAATCAAGAAAATGTCAAGTTTAAATCCTATCTCTAAACTGAAATCTTAAAGCCTGAATTTTCCTTATCAATCTGAAGAAGAAAGAAAATTTCCCATTCAATTTGTCATTTGCTTGCCTCACCATATATCAAAACACTATTCAAATTAGGGTATATTTCTCTACCTATCAGAAAAATAATGCACAAAGACTACTGTCAATTTCATATTTTTAATATATGTACCTAACCTACCCTGCTCCCATTCATTCAATGGATTAATTACTCTTCTTTAAGTAATTTAGGAAAGAATAGAATTAACAAGATAAGAAGGAGAACATGAATTACAAATAAATCATTTTTTTAGGTCTTAAGTTCTAGAACTTATAAAATGAAATTATAACTGTAGGCATACAGCCTATATGCTCAGGACCTGTAGAACAATTTTCTAGTAGGTCAAAACTAATAATGCTGCAAACATGAGCTGATTACCCTCCAGAATAGAAATGCTTGAAGATGATGCCGGAGATTGATACTTCTTTTTGCAGAGATCTTCAAAGCACCCAGGTAAGGTCCTTTCCAGAGCTCCTTTAGGCCCTCTTTAAAATGGACAAAAAGTATGTGCCTCGAAGCACAAGTCGACAGAGCCAGCATGAGATTTAAAGCATGAGGAAAAGGAGAGAATTACCTTAAAAATCTCTATTCTGTACTTACTAATTCTGTTCTGGAGTCAAGACATTCAGCAAGTCTAGAAACTACTACTAATTGGGGCAAGTGAAGTTTGGTCCAGACAATTAACACTGGGTATATATTTGTCGAATATGTACCACATATGCTGGTCCCCTAAATCAAACACAAACACAAATATTTTTCTCAGGTTGGAAGAATGAGGAAAGATGCAGTAACTGTTTCTTACTTGCTCTTACACTGAATCCTGAATGTAAGCACATCCATGACCTGTAAAACATTATCATCGCAGTGGACAGCTGCCAGTCAGCAATTTCTACTAGCTACTCCCTCTCAGGGCTCTCTGGCTTTACTGCTCTACCATCCCTAAGAAGAGGCTATGCTTCCAATGCTTTTCCTTTCCTTCAGTCTTGGCCTCTGCAGTCACTAACTCTGAACAATTCAGGATCACATCATGCTTTAATGATTTATCTTACTACTGAATAAGCATAAGCTCTTCCTGGTACTCTGCAAAACACTGTCCTTTGTGGTGTACTTCCTGGGCTTCGAATACATGATTTGCCTAAATGGCTCACATTTGTTAACCTGTAGCAGCAGGCATTCTGAGTCAGCACTCAAAGACATAATACGAGGCTAATAATGATCATAGTAATGGCTAGTATTTCTATAATGCTTTAAGGTTTACAAAGCACTTTATAAATATCATCTCATTTTACAGTATCAACTGCTATAATACCATAGCAGCAAGTGGCTTTTCCTCTTACTTCCACTATCCCTTGAACATCTCCGTAGGCAAGATATCCTTGAAGCCTGGACAGGTAAAGCAGGCAAAATTTTTTTTTACATATTTCAAAAACTCTCTTAAGGTCTTAGAAGGATTATTTATGTTTTTTCCCCTTCATTTACAGAATATAACAAAACAGTAAGAGAAAAAAATGTATTCTATTTCCCAGCTCACACAGCCCAACATTTTCACAATAAAGTACTTACGCTTTGACATCAGCTGTCTCCTGAGACGTACGTGTCAATGTCCGAGAGCGCAGCCGCTCACCCGCCTGCTGGATTTCTTGTAAGTTACGTTCTACATGAGGAAGCTCAGAGATGCCCTCAGTTTCAGCAGCAAGCTGTTCAGCCTGCTGAAGAAGCTCACCAAAACCTTCAGTATCCATTTCTGAGGCAGATATTATGCAGAAAGAGAAAACAGGGAGCCTAAGAAAAGAAAAACAGAAACTTCAAACACTGTGCAGGTTTTCAGCAAAGCTTAAGAAATCACTAGGCCTTTTTATAAACAAAAGAAGCAACAGAGACTGGCACCAAATGGTATTAAGGGCCCTTATGTGCACAGCACAGGAACAATAGTGATAGAGGAAATGAATCAGACAATGGAGAAGCAGATATATTTGGGACGGGTGTGCACAATGAGGAGTCGATTTCATTTAAAATATTGCATATGCATAATATGTATTATGTGTATACATGCATATATAAGGTGTGTAACTAGATCAAATGCAAAGATATGATTAAGCAGACCTGAATTCCTGCCTCTCTCCAACATCAGGATTTTTTGACCTTTTCTGTGTCCTGGCTCCCTTCAGCAGTTTGGCAAAGCCTTCTTAGAATCATGTTTTTAAATAACTGAAGGAAACATTCAATTTCAAGTAGAGGTTAATGAAAATAAAGATGCATTTTTTTTTTACTCATCCAAGTTCACAGAATCCTTGCCTTAGGTGCCCTAGACCTAAATTCTGGTACCAACCTAAGGGAGCTTTAAAGATGACTAGCACCTTTCGTTCCCCCATTCTTCTAAAAATGTCTAAGGAGAGTGCCTTGTATGGTACACTACCATTTTCAAGGAATTTTCTCATTTGAGATTCATAACAACTGGTACCCAAGTGGTAATTAGGACAATAACTTAGGGTTTCCCACTGTAAATCCTGGGTTCTCTACACTGCACCATCTTGTCTTTCTTTCATCAGCACAAAAACTCCAGTTCTGTATGTGTATCCAGATATTACTGGTCTATTATATTTTTAGATTAAATGGCTCTTGAGTCATTTATCTACCTATATGCATTATGTTCATTCAGGGTAATGAAGGCTTAATAAATGTTGTCATTGCTGCTGCTACTACTATTACTACTACTAATAATAATACTGAAGGGCTTCCACATCACAAAAGATAGCAGAAATACTTGCTTTACAATACAACTGATTAAGAAAAGCCAACGTCAATATTGAATAAATTATTGAAATTTAAGCCTTGTGACCAACATCCCCATGGAAAAATTCTGAATCTCACAGGAATACACAATGATACATTGCTGATGAAACTGAAAACTGATCTAACCACTTTGAAAAGGTGGAATTATGCAAGAAAATTTACCAAATTTTTCATACTTTTTAACCCAATTATCCCACTATTAGGTTTATATCCTATGGCATTTGCATTAATAATAACAGTAAAGTAATAAAAGAACAATCTGCAAGAAAATGTCAATAGTAGCACTATCTGCAAAAGCAAAATCTGACAACCTATTTCAGCAACAAATGTGGAAATGGTTGAACAAACTGTGGTTTACAAACATTAGGGAAAGAACCATAAGGAAAAATGAAAATGGAGAATATAAAGGAATATGAAAACACATGTATGAAAGGAATAAAGCAGAACCAAAAGGACAATATACACAATTATGCAAATTAAGAAAACTTTTAGGGAGCAATAAACCTTTGATCAAAAACAATGCATAGTATGGACACTAACAAATAAAGCAAATACCTGCTCTTTCTTATAACAAATATAAAATTACTAAAGTGCAAGGAAGCATGTACTGTCACTTGAAATCATTGTTCTATATTATATATCATTGTATTTAACCATTTTCAGAGTGTTCATTGTGAGGAATCTGACTGGGAGTATGCTGGGGACTTGTATGATATGCTGAAACAAAATTTATCAATAAAGATGTTTTTGGGAAAAGATTTTTTCATATAACATTATTTTTGACAACTACTGCATTTAAATCATGCAGAATAAAACGTTCATTGGTAAAATATTACCCTATTAGAAGACAGCAAACAAACAAGACAGTTTAAATAGAAGAGCTTTGTCATATTTTTCTCACTTCACCTCCTACCTTCTCCCCCTGCTCTTAATGTCCTACTGCATTAGAAAAAGTATAATCTTTAGTTGCAATAAATTCACAGCAGAAAAGTTAAAATTTTTAAAAAGATTAACTTAAAGGACATGAAGGTAAAGAACTGTGATTCAAAGGAAAATAATAGTTGCTCACAGATAGCTAGAGTAAATGAGCAGAAACTTTTAAATGTTCCTTATAGTCTAAGACTTTAATTCTAGACTGAGTCTCAAATAAACACTTATTTTCTACGTAACACTAAATTATGATCATTTCAAATGTTTGACCAAACAATCTGTATCTATGGAAAAAAAGAGATGCTTTGAAAGCAAAGTATTCCTGGGCCAGAATGAATGAGAGAAAAAAGCATTTATTAAGGGTTTACCATGTGCTAAGCACATTTATGAAAGTGTTTGAAATGCAAACTGAGACCATTCTTGCTCTTAGGGAGTTTACGCTTCCATTGGAGGAGATATAAGTAAAAGAAGGTACAGCTATAGGGTAGATGCAAAAGCATCTGGAAGCATCAAAAGTGCACAGGTTAGAGCAGCGGATCACATGTACAGGGCCAATAAAAGTGCCCATTGCGCCCACTCGGAAAAAGAATGAGAAGGAAGGAGGAGGTAAAAGGAAGGTGAACACAGGTGACACTGCAGGGTACACGGTAGCAGGGTGGATGATATGGACCTTAGAAGGCAGTGATAGCACAGGTTTTGAAGGACTTTCATCTCATTAGAAGAAATGGAGTTGTTGACTCCCACCTCATCTAATCCCTGTGAACATTGAGGCAGCCTGGATTACAGAGGAAAGAGGGAACTCTAGGAGCCTACGAGTGTTCCTACAACATAGTCATCCTGGGTAAAGTTCCTGGATGGGCTGGGGCCAGGAGAAAGGTAAAGAAGAAAAAAGAGGAGTAAATGATGCTCTCCAATAGCAATTTCCCAATATATGTTATTGACTGAAAAAGGAACTATTTTTTCCTTGTATACTTTTGTGATATTCAGCTTCAATCAAGCAAAAAGCATTTATTAAGTGCCTACTATGTGCCATGCACTGGGAATACAAAGCCAAACAGAAAACCACATCTACCCTCAAGGAGCTTAGATTCTATCAGAAGCAAGTGTATGTTTTTACGTATATTTAAAATGAACATGAAGTAAGTTGGGGGGTGGGGAGGGGGAAGGCACTAGCAGGAGGGAGGACCAGGAAAGGCCTAATGCAGAGGTTCCTAATGCAAAAGAAGAACTTGAGCTGAGCTTTGACAGAAAGTAGAGACTCTAAGAAGCAAAGACAAGGCTGGAAGGTACTGCAGACATAAGAGACAAAGCTGGTACAAAGGCAGTGGGATGTGATACAGAGTGTCGTGGGTGAGAAATTACAATAAAGCCGGTTTAGCATATATGAAGGGAAGTAATGTGTATAATAAAGCTAGAAAGGTAAGATGGAGTTTTTTATAATGGCTTTTAAATGCCTTTTGAGAAGTTTGTATTTGATTCTAAAAGTAACAGAGAGCCATTAAAGTTTGCTGAGGCCTTAAAAGACTAACATGATCCAACCTGTGCTTTAGGAAAGTCACTTTTTGCAACAGTGTGGAGGACATACTGGAGAAGGGAGAGACCTGCAGCAGAGAAATCAATTATCAGGCAAGTCTAGTCTAAATGAAAGGTGATGAGAGTTTGAATTAGGGTGATGGCCCTGTGAGCAGATAAAAGGGGGACAGATGCTAAACAGTAACTAATGGATATGTAATCATTTCCACTTTCATAATAACAACAATAATGGCTAACATATAGAGCTTAAAGGTTTGCAAAGCTATACATATATATATATATGTGCAAATACATATATATATATATATATTCCCAACTTCTGAATATAGCTACATTAACACACACATTCTACTAACTTCAATGGTGAAAAGTAAAAACATGAAATTTTCCGTGAAAAGGGAAAGAAATGCAGCAAATTATCAGTACCATTTATTCCATTTTGTAGGGAAAGTTCTGAGGAAACAGCCTGTATACTTAGTTATACAACTGTCTCTAACTCCTACTACCAGAATGAATAATAAAAGTCTAGACAGTAGAGCATTTGTTTTCATGAACATACAAGTTGAATAACATAATAAGTTAAAATATTCTACTTTTCAAATATATTTTGCTAAAAAATATAATTATATTAGGCTCATGTCATAAAACTGCCAGAAATTTTCAACTAGCCAACCTATGCAAATTTTCACTTTGGTTTATCCAAGTAAAACAATCAGTTGATTTAATATGAATGAACCATAGGAAAATTAATTATGGATATATTTTGACCATAACAGGACAGTGGAAATAAAAGATTCACAGGATGACTTCCACTTTTATTTATCAGCTATCTTCCTTTCTCACAGGCTTTTTGCACACACACCACTGCCTTGCCATGCAGAACAACTCATCTTGCACATTTCTGAGGCAATGGCTCTTTGGAGGATATGAATTCATATCATATTAGTGAATCTAACTCTTTGCCTTCTAAATATTTAGGCTGCCTAGATAAATGTACTATATTACTTATATAACTTATATAATTACTTATATAATTTATATAAACACACTACATAAATACTACTTTTTTCTCAGACTATAAAAAAATCTAAAGCAAAAAGGATGAGTGGTCAAAATATAACCACTATTACTGTTTCCATGATAGAATTCAATTCGACATGCATCTACTAAATGTTCACTATTTGCCAGGTGCTGACTGTTATTGCCTTCAATGAGCTTACATGCCACTTGAGGATACAACAGACATTGGGGCCAGAGAGGAAAAAGCTCTATAACATACTATGTATAGGAGAAATACGACTTGACCTGCATTATAATTGAATCTGCGGTTTTGAAAGCTTTAGGAGAAGCTTTTATTCCCAAATCTACATTTAAGCTACAGCATTAACACTAGCATTGCTATAGATAAAGTTGATTCCACTAATTAGCAAAAGGCAATTTAAAAAAAACTTATTATGCACTTAAATGCTGAACAAAATGGGCATTAACATAAACACAGTAGAACAAAAAAAGGAATTGTACATGAAACCACAAACCTCTATTATGTACAGCTTGCTTTTCTTTTTAATTATAAAATAAATTCAAGCTGTTGCTTTCAAAGCTGTCTTGCTTGTCTATGATTCAAAGTACAATTTTAATCTACTTCATGAAATAAAAAATGGAAAAGTCTAACAAAATGCAATGATTAAACAAAGCCAATTTTGACCAATAAATTAAACTTCTTTTTAAAAAAAAATCATTGTTATTTCTGTCCAAATTAGAAAAGTCAAGCCTTTCTTTATGTTAACAGAAGTTGGATTGGAGAAGACAAAGAAGGCAAGGAAAGGGATCAGAGGCAAATTTCCTATGTACTCCAGATTATACTGAACTTTCCAAGTGCTTTGGTACCTAAAAATTATCAACAGTCAGTAGTATCCTCTTCAAAAATGAAAGACAACTATTCACACTGAGGGCAGGGACTATTTCATTCTTGTCTTTGGAGCTACAGTACTTTGCACATGGAAAGAACTCAATTTGAAAAAAAATCTGTTAAACTGAATTAGAGACTGTGGTATAAGGCTGTTACTGTTCAAAGTGGGAAGTCTGAACAGAAGGGTAAGCATTTTAGATTTCTAGATTTGTGCATTTGGCTTAGAAGACTGAGCTGATAAGTAAAGATGAACAGAAGAAAACTCATGCTGACTTCTACATAACCAATTTTACACTGGGACCAGCCTTGTCCACCAAGACCACTGTCTGCTACTTCATGTTAACATTCCATGTCCAATAAAACTTCAATATTTTACTGGGCTCCAATATTTCTGTGAGAAAGAAATTCTCATATTTCATATGGGTAAGACAAACTGAATTAAAGATAAAAAGTGCAAAAAGGTCAAATTCCCGCATTAAAAATTATTTGAAATCATCACTTGGTATTAACAAGACTGAATTAAAAAAACTGTAACCATTTTCACTTTCTGAATAGAGCTATGTTCAATATTTAATCAGGCCACAAAAGACTTGAAACTTAAATATTCAAACTGCTGAGCGTACTCAGTTACCTTTTAAGTCACTAGTTACCGAAGTATAATTCCCAGTAAACTCCAGGGTCCAAGATGGTTTGAGGACTAGCCTTTTACAGTAATTAAAATGAAAACGCTAATTTTTCTACATTTTCTACTCATAATTTAATTGGGATACTTCTCACTGGTGTTTTTTTATTTTAAAGAAATGCTGCACAAAGGATTTATTTTGTGTAAGTCTTCATGCCCAGCCCCCAGCTAACAAAATTGGGTTCAAGCAGGTGATCTTCAAAGCTTGAAAATTACTGCTTTCAATACACTATGGTTTATGTCAACACATAAATGATTATGGCATCGAAGACTAAAGGTTGCAACTCTCTACATTATTATATCTAACAGAAATAAGCTGTCCCTGAGTTACCATAGTCACCACAGTGTCTGGAAAATAAAGCAAAAGAAACTATTAAAGAGCTTCACAGTCATCCAGACCAATAGTAACTTACAACCTTTTTACTTTGCTTTTTAAAAATAAGTATTTAAAGTGAGGGCTTATAGGATTTATATGAAGGTGGGTTTCACTGGATACTAATTATGTAAATCTATCTACTGACCTAATTCAGTGGATTGTTATAGGAAACGTTTTCTGTTTAAGAGGGTGAGGCATTTCTTTTATCCCAATAATAAAGTTCCTAAGAATGTATGAAAGCACTTCAGCAATGCAATAATTATTTCTTTTCCTTCTTACTCCCTACAGTCAAAATAACATACTCACTCAAGTAATACAAGGTACCTAAATAAAGAGATCAGTAGGATGGGACCATAAAAATTATCAGATAGACAGGGTTCTCAAAGTGTTTTGGGAAAAGTTTTCCCAAAGAAAAAACAGGAAAAAGACCATCTTTCTTTTTTGTATGTGAAGGGAACAGACTGCTCTCAATTGAGTGTACTATATGAATTCTCTCACTGAGTGATTCCTATATACCCAAAAACCAAGTTTTATTATTAATTATTTGGATTTACTCCATATTTTATTTCCCACTTCCATGCCCCCAAAGCATCTTCTCCACATCCCAACAGATGCACAACAGGTATTTGCAGTATGTTCAGGATGCTGTCAGTAGAAAACTAAATTTTATACATTATCTAAAAAAACTATTTCACCTTCACAAAATTCTTCCCTTGCTCATTTTAAAAAATGTCCTAAATGTGAAAATCACATGCAAATATAATTGTCATTACATAACTGCCAATTTAACAACTGACATTATTTATATAATAGTAAAAATAGCACTTTAAGGTTTGCAAAGCATCTTGCATCTATCATCTCATCTGAACTTCTGACTACTCTAATCCCCATCTTATAGATCTATCTGGCATTTCAAAAATCTTGTCTCTAGTAAATATCTGATAAAATGACTCTAAATTTGCATGAAGTCCAACACAAATAATTATTTTTCTATTATGACAAGAAAGGTGGCATCATATACAACAAAAAAAATGTTTATAACAATTTTATAACAACAAAGTTTATACTATGCTTTCAATTCATGATGTAGTAGAAAGAGGCACTGGACAAAAAATCAAGAAACCTAGGTTCTAGTCTCAGCTCCACAACTGATTAACTGTGGAACTTCGATCAGGTTCACATCATCTCTCTTGGGGCTATTTTCCCCATTTATAAAATGAGAGGGGTTAAGCTAGGTAACTGCTAGGCTCTAACATTTTATGAGTAAGGGAAATTTCATTTCTATCAAACTACAGAACCGAATCTGCTGACATCCAAACAGTCCCATTTTAAAAGGTAAGCTATCCAGCATAAATACATAGGATAGATCAGAGGTTCCCAAACTTATTTAGCCTCTATCACCCCCTTTTCAAAAAAAAAAATTTCTCAGTCACCCCCCCCCCGGAAATCTTTCTTTAATTCTTTAACAGTTTCTTAAAAATTTGCATCATTTAAAAATACACACATATATTTTTTAAATGACATCTTAAATTTAATTACGTATGGTTTTCTCACCTGCATTGAAATTTTGATGATGCAATACTGCATCATGTAACTATACAGTATCATATTGTAAACAAATCATTACACACAAACACTCTGGCCGACACATGCTGGATTTCCCAACAATGTGTGACACGTGCCTGTCACCTCCTGCTTGTTAAGACCTGTCCCAGGACTTGAACACTGATCGATGATAACTTGCACTTCGGGTGTTTATTTGGAAATGCCATCACTACAACTTTAGCTCTGTTACACAACAGATGAAACACGTGAGAATAGTTTTTCAAAATTCTCTTTTTTAAGATTCTACCTCCCCTTCAATGCCCCACCCCAAATGCATCCAAGGCTACTACCGCTCCCCCCATCCTTCCAGCACCCTCCAGGGGGCAGTACTGACCACTTTGGGAACTCTATAATAATTTGTATGGTCCCATCCAAACACAAGTGTCCATTGTCATGTGGTATATTACAAGTGCTGTTGGACAACTCTTTATGGTCTAAGGCACAATGCAAAAGAAAATTAGCTCTGATCATTATTTAGTATGTAGATGTCTAAAGAAAACAAAAAACTATAATAATATATAAATAAGGTATAATATGTAACATGTTATAAGAACTATAGTAAGTTCTACAATTCTGTGGTCACAGTTTATAACAGACTACTATAAGTATATGAATAAATACAATCTTCTACCTCATCTAGAATCCTGTATTTTTAAAAGGTTCACCTACTGTTCTGTTATGTAGTACTTTCTCCATAAGAGAGGTTACCCTTTCCAATGCCTTCATTGTAAATGCTATGATGATAATTCAAAAATCTGTATTTCTAGTCTTCTCTTCACACCAGTACTTCTCTTCACAGTCAGTCAATGGATATTTTTATTTAGATGATATGACCTCCAACTCAGCATGCCCCAAGCCAAACTTCTCTTCCACTAAAATCAGTTCCCCTTTCTCCAAGTCCTCTTCCCTCTTGGACTACATGGGCTCTAAAGGCCTGTTTCAATTCTAAAATCCTAGGATCCTATGTTAATCACATATTTCTCCTGACTGTCATGGAACAAGAGTTCTTAACTTGAAATTTATGAACTGTGGGTTGTGGTTTTTTTAATGTTTTGATAAATTTATTTCAGTAGTTTCCAGCTTTTAAAAATATTTTAAATGTATTTCAATGTAATCAGTTTCCTTTGTAAACTCACATATTTTATTGAATGTATTTAAAAATATTACTCTGCGAAGGGGTCCACAGGGTTCATCAAACTGCCAAAGGGAGTCATGACACTTTTTGGGTCATGTTAAGAAGCCTTAGGAATAAATTCAACTCATTTACTGCCTTTGGCATATTTGTATGGCATATTTATTAAGGATATACTGGTTGAAAAACTCTAAGCTAAATCCTGGAGGACTTAATATGACATAGTCTATGACTTCAAGGAGCTTACAGTCCTGGAGGGGAATAAATCAAACACAAAATATACAATATTTTCCCACCCAACTACATTCTTCTGGACCTCATCATCATGCCCAAGAAACCTCAGGCATTCTGCACAATCACCTCAGTCCTGGAATTTATACCTCATCAGTAGCTCCAGCCCCTTGGTGACCCTCCCACTGACTGGAGAGAATGAAGAAGAAATGAACCTCTATTCAAAGAAGGCACCACATCAGCCATCTCTTCACTTCCCACCTAGCTCCAACCCTCCTCTGTATTCCTTTTCTGGATGTCACCATCATGATCCCAACACAGGATATGGTTCTCCCTTCACCCCTTTCTAGCTTCCTTTTGTGTACTGTGTTTCCCCATTAGATTGTAAGCTCCTTGAAGGCAAGGACTTTCTTTTTCCACTTTTTAAAATTCTCAGTGCCTTACCACAGTGCCTGGCACATAGCAGGCACTTAATAAAATGTATATTAACCATTTTATGTAAGTGCATTATGGAGTTGTGAAACTAAGTGCCAGGTCTGATAGGGAAGCTCTTTGGAGGGAGGAGGGGAACCAGGGAAGGGCACATGTTTTGATTGGGCTTTAAAAGTCAGGTAGGAATTCAACAAAAAAAGAGGGGGAAAACCATTCCAGACATAAGGAACAATTCAATTCAAGAAGCTTTTATCAGGCATTTTATTACATACTGGATACTAGGGTAGGTGCTGGGAACACACAGACCAAAAACAAATGTGCCTACCCTTCTTTGAGGGTGGAGAATATACCCACAAATAAATGAACACAAAATAATAGAAGAGGAGGACAGGAAAGACACTGACAACTGGTGGAGTCAGAAAAGTTCTCCTGCAGAACACAGCATCTAAGCTGAGGCTGGACGGAAGCCAGGACCCAGGCATGGAGGACACCTGTGCATGTGGAGTGTCCTATGCGAGTAACAGCAAACAGGACAGTTTGGTTAGAAATAGGCAAGTGAAGGAAAGCAATGTGTAATCAGCCTGGGAAAGAGGATGGAGCCATATTGTAAAGGGCTTCAAATACCAAACAGAGAAGCTGTATTTTATCTTAGAGCAATACCTTAACCTGAGGTATATGAACCCCCAAGTAGACTCTCTAAGATTGTGGAGGGCTCTGAATACTAAACAAACAAGTTGGAATTTTATTCAAGGGATGATGTGAAGCTACCTCAGATTTTGGAACAATCTTTGAATAAGAAAGATAATCCTAGCAGCAAAATGAAAGATGGACTGGAGGCAAGACAACAGAGATGCAAAGACCTATTAGGAGGTTACTGCAATAGGCTAAGGCAGTAATAATAAGGATACTGTATCTGAGGACATGGCATCAAATCCTGGCTCGGATATGTAAATTTGTGTCAATCTGTTTGAATCATTTAAACTCTCTGCACCTGAGTTTTCTTAGCTGTAAAATGATGGGGCTAGTTCTTTAGAACTAGTTCTTTACCTGAAGTTCTTTACCTGAATTAAAAAAAACAAAATTCTGATAACCAGTCTCCTTTGTATTCTAGTTTATGTATTAAAAACATCATTCTGAGGAGTCCACAGACTTCAACAGACAGCCAATGGGGTTCATGATACAAAAAAGACAAAGAACCACTGGACTTGATGACCTCCCAGGTCCCTTTCATCTCCAAACCTATGGTCCTATGACTAATTTCTCCTCAATCTAATCCAGTTACACACAGCACAATGTCTGGGACATAATAAATGATTGATAGTTTAACTGATTGTATATGTCTCCTTTTCTACATTGTGGTCCCTAATACCATAAGGCATAAATATAAATCTACATTTTGTAGATATAGGAGCAAAGGAAAAGCAGCAATTATACAAAAGGTGTGTGAACAATACTGAAATCTGATTGGATCCAAAGGACCCCCGACCCACATTCTTCTTTACCCTACTTGTCCAAGCAGATGCTACACCTCATCGATGCCCTTGGCTGACTAAGCTGACCAAAACTGTTCAGCCAAGGCTTATTTAGAATATGGTCAGGACACTTACCCTTATATTGTTACTACCAACTTCAGAGAGTGCTGTAATGACAAAATGAGATAATGTGTATCAAGTACTTTGTAAACTTCAAAATGTTTGTTATTTATTACCTGGTATGCGAAGTGTGACAAAGTGTGACAAACACAAAAGTCCAAGTATTCATTAGACACTTAAAAAAATCAGAGGAAGCCTTAAGATAGGGACCAATCAAGATGCATTTATTAAATGCTTACCATATGCCAGGCATTAAAGATATAAAAAGAAAAATGAGACAAGCTAAAAATGAGACAAGCTCTGTCCTCAAGGAGTTTACATACCATTATATTCAATGTATTGGATGATGTAAACAAATATGAACTGCTTTTCCTGAAAAGACCAATGTACAAAAAAAATACCACTAACTATACTTTATATGGGAATATCAAGCTTTTTTCTTTCTTTTTTAAAAAGTGAAGTATTTTTTAAAATTAAATTATTTTATTTTCAGTGTTCTACAATCACTTCCATATATCTTAGATTTTTCTTCCCCTCCCTCCCTGAGACGGCATACAATTTTATATAGGTTCTACACATACATTCTATTAAATACATTTTCACCTTGGTCATATTGCATGGAAGAATTAAAATGAGTCGAAGAAATCATAAAACAAAACAAAACATAATACAAAAGAAAATGGTCTCCTTCATTCTGCGATCGAATTCCACAGTTCTTTCCCTGGATGTGGAAGGCATTTTGCCTCAAGAGTCCATTGGGAATTTTTTAATTCCTTGCACTGCAATGAAGTACTAAATCTACCAGAAAAATTCCTCGCACACTGTGATTGTTGCTGTGTACAAAGTTCTCCTGGCTCTGCTCCTTTCACTCAGCATCAGTTCATATAAGTCTTTCCAGGTCTCTCTGAAGTCTTCCTGTTCATCATTTCTTAGAGCACAATAGGGGAATATCAAGCTTTAAATCAATCACATTATCCGTCTTCACAAAAAAACAGTATTCCAGATAGAATACGTTACTACCTCCTATTTTACAGATAAGGCTCAAAGATGACTTGTTTAACACAGAGCAGTCTCAAGGTCACATATGGCCTTCTGGATCCTTGGGTGCAGCCTTTTGACTGAGTCCAAGTTTTCTAGAATAAATCCTTTTAGTAAGGGGATTTGTTTCGTGAAGTTTGGATTTAAAGGGCCTCACCTAAGGACCTAGAAAGTCACATATGGCCTCGAAGTTGCAGGTTCCTTATCCCTGACTAGACCTCTCTTACCTTTCCAGTCTGCTTATACTTTACTCCATGAGAGACACTGGCATAGGACCACCGAGTAAAGCATGCCCAAATCAAAGAAGATACTACATTCTATGAGCAAGGAATGTCAGAAGCTCAAAAAAAGGTGAGATGCATAAATTTAGGGATATCTCCACTCCAAATGTTCATATGGACTGGAATACTTGTGTCCAACCTGTGGTAGCGCCTCCTAAACTCCTACTGGTCTAATCAGCCACAGTTCCACACACCATGTCTTGATCCTCACATAGTGACATCACTTTGGTGATACACAAACTCCTTGGCTATTCCATGAAAAAGTCACTGCAGCTCTTGGCTCCAGGCATTTTCTCTGACTGCCCTCCATGCTTGAAACACTTTCCCTCCTCCAGTCCAACAACTGACCTCCCTGATTTCAATTTTCATATAAAATCCCACCTTCTACAGAAAGCCTTCCCTCTATTATCTATTTATTCTGTGTACAGTTTGCTGTCTCCTTCGCTGGATTATGAACTCTTCAGGGGCAGGGACTGTCTTTGGCCTCTTTCTGCATCCCTAAGCCTCGGTCCAGTGCCTTCTGGCGAGTAGACGCTTAACGAATGTTTACTGATAATAAACGCTTCTTCACTGACTAGACAGGACATCACGGACAAATCATCTCCCTCCACTAGGTCCGCTTCTCCATCTATGAAACAAAAGGGTTGGGGAAGGAGCTGTGTGACTGGAGAGCCGCCCCTGCTTGCTGCGCGATCTGGAACCTCGGCCTCAGACTTTTCGCTTGTAAATTAGGCGGTTAGCCTAGAGGACCTCACGGGTCCCTTTCAGCCCTAGGACGCGATGCCTGGGTCGCTCTAAAGCAGCTTCCAGACGTAATTTCTATGACTCCCGGAGTGAACGGTTCCTACTTTGACAGCAGCGCCTGGCCTCTGCACCCAGGTGCCTGCCGGGAGGAGAGAAGGGACGGCAGAGTCGCGGGAGGCCGTGAACCCCGCTGCGTTCCAGAGCCGTTCTCTGTCGGGGAGCGAGGGCAAAGCAGCCCTCAGGGAGCACTGGGAGCAGAGGCTGCCAGGCGGCCGGACTCGGTAACAGAATGGGGCGCCGGACGGGAGGGCAGAGGCCTGGCTGACGAGAGGAAGCGTACGGGGCGGCGGGCGCGCTCCTGGGGGGCTCTGCGCCATCCCAGGGGCAACCAAGACCAGGGCGGGGACGACGCTGGACGCGACCCCGGGCAGGCCCGGGCGGCCCGGAGAGGGGGGATTGTGGGGCGTGACCCCGGGCCGGTGCGAGCGAGAGCGGGCGCGGGGCCGGGGGCGGTGCAACACCTCAGGAGCGCTATTTCCGGTGGGGCGCAAGGGCGGGCACGGCCCGCGGGCAGCCCGGGATGGAGGGCGAGCCGCCGAGCGCTTCCTTACCTGGCCCTGGAGCCGCCGCCGCTGCCGCCGGAGCCGGCTCGGAGAAGGAGCAGGAACGAGGCGGGAGGGAGCCGCCGCTTCCTGATTGGCGGAGGGGGCCTTCCCCAGCAGCCTCCGCGCGGACTCGCCGCCAAATTAACTTTATTGGTAGAGGGCGCTCAGGGACAAGAACGCGCGCAGCGGGGAGCCGGCCCGGCGTGCCAAGGCTAACGGGCCGCGAGCCGGCGGTCTGCACGTGAAGGCCGAGCCACCGGATGGTTGGAGAGGGAATTCCTCTCCAGGGACGGGTGGCCCAGAGTGGCCCAGATAGCCCCTCCTAACTCTTGGGAATCGGTGTTCTGGGCTTCACGCCTGCCGGAACGGCCAAAGATCCCACTGACGCTCTGGCCGTCAGGCCCTGCTGTTGACCTACCCTGAGCTTGCAGTCCACCCGGGCCCCTGGATCTTTTACTATTGCACAGACGCGTCTCCACATCTTGTATCTGTGCCAATGAACAATAATGATTATGATCAATAATAATATCAATAATTAATGATAGTAATGAACAATAAAGATTATCAATAATAATATCAATAATTAATAATAATGAACGAAAATGATTATTCTCAATAATAATATCAATAATAATAATGAACAATCATGATTATTAATATCAATAATTAATAATAATGAACGAAAATGATTATTCTCAATAATAATATCAATAATTAATAATAATGAACAATCATGATTATTAATATCAATAATTAATAATAATGAACAAAAGGATTATTATCATTTATCGATTATTATCATAATATCGATAATTAATAATAATGAACAATAATGATTATTATCAATAATATCAATAATTAATAATAATAATAATAATGAACAAAAATGATTACTATTTCCTCTAACAACCAGCATTTACCTGGCATTTTAAGGTTTGCAGAGTGCTTTTACAGTGTTGTCTCATTGTATCTTTATAATAGTTCAGTAAACATTTATTAAGTGCCTGCCACGTGCCAGGTACTGGGCTGAGCTCTGGAGACACAAAAAGAGGCCAGTGACAGTCCCTGCTCTCCTGGAGCTTCCATGGGGTGGGGGAGCTGACGTGCAGATAGATACAGAGTAACCAGTCTGGTAGATAGGCAAGAAATAATGAAGAGAAGGTAGGCACTGGAATTAAATTAATCCTAAATCTATGAGGAAGGCACCATTATTATCCCCATTTACAGGAAATTGAGGCAGAAAGGCATTAAGTGGCTCACTCAGGGTCCTACAGTATATGTCTGAGGAGGAGCTGAAACTCAGTCTTCCTGAGTTTAAATGCACTAGTTAAGTGCATTTAAAACAACTTTGTGCTGTGTGGTATTTTACATTTATTCTTATTATGTTTCAGATGATTAGAATCAGCCTAACATTCTGGGCTGTCAAGATCCACCTTTTTGGATCCTATCATCCATGTGTTAGCCATCCCTCCCAAGTGTGTATCATCTGCAAATTTGATAAGCATATGATTTGTGGTTATTATGGCAACTAGGTAAAGCAGTGGATAGAGCCCCACGACTGGGGTCATGAACACCTGTGTTCACATTTGGACTCTGTCACTTATTAGCTGTGTGAACCTGGGCAAATCATTTAACCTCTTCCTGCCTCAGCTTTTTCAACTGCAAGATTGGAAGCACCTGCCTTCCAAGGTTCTTATGAAGATCAGATTAAATGATATTTGTAAAGCTCTTAGCACAGTACCTGGCACATAATAGGCTCTTAATATATTCTTGTTTCCTTTCTTTCTTATGTATTTTTCCAAGAAATGTTGGGGAATACAGCCTGAGGAACCCTTTGTCTTTGGCGGTCCATTAGAAATCTCTCTCTAAGTAAATATCAACCCATTAATGACTATTTTTTGAGTGAAGTCATTCAGCTACTTCTAAATCCCTAACATAAATAGCATCTAGCTGACAGGTGGGGAACCTGCAGCCTCAAGGCCACATGTGGCCTTCTAGGTCCTCCGGTGCAGCTTTTTGACTGAGTCCAAGTTTTACAGAACAAACCATTTTATTAAGGGGAGTTTGTTCTATGAAGTTTGGATTCAGTCTAAGGGTCTCACTTGAGTACCTCGAAGGCCACAGGTTCCCCAGCCTTGATCTAGCCCTTATCTTTCTTTTCCAAAGAGAAGGTGGGAGTCTTTGCTAAAAATTTTGTGAAATTTAGATAAACTACATCTATAGCATTTCCCTGAATTTAGAGGAACAGTGTAGAGCCTATGCTAACAAGGCTCTTGCTCACTATGAGTGAGATAATCCAAATAGAAACCTGTTTGTCTTAAAGTAAGGACACACCTATAATGAATGAATAAAAAAAATTAAAGATTGGTTTTAGGGGAAAATATGGTGATAATAAAGTTAATATAATAATATATTATTACTACATATTATATATAATATAATGCAGAATGTAGAATGCAGAATGTATTTGTCCTTCATTGCTGAAGAAGACCATGCCGTCGGAGAAATAATGACATGATTTGCCCTTGACTTTGTTTTCAGTGAGGGAGGGCTGTGCAGGTCACCAGCCTCACTTCTCCTCCAGAGACATCTGAATCCAGTGACCAGCTTTTCATCAGGATGACTGGAGATGACCCCGGATGAGGCAATTGGGGTTAAGTGACTTACCCAAGGTCACACAGCTAGTGAGTGTCAAGTGTCTGAGGTGAGATTTGAACTCAGGTCCTCCTAACTCCTGCACTGGTACTCTATCCACTGTATCACCTAGCTGCCCCCATAATATAATTATACATATATATGTATAATTTTTATATTATATATTATAATAATAATAAAGATCCAGGTTATGAATGACACTTGTTTCTTGGTGTCTCATTTAGTTAAGAAAACAATTAAACATCCTTAATATCCCAGCACATTTTAGTTATATAACCCATGAAATAAAATCAGGGTTTCTAGGACCTCTAGTGGGGCTTCTTAACACACTTTTCCTATTGCCAGGCAAATTAGGTTCAATCTTGAGGAATTTCTCTCTATTAAAAATTAATATGGGGGAGGAGCCAAAACGGCGGAGTAGAAAGACTTATGTATGCTAGCTCCAAACCCACAGCCCATAAATTTCCTGTAAAAAGAACTCCCCACAAATTCTGGAGCAGTGCAAACCCGTGTACCAATGCAGTGGAGGAGATTTCCATTCCAGAGAGCCCTGAAAAACCGACCCCAAAGGTCCATTGCACACTGGACAGCAGAGCCCAGACCTGCCCGGCGCAGCCCCAGAGGAGCGGATCCGAGCAGGCTTCAAGGACAGAACCTCCAGAGCCGTGAAGGTCCCTCCACCCACAGGTGCTACAGGTCAGTGAGAGAGACTTCTGGGCTGGCCGAGAGGGGTGTCTCTGAGGCTTGGGCCCCCTTGGGAGGCAGCAGCAGAGGCAGCAGCGGCCAGGGGCTCCCGGGGCAAACAAGAGCTCAGGGCCATTACTGAAGATCTCCGCATAAACCCCCTGAGGGAACTGAGCTTGGGAGATGGCCTTGTCCCCACCCAAGCACCAGAACTTAAGCTCACATTGAATAGCAGCTGCACCTGCTGCTGAAAGCCCTGAGACTGGGGAGCAGCATTTGAATCTCAGACCCCAAGCACTAGCTGGGAAGATCTAGGTGGGGATGGAGAGGAATCTCAGAAGTCAAGTAACTGGCTGGGAAAATGCCCAGAAAAGGGAAGAAAAAAAAGACCATAGAAGGCTACATTCTTGAAGAGATGTTTCCGCCTTTCATTTTTGATGATGAGGAACGCTGCTTACCATCAGGGAAAGACGTAGAAGTCAAGGCCTCTGTACCCCAAACATCCCAGGGGGATGTTGGGTGGGCTCAGGCCATGGAAGAGCTCAGAAAGGATTTTGAAAATCAAGTTAGACAGGTGGAGGAAAAATTGGGAAGAGAAATGAGAGAGATGCAAGAAAAGCATGAAAAATGGGTCAATACCTTGCTAAAGGAGACCCAAAAAAATGCTGAAGAAAATAACGCCTTGAAAAATAGGCTCACTCAATTGGCAAAAGAGGTTCAAAAAGCCAATGAGGAGAAGAATGCTTTCAAAAGCAGAATTAGCCAAATGGAAAAAGGGGTTCAAAGCTCACTGAAGAAAATAGTTCTCTCAAAATTAGAATGGAACAGATGGAGGCTAACGACTTTATGAGAAACCAAGAAATCAAAAAACAAAACCAAAAGAATGAAAAAATGGAAGATAATGTGAAATATCTCATTGGAAAAACAACTGACCTGGAAAATAGATCCAGGAGAGACAATTTAAAAATTATGGGACTACCTGAAAGCCATGATCAAAAAAAGAGCCTAGACATCATCTTTCATGAAATTATCAAGGAAAACTGCCCTGATATTCTACAACCAGAGGGCAAAATAAGTATTGAAGGAATCTATCGATCACCACCTGAAAGAGATCCAAAAAGAGAAACTCCTAGGAATGTTGTGGCCAAATTCCAAAGTTCCCAGGTCATGGAGAAAATATTGCAAGCAGCTAGAAAGAAACAATTCCAGTATTGTGGAAATAAAATCAGGATAACATAAAATCTAGCAGCTTCTACATTAAGGGATCGAAGGGCGTGGAATAGGATATTCCAGAAGTCAAAGAAACTAGGACTCAAACCAAGAATCACCTACCCAGCAAAACTGAGTATAATACTTCAGGGGAAAATATGGTCTTTCAATGAAACAGAGGACTTTCAATCATTCTTGATGAAAAGACCAGAGCTGAAAAGAAAATTTGACTTTCAAACACAAGAATGAGAAGAAGCATGAAAAAGTAAACAGCAAAGAGAAGTCATAAGGGACTTACCAAAGGTGAACTGTTTACATTCCTACATGGAAAGACAATATTTGTAACTCTTAAAACTTTTCAATATCTGGGTAGTTGGTGGGACCACACACACACACACACACACACACACACACACACATACACGTATGTGCACACACACATACATACATGCACGCACATACAGAGATAGAGAGCACAGAGTGAATTGAATAGGATGGGACCATATCTTAAAAGAAATTAAGGTAAACGGTGAGAGAGAAATGAAGTGGGAGGAGAGAGGATGAAATGGAATGGGGTAAATTATCTCATTCAAGAGGCAAGCAGGAGACTTTTTAGTGGAGGGGAAAAAGAGGAGAGCTGAGAAAAAAAAACATGAAGTTTACCCTCATCACATTCGACTGAAGGAAGGAATAAAATGCACACTCATTTTGGTATGAAAACCTCTCTTACAATACAGGAAAATGGGGGAGAAGGAGATAAGCAGGGAGGGGGGGATGATGGAAGGGAGGGAAATGGGAGGAGGGAGCAATTTGAAATCAATACTTGGGGAGGGACAGGATCAAAAGACAGAATAGAAACAATGGGGGGCAGGATAGGATGGAGGGAAATACAGTTAGTCTTACACAACATGACTATTATCGAAGTCATTTGCAAAACTACACAGATATGGCCTATGTTGAATTGCCTGCCTTCCCAAAGGGAATGGGTGGGGAGGGAGGGATGGGGAGAATTTGGAACCCAAAGTTTTAGGAACAACTGTTTAGTATTGTTCTTGCTACTAGGAAATCAGAAATACAGTTAATGGGGAATAGAAAGTCATCTGGCCCTACAGGGCAAAAGAGAAGATGGGGACAAGAGAAGGGAGGGATGATAGAAGAGAGGGCAGATTGGTGATAGGGAAAATTAGAATGGTCGGTGTATTGGGGTGAGGGGAGGGGATAAATGGGGAGAAAATTTGGAACCCAAACTTTTTGAAAATGAATGTAAACAAGTTAAATAAATAAATTTATATTATATTAAAAATTAATATGCCTTTTGTTTGTCTCACCAAGAGGTCTCTCTATGGACATCTGAAATTGGCTCTCCACTTGCTATAGTCAGGTCTCCCTTTCCCAGCACCAACTTTCACCCTCCCCAGCAACAAAGAACCTTTTGATAAACATATGAATATGAATAGTTTCTTACAAAACATGTGGAAAACAGAAACAGGATTCATTTTGGAGTCTAGATAGGAAAGAAACATGTCTATTTTTCCTCTTTCAAAAGATTAGTTTGTAAGCACAGAAGCAAAACTCACAACATCCATAGGGGAAATTCTAGTTGTATGGGCAGAGCTGGGAACCTCAGGAATGCAACAATTATGTTTCTTCTTGTGGCCTACTTGGAATCTTGGCTGCATTCCTCATTTCCTCTGGCATCCATGCTTCCAATATACACCTATCTCAGACGCCAGTCCTGCCCTTGCCTTTCTGCACAGCACAGATTGCTGCGGGGCCCATGCTGTTTCTGGCTTTTTTTGTCACTAGGTTGAGTAATATATCTTCTTGTCCAGTCAGTTCTATGATACTAATCTTCACTGTATCCCCTAAAGTCCCCTTCCAGCCTTTCTTCTTTCCAGCAAACCTTGTATCCCAGGCATTATGGGAAATATCCATTTATATCTACATATACCTCCCATATATATCCAGAAACAAGGCTAGTCTTCTTCCAAAGTTTTGTATAAAAAAGGTGTTTGACTTAGTTTCATTTCTCTTACTTTCTTACTCTCTTCTGCCCTCAAACTTGACTAGATGTTATGACAACGAGATTTGGAAAATATAAAATACCAAATAATTGTAAAATATGGCAATTTTTGTTTGTGGTAACCTGTAGTCCAGAACCCACACCTCTGGGCTTAGAAAGACTGAGATCAATCTTGGAAGCTTTTTAGTAGCTTTTCAGTAATTTTTTGGCTCATGTGCCCACCCAGGGAAACCTTCAGACCATCTGGATCCAATTCATTTCTACCTCACTTTTAGGGACACACACACATACCCCACCCTCTACCTGGCACCTTACAGTCCTTATGACTCACAATACCAGTGGAAGGAAAGGTCTAGATTTGCTTATTCCTGGTGTAGCTCTCATTGCAATTTGATTCTGATCTCTCCTCCAGTTCTTGATTCTGAGGTTCCCTGCTTAACCCTTGAACTCTTCAATATTCACTCTATTACTGCTGCCTCTAGCTCCACACTGTAATGCTCTGTGTCACTCCTATCTCTTAGGCCTATTAAAGACTTCAAGGTTCGGTTGCCATTCTGCTTCCACCTGTCATCCACTTCTCTCTATCTCTTCCCAGGAAGGTGTTAAAGCTCTCCCAGAATGAGATTCTTGAGTCCTCTGGGTTATAGGAGTACTTTCCATTTTTTTTCTTTTAGTAAGACATACAATCTTTATCAAGCTTACATATGAAAGGTCCCCTCAGGTGACTGTCAAGACCTATTGACTCTTGCATCCCAATCATTTGTCTCTGCTTACATTCTAATATGGAAAGATGAGACCTGTGTTTCCTCCGAACCCTATCTTATCAGGGTTCATAGAAGGAGTCTAATTACACAGAAAGTCTGGAAATGATTCTGTTATGTCCTTATTATCTTAAAAGAAAAATGGAAAAGGAGGAAGAAATAATACTAGGATGAGGAAAGGAAAGGAAGATTATGTGGAAATTATCTCACATATTTGGTCTACACAAACAAGGAGGAAAGCAGCTGGCACCGAACCTCACTCTCACTTAAACTGGTCAAAGAAAGGAAGAAATATATACAGTTGAGAATAGAAATACATTTCACTCAGCAGAGAAATAGGAAGAGAAGGGGAGAAGGGAGAAGGAGGAATTAGAAAGAGGGTAGATTAAGGGAGGAATTAGTTCAAAGCAAAGCAAACTCTAAGAATATCCAAAAATATTTATAATTCTTTTATTTGAGGTGGTGAAAAGTGAAAGTTTACAGGAGCATCTATCAGTTGGGGAATGGCTGAACAAACTGTGTGATGGAATATTATTGTGCTGTAAGATATGATGAAGGGGCTGATTTCGAAGAAATCTGAGGAGATTTATATGAACTGATGTAGAGTGAAAAGAACCAGAAGAAAAATTCCTACCACGACAACAACATTATAAAGACAAACAACTTTGAAAGACTTGGGAACTCTGATCAGCATAACAATCAGCTGTAATTTCAGAGGAATAATGATGAAGCATGCTCTCCATCTCTTGATAGAGGTGAAAGAATCAAGAGTACAGAATTAAACATTATATATATATATATATATATATATATACACACACATATATCCACACACATAGACATATAATATGCATGTGCCTATAAGTATATGTGCATATATATTTTATATTTGTTTATATATTTATATTTCTTTTAGATATGGCCAGTGCAGAAATTTGTTTTGATTACATTTATTATGTGACTAATATGGAAATATATTTTACATGACTGCACATGTATAGCATATCAAATTGCTTGTCTTAATAAAAGTGGAGGGAAGAGAGGAAAGGAAAGAATCTGGAATTCAAAATTTAAAAAAACAAATGTTAAAAATAATTTATAATGTAGTTGGGGAAAATATTAAATAAATATAAATATATTTTTAAAATAAATTTTAAAATATTTGATTTTTAGGTTTTGTTTTTCTTTCATTTTCACTTGAAGAAAAGGGAAGTACCAAGGACTAATTTTTGCTGATTAAAAAACTATAAAATCAAGGTGCTGAAAAAAAGATATCAATACAAATAGTTTTTAAAATATAAAATATTATCTAAGCTACTATCCAAAGCCTTTCCAGATTGTTAGGAATTGCCTAAGTTTTCAGATGCCAATGCCTTTGAGAACCCAGGGACTATCCGTAAAATCTTGGAAGGATATTTTGCTCATAGTAGATGCTTAATAAGGGAGAGGAAACTATTTTGTATCATTATTTAACTTTTCATGTTGACTGAATGCCAAGATGATGTGGTGGAAAGATCATAGCACTGTGTTTATGTCCTGGTTTTACCATCTGCTAGCTCCATGATGATAGATAAGTTTCTCATTTTTCTCATGTTTGTAAAACAGGAATAGTAATACTTTTAATACTTATATCAGAAGGTTGTTTTAAGGATCAAATGACATAGGATGTAAAGTAATTGGTATCCTCTACAGTCTCTAGAAACACTCTGTAGAATTCAATTAACTAGACATTATTTTTATTTTTAGAATAACTGTGTTTTCATTCCTGTATTTTAATTTCATAGCATCTCTGTTTCTGCATGAATCTCTCTTTGTTCTCATACCCAGCAATCTATTGCTTTTATTACAAAATAGGAAAAGAAAAAGAAAAAAAATAGTAGTTTAGCAAAACAAACCAATACATCAACCATGTCAGACAATTTATTCCATCCTTTTACTTCCTCTGTCCTTAAAGAATGGAGTAAGGCACATCTTTTCCTTGAGGATAAGTTTGGTCATTATAATTACATGGAATTCAAATGGATATATTATTATTATTACTGTTTTTAAAATTCATATTCTTTTAGTCACTGTATATATTGTTTTTCTGGTTCTGCTTACTTCACTCGGCATCAGCTTATATAAGTCTTCCCATGCTTCTCTCAACAGACATTTATTAAGTAGTTATTATATACAAGTACTATGCCATGTCTTCAAGGTACAAAGATGAAAAATGGCAAAGCCCCTGCATTCAAGGAATTTACTATCTATTGAGGGAGGGTCATATGACTCAAAAGCAAGTATGCTACATTATAGAATATCATAAAAGCAAGGGAAGGATCCACAAAAAAAGACATGCTAAAAAAATTTAAGGAGGGTGATAACACTTTCAGCTGAATGGATTAGAGAAGATTTTACAAGCTGAGTCTCAAAGGAAGAGAAGGATTTTTAATGGATAAAAGTACAGTTTGAGGCATTCTTGACCTTGTATGATGGGAACTAGAGTGTAAGAACACGACGTAGGACTCCACAGTTAATGTAAATTACTTTGAATGAATGTAAACAGCAAAAGAAGTTTTAACCTTATCAAGGGAAAAAATGCACATGACCCTGAGCCATCCCTGGCACTATGCCTTCTTCATTCTATTTCCATATAATACCTGACCTGTCCTAAGGGCCAGGATGGGGATCCACTCTTCAGTCTTCCTGATGCCAAGGACAGGTCTTGCTAGTAAATTCCCTAAATTCCTCCAATAAACCCTAATAAAGCTATACATATATGCATACACATATGCATATATGTATATATGTGTATGTATATATTATATATACTTTTGTGTGTATAAATACACACACACATAAATATATCTTCCTAAACATGTATATACATACATATTCATACACATATACATGTGTGTACACATATACACATACATACCCATGCTGGTAAGGACTACTCTTCTTTCTTCAGCGATCTCAGTATTTGTCTTGGAGGGTCTACCACCCTACAATTGGTATAATCAAGGCAGAGAAGATTTTGCATTTTTACAGGGGTCTGAGAATACACAGAGACAGGAGACCCAGGTCAAGTTTGAAAAATAACTAGTTGACCTATAAAACATAGAATGCATTACGGGGAGTATTGAGAAATGAGATGAGGAATTCAGGTTTGAGGCAGATCATGGAGGGCCTCAAATGCTAAGTGATGGTGTTTGCAATTTGTCCTATAGACTATGAGGAACCCCTAAACATTCTTGATGAAGGCAGGACATGTGTTTTAGCAGAACCATTTCTGACATCTTTGCAAAGGATGACTTGGAGAGGAGAGGAACTAGGAACAAACAGACTAGAGAAGGTGCTATTGCAATGAGCTTGATCAACAAGAGTCAAGGATCTAAACTGAGGGAGTGACTGGGAATGAAGAGGAGGGGACAGGTGCAAAAGACTTTATGCCCCCAAAGAACTGGAGAACAGCTCTCTCTCTGTGTCTCTCTCTGTCTCTGTCTATCTCCGTCTGTCTGTCTCTCTCTCTGTCTCTCTCTCTCTCTCCTTCTCCCTCTCTCTCCATCTCTCTCCATCTCTGTCTCCCTCTGTCTCTGTCTCTGTCTTTCTCTTTGTCTCCCTCTCCCCTTCCTTTCCTGTTTCATCTTCTGTCCCTACACACAACAGTCCCCCTTCAAAATCCATGCCTTTGCACAAATGGTGCCCCTTCTCTGAAATGTGCTCCATCCTCACTTCCACCCTCTCATAGAATCCCTCAAGCACTACCTCCCCTTGGAGGCATTTCTTGACAACCTTCTCTTCTCTTCCTTAGTGTCCCTCTCCTCCCTAATTATTGGAATTGGCCCCCTTAAAACCACTCTGTATTATATTATGTATTTTTATGTTTATTTATGAATATGTGTTTTCCCAGAAGAAAACAAGTTTCTTGGGGGAGACTTTGTATCTCCAGCTCCTAATATAATGGCTTGCACATCTTAGGCATCTGATAAACATTTGTTGAACTGAATTGAAATGTCTCAATGCCGATAAATAAATTACATAGCAGATCTGAAAGCTTGAGCAGGTTGACCAATCTTCTGAATGACATGATTTTCCTTTTTGTTTGTTTGGGTTTTTTTTGCCCTTCTGTATGAGCAGTTTAAACCTAGGACATTATGACTGGAAATCTTCCCTGCACTGTGCATCGCTATTACTAATGCTGATTTAGGCTGCATGAAACAATGGAGAAACACCACTTCTCCATGAAAGAACTGAGAAACACCATTTCTCTGCATGCTGTCATCTTATCACTTACACTTCGTGAAAGTCCTTGTGAGCAGGAATTGATAATTCCTGACTGTATTAAGCTGCTTCTATGCCAGGTGTGGGGCTTTCAGGGAAACATGCAGGAAGGAATTCTTAATAATCCTTTCTGTGCTGAAGCTGAAGGGATTTACAATGCTCTTTAAAAGGCATTCAGAGAGCATCAAATCTATTCCTGTTCCCTCCATCTCCTCTCTGCCTCCTCCCCCAATCCTGTGTGGTCTTTTCTTGCCTTACCATCTGGACATGTTTCATGCAGACTGCCCCTTTGGTGACATGTAGCTGCGTGATTGTCTGGTGTTTGACTTTCAAGGACACTGGAGATACAGCGACCTGACTTACAAGTGTCTGTTCTTGGTGATGTACTGAAGCTTCCAAGGAGAAATCATAGCATTTTAGAACTGGAAGAGACATTGAAATGAAATCCAACCCCCTCCTTTTAGAGAAGAGGAAATGGAGGGCTTTTGGTGGATCTTTATCTTCATCATTCTTTCTCATTGATACTGCAAATGAAAGGAACACTGATACATCATCTGCCCTTGAAAAAAGTCAGGCTTTCTGAAATCTCTGATTAAGGGGGAAATCCTTTCTCCTACCTCCTTTGACATACCTTTCTCATACCTCTTCTCTTCTGCCTGATTCAACTTACATTCTGGTTTGATCATATTCTAGTCTCAAGAGTCTTAAAATGACTTGAAATAATGCAAAACATGAAATGCAAAACAAAAGCAGCTGTTTGCTGTTTGCATCGTTACCAGCTGTAACGATGCAAAAAGAAAATTTTACAGAAGATAAACGGCAAATAGAAAAAGCTTGAAGGGTACTCGTAGGAGTGGCTGACACTTTGTTAGAGACTTTTATGTCCAGAACTGATGCATTTGTGGGAAAGTAACGAACTGCTTATTTAAAGGAGAATTAGTCAACTGGAATAATGTTGGGAATAACATTTCTTCGAATCCCTAGGGCCTAGTACAGTGTCTGACACCGAGTAGACACTAGTTAAATGCTGGTTAATTGGCTGATTAAATATATTCTGAGTGGTAGATTTTTTCTTTTGATAAAGTGATATGTTTTAAAGCTGGTGGATAATGGAAAGATCCGGAGAAAGAAATGTTAAACCATTCTAGAGTCTTTGCCAAGAAAACTTCAGATGGGATCACAAAGAGTTGGACATGACTGAGCAACATGATGGAAGGATCAGTGGCTTTGGATTGAAAATCTGTCTTGGGTTATTTACTACCTATATGATCTTAAGCCAAATAATTTCCTTCTCTGAACCTCAGTTTCCTCATCTGCAAAATGAAAGCAATGTGACTGACTAGCTGATCTCTAGGTCCAGGGATGTTCTGGAGATAGCTGAAACAACCTCCAGAGTTAATCATTAATCTTCAGCATGAGCATTTACAGCCTGGAAATGAGCAAGTATTACAAATCAGGTCTTGATTAATTAATTATTTTTGTGGGTTATGTTTAGACTTAATGAAGTAATAGAGAAAATGTTAATGCTATAGATTAAACTGAAAAAAAATGAGTCATAACTTTTTCTCCCCAGAAAGCTGGTTGTTAAACATTTATGAGCACACTTCTGTCTGTGTGTCCAGTGAGGTGGTACAGTGTATATAGAGTGCCAGCCCTAGAATCAGGCCCCTGAATTCAGACTTTCTGAATTTAAATCTATCCTCAGATACTTACTAACTCTATGACCCTGGGCAAGTCACAATTCAGTTTGCCTCTGTTTCCTCACCTATGAAATGAACTGGAGAAGAAAATTGCTAATCACTTTAGTATCATTGCTAAGAAAACCTCAAATAGGGTCATGAAGAGTCAGGAATGTCTGAAATGACTGAATAATAAAAATAATTATTTAAAATAAAATAGCACAGTTTTAGAATATTATTTTAAAATGAAACATAACCTACACTTGGGATACAATATGGAAGCCATAAAAGCAGAATTCTTAACAGACTCTATCCCTTCACAAAATTAAAAAGTTACCTGATAACAAAGCATTTGGAAATCTACCAAAAATCCATCTTCTAGGTAACTCTTCAGGTACATGCAATCTAGAAATCCAAATAAATTGTTAGGTTTTTTGGTCTTTTGATAGTTTTCTTCTTGCTGACAATGATCCCATGGTCTTTTTGCAGCAGCACAGTTAATGTGCTCATCAGCTGCATAAGTCAAACTATTTATACAATTTATGTTTAACAATTTATATCCACTTCTCTAGATTATGCCTTTAGTTTCAACTGAATCCAATACTGATTAGTACATTTCTTTTGCTAATTTCTCAGGGACAAGGGCTCACAGATGATTTGTAGTGATCCGGAAATGACAATTACTTTAATCCCACTAATTTAAAATTTGTGAAAATATGGACACAACATTGAGTAAAAAGATCCTTAAGTACTTAATTAAGCAGTTAATTCTATCAAGTTAAATGTCTCTGTTTTATAATAGTTTATTATGTGACATATACCTATTTTGAATTACAATATTTTCATTTAAAATTCATATTTTTGGCCAACTAAAAAGCTGCCAGTAAATTCTGGGAGTGTGGGGACGTGGGTGACCTTGGATAAATAATTTAACCTCCATGGACCTCAGTGTTGATCTGTAAAATGAGTAAGTTGACCTAGTTGATTTCCAAACGATCTCTTGTAGCTCTAAGTCCTATGAACCTATCATCTAGAATCTGTGTTCCATCCTTGCTCTACCATCACCTGATTGTGCTACTTCCTTTCTCTGGCCTCACTTTCCTTCTTTGTGAACAAAGTCAAGTGCAAGTCATGTCTATTTCTCTGATGGAATGGTCTTCTTTGGTAACACAAACACACAACACACAAAAATGGGGAGAGGGGATGGTAGAGGAGGGCATTGAATTAGAGGATCTCTAAGGTTCCCTCTAGCCCTCAACCCCAAGCTTCTGTTTCTCAGATTATTTGGATGGAGTAACTGAAAAGAAATAAATGTTGTATTTCATTGTTAAAATATCCTATAATTTGAAATTCATACTAATTTAGAGAGAATTAGGTTCAATTTCTCCCACTTTTTTCTGAATTAGTAATATTTTATTGTCATGAGTATCTAATTTAATCAAAGGGGCACCCTCTCATATCAACAAAGTCCCAGGTAACAATAACAACGACGACAGGACAACAATTAAGTGTTTAGGTGGCCCAGTGGATAAAATGCTGAGCCTGAAGTCAGGAAGACCTGAATTCAAATTCTGCCTTAGACACTTCCTACCTATATGATTCCGAGCAAATCACTTAATCTCTTGCCTGCCTCAGTTTCTTCAACTGTTAAATAGGAATAATAATAACACCTCAGAAGGTTATTGTGAAGATAAAAGGAAATAATATTTGTAAAGCACTCAGCACAGTGCTTGACATGTAGTAGACACTATGTAAATACTATTTTAGTATTATCATTTATAAAGCCCTTTAGATTTGTAAAGTTCTTTACAAATATCTCATATTATTCTTCTGACAACATTGGGATGTAGCTGCTATGAATATCTCTATTTTATAGGTAAAGAAACTGAGTCTGAGAGAGGGTAAGCGACTTGCCTATTGTTACAAAGCTAGTAAGTGAGGCTGGATTTGATTTCTGGTCTTCTTCCAAGGCCTACACCCAATCTACTGCACCACCTAGTTGCCTAGAAGAAATTGCAGGAGATTTATAATAGCTCATACATACATAGCACCTTACAGGCAACTAAGCATTTTACTGAACATCTATGATTTTATGTGATCTTCATAGCAGACTTGTTTGAACAATAATTGCAAGTATTAATATCTTCTCCTTGCAGATGAGGAAACCAAAGCACAAACCAAAAAGAACAGGCGATTTGCCCCTAATCACAATTGCTGCTAGCAAATGACAGAGCCAGTACTTAGGTTTTCCATCTCCCATTCAGGTACTCTTTCCCTCTACCATGTGATATGTAAGATTCCAATCCCTCTGCTTGGAACCTGTTAAGTGACCATAAGAATGTAATTGGCCCACTCTGGTGTAAAACATGCTTATTCTTCCACCAGTGGAGTTTAGTGCCAAAATCTTTCAATTAACATTAGGATTGAATCCTACATTTTAATTAGTCATCATCCCAGGCAGCTAACTTTCTAATGACATTTTGAAGGGGTTTTTTGGAAACATCTGTTTGTTTAGTTGATTTGTTATTAAACATATTGTCTGTTGGGAGGGGGAGAAAGCATCCCATTCATCACTTCATTGCCGTTGTTTCAAAACAGCTCTGCAGTCTTCCATCAACTTTGTTTATGTCAAATTATACAAACCGCTGCTGGTGAAGAGTTGGCCAAAAGAAAAACTCAATTTGATTGGCAATGTCCTGTGGCTTATCAGTATTCTTTCTCGGTGCTCCAGATGTTGACAGAAGTTGGCCCTATCCCCAAGAAGACTTATTGAAAAATATAAAAAGAGATAGTAGTTTGCAGTTTTGGTATCTGCTAAAAGTTTGCCTCCAAAAAATCAAAGTTGGTTGTTTTGTCCAAATGCTTTCCATTTTTAATTGTTAAATTTCCAAAGAAACCATCTGTTCTGAGGCCACATATGTTGGGAGTGATTATTAAATATATATGTATATATGTATGTGTGCATGTATATACATATATACATGTATATATATATATATGTGTGTATATACACACACACACAGCTGGATGTTCAGGAAAAACAGAAAAATCAGAAACCTGTCTTTTGTAGTGAACATGGAAATGGACTTCAGTAACTGCTCTTATAAATATGTGGGTTTAACAATAATATCTCACTTTTCTGTAGTACTTCAAATGTTATTAAAATATTTTCCACACAACTCTATGATGTAGGTTGTATAAATATTATAACCACTATTATTTTCTGTGAAGAAATTAATATTCTGAGATGTTAAGTGATTTACCCATGGTCATACAACTAGTAAGTTTGTCCCCGAGGGAAGATGGCACTCACCAAAGAGCGAAAGAGAATTGTCTCAACTGCTTCTGATGTCCTTTGAGTCTTCTGTGCTTTTTGGGTTCTTTCTATGACATGAAATAAAGGTTTTACTATATTGGAAATATATTACTTCCTTAACTGCTTGCATTGGAGCTTAGGACCTTTTTTGTCTGAACTGATAAAATCCTTGACTTACTCTATAATCTGATGTTTCCAGGGAAAAGCCTGGGCAGAGGAATTAGACAAAGAAGCCCCCAAGATGGAACCTTCTCTGTGTAAACTCAGAGCTTGGGGTTCTGAACCAGAGATTGCATTTCATTGACATTTCTACAACATTTTCACAAATAATCCAAATACTTTTCTGTTCCAAATGTTAACCATTCTATATACTAGCAAGGTATGCTGATCTCAGAACTATTTGCAGCTAAATTTTTTTGTTATCAAGTAAAAATGACTTTTTAACTATTCTCGAACTTCTATTCACTCTCAGACATTCCAACTACCACCACCAGAACAACCCAACTAAATTAAAAAACTGCAAACCGATGTAGCACACAAAAAAAGATCTATGAGTTTGGAGAAGGAAAGTTGCATGCCCATTTACTTTTCTTTACAGGATTCTGTACTAAGCACTACATAACAACTGTGTATTTGCTTTCTTTCATGTCCAGTTCCTGCAGAACTGAAAGAATATTCCTGTATTTTATGTATTTTTTAAAAAATCCCACAAAAACAAATTGCCCCATGGATCTGATTCTGATCCAAACTTAGCACATTAGAGAATACTTAAATATAATCTACTCTTTGTTCAAAGTATAAAACTGAATCAGAGAGGTAGTCTCATAGGACTGTGGTTGAATATCCTCTGCTTGGATCTAGGAGTTATCTCATTTTTGGTCCTAGGAATCATCTCCTTTTTGGTGGTACTACGTGGGCTCCTTACCTAGGCACTGAATTCCAGAATGATTTGTTTAATGCTCACTAATTAATGGATGTTTGTTTCATTTCTCCAGCTAGAGGGTAAACTCCTTGAGGGCAGGGGCCATGTCTTTATTTGCATCTACCACTATACAAAATATGTAGTAATTTTTCAATATTTTTTTTCTTTGAGGGGAACCAGACATTATTTAGTTGCTAAAGGGAGTGCCTGGTGAAAAAAATAAAACTCCCTCTGCTAATATAGAATGGCAATTGTTCCACAATTTTAAAATCTTAGAGAGGTGCCTGAGGCACTGAGAAGTTAAATGACTTAAGGCAGAGCATTCAAGCCATCTTAATAACTATACATATTTTTTAATTGATCAATTAACTGATAAAGAGTTTTGAGGTTCAACCCATATGACCCTGGGCACATGACCACTCTCATTTTCAGTTTCCTCATTTTTAAAATGTGGATAACAATTATTGGACTATCTACCTTGTGGGATTGTTTTGAATAAAATCAACTGCAAACTTTACATTTCTATCAGAATGTGAGCTTTCAGTGCTGTTTTTGTCAGCTTATTACTATTAATATTGAAAAAATTCATCTTGTTCAATGATGTTCAGGAAGAAATGATCTTGGGATAAATTGGTCTTTGACTTTTTTATATTTTATGCTCTAAAAACCATTACGAAGAATAATGACTTTTTGTAGTTGAATGAAATTGTTAGGATGTAATCTCTTCTGTAGTCTCATTTAAAGGATTCTTGGTACAACTGCAGTAGCTAACAGACCAACAGGACTGATAGGAAACCCATTCTATTTCACATGATTTTGGTTTATTTTTCTAGGTCTCTATATTTTGAAAACTTTTCATTCCACCAGATCAGAGATTATGAGTATTTGATATGGCAACATCTATTTAAAATGTCCTTAAGTTGTTATAAACCAATATTATGTCCGTGTGTTTGTAGGCAATAGTTTGGGCTGTGATCCTTCTCTGGTTATAGTATAGTTTATTAAATGAGTCTTATTGCTGGTTTGCTGTTATTATTATCATTATTGCCATTATTATGTGATTGGATTGAAGGAACCAAAAGAGGAATATGGAGATATCCTTATTTCCTTTGTCTCTTACCAGCCCTCCCCTGCATGTCATTTATAACCCACTCTCAATGATCCTGCATTTGTTTTCTTTCTTTTGCATCATTCTTTCTTTTCCTCTCCTTCCCCTTTAGTCAACAGCTGTCCAGACTGAGCTTTTCTGTGTCTGTGAGATCTGACATGAATAAGCAATAGACACTAAGCAGTTTCCCAGGCTCCTACGTAGGCTGCCAAAGTCACTTATGCTTGTCTGCCAGGAAGGAAATCACTCTGTTTCTCAACACTCATCTTTATACAGCTGGCAAACCCAGTCTGTCCTGCTTCCTTTCCAAAGATGAATTGGAAGGTCGCAATGAAACAACCCCTAATGACCAGTGCACCAGCCTGGCTCTCTTTCAAGTTGTTTTTCACTGATGCCATGTGATATTATAATTAGTTTTCTTTTGACTTATCTGCAAGACTGGCTATTAGGAAATTGTACAGTTGGTCAAGTTTACCTTTGATGTTCTTCAATGCCTTTTTCTGTTCTTTCCTCCCCAACTGAACACCTTCCTCAAGTGGTAAGCAGGGCTCTCCTCCTCTCCCAGGTCAAAATATTGTGGTAGAATCATAAGAACCTAGAATTTGAAGAAATTTTCAAAATCATTTTGTCTAAAGTAAGGACGTGACATGCCTAAGGTCATGCAATAGCAAAGCAGGGATTTGGATGCAGATCTTTTGACTCAACATTCTTTGACCATGAGCAAGTCACAATATCTCAGAGCTTTAGTTTCCTTGTCAATAAAATGGAGATAATAATGCTTTCCCTACATACTTCAGAAAGTTGTTGTGATTGGTGATAAGTGTTTTGTTTGTAAAGCACCATGTAACTGTAAGTTCCTCCACACACACACACACACACACACACACACACACTCCACGTTACTGGCTTAATATGTTTCTCTTATGTGGCATGTATAAGAGGATACACTCAGAGGGAAATATCCCAAAGGGAAGGACCTCAATGGTACCTAAGTTAGTGACATATTTGGAAACAGGGAGGCCTAAAATCATTCTGAATAGGTGTCACCTTGATCTTCTCTCTGCAGAGTTTTCTGTGGCACCACAAATGAAACTGACCACTATACCACCCTGAGACTGAATAAAATCCTCAGAATTAATGTTCTGGAACATGCTAGGGACTTCAAGATGAAAAGTTAATAAATTTGAACAGAAGATTTTGACAGGGATGGAGATGAGTTGAGGAAGCTATTGGAAAGGACATACCAGTTCTGTGGACAGCTTTTGCCTGTTCTTTTACTTCAAAATACATTTCTACCTCTTTCTCCTCCTCCCAGGCTTCCCTTCTCTTCTGCTTTCCTTTGATACCTTCCTCTTTCTCTTTTCTTTCTCTCAGTTTTTTGTCTTCCTTCTCAAGAACTGCAAAGTTACCCTCGATATCCCTCCCTATCCCCCATGCTTATTCAGATATCAAAGACTTTGATCCAATTGTTTCCCCAACTGTAACATCTACTTTACTCACTACTTACCTCAACCCTATCTGTTTCTCAAGGCCTGGGCTATGTCCCTTTCCTCAATCATCTCCCTCTTTTCTTGACTCTTATGGCATTTAAAGTCTACATTATAGGCATACAATTTAGTGTTGTACTGCTTTTATGAAGGAAGAGTCCTAAATTTGAATTTAATCCCTAGGGAACTAAAGAATTATCTTCATCCTACTTTCTTTTCTTCCTTGTCCCCACAAATCATTCATTATTTAACTCAATTTAGTTTATTCTATGCATCTATACATCTATCTTCCCATCAATCCATATACAATTGGGTCTGCTTTGTGCAAAGTACCATTCTAGGTACAAATTCTATAGCAGCAAACATTTATTGAGTGACGATTATGTGTCTGATACTGTGAAGCACTGGGGATACAAAAACAAAATAAAATAATTCTTACTTTCAAGGAGTTTATGTTATTTTTTAATTTTTAGAATTTTATTGCTTTTTTTGTTTTTATATCACCCATGTTTCTCAATAGGTCCCACCTCCAACCTATAACACTATTTCTTGTAACAAAGAATAAAAAAGAAAGAACACTCTTCTTCAAAAATATTAACAACACATCATCCAAGTTTGATGCAATATGCAATGTTCCATACCCATAGACCTTCACCCTTGCAAAGAATGGAAGAAAGTATATTCTCATATTTCTTCTTTGGGGCTAGGCTTAGACCTATAATTTCATATAATTTAGTTTCCATTGCTTTTTGAGCTTGCTCATCCCATTTACATTGTTGTAGTCATCATATTTTGTCTATCTATTGTTTTCTTCATTCTACTTAGTAGAAATAGTATGGAAATAGGAAGAATATAATCCTTCACTTTGCATCGGATCATATAAATCTTCCCATACTTCTCTATGTTCCTAGAAGTTTATATTTTCCTTGAGGAGAACAGATTACAAGGTAAGGAAAAAGTGAGCGAGGGAGAGCACGAACATCAGGAGAGATCAGGAAAAGCCTTACACAAGAGCTGACATCTGAACTGTCCTTTGAAGGAAGTTAGGGACTCTTTTAGGAAGAGATGAGGAGGAAGAACATGTCAGTGCAAAGGTAAAAACTGGCACTAACTGGCCATCAAATAATACATATCTACTGTGGTGTCAGAGAAGAATATAATATATACACAAATAAGTATGATACAAAGTAGAATGTGATTGGTACAAAGAAAAAGATTTTAGCAATGGGCTCTAGGAAAATTTGATGGAGACAACATCTCCATCATTTGGTTGAGAGCATCAGGAAAGGTTTAATGAAATTTGAAGGAAGGCAAGGATTCTGAAAGGTAAAGATAAGAATAGAATATATTCCATGATAGCTGCACAAATATACAGAAGTGGAAGATGGCAAAACAATTTCAAGGAGTAGCTAGAAGTCCAGTTTTACTAGAATGAGGAATGCATGAAGAACAATGAAACATAAGATCTCTCCCAAATTATAAATGGTAAAAGGATATGAATAGGCATTTTTCAGATGAAGAAATCTAAGCTATCGATAGGTATACTTTAAAAGTTCTTAAAATCATTATTAATCAGAGAAATACAAATCAAGACAATTTGAGCTTCCACTACACACACATAAAATTAGCAAAGGTGACAAAAATAACAATGAAAAATGTAGAGGGGCTATGGGCACTGTGGGTAGAACTGTGAACTAGTCTGGCCATTCTGGAAAAGAATTTGAAACTGTGTTCTCCATCCTCAATGAAAATACAAACATGATGAAAAACTTTTGTGCTATAAAAAGCTATGAAGGAGATGGCTTTTAAAGAAACCTGGAAAAACTTACATGAACTAATGCCGAGAGAAGAGAACAGAACCAGTAAAACAATTTATTCCATAACAACAAAATTGTACAGACAAACAACTTGGAAAGACTTGGAAATTCTGATCAGAGCAATGACAAACCATGATTCTAGAGAATTCATTACAAAACATGTTGCCTATCTCCTGACAGAGAAGTGATGGACTTGGAGTGAAGATTAAGACATCTTTTTTAGACATGGCCAATGCAAGGATTTGTTTTGCTTGACTATGGATGTTTATAATAGGATTTGTTTTTTCTTTTTCAATGTGGGAAGAAAGAAGGTGGATTTTTATTGATTGAAAAAATATTTGATTTTTCCAAACAGAACCTAAGAGTAGGAAATGTTATATTTTTGTCTTTTTATCTCCATTGCTTAACACGGTGCTTTGCACACAATAGGTATTTAATAAATATATTTTGTTAATAGAATTGAGCAAAATGACAAAAAGTTTGGGAAAGCATATGAATTTATTGGAGTTTTCTTTAATAACCTAGTTCATTCTGTAAAAGCCCAAATTTGACTTGTGCCCATTTCAGAGCTATCTCAGAACTGGGCTCCTAACAGTAGAGGAAGAAATAAGAAAAGCAATGATAATAAGGTAGAGGGAGGTGAATGAGAAGAGGGAAGCAAGGCCTTGGGAAAGGAGAAATATAGAAAGCTGGCTAACTCCCCCACTCCTTCTCCTCTAGACAAGACAGACTTGAGGAGTGCTTTACCTATGTTGTCAGCACCTAGCTTGTGGACAGCACCTCAGTCACTGAGGGAAGGACAATCTCCTGATACTTAAGATTCCATTGTGAAGAATCATTTTTAAAATTGTAAACTGTAAAATGCTATATAAGCACTGCTTCTATTTTCATCTTTTTATTCTCAGGACCCAAATTAGGGCCTTGCATAAGGAAGACACTTAATACATATTTGCTAAATTAACTCACACCTTTAGGTTTACAAAGTGATTTACTTATTTTGAAGTGGATAGTATACCATTGTCCCCCTTTTATAGACTGTCACCCAGATTTTATGGAAACTAAGACTTATTGTTTAGAGTCATTTGACTAGTTAGGGTTAGGAACCAAAATTCAAAACCAGGTTTCCTGACTCCAAATTCTACCCTTTCTCCACCATACCACTACATTATGTCGTATTTTTGAATTATTGCCTAAGAATGGACAAAACAGATTCACTGCCATTTTGCATACCTCTCTCTTTTCCCATTCTTCTAGGCCAAAAATAAAAACTAGCTTGCATTTATGACATAAAGAACAATAAAAAACCCAAGACAGCTAACCACTAGATGCAAAGAACCTTTGTACTCTTCCATCTCTTTGCGTCATTATAAAATCTTAGCCCATCCTCACTCCCTGAATTGATTTATTTCTGGAAAAGTATCAGCATGATTTGTTTTGGTACTTAGAGTCACTTGAAGACAGTGTAAATGAGAAAAAAAGGAATGAATGTTTTCTCAAAAGGCCATTTTGTTTTTTAAAGAAGAAATTACTCAGAAATAGGGATGGACACAAAAAGAGCCCAACCTAGAGTAACATATGAAGGTGGAAAAGTGAATTCCACTTTTTAAATCAGTGTTAGTAACACCACAACTTGGTAATTGTGTTCATTCTGGGCACTACATTTTAAGAAAGGCATTGTCAAATTGTAATCTGTCTAGAATACAATGAACAGGATGGTAAGAGTATCTTAAAACTGATTTAGTATGAGAATTAGCCAGAGGAAATGGCATATATTTGATGGTCTGTAACATGGAATAGTTATTATACTTGTACTGACGAGTATATACTGACTGGCTTCAGAGGCCAGAACTGGAAGCAAATGATGGAAATTACAGGAAGGCAGATTTCAGCTCAAGTACGGAATTAACAATGACGTGGTGTGTCCCAAAAGTCTTAGTGATGTTTTAAGACATTAAAGTTTGGAACTTTTGGGACATCCTATATAAGGCAGAGCTTCCTGATAGAATGCCCAATACTGGAACAGATTATCTCATAAAATAGTGAGCTCTCTCTCACTAAAAGAATTTTAGCAGAGGCTGGATAATAGAAAGAATATCTTCATTTCGTATAATGCATTATAGTGTACAAAGAACTTTCTCACAAAAGTCAGGTGATGAATCAACCAATAAGTACTTGTTAGGTGCCATTCTGTACCATATTTATATTATCTACTATCTTTGTACTCATATCTCTATGTTCATAGACTTTCATAGCCCTTGTGGGGAAGAACCAATGAGAATGATCTCCAGATCATCCACACTGTGCACACCTAGGGAGTTCAAATATTAGGTCTTTTGATTCTGCCTGGTTCTCTTTTCACTCATCACACAAACTTGGGGTGACATTTCACAAAGGATTTTGTAAAAGGGATACCTGAATTTAGAAGAAGGTTGGAATAGATGAACTCTCAGGTTTCTTCCAAGGACAGAATTCTACAATTTTTTTTTTCATTTTTTGACTACTAAGATTCCGTTTAGCCTTAGTTTCTATTCTATGATTCACTCTTTACTTTAGTCTAGAGGTTCTTAACCTGAGGTCTATAAGCTTTTAAAAAAATATTTTGGTAACTGCATATCAACATAATTGATTTGCTTTGTAATTCTGTGTGTTTTATTTTATGCTTTTAAAAATATTCTGAGAAGAAATCCATAGACTTAATTAGATGACCACAAGGGCCCATGATTCCCTTGGCTAAGATCCCATGCTTTAGGCCCTCTGGCAAAGAGTTGTTGTTCCCTAAATATGTATTGCCTTCTGATACTCTCAGAGAACCTATACCAATTTCCCAGACTAATGCTTCTCAGAAACACTAACATTTGGCATAGATGTAGGAGTTGCTCTGAAGACCAAGAAATCTCCTGCTAACACAGAATCAATGAACATCTTTCAGTTCTACCAGTATTTGCTTTTTAAGGTCTAAGTTGCCTTTTGCTTCATACAAGTATCAAGAGAGTCTAGCACTCAGTAACTGATCTACCCTATGGGCATTTGGAAATTGAAGCCAGTTAGAGTACACTAGAAAAGAAGAAACCTCCCTGGAATAATTAGTGACTCAAAGGAGAGAGAAAAGTAGAATTTTAATTTTAGGCATTTTTTTTTCATTTTGCAGTGAAGTCCTAATTAACCTGTAGGTGTAGGCTCTTGGATGAAAAGAGGATATGATTCCCAGATATGTTATTTTTTTCTAACCCTAGAGGCAGCCAAAACTTAAATGAGTCTGCTTTGCCCATCCTCTCTCAGAGAGTGGTTTAGTATTTGCATATGGCTAAGTTTTGAAGGATGATCACTGGACAGGAGACTTCACAGCTGCTCTGAATCTTGATGCACTTTCAATTAGGCCAAATCTGTAAAGAAAGTACACTAAAGTCCTTCTCTGATATCTTATTATGGCATGAAGATGACGGGGTTTTTGCAGGTGACATCAATGACGATTAAGTCCTGCTGGGTCCCAGCAGTCTGAAAAGACTTCAAGTATATGCCCAGTGAAAATTGTCACCCAAGAACCAGTTAACCTATATTCAGAGAAATTCTTCATCATCAGTAGGTTGTCTGCCAGGTGACAAAGTTTTTGACTATGACAAATGATGAAGTCATCTGTCTATTAAGTATCAGTAGAGGGAAAGCTGAAGTCACAATATTTTCTTTTGAATTCTTGAAGTACAAGATACAGATAAACTGAATGGGAGATCTTAACATTCTCAGATATACCCAGCATTTCAAGTCTTGATCTAGGTTCAATTCTAAATAGCTTTCTTTTAAAGCTATTCCGTAGTTAAACTTATGGCACTAACTGGCACTCTAGTCATATGATGGTGATTTCAATATGCATGATTCTCTCTTCTGAGAGTTAGACATTAGGAACTGGTTGGTAGATTATTTAGTTGCATTATTGGTTCTGGAAACATTCCCTGAACACACTATTCAAATATTATCTGCTTATAGTTAACAGGAAACCATGGGGCCACAGAAGTAGAATATAGAGCTAGCTGATCAGGCTTTTTGAGTTCTTCAAATAAGTCCAACTCAAGAATGTGCCCTTATAAAGTCAATCAATAAAACAATGAGAGATGTTTTAAATAGCCCACTTATTAGATTAAAGATAAATGTGCCCCAAAGCAATGGGGAAGGTCAGTGAAAAGCACGTCTCTAGCCATCCTGCCAATAATATATAAATTATTAAGTGTGTAAAGACTAAGAAAAAAAATCAATATGTCATTCATTGAGTTTACTTTTTTCTTTCCATTTCTTTTATGTCATAAAGGGGTGGTCTTTGGTTTATAGTTAACTTTATACTATAGGAGTATTTAAATCTGACATGATCTCAATTCAAACAGCATTTGAGCCATATCTTGAGGTGTCCCAAAAGTCTTTACTGCAGTTTTAGGTTAGTGCAGGTTTAAGCTTCGGAAGCTTTTAGTAGACACCTTGAATTTAGAGTTGGAAGAGACCTTCTAGGTCATCTTGTTTCCCTCATTTACAGATGAGGAAATTTAAAGCTCAGAGATGTTGATTAGGTCAGTCATATAAGTAGTGTCAGAGACAGAATAGGAAACTAGGTCTTCCTGATTCCAGGTCCTATACTCTACCCACTACAACCGTGGTGTTAAATTCAAATAGAAATGGATAACGATATTTGAGGGACACATACTGACTTTGAAAACTACATATTAACATTATATTCTATCATATATTTATTGATTTTGTTAAATATTTCCCAAATACAACTTAATCTGGAAATGTTCCAGGTGACAATGTGGCCTGTGGGCCATACATTTGATATCTTTGGATCACACCCATGATGCTATTTCTTTTTTTTCTGACAAAAACCTATATTTTCTACTTAAATAACTACTCTGACAAAAACAAAACTATAGAACCTCTTGCTCAGTATATGTACATCCTAACAAATATGTTGAATTAAATATGTATGATATATGCATATATTGTATATATATATATATATATATATATATATATATATATATAACTGTATATATAATTGTTTGTCCTTCATTTTCAAAGAGGACTAATGACATCATGGGTGATGTCTTAACTTACACGTGAATTGGGTTTAAGTGAGTCAGAATTGCAAAAATATTGTCAGGCCCAATCTATCTTCCTGAGTCATCAAAGTCCAGCGGCAGAACAAAAGTCAAAGTCATTGGTGATGGCCTGGTATGTGGTGGATGACCTTGGTGCTTCTAATGCCTGACCAAACTCTTAAGTGCTCCACATCACCTGCTTCAGCTGCCTTCATGATTGTTGAAACAAATTGTTCTCATCTACCCATTCTGCCAGAAGAAATCTTCACAAGCTTGGAGTAGATATCCTCCAACTCACAGACAGGTTTAAGACCTGTTAGTTATCCTAAACCTGGTTTAGCCTGTCTGACCAGATGGTTTCACCAGAGAGTGACTGCTGTACATGTTATAGTTCCTTAGAGCCACAGGTGAGAGTTGGGTGACAGACACCAAAGGCAGAAGAGCAGCCCTGAAAAGGGCTTGGCAAAGCCTCATGCCAGAGGTGCTAGTCCTCTCTGAACACCCTATACAGTGTGTGTGTGTGTGTGTGTGTGTGTGTGTGTGCATGTATGTGTGTATACGTATATTGAATTAATGGATCAGGATTAGAAATGTAGTTTCTTGAAATGTTGTAGCTTAAAGGAACTTTAGAACACGGAATATTAGTTAGATGAGACCTTAAAAATCACCTTACTCCCTCATTTTACTACTGGAAAAACTGAGTCCAGTATTGAGTAGTTACTTGCCCGAGGTAATCAGAAAAGGGTATGATTATCCTAACAGTGAGTTTTATTGGACTTGATTTGACTTGTTGAAATCTTTCATCATCATCATCATCATCATCATCATCATCATCATCATCATCGTTGTCGTTGTCATTGTCATCATCATCACTATCATTGTTGCTCTTGTCATTGTCTCCACCATTACTACTCTCACATGCCATCATTAAAAACATTTGTCAAATGTCTACGATGTGCAAGAGGACATGGGGCTCCTGAAGATTTAAAAATGCTTGGTTTTCAAGGCAATCTTTTACATCATCAGAAAAAAAATAGTGTTTAAGAGTCAGGATCTCAGAGTTATATGGTTATATCTAAGCCAATCACAATAATAAAAGACTTGTTGGCAGATATGAATAGAGCACACACCCCAAGTATTATGTCTCCTAGGTAATGATGAGAGATACATGCTCTGCATATATATAGTGGAACATAATTTGATCCACAATATAATTGAACCCAGGGCTGAGTGAGGTGTTTTTTTGTCATAGTCAATTTAGGATTAGGACTTTAAATCCTTTGTGCTATATTGATTTTCATTACTGTTCCAGTCATGGTTAAATGTCTCATGTAATGGATCACTTGGAGTCTGAGAGTTCAGATAAATACTCCTGTAATGAAACCATACAACAATCTCCAGGTAAAAGATAATTCCACAAAGTAGAAAAAAACAGAGAAAGTAAAATCAGGTAAAAGCTGTGAGCAAGGAGGTTCCCTGGTGTCCCAAGAGATCCTCAGGTTAAGTCCTAAAACTGTTTTTATATTCTCCTTGACCAAAGGGCCCACATATGATGCCCAAATCATTAGAGAAAAAGTTAACTTAAAATGCTCTAGGTCTGCTCCATATCTTCTTTGGTTAAAATAGCCCTGGGGACTGGATTAATGGGAATAGAATGGGGTATTAACTCAAACCTACCGAATTCTGACAGTGTCCTGGCCTACAGTAAGAACCAATCAGTTTAAAGCAGAAGGAGTAATCTTAAAAGCAAAGATACTGTGTATTTGGGTAGGGGTTGATAATGTTATCATTGAACCAGATCTCAGATAGGAAGAATTTGCCTTCCTTAGGCATCCTAAAGTTTATATTTTGGATCCCAGAAGACACATATTCTACTCCGTATCATTTTATCACCTGATAAAGCTCCATTCCCCTATACAAATATATAATGAAATCACACAAGACTAGATATGGAGTTTTAAGAGCCACCATCAAAGAATTCTCTCCTCATTGGAAAAAGAGACTACCTTGAACAATCTTCTTTTACTCCTCTCCAGGTCTTGTGGCAGGACACAGTATATACCCTGGAAAAGCTACTGACTTCTTGAGAAAGGTCATGTCTGGGGCCTAAGAATAACTTTTTAAATCAATTGAATACATGCTAATGCTTTTTGATTCTGAACTTTCCAATGCTGCATTATAAATAGCTAGCAGAGAACAAAAGCTATTGCACTACAACTTGCTTGTGTGTTTCCATTGTAAAAAAATTACTTTGGGGCCATCAATCTTTTGTGACAAATGGGAGCTCAGTCATAGAATAACTAAATATTCTCTTCTCATAATGGTGCCTTTGCTTCTCTAGCTCATGAAATCTTCCTTTTCAGGTCCAACCTGAAGACCATGAATCTGTCAAAAACAGTGATCATTTCCCCCTCTCTTATTGATTTATCTCTCCTTTCTTTCTTAAATTCAGTTTTGATAGTCACATGGATTACATCTCTCATCTCATTCTATTTCTGGTTAGAACCTGAGCTTGTATGTATGAGGGGTTTACAGATAGATATGAAAACAGATTAAATTTACCTGACCACCTTCTAAAACCTCACATTAGATCCAAATAGCATTAAAGCTTTGGCTTAACTTCGCAGATGCTTCTTATGAAAGCTCCCTCATAAATAGGCATCACAAATGGCTTTGTGCTGTTGAAGTATGTGGGTGTCCATCAGTCTCAGAATACATAGGCTGAAATTATATCAATCTGCATAAGGACAAAAGTTTAATACTAAGTAATGCCAGGATTAATAATTTTTTCCTCTAATGTTTCTGCTATTACTATGTGTGTTCATCTTTCATTGCCAAAGAAGATCATGCCATCAGAGAAATAATGACATGACTTGCACTTGACTTTGTTTTGAGTGAGGGAGGGCTGTGCCGGTCACCAACCTCACTTCTCTTCCAGAGCCATCTGAATTCAGTGACCAGATATTCATCAGGATGACTGGAGATGACCCAGGATGAGGCAATTGAGGTTAAGTGACTTGCCCAAGGTCACATAGGTAGTGAGTGTCAAGTGTCTGAGGTGAGATTTGAACTCAGGTCCTCCTAACTTCTGCACTGGTGCCCTATCCACTGCACCACCTAGCTTCCCCCTTCTACTATTACTACCACTGTTATGAATGACCTATGTTTATATGTTTTCTTACAATTTGCAAAGAGCTTTACCTGGATTTCATTTCATAAAATCACAGAATGTCAATGTGATAAGGGACCACAGAGGCCATTGGAATCAAACCAGTATCTTGACCAAGAATCTACTCTATAACATGCCCCAAAAGTAGTTATCTATCCTTTTAAAAACCACCAAAAAAACCAAACCCACAAAACTCCAGTAAGAGAAGAACTCAATACTACTCCAGACAACCATTCTACATATGTATGTTTCTAATCATTAAAGAAAATTTCCTTCTACATTAAGGGATCGAAGGGCGTGGAATAGGATATTCCAGAAGGCAAAGGAACTAGGACTCAAACCAAGAATCACCTACCCAGCTAAACTGAGTATAATACTTCAAGGGAAAATATGGTCTTTCAATGAAACAGAGGACTTTCAATCATTCTTAATGAAAAGACCAGAGCTGAAAAGAAAATTTGACTTTCAAACACAAGAATGAGAAGAAGCATGAAAAAGGAAACAGCAAAGAGAAGTCTTAAGGGACTTACCAGAAGTGAACTGTTTACATTCATACAGGGAAAGACAATATTTCTAACTCTTAAAACTTTTCAGTATCTGGGTAGTTGGTGGGACCACACATACACATGTACACGCATACACACACATACACACATGCACACACATACAGAGATAGAGAGCACAGATTGAACTGAATAGGATGGGACCATACCTTAAAAGAAATTAAGGTAAATGGTGAGAGAGAAATGTAGTGGGAGGAAAGAGGGGGAAATGGAAGGGGGTAACTATATGTCATTTAAGAGGCAGGTAGGAGTTTTCTTCAGAGGAGAGCTGAGAAAAAAAAACCAAAACAAAACAACAAGAAGTTTACCCTCATCACATTTGACTAAACGAAGGAGTGAAACGCACACTCATTTTGGTATGAAAACCTATCTTACAGTATAAGAAAGTAGGGGAGAAGGAGATATTGCAAGGGGGAAGATGATGGAAGGGAGGGCAAAGGGAGGAGGGAGCAATTTGAAGTCAACACTTGGGGAGGGACAGGATCAAAAGACAGAAGAGAAACAATGAGGGGCAGGTTAGGAGGGATGGTAATCCAGTTAGTCTTACACAACACGACTATCAGGGAGGTCATTGGCAAAACTACACAGATATGGCCTATATTGAATTGCCTGCCATCCCAAAGGGAATGGGGTGGGGAGGGAGGGATGGGGAGAATTTGGAACTCAAAGTTTTAGGAACAACTGTTTAGTATTGTTGTTGCAACTAGGAGAGAAGACATACAGTTAATGAGGAATAGAAAGTCATCTGGCCCTACAGGAGAAAAGAGAAGATGGAGACAAGAGAAGGGAGGGATGACAGAAGAGAGGGCAGATTGGAGATAGGGGAAAATTAGATTGCTTGGGGTATTGGGGTGGGGGGGACGGGATAAAAGGGGAGAAAATTTGGAACCCAAAAATTTGTGAAAATGAATGTAAAAAATTAAATAAATAAATAAAATTTAAAAGAAAATTTCCCTTATACTAAGTCTCAATCTGTCTTTCTGCAAGTTATACCTGCTACCCATAGTTCTCACTGGAGTCAACAGGAATAAGTTTAGTCTTTCTTCATACATAAGGTATGTACATAAGATAACATAAGATACTTGAAAGGTGACAACCATGTTTCCCTTGACCATTCTTTTCTTTGGCTTAAACATTCCCATTTCCTTCAACTGATACTATCATAGTATGATTTCCTGTCAGTATACCATCCTGGTCAACACCTTCTGAACCGCTAGCTTGGCAATACCATACTAAAATCTGGCACCCAAAAGAGAGCATGATACTTTAGCTATCATCTCACCAGGGTTAAGTACAGCAGGATTATCACATCCTTATTTCTGGTTCACATGATGCTCAATGTAGTCTAAGATCATATTAACTTTTTTATTTGCTAAGTCACATCATTGATGCATTTTGAGACTGCAGACCAGTAATTACTCTAATCTTTTTCATGGGAAATGTCATCTACCCATAATTTTCCTGTTCTATACTTGTGATGTTGGGGTTTTTTTTATACCTTTCTGAAACTTTACATGTTTCTCTATTGAATTTTATTTTAATAGATTTGACCTATCACTTAACTAAGTAAACATTTATTACGTATATCTTGAGTCTGTTATTCCTCCCAACTTTATGACATCTGTACATGTAACAAACACATTTTTCCCCTTATGTCATTGATGAAAACATTGTGCTGCTCAGGACCAAGGACAGATTCCCTAGGATACCACTAGAGATTTACATCCAAGTTGACATCAAATTCATTCATGACTATTTTTTGGGTCTATATATTCAATCAGTTCTGAATCTGCCTAAAATGTACTGCTATCCAGCCCAGATTCTTCCATCTTATTGACAAAGATAGCATGAGAGACCTTATTAAGTGACTTGCTGAACTCTACCTATGCTATTATAACAGAAGAGTATAGTAAAAAGAATATTAACCCTGGAATCCAAGGAACTGGGTTTAAATCCTGCTTAAATCCAGATTTAACAGCTGGGTGAACTTCTGCAAATCACTTTCCTTACCTAGGCTATGGGTTTTTTTTCAATCTATATAAATGAGGGCTTGGATTTTATGTTTTCTAAGGTCCTTTCAGCTCTAATACTATGATTCTATGACGGTATCTCAAAAATGCAAAAATGTTAGCAGTCATTTTTTTAAACTGAGGAAGCTAAGTGGCACAGGGGATAGGGTGCTGAAGTCAGGAAGACCTAAGTTCAAATCCAGCCTTGGATACTTACTAGTGTCTTACTGTGTGAACTACCACAAATTATTTAATCTCTTGTTTGTCTCAGTTTCCTCAATTGTAAAATGGGGATAATAACAGCCTTACCTTGAGTGGTTGTTCTGAGAATCAAATGAATGATATTTCCAAATCCCCTGGCAAACCATAGGTGCTGTATGAATGCTTAGTACTTTCCTCCCTTTTTGAATATTAGGTCAATTCTCTAAGGCTACTTCATGTATTGTCTTTATAACCTTGCATGCCTATTTTTGGTTCTAGGCTTAATGAATGCTTAGGAAGTTATAGTAGTTTAATGCTAAAATGTTTTATCCAGATCCACCATCTCACAGATAGCTTCTCCTGGGTTGGGGGTTGGGGGTGGGTGAGTGTAAATGGGGAGGAAGAAGATTAGCAGAGAGGAAAAAAGCCTGATTTGAAGGCATTCTTGCAGTCATTACACACACTATCTTGTAATGAAGAAATATGACCACATGATGGCAGGAAAGACCAACAGCAATCGCAATCATTCTCCAACTAAGGAGCCTGAGACCAACTCTCCACATCTGGCCCAAGGCAAAGGGTTTGTAACTTCCTGATCTCAGTGGCAGAGGCTAAGCAGAAAAGCTGAAATATTTAGCAATGACTTATAAGTGACAGTACCTAAATTAAGTTCCTGATATAGTTTTTCTGTGTTTCTTGTGTAGGTTGTACTTTAGACTAATCAAAGACAGTAGAGAACAATAAACAGGGGCCTCTCCCCATTTTGAGAACTATTGCTTTATATATCTGCTTAAGGAATTATAAAGAACTACGTCAGTGTAAAAGATTATCATTATTATTTCTGCTATTATTATTAACACAGGGAGAGGATATTTCAGGAAAGAGGTTTACTGGAAGGAGTCCTGACCTGGGCCCCGGAATTGCTACATCTGCCTCTATAGCTACTAGCAGGTTGACCTTAGGCAATTCACCTAACTTCTATGGATTCAGTTTCCTTCTGTATAAAATGGGGATTAAAAACTCTCCTCTATCTATCTTCTAGGATTGTCATAAGGATGTAGGAGGTAATAATGTAAAGTGCTTTGTAATAGTAAAATAACATGTAAATGTCAATAAAGGATCAGGGGAAGCCTTGAAATGGCTCCTTTTTAATTTCTGACTGCTCTTTTCCCCTTGTCCTTTTCTCATTTCACTACCTAGTGGTTCATAAAACAGGGAGACATCTCTTTAACTAAGGTATTTGCCACTGCCATGTCCAAATAGATCCCCTATAGTGAAGTCTTCCATGGGATTTTTGGAGAAAAGAGTCATATCACATATCTTGCATGTTCTTTTTTTAAAATAATATTTTATTTTTCCAATTTCATGTAAAGACAACTTTTAACATTCATTTTTTAAAAATTTTGAGTTCAAAATTTTTCATCCTCCCTCCTTCCCTCTCCTCCTCCCTTCCTAAAACAGTAAGCAATTTTAAATAGGTTATATATGTGCAATCATGCAAAACATATTGCTATATTAGTCACATTGTAAAAGAAGAAAAAACCATGAAAAAATAAAATGAAAATAGTATGCTTCTATCTGCATTCAGACTCCATCAGTTCTTTCTCTGGGTGTGGATAGCACTTTCTAGCATGAGTCCTTTGGAACTGTCCTGGGTCATTGTATTGCTGAGAAAGGCTAAGTAATTCACAGTTGATCATCACACAATCTTGCTGTTACTGTGTACAGTGGTTTCCTGATTTTGTTCATTGCACTTTGCATCAGTTCACGTAAGTCTTTCCAGGTTTTTCTGAAATCTACTTGTTCATCATTTCTCATAGCACAATAGTATTCCATTATATTCATATATCACAACTTGTTCAGCCATTCCCCAATTAATGGTCATTCCCTCAATTTCCAATTTTTTGTCACCACAAAAAGAGGCTGCCATAAATATTTTTGTATCTATGTTCTTTTCTTTCTTTTTTTTTTGCATGTTCTAGAAATCAATACTACATAAGATATAGGATATGATACAATGTTATATAAGTTATATCACATAATACTATAATGACATTGAATCTACCTCTAGAAATCTCCTGGCAGTAAAGAAAAAGATAACTGTCAAAAAATTTCCATCAAAGCTTCAAACCTTTCCAGATGGGGAAATTGAGATACAGAGAGGGAACAATCACTCAAGTAGAAAGTAGCAAAGATAGGACTCTAATCCAGACCTTCTGATTCCAAATCCAGGAGTCTTTCTGTTTAATTACAATCTACTTTTTAAAATTTTTTTTAAGATTCTGTCCTGCAGCTAATACCCATTCTCTAGTATCCCTACACATTTTGCACAGATGAATTTGCCTCCTACATTAAGGAGAAGACTGAGGCCACCTAATTTGAATTTCCATCTCCTTTCCTCAAACCTTCTCCGAATCATCATTCTTTCTTTTTCCCTCTGATCACAGAAGAGGGGAAAAGGAAAACACATTTAGACAGTACTTATTATATGCTAGGCACTTTACAACTGTTATTTAATTTAATCCTTACAAAATTCTACAAAGGGTTATTTTATTGTGAAGAAACTGAGGCCAACAGAAGCTAAATGACTTGCTCAGGGTCACAGAGCTAGTAAGACTCTGAGGTCATATTTGAAAGGCCTTCCTTTGACTTTTTCAGAGGATCCATCTACTATATTGTATCTCTCCTCTTCTTCACTGATAACACTTCCTGAAAAAGTTGTCTACATTTCCTTTTGGCTTATTCTCTCTTCAACCCCATGAGGTTAGAATTCTACCACCACAGAATTACAGAATTTTTAAGAGTTTGATTGAAAAAAAGGGAAAAAAAATTGATGGAAATATAGTTAAGTTCATCCAGGTTATAAAGGATTTAAAAAGCCAAATAGTTTTCATTTCATCTTAGAGAAAACAAATAAGAAGTCATGGTAGTTTATTAAGTAAGGAAGTGACAGGATCAGATCTGTTCCTCAGGAAAATCTCTTTGCTGTATGAAGGGAGGCTAATTAACATGGCATTAGCACTGCAGTAGTAGAAGTAAGATGCAGTAAGAGCTTGAATTAAAGCGGTAGATATAGAAGTAGAGAAAAAGGGGCCTGAGGGAAATATTTTGGAGGAAGGAATAATAAATAAGTCTAAAGGGTGTATTTTATGCTATGGGCAATAGGGAACCAATGTGATCTGAAGTGTGCCTTATGAAGATTAGACTGGCATATCTATGAATGATTGATTGGAAATGAGAAAGAATGGATGAAAGATCCATTATGAAAGGAAATTTTTGCAATGCTACAGGCAAAAAATAATGAGGGACTCACCAAAAATGGTGGCCATGTGAGTGGAGTACGTAAAGAGTGTTGGGGAGAGAGAGTTGGCAATCTGATTGTCCCAGCCTCTTCTTCGCTCATGCTGCCTCCTCTGCCTGCAGTATTACCCTACTCCATTCTGTTCCTCCCCTTGCCCAAATCCTTTAATTTTGTTTTAAGTCCGAGTTCCCATATGAAACCTTCCCTGCTAGTTCCAGCCTACACCAATCCTCCGTTCTCTGAACTCCTGCAGTGCTTAGAATCTGATTTCTCATTTTCCAGCATCTTGCACCTTTCTCTGATTTTCATGGGTGAGAATCTTGCCTCCCAACTGGGTGTGTGAGCTATTTAAGAGCAAGGACCCTGGGTCCACTCTTTTCTTGTGCTCCTTCTCCTCCTTCACAGTGTCCAGTGTGATGAGAACACAGGAAAAGCTTTGCTTCCCCGCGAGAGGGGGTAGTCCTTCCTCAGTATAGCACGGACAGCCCTTTTCAAAAGCAGCCTTTGGCTATTCTGATAACCAAAGGTTCTCCCCTAGGAAGCCAGTCTTCCCTTGTCAGAAAGAGATAACTCCCTCAGGGTTAGAAACTCCTTTCTACAGTGTCAGAATTGGCAACACCCAAGGGTGTGTCTTACAGGTCCTGACAGGCATTAAGTTCCATTACAAAGGATACACATCTTTTCCCAGAGCTGTTATGGTATGATCAAGTCTCACAGTTTTTACCTTTAAGGAATTTAACGTGGGACAGTCATAGACAGTGGATATCCCTTAATACAAAGATAGAATTAGAACTACTCACATTTCCAGAATATTTTGAAATTTACAAAGCACTTCCCTCCTAACAACCCTATGAAGTAAGTAGTACAAATATTATGTTCATCTTCTAGAGGTGAAGAAATTCAGGCTCACAATTGAAGTGATATGTTCATAGTCAAATAGCTAGCAAATGTTGGAGCTGAGATTTGATTCAGGTACTGCAATCTGGACCACACATGACCTAGAGGCCATAGGTTCCCTGTCCCTGAAGACGTGATCTTTATATGTTATTACTTTCTGGACCTCCAGAAACATAGAAGGGAACAATGTGATACAGTAGAGTTCAGAGGTGAAAGGGACCTCAAAGGTTGCCTACTCCAATCTATACTTGAGGAGGAATTGCCTCTTTAAAATATGTCTAATAAATGGTCATCTAGCTTCTACTCTAAGATCTGCAGTGTTAGGGAATCCATCAATCTTGGGGGGAAAACCATTCTGATGACCAGAAAGGTCTTCTGCCAGGAGGATGCTGGTAAATGTTTAACAGCTTGCTCTTTGAGGGGGAAAAGGATGCAGGACACATCTTTAAGTTTAATTTGTATTATTTACATTTTCTCCCTTACTTTTTAAAGTCTAGACAAGTAACAAAATAATAAATCAAGACCTGATTTGTGGTATTTGCCATTTTTTGTAGTGTAAATATTTACATTGAAAATTTAGCAATTCCTGGAAGCATGAGCTGAATTCAACTCACCATTGCCTTCTCCTCACAAATCTCTCTCCTGCTATTGCCTAAGTTTCCACCATTAGTTTCAGCCGGTGGGTTAAGCATTGCTTTCCGCTTACAAGTCCTCTTTTAAAATGCGAACATCTCCTAAAGGGGTGACCAGAGAATCTTTGAGTTAAAATGGAATCCCAAAAAATCGTTGAGTTGAAACCATACCTACCTAAACAGGAATTCCGTGTACAGCATCTGTTCAGCTTCTTGGCCTCAAACTCAGACCTGTTAAAGACCTTAGCTTGCTTGAAAAGATCAAGTTCCCCAGTGCATCCAGTGTCATCTCCAGTCATCGTGATCTATATCTGGCTGCTGGACCCAGATGTCTCTGGAAAGAAAGTGAGGTCGGTGATTTTGCACAGCCCTTCCTCACTTAAATCCAATTCACTTGTATGTCAGGTCACCTCTCTGACTTCATGGTCCTCTTTGACAACCAAGGACAAGCAATAAAGAGCAACTACCATTCAGCTTCCTCTTGAAAATCACCTGCTTCATCAGGTATCGCATTCTACTTTTGGTTGGTTCACATGGGTAGCAAGTTTTTACTTATTTATTTGTTTATTATTATTATTCCATTGCCTTGAAATCTACCTCTCTCTGATTTCCACCCATTTGCTGTTCCTATTTCTGCCCCACGACACCAGGCAGAACAAATCTAATACTGTTTTCCATCTGACAATCCTTCAAATATTTGAAGACAATTGTCACTTCTGCCATCTGGACCAGACTCCTCTCATCCATCCCTTCCCCTACAAATACATCTTTTCTTCCCTAAGCTAAACTTTCCTGTATGATCCCCATATGTACACCCTATCTAATTCTTTAAGTGAAGGATAAGTGGCCATTTATTGGGAATGACATGGAGACATTTTTCAGGCATGGCTTAGACTAGATTTGGCCTCTGGGCTCCCTTCCAAATCTGAGATTCTCTGAATCTAGTATTCTGGTGGGTCCAGTATTGCCTGAGAGGAGCACTAGTCATGGAAAAGGAGAGAAGGCAACCCTGAAAATAAAGCCAGAAAGGGAGGGAGGCCTTGACAACAAATCTCTCTTTAGAGCTTTGCCTTGGGTAGTCCCTGTATATGAGAAACTGTCAACACAAAGCCCATCAATTGGACTATGTCAGGGACGCCTTGCACTTAAAAGACTGGCTTAGAGACTACTTGATGTGTTGGGGATTGTGCCAATGAAAAGATAATCACCTCTCCTAAACAATACCAGGGGTGGGGCAGAGGTCGTAGAACATGACAAATTCCCTCTCTGTAAATGTGGAGCAGACATGCCCAAGGACTGTGGGCATGAACAGAGAGGCCACACCCGTACAATGCCCTGGGAACTGCTTTAGAATACCTAGGACCTAGAATGCCATTCTATCTTCTTTTAAAGGTTCCTTGAATCTCCTCCCTTTTGAACTAGAAGTCTCCAGGTAGCACTTCTTAGTATAATTGTGAAGACTTTGATGTCCTTGGGCCACTCACCCCATTCCCCCCAACACCAGTGCCAGTAGACTGGGCCCAGCCTCCTATTATCCACCACAATCTTAGAGTCAAAGGATATTAGAGATAAAATGAACCTTGGATAGCATCTGGTTATTGTATCATAAGTCCTAGAACTAGAAGGAGTCGTAAAGATCATCTAGGCTTGGGGTTCATTTTACAGATAAGAAAATTGAGACCCAGAGATGTGAAATAATTTGTTCAAGGTAACACGAGGAATAAATGGTCAAAGATTTGAACCTAGCTCTCTGATGCTAAATCTAATGCTCCTTATTACCAATGCCCTTGTTTTGTGAATGAGGAAACAGAGGCCTAGAGGCCTAAACAGAGGCCAGGTTAACTTGTCCAAGGCCACACAACTAGCTGGCAACAGAACTAGGGCTTGAGTCTTGGGACTCAATCCTATGGCTCTTTTCTATTCCCACAAACTATCTCCTTAAGTCATGCCAACATGCTAATAGCTGATAACCTCTTAATGCATTAGACCTTTTGAAGATACTTTCATGTGAATAGTGGACAATGACTTGGACCCAAGGAATAATGCTCTAACATTGAGATTTCAGGGAAGTCTCTCCAAGTCATGCTACTAACCAGGGATGAAGTCTCACATGAATAAGACTGATCCTGTTCTCAGCTAATCCAGAAGCATTCTATCTAAGGTTTAGAATTTCTGAGTCTACTGTTCCTTCCAACTTCAAGGCAAAAACCCAATGTTTAAGGCTGAGATATTTGGGGCCACTGGTAAATTGGGAGACACCTAGGTCCTAGCTGGAATTTGTACCCTACCCTCCATTACTTACAAGATGTTTTGGGGATACTAAACAGAAATCCAAACTCATTCAAGGCACATGCAATATTCCAGCTTGTGTATTTAACCCGGTGTTCCCCACTAACTGACCAGTGCCCACCTGCTTTATAAAGAAGACATTGCCAGTAATAGCCTCACAAGTTTACATTATCTCACCTTTATATTTCATTGCACAGTGACAGTGGATATTTACAATTTAAGCACAAATATTTATATTACTTATCATTATATAATACTGCACTAGCATGGTGGAGATGTTTTGAACCATAAGCCTGGGAAATAGAGATTGTTATGGCCATGGATCCTGGGAAACTAAACTCTAAGAAAGAATACCAAAAATCTACCTTACACCCATTAAAGTCACCTTACTTACACATGGGCACTATTTTTTTCCTGCCATAGGTGATTGTTAAACCCTTATAGGCACACCTCTGCATCTCCCCCCAACTCTCACATTATTTTATATTCCAGTAGGGAAATGCATCATGTACATAGATAAATATGTGTTTCTCATCTGATTGCCCTACTTTGCAATCCTTTGACATTTCCACCATGCCTCTGAATCAGATACCTTTCTTCTCCCCTCCCCAGTTTCTTAGCTTCTTTTTATATGTTGTCTTTCCCTGTTAGACTGTAATCTTCTTGAGGTCAGGAAATGTCTTTTTTTCATATTCATGTTCCCATTGCTTAGTACAGTGCCTGAGTGAGCACTAAGTGAGCACTTGATCAATGTTTATTGACTATTGACTAGATATAATACAAGGTAATCTGAGGAGAGAAAGAACACACTAGCAACTGGAAGAGACTGGAACAGTAACGATCAGTGAAGGCTTCTTGGAGTGGGGGGCACCTGAGCTGAATCCTGAGAGGAAGATAAAGATGCTGAGGTTGAGATTTCATTCTCAGCATGGATAAGTCAATATAGAATTGAGATATGGAATGGTGAATTTGGAAAACAGCTAATGGCCCAGTTTGCCTGAGACATGGAGTGAAACAGGATAATGTGGAATGAGGCTAGAAAGATAGATGGGAACCAGATTGTGGAGGGCCTTGAATACTAAGGAATTTATATTTGATCTTATAATCTGTCAAGGTCTCCTGGAGGTTTATAAACAGAGTAGTGGAATCATCACGCTTTTGCCTTAGGAAGATTAGTTGGAAAGTTGTGTGGAGGATGTACTAGAGAAAGGAGAGACTGAAGGGAGAACTAGTTAGGAACCTAAACATTAGTTTAGGCCAGATGTGATTAGAGCTTAAACTAGGCCTGTGACTGAGTGGACGCAAGAAAGAAGATAAATGTGGAAGATCCGACAGGACTTAAGAAATGGTTTGGATGTGGTTTTTGTGCAGCAATGGATAGTTTTACCCTCAGGCTATTACTTCAGCCTTCCTCTTTTAGGCTTACTCCCCCCAGAGTTGGCTCCTCCAGGTTCAAAGTATTCTTTTGGTCTATGTTTAAAAACAAAGCTCATGAGCCCCTGGACCATATGGAGGTTCTAAGAGTATTCTCCAAACATGTCCCAGACTAAGGGCTGCTCTCTCCTGGTTCAGTCCTACAGCCTCTTATTTTTGTTCAGTAAATAGCTCAATCCTCCAGTCCCCCATGCTCCTTTCTTATGGCCAAGCCGCCAGCTTTCCAGGTTGAGTTACCAGAGGTTACTTTCCTTAAACCCCCAAGGGCCAAATGCTCAGGACAGATTTGCCAAGTGCTACCAATGCCTTTTGAAGCTCATCTTCTCTGGCAGCCTTGCCAGGATGTTAATCTTCCAAGCATACAGAAGGCTTAAAGGCAAAAGCCTGGGTTATCTACATTCCCATGCATACACTTCCCAGCCTTACAAGGTTTTTGGTTTAGAGAAGCAGAGATAACTAGCAACTAGCAAACCAACCTTTCTCTGCCCAGCCCAAGCTCACTTCGAGATCCCTGGATGAGACGTGATTGCAAAATGATAAAATTCATGGCATATCTTGGATAATGGGTATGTGGAGAGGTGAAAGGAGACAGGATAGTACAGGAGAAAGCACCCAAGAGTGAGTCAGTAAGCTTCACTTAAATTCAATGATTCAATTCCATCAATGGTTAGCAAACTTCTATTGTGTACCAGGCACTGTACTAGGCCCTGGGGAGAGGAGCAGACCTGAAGCAATCCTCAGGGAGCTTACGTTCCATTATAAGGATACACATGGTAAATAACAACGCTATTTGTTATTAAAAGTATGCTTTACAATTTACAGCAGTGCTTTAACTGTGCAAAACACTTTTACTGACATTATCTCATTCGATTCTCATACTATGAAGTGGGATCTGTTATCTTCTTTTTTTCTGAGAGAGGATTTGAACTCAGATCTATTCTGCCTCTAAGTATTTCATCCACTGTGCCACATAAATAGGTAAATAGGTGTAGTATAAGGAGGAGGAGAGTAACCGGGATCAGGGAAATTGTAACAGATGAGCTAGCACCAGAATTGAGACTTGAAAGAAGACAAGATTGCTGAGAAACAGAAATAAGGCAGCCCCAGAGACCAGTTACTCAAATGCTCAGAGAGAGGGAACTCCCAGTTCAGAGAATGACTACTAGCAGTCCCGTTTGTCTGAAATGTATATGACTTGGAGTAGTATAGAAACAAGATAGGAAAGGTAAGTGGCAAGGCATTAAATGCTGCCCTCAGAAATCTCGGTTTTATCCTATGGGCCATTGGGAACTCCTGAAGGTTTGTGAGTGGTCAGACTTGTGAGATTATTTGGAGAACTGTGTGGAGGATGCATTGGAGGTGGATGGGAGAGACTAGAAGCAGGGAGATCCGTTGGGAGGTAGAGGAGTGATGAGGGCCCATATAAGAGGAGAGAAAGGAGAAAAGTGATAGAGGTAGAATATAGAATTTTTGCTATAATAAATACCCAAATTAACTACAAAGGGCATATGAAGGAAGATGCTATCTGCATCTGAGAAAGAACTGATAAATAGAAGTATATATAGAATGGTTTTATACACACACACACACATACACACACACACACACACACACACATATATATATATATATATATATATATATGCATACATACATATATTTGTGTCTAATGGTAGCCATGGGAAAGTAAGGAAGTGGGGTTGGAGAAAAGAAGAGGAAAAAATGAAAGAAAAAGAGAAAGTTCCATGAGAACTTTATATTTAAAACAAAGAGCAAGTTGTACATAATAGATTTGCAGTTTCACGTGCAATCATCTATTTTTCTATTTGGCTATGTATGTTTGTTTTATTTGTTTTATTTCTTAAGTTCAGAATAAAATATAGAATTTTTTTAAAAAGAAAAGAATCATTTATTAAGTCACTATGTGCCAAGCACTATGCTAAGTCCTAGCAATATAAACAAAAAAGCAGACAGTCCTTGCATTCAGTGTTCACTTTCTAAATGGGGAAGACAACACATACAGAAGAATCCAGCTTCAGGACAAATGGAAAGGTTCCATTCTTCAAGATGTGGCACCTGATTGAGTATGGAGTGGAGGGAACGAAAGAATTGAGGATGACTCAGAATGGATTAACTTGAAGGACAGTAGGGTCCTTAACAGAAACAGGGAAGTTTGGAAAAGAGTCAGATTTAAGGGGAAAGATAATGACTTCTTTTTTGGACATGTTGAGTTTGAGGTCACATCATGACATCTATATGAATACATCCAGCAACAAATTAGACTGGGATTGGACATAGAGATCTGGAGAATTTCAAGAGAGCACATGAAGGGAGAGGAAGAGGGTCCAGGACAGGACAGGACAGGACAGAACACCTACTCTAAAAGGACAGGGAATAGGTGATGATCCAGCCAAAGAGACTGAGGAAGAACTGTCAGACAGACAGGAAAAGAATAAGGAGAGAAAAATCTCACAGAGGCCAAGGGAGGAGAGAATTTCTAGTAAAAGGGGTGATCAACAGTATCAATAACTGTAGAGAAGTCAGGGATGATGAAAGACTGAAAAAAGACCAGAAGATTTAGAGCTAGGCTGTTGGTAACAAAGAGGCAGTTAGGTGGCACTGTGGGTAGAGAACTGGGCTGTCATCTAGTCTCAGACATTTACTACCAGTATGACCCTAGGCAAGTCATTTCACTCTGTTCGCTTCAGTATCCTTATCTGTAAAATGAGCTGGAGAAGAAAATGGGAAACCATTCCACTATCTATGCCAAGAAAACCTCAAATGGGTCATGAAGAGTCAGGCATGACTGTTGGTAACAATGTAGAGAGCAATTTCAGTAAAGTGGTGGAGATGGGAAGTAAGATTTCAAGAGACTGAGGAATGAGTGGGTGATAAAGTAGAGATAATGAGGGTGGATTGCTCTTTCTAGGAGTTTGGCACTGAAAGGAAGGAGAGATAGTGGGGAGGGTTTTGGGCTTTTTTTCAGAATGAGGCCAACCTGAACTTGTTTGTAGGAAGTTAAGAAAAAGCCAACAGATAAGAAGAGTTTGAAGATAAGAGAGAGGTATTACCTCTGGGAGAGATTTTTGTGTTGTTGAATTGTTTGCAGTTGGTAGAACTCCTTGTGACTCTATTTGGAGTTTTCTTGGCAAAGACATCGGAGCAGTTTGCCTTTTTCTTCCTCTAGCTCATTTTATGGATAAGAAAACTGAGGCAAACAGGGTGAAGTGACTTGCCCAGGATCACATAACTGGTGAAGTGTCTGGGACTGGATGAGTCTTCCTGATTCCAGGTAGGGCATGCTATGCACTGTGCTACCTAGCTGCCTTCTGAAAGAGCTAGGATGACATAATTACAATAAGAGTTGACATATATATAGTGCTGAAAAGCTTACAAAACATTTCGCATATGTGATCTCTGGATGCTCACAACAACTCTGTAGGGTAGGTACTACAGATAATCCCATTTTGCAAATGAGAAAACTTGAGGCTCGGTATGGTTAAGTGATTTATTCAGGGTTACACAGCTAGCAAATTTAATCAGAATTCGAATTCATGCGTCCCTGATTCCAAGTTTAGGATTCTATTATGCCAAGCTGAGATCAAGGACATAGGTAGAAGAACGGGTTTTGATAAGGAGTAAGAAGTGAAGACAGGACAGAAGTAATGAAAGACAGGGTGATGGAAGATGAATTTGAAGTGTGGCATAAGGGGGTTAAGGGAGTGCATTACATATGGTCTGTATTGTCTCAGTCAAATAAGGGGTAAGGGGATGTGCTGAGGCAGAACAGTGGGGTTGGAGGATGTATTAGGGGCTTGAGGAGAAAAGAGAAGATTCAGAACATCTGTTGAGTTTCATTGTGATGGTGATAGTGACACCTCTCTGAGCTGGTCTTTCCATCTGTAAAATGAGAATGACAATACTTATCAATCAAATTGCACTACAAATATTGTCATTTCAGCTTCACAGCAACCCTATGGGGAAGGTACTGTATTACAAATATTATTACCTTACTTTTACAGATGGGGAAACTAAGGCATAGAGAGGGAGAGGGACTTGCCTATGATGCCACAGCTAATAATTGTCAGAGGAATTCAAACCTAGTTCTTGGGGATAGCAAGTTCAGTATTCTATCCTCTATGTCACACTAGATATTTATGCCACCTCTCTCCTAAATCAGTAATAAAAACTAAATAAATCAATAGTATCATGGCAAGAAATATGGATTTGAAATCAGAGACCCTGAGTTCAAATCCCAGCTCTCTTACTGACTATATGTATAATCTTGAGCAAGTGACTTTACTTCTGGGCTTCTATTTCTTTTTGCTTATGTTAGTTTTTTTAATTAATTAATTGGGAGGGGGCATAGAATGACCTTTTTTTAAAGATTTAAATTTATTTATTTTTAGTTTTCAACATTCATTTCCACAAGATTTTGAGTTCCAGATTTTCTCCTCATCTTCCCACCCCCCCCCCCCCCCAGGTTTCTATTTCTTTATTTATAAAGAGGCAGGGTAGAGTGAGATGACCTGTGACATTTCTTCCGCTACTTGTAACACTTGTAAAATGTTTTGTGACCCCATAAAACACTATGAAAATGTTAGGTATTAATAAATGGCACCATGCTTCATAAAACACAGGCCCAAATTATACAAATTGATTTTCATTTTCATCTTAAGGCAAGAAAAGAAAACACATTAAGTCTTGGGTCTTCGGAAAGGGATGATTGAAGACTTGTTTTCCAAGAGATAACCCTCTTTATGTTCTGAACTTGAGGCATCATTTAGCCACAGCCCTATCCAGAGCATTCCCATGCTATCATGCCTTCAAGACTAAGGTCATCAGAGATCTACGGTTGAAAGACACTTAAGGAATTTCTAGTCTAACTCTTTCAGGGGAAAACCAAGACACAAAAAGTGATATGTTTTGCCCAAAGTCACATAGGGAGTTTATGGCAGAATTGGGACTAAAGAAAGGTGAACTTAAAAGTCCCAGGACCTGAGTTCAAATCATTTTCATTACCATGAAATGAAGGGGTTGGATTAGTTCACTTCCAAGGTCTCTTCCAGCTCTAAATCTGTAAATCCTAGATCCTAGGCAAATCACAGCCATTTCTATCTACCCTCAAACCCAGAACTCTGAGCCTGAGAGCTCTGTGTCTTAATGTAGCTTGAGTGAGGTTGGGGATGAAGCAGGGAAGAACAGGGGGGACTGACTCCATGGTGAAGCATTAGGAAGGACAAACCAGCATGAGAGAACATAGAATGAGATAGGAGTCAGCCCAGAGAAAGTAGAGCAAGCAGGCTTTATTGAAGGAAAAAAACAAGCTCCATAGGGATGTTGGGTAGAATAAGGTAGCCAAACTGGTAAAAATTCAGTGAGTTTTTATAGGTTTCTTATCTGAATGAAGTAGGACAAAGCATTAGGGGACAGTAACTGGAGAGTCTAGAGCTGATCCCTGACCCTGCCACTTGCAGGAAGAGGGAGGGGTATAGTCACTACACTCAATCAATAAATGTTTCCTGAATGTCCACTGTGGAGGAGGCATCAGAGCAAGGCAGTCTCAACTTGAAACATGAGGATAGGCTTTAGGGAATCACTTCCCAGGATGATAACTGAGAGCACTGTACTGAAAGCACCGCTAGTCCCTGGGCTGTCTCCATTAAAGTCCTACATGGTCAAAGTGATAGTGGTGGCCTAACTGTGTTGACAGAAGCTGCCTCCTGTTTCTCCCTCTAGGGAGAGAGAAATAGAGACAGAAAGACAGAGAAAAACAAAGAGACAAAGACTTACCTCCCTCTCCTATCCCCAACATTCAGTGCTACTAAAGGGGTCTAGGTGAAAGACTCTGGGCTGTACTTCAGGACCTAGAGGGTCACATGTGACTTCCAGGCCACAGGTATTCCACCTCTGATCTAGGCTTTTCTCCTCTATTTCTTCATTTAATTTCTCACCCCTGTAAACAGTCAGTCAATGTAGGACAGGATTGATTGATGAGATTGTCCTAGGCCTAAAGGAACAGGCTCTTCAATCTTGGGCAGGGACTTGGAAACCTTTCCAACTTGGAAACCTTTCTTCTGTTTAGAGTGCAAACAAAATCCAGTCTGAGTTAGTTCTTTTCCCAGGGAAAGGAAACTGGTTGATTCGTGTATCCTTCCATTAGACTTTAGGGTGACTTAGCTCATGAAGGAGAAATCCAATCTGAGTGGTCTGGATGAAGATCCATTCCCTGGTCTAGACTGCCGGAGGTGGATGAGTCTCATGATCCAGCCACTTTCTCAGCAGGAGGAGCCAAAGACTTCTAACCCACCTCCTCGTTAAATGTCTACCTATTAGAGTTGATTTTCACTTGTAAAGGCAATTCCTTTTACAAAGGTATCTAAGGCATTCAATGTCTCAAAGGGTCTATTTTTGGTTATGGAGAGCAGCTACTAGTCATCAAGATATTGATTACCAGCTAGCCTAAAAAATAAATTGATTATTAATTACCCAGAAACTCTGTCTCTTGGAGTTTTTCATTTGTTATACTTCCATGGTACCTTCTAGTTCTGAAGTTACTTAATCTATGAAATAGTTACAAAATGAGGCAGAATGTGAGGGATATAAATGGGAGACTAATAGGAGCGATATAAAAAGGTAGGAAGAACTTCAGAAAACAAGCATAAATCCAAGAAAGAAATGCTGGCCCTGAAATCAAAGGATCCTAGTTGAATTCTGCTTTTGATACCCACTATCTGTATAAACTCGGACAAACCATTCTACCTCCCTGGGCATCAGATTCTTCAACTGTCCAACGAGGGGTTTAGGCTAGATGGCCTCTGAGCTCCCTTTGGCTCTAGATTCATGAACTTATGGGCTCTGAGGATAGTTTGTGAGTATGAGGACATTTCTGCTTTATCACCGTCTAACATTAGCCAGAGATGGAGGCTGAAAGGCTAAGATTGGGCTGATGTCACCCTCTCGTATTAGCCTATACTTCTTGTGTCAACCATATATTTTGGCCTGATGAGATTTTGAGCTCTTTTCTAATTGCTTCATTTGTTTGAGCCCTGTCTCTACAACTAGACTGCAAACTCCCCTGCAGTGCAGGTACTTTGTCCATCTTTGTTTCCATGCCAACAAGAGCACAGTGTTAGGCACTTTACAGTTGCTTAGCAAATGCCCAAATTGAGTTTTGAAGGTGAAGTAGCTCCCACAGATGTCTCTTCAGGGTCTTTCAGTCAAAGCTGAAGAATTCATGAGAATCCATGAGAGACCCACAAAAGGGATCTTCTCTTTCCCTCCTCAGCCAATCTCCAGCAATGCTCCAGTTCAAGGAAAATATCTACCTGGAGTTGACCACTGAGATGTTAGAGCCTAATGTTTCACGTGATTCCTGGCATATTACAATTGCTTAATAAATATTTACTGATTGATCAAAACTTCCTAACGGGTGACCATTCCTCTGAAGTGCTGGAAGGAGGAAAGTCTTCTCATTCTATAGATGGAAGCTTTGGTAGTGAGGGCATCTTCAACTTTGGGACTGAAGGGAATTTTTCTAAAATCATTTTAGGTGAAGAGATTGGAATAGCTGACCTCAAAGGTTACTTCTAGCTCTAAATCCTGTAATCCTATGAGCTAGGGACATAGCTCTTACTTTCCATTTCTGTCTGCTTTTTTCTTTCTTTCTCTCTGTCATTTTTGAGTCTTTTTTTTTTTTTTTTTGGTTCCTTTCTTGTAGAATCACAAAGTGTCAGATCTGGAAGGGACCTCACTGGCCATCTAATCCCACCCATATCTGAAAAAGTATTCTCACTCCAACATACCTAAAAAATTCGTATAGTCTCTGCTGGAAGATACCAGTGAGGGGAAACTCATTATTACTCAAAGTAGTGTATTCCACTTTTGGACAGCTCTAATCACTGAGAAATTTTTCCTTATATCCATCCTTATCTTTCCTCTTTGCATTTTCTCTACCCATAGTTCCTAGTTCTACCACCTGGAATCAAACAGAAAAAAAAATTAGATCCTTTTTCCATAAGACAACCCTTTAAATACTTGAAGACAGTCTTTTCTCCAGGCTCAGCATTCATAGACCCTCATATAATATGACCTTTGATCATCCTGGATGACCTCTTCTGGATACCCCCATCCCCTACCAACTTATCAATGTTCTTCCTAAAATGTGGTGACCTGTACTGAACACAATACTCCAGACTTGATCAGGTCAGGGCAGAGTATGCTGGGGGTCACATTGGTCCTGTAATCTAGATCCTTTATATAGCCCAAATGTATTGGCTTTTTTGTACTCTCTGTCTCTGTCTGTCTTGTCTGTCTCTGTGTGTCTGTTTTTCTTGCTTTTCCTCTCTTTTCTTTTCTTTGGCTGACCAACCATAGAAGTGTAATAGAACTGAAGTCAACTATCCTAGGAAAGTCCAGGATTGTGTCATACATTTGTGGTAGAAAAAATGAGAAATACAAGCTTCTGGAAATTCAGATTTAGGACACCAGTTGCTTAACAAATGTTAAGAGATGCCAAAGGAAGAAAGGAAAAGTCACAGGAGAACGATTATGGTCATCAGCAAATGATTATGTCATCTGTGTCTAAAAATGTTTAAGGAAATGAGAAGATGAACTCTCACCTCCTTTTCTTCCATCTTACTTGCATCTCCCCCAACTTGTCAGAGACAGGGACTTATTGGCTATAGGGAATTCACTGTGCTAAGCCCTTTTTTTGATGTCCAATATGAGTTTTAGAAAGGAAACCCGAAAGCTCTGCCAAAACCCATTAACTTCCTTTGTCACCAAAGACAGGTTTTGATTCTGTTGTGTTTTCACTGGAAGCATCCTTTTGTATTCATTTTGAAAATTGCTGCCATTGAGGTTATTTGTTTTTTTCCATCATCTAAATTCCCTAAGGTATCCCTTCTCTCTTTCCAGAGAGGCTTCTCTTAGAATAAAGAATAAAAAGGAGGGAGAAAACAGTTCAGCAAACCAACCAACACATCAGCTAAGTCTATATTACATGTACTGTTCCATATCTGTAGCTCCATCAAGGTGCTTTCTCATACCTACTCTTTGGAACCAAACTTAAATTCATAATTTCCAGAACTCATTTTTCATTCTTTCCATTTATATTGGTGTAATCATCCTATATAACATTTTCCTCATTCTGTTTATTTCACTTTGCATCAGTTCACATGGTTTGCCTATTACTCTGTATTCATCCTATTCATCATTTCCTAAAACAGTTACATTCCATGACCTTCATGTACAACTTGTTTTGCTATTCCCCAGTTGACAGGTCTCTCCTTTTTTCCAATTCATTACTACCACAAATATTGTTGCTCTAAAAATATTTTGGTTCATATAAGACCTTTTCTTTGTTAAATCCTAATGGTTTGGCAAAATTTAGTGGTGTATGTGCTAAGTCTCTCTTATTTTTCCCTATCTGATCTCTGATCTCATCTCATGGTTCAGATCACAATTCATCTGTAACACTTTATCTTGGATAATCCTTGTCCAAACTTTCACAAATCCCTCATAAAAGAGCCATCAGACATGCTACATGCCTTCTAGGTCTTCTAATATCCCATGGGTAACAGTGCAGCCCACAGACTCTCCATCTATTCAATGATCTTTCCTTCCTTCCAGTGGCTCAGCTTGGCCATCTCAAAATCTCCTTTGAATTCTCATTCTTCTTTCCTTTCCATGTCCAATCAATTGCCAAGTCTTGCCAATCTTACCTCCATGACATCTCTAATATATATTCTCTTATCTCTACTTGAACTACTATCTTCAGACATTCACGACCTTTCACTGCATTACTGTACTAGCTTCTTCGTTGTTCTCCCTGCCTCCAGTCTTTTCTCTCTCTAATCCATCCTCCACACAGATGCCAAAGTGATACTTCTAAAACATATGTCTGACTTGGTCACCCCTCTGTTCACAAAGCCATAGTAGCTTCCTCCTGTCTCTAGGATAAATATGAATTCTTCAGCTTGTCATTTAAAGTACTTCATAATTTGTCTCCTAAGTCGACCTTTCTGGACTTAATTTTTTTCATTTAATAGTAATTTATTTTTTCCCCAATTACACGCAAAGATAGTTTTCACATTCATTTTTGTAAGATTTTAAGTTCCAAGTTTTTCTCCTTCCCTCTCTTCCCTTCCCCCTCCCTAAGAAAGCAAGCAATCTGATATACCTTTTCAGATTTATTAAAAGAAATTCCCCTTCATTGGTTGACTTCTCAAGGAGGAGAGAGGGGAGGGGGAAGGGAGAGAATTTGGAACTCACAATTTAAAAAAACAAATGTAAAAATTTTTGTGGACATATAATTGAGAAAAAAATTATAATTTAATTTTTTTAATTGCCCTTCATACATTCTACAGTTCAGCCAAACCGACCTCCTTCTTGCTCTTTACATGACATTCCATCTCTTGTCTCTGTGTCTTTTTACAGACTGTTCCCCATGACTTGAATACACTCCTTCCTCTCCTCCATCTCTTAGGATCCAAGGTTAAATGCTACTTTTATTACTTCCCTATGTGATCCAGATATTAGCATCTCCCTCATGAAATTACCTTATCTTTACTTTGTATGGATTTTGCATTTACTTATGCATGTGCATATTATTTCCCCTGATAGAAAGTAAACTTCTTGGAGATAGGGATAGTTTCGTTTCGGTCTTTTTATACTCAGTGCCTAGCACAAGGCTTAACACATAGAAAGGCCTTAATATATGCTTGTTGATTCATCGATTTACTGTACTGTGGCTAACATTTCCTCTTCCAAGTGTGTTCATCCTTTGTTGCCGAAGAAGTCATGTCATCAGAGAAATAATAACATGATTTGCACTTGACTTTGCGTTGCGTGAGAGAGGGCTATCTCTTCCAAGTACGTATTTCCTGAATGGTATCATTGAAGCTACTTCTTGTACACAAATCATTTTAACATGCTGCAATCCATTGACACCCACTATTGCCCTTTTTGGGCCACCCACAATCTCAGTTTTTGGTTTTATGATTTATAGTAAGATGGCATCACCAGGAAAATATTGATGCTAGAAAGATGCAGTTTTGTTTCAGGGGCAGCTGGAGATCCTTGAGAGCAGTATTATACAATTTCTCAAATGCAATCCAGATGCTCTTTTAATTCTTCTCAGTTCTGGGCCCATTTGTGGTACAAGATGTATGTGCTGATGGACCAACTGCATACCTGATTGTGTACAAGATGTGTGTGCTGATGGACCAACTGCATACCAGAACAATAAACATTCTTCATCCACTTGATTTTTCTTGTGTATATTGTTAAGCCAAATTCTTTTAAATAATTGTGGATCTCTTTCAGTAGACTCTGCAGCATTCCAGGACTTGATGCAATTAGGGGAATGTTATGTGAGATTAGGACGATCTGGAGAACCTCACCATCTAAATGAAATCTCTCTTCCACTTGGGCACTGTGCTGTACAGCCACCATGATAGTAGGGAACGCTTAGCAAGCATAATGTTGGCTGTTTTTATGCCTCATTTAATGTTGCTGAAGTAACTGAAAAAATAAAAGATGGTGTTTTTCTTCAGGTAGCCACTTGGTATTATCAAAAATCTGTACAGTTGTGTGAATCCAATTCTGCCGGTTCTCTTCTAATTCGCATACCTATCATCTCATCTCTATAAAAATCTTTATGAGAATGATTCAGATGCATATTAAGATGATCCCTAATTATAATAAAAAGAAACAAAGCAAGCTTTAGACATAAATACGGGTATAGTTACATGCTATTTGTCTTATTCCACTGATATTTCAATCCCTCCGCCTCCAGATGAATTCCCTTCCTTGTGACAAAGAAAAACAATTAAGCAAAAACAGGCCACAACTAATAATGTATACAATATTCTGTTCTAGTAGTTCCTCACTTCTCTGCCAGGATGGGAAGGGTCTATTTCATAGGAGCATGGATATCTATTTGGTAGGGACTTTAGAAGCAATCTGGTGCCACCACCTCATTTTACAGATGAGGAAAATGAGGCCCAGTGCTCTATCCACTGCCCCTGATAGCTGCCTCATGCACCACCTAGCTTGTCTCTGCATAAGGTGTATATTCCTGACCACTAGCCCCACACCCAGTACAATGCCAACTCCTTGAAACCAGGAACTGCTTTGTTTTTGCTTTTTCATTATCTAAGAGTATGTAGTTCAAAGAATACTTTGCATAGTCAGTATTTAATAAATATTTGTTGAATGTAATTGAACTTACAAGAAGAAGGAAAGAATAGTGAGTGCAAAAGTCCAGCTTACTCCTTTCTGTTGGTTACCTCTGCCCAAGGCTAGCCTTTTGCACACTGCTCCCCCATAGGGCTGGGTCATGGGCTCTTGGCTAAGACTTTGCCTTGTGGGTTGATTCCCTATAGCCCAAGGTGCTGAGTGTAGCTCACCTCCCACACAGGAAGGGCCATGTGCAAAACTGGTAGGAGATGCTGGGACCTTGCCAGTTTTGCCTTTTACTCATGACTAGCCGGGCCCAGCCCCTGGTTCCCAAGATTTCTGGAAAATGAATCTTGGTGTCCTTCCTTCTATTTGGAAAAATGAGCTCACATGCTCCCATTTCCAGAACTCTTACAAACCCTTGGAAGGGAGATGATTTCCCTCATTAGGTGTCCTCTGCAAAAGCCTAGGGGGAGAACCATGCTCTCCAGATGAGGAGAGGGCTCCCAAGGAGTCCTTAGGGTTGACGGCTTCCTCCAGTCCATCAACCCCCTCACTTATTTGGCAACTACTAACATGTCTAACATACATTTGAGAAGACAGCCTGGGTAGTAGAGAGAGTTGTTACTGCAGGGGTAGAAGGCAGGTGAAAGGAGAACAGTAATAGGGAGGTGAGAAGAAGTGATTGGAGGTGCAGGAACAGGCACCAGTGTGTTTACATGATGCTAGAAGGACTTATTCCAAGCCAGTTTGGTGCTGTGGGTTTCCCTGGTTTAATTTCATCCTGAGTGGGCTTCTCATCTCTGACCAGTATTATTTGGTGAGAATGTAATCAAAACTTTGCTCTCAGTGGTCAGCAATCTCGCCCTGGGGTCGTAGGTTGGTCCTTATCTTTTCATCACTGTTTCTCACAGAATCACAGGATCTCAAAGGTAGAGTCCATGCAGTCTATCCTCTGCCACAGTAGGCTTCCCTTCTGGATTCATCCTTCCTGGGGAATACAAACATACATTTATTCTTTCAATGAACATTTACTGTTCTGTGCACTAGGTATTGTGCACAGAGGAAAATATACACAATTGCTGCCCTCAAAGTGTATATAGCTTAGTGGTGTAATATACCTAAGAAAAACTCTAATATTCTAGCTGTAGGTTCTAGACATTCTATGGCCACTCTATGATCACCTGCAGTACAATTTTCCTTTCCCTAATTTTCTGACAGCTCTTTTTTTTGTACCACTCCTTTGCCCAATAGCTCTACTTTTATTAGACTCATTTCTCTCTATATTCTATCCATCATGGTAAATCATAAACTCAGGGAAAGGGAATGTAATCTTTAAGATATTTTTAAATAATATTTTATTTTTCAATTACATGTAAAGACAATTTTTAACATTCCTTTTAAGAAAATTTTGAGTTCCAAGTTTTCTCCCTCCCTTTCTCTACTTTCCCCTCCTTAAAAGAGTAAACAATTTGATATGTTATATATGGGCAATTATGTAAAACATATTTCCATATTACTCATGTTGTGAAAGAAGAAAACAGACCAAAAAGAAAAATAAAACCATGAAGAAAATAAAGAAAGTGAAAATAGTATGCTTCGACCTGCATTCATACTCCATCAGTTCTTTCTCTGGAAGTGGATAGCATTTTCCATCATGAGTTCTTTGGAGGAATGTCATATTTTTAACTTTGTCTCAAAAAGGGACCATATCATGTTTAAAATTTTGTATTCTCAGAATCCATCTAGAGAATTTGGCACATAATAATTGCTTATTCAGTGTTTGTTGAAATAAATAGAATTTCCAAAAAGACATGGACAGGCATGGCAGGAGGCAGGTTGGGGTTGTAATCTGGACTGGTGAAGGCAGTGTGTACACTGAGGAGATAGATGATTATTCTATTTAAGGAAGTTTCCCTCTAGCACCAAGCACTGGGCAGAGTCCTGGGAAGACATTGGTACAACACATAAGAGCCCAACAAGTGGTCATTGAATTGAACATTGAGAGCAAGGCAGCTACACAGAATGCACTTCACAGACTTTTGGTCAAATTACAGTACGTCCTCTTCTTTCAATTCATACCTTGGTTGCTGTACTCATCATCCCTTACCTTGACTATATGGATGGCCTCTAGACTGACCTCTCCCTTCTTCAGTCCATCTTCCACACAACTGCCAAGTTGACTTTCCTACGGCCTATGCCTTATTATATTGTTAGATATTATTATATTATATACTATTATAAGACCTATTACCATATTATTCCTTTGCTCAAGAAACTTCATTGGCTCCCTGTTGTTTTAAATGACAAATTCTTCTGTTTGGTATTTAAAGCCCTTCCCAGTCTGGCTCCAGGCATTCTTTTCTGGATAATTGTGCATATTCATCTTCACATGTTCCCTGTTTCATCTCCTTCTTTAATGTCTTTGCATAGGACACCTCCTATACCTAAAATGATCTCCATCTTGTCACCAATTGTGGGAACCTCTCATTTCCTTCAAGGTTCATCTCAAATGCCCTCTCCTACAAGAGGTATCTCTCAATTTTCCCATTTCTGGGTACTTTCCTCAAATGGTTCTGTAATTATTTTGTCTGTGGTTTGTATGTACTTATCTGCAGTTGTGTTATATTTCCCTCGCATAGTATAAGGTTTGTATTTGTATCCCTAGTGCCTGAGATCAGTATCAGATCTATAGTGCTTAATAACTTGAATTGAATTGCTGAAAGATAGGTAGCTGAGAGAATGTCTGTGCCCCAGAGAGCTGTTGACCCAGAGGAAAGTCACTCTCATTTCCTGCACAAACTATCTCCTGTAATATGGTCTGGGAAGGAAAACAAGAGGGATAGAATTCTCAACTGAGAAATTATTGATAAGCAAAGATGGAAACCACTGACATCTCTCTCAAATACAGATAGAAAGACATTTTTCCACCTTAGATATAGAAGTTTTGAAGAGTAAGGAATGCAGACAGCTTTCTCCAAGATGATCTCATGGGGGAGAATGCAACTTTCCTTTCGCCTGTATTTGACTCCAGTTGTCTTTTTGCATCTTTTTGTCTCTTCCACTCTTTCTCTCTGCTCAGTCTTATCTCTTTATAGAGATCTTTTCAGGATCTTTCACTCTCTGCTTTTCTGTATATATTTCTCATTCCTGATCTGAGGTTTTCTGTGCCTCTGTCTCTCTCACTGTCTCATTCTCTTTCTCTCTGTCTCTTTTACTCTTCCCATCTCTGTCTTTGTCCCTGTTCATCTCTTTCATTTCTTCTTTTTCCATGCCCTTGATCAGGTTAATAGCACAACTTCCTAGGACTGTGTAATAACAGAATAGGAATGAACTACAAGAGGACTGCAGAATTTTGTCAACCACATGCCAAAATGAATATGAACAACACGAAATACTGGAAATTCACATGTAGGATACAGGTTGCCTAATGAAGAGTGAGGTAATCCCAAGAAATAAAATAAGGGGTGGGGAAGGGAAGTAAGTTAGGAAGACCAAGTTGATAGCCCTAGCTATCTTTATTCCAAACTCCAAGGTTTCTCTGTTCTGCCCACTGGTTAGAACTCTCGAGAATGAGAAACCATGGTGATATTCAGGGTACCTGGGAGCCTTGCAAACCTGAAGCTTCTCCTATGACCCTTGAAGTTTCAGCAGAGTTTTCATTTGAAGTATCCTTCACTCTATTCTAATTTTGTGTATAGTATATATGAGAACTTTCCATTAACCACAATGTTTGAGTAACAAAAACAATCTATTCCTAAAAGCTACTGGACAACCAGCGCCTTTGCCTTGTTCCTTCCAGCCTCCCCGTGCTGTCCCCTTGATCTAATGAAAAGTGAAGTGCCACGTTACAATTATTGTTGTTATTGGCAATAATAGCAGTTGTAACAAAAATAATACCATCTCACCTACCAATGACACTTTTAACTTTCCAAAGTGCTTCAACAGATATGGTCTCATTTGCTCCCACTAAAGCCCTGTTGGGTAGGGACAAGGGAAGAGGCAAGGCAGGCAACTCCAGTAGATGGATGAAGACACTAAAGTACAGGAAGGTCCGACTTGTTGTTTTGTTTATTTGAACCAGCTCTTCTTCTTAGCATTACCAAAAATTAAAGACATTTCTCCTTTCTTTCTCTCTTTCATAATCAGAGTTAAGTGATTTGCCCAATATCATACAATTAGTGTCAAGTGGCTACTTTTGTGGGAGCAGATGATACCTTGAGTCAGGAAGACTCATCTTCATGATTTCAAATCTAACCTCAGAGCTGAGTGACCCTGGGCAAGTCACTTAGTCCTGTTTTCCTCCTCTGTAAAATGATCTAGAGAAGAAAATGACAAATCATTCTAGTATCTCTGCCAAGAAAACCCCAAATGGGGTCATGAAGAGTTGAAAATAACTAAATGACAGCTACACAGTCAATGAGGTAGCTAAGTGACTCAGTGGATAGAGCATTGGACTTGGAGTTAGGAAAAATTGAGTTTAAATCTTACTTTAAAGGCTTACCAGTCGTGTGACCCACTTAACGTATCTCTAGCTCAGTTTCTTCATTAGTAAAATGGGGAAAATAATAACATCTACCTTCTAGGATTAAATATGCTAACCATAATAATTATTGTTACTATTATAAGATGTAAGCAAGCCCCCTGACCCTCTCTCCCAAAGCGAGGCCTGCTACATTGCCTCTAGGATTCCATTGACAGAGAGGAGAGTTGCCTTCAGTTGAGTTACCCCTGGCTGTATTCACCTTTGTTAGGGACTAATGAATATCATTCCAATTTCTTTTAACCGCTTAACTTCAGATATATATTTTAAAGGGTTATTCACTTTATAATTACAGAAATAAAAAGTGTGCATTTCCCCCTAATAACCTCTGGGGCATACTTTCCCCTATACCACTTTGGTTTCTTGGGGCATAATTTCAAAACATAAATCAAGTTCTACATAGTGCTAGTCCCACCAAGCCCCTGACAAGATGTAACACAACTGTCAGACAAATCCTGGGCTGGAATCCCAAAGATTGCCACTGAAGATTTCTCCTTGCTTGGTGGGCCATTAGTGCCATGCTGGCTACCAAACCCAACCTGGAATCCTGACTGCCTTACTCCTACAGTCTTCCCTCTCCTAAACCAACCTTGCCTCCTTCATGTAGAATAGAAAAAGAACAACTGAAAAGCAAACTCATTTTCTTGGGAACCATATGCCCTTACTTGGGGCAGGAGCTCTCATAATCTTTACAACATAATCTTTCACTGGACACCATGAAGTCCCCTTCCAGCTCTATGACCCTATTCTGAAGTTTGAACCCCATGAACCCCCAGATATCAGTGCAGCAGATAGAACTGACTCAAACCTTTTTGAAGATACTGACAGTTACATAACCATGTAGTTAGAAAACTGGAACCAGCTACAAAATGTCCTCACATTCTTCACAGTCTGTTGAAGGTTGCACATCATTATGTAGATGCTTAGTTTCCACTTGCGGAGAGATGCTATCTGCTCCTTAGAATCCTGCATATTAAGATCCCTGTGAACAAACTGTTGGGGTCTGTGCTTATGGAGGCTCCCATTACACTATCACTGTGTTTTGTATGGGTAGAAGGACTCCCATTGATGAAATTCAATGGTCCTTGACCCATACTATGCATTCATTGTTGCTGTTCAGTTAGTCAATCATTTCCGATTCTTCATGACTGAGTAGATTATAGTATGCCAATGGGATTTTCTTGGCAAAGGTACAGACATTCATTTCCTAATGAAGAAACTGAGCTAGAGATAGGTTAAGTGGGTCATGCAACTGTCCATGGGATTTTCTTGGCATGGGTATGAGAGTTGTTTCCCATGGCCATCTCTGGTTCATTTTACAAATGATGAAACTGAGGCAAACAAATAAAGTGACTTACTAAGGATCACATAGCTAGTAAACATCTGAGGCTAGATTTGAACTCCAGTGTTTCTGATTCCAGGCTCACTCTATCCACTGTGGCACCTAGCTGCCTCAGAGTACACACACATTTGTGTTTGTCCTTTGTTGCCAAAGAAGACCATGCTATCAGAGAAGTGATGACATGACTTGCGCTTGACTTTGTTTTGAGTGAGGGAGGGCTGTGCAGGTCATCAGCCTCACTTCTCCTCCAGAGCCATCTGAATCCAGTGAGCAGATATTCATCAGGATGAATGGAGAAGACCTAGGATGTATTGGGAGACCTTGGGACCTTTAGGCTGAGGTCTATTCAGGTGCTTACTTAGGGTGAGGTAACACCCATCCATTGAATAGGCCTGTTTAAGAAGTAGCCAGGGGGATTCCCTTCCCTCCCCTCTCCTTCCCTCCCCTCCCCTTCCCTCCTCTCCCCTTCCCCCCTCCCCTTCCCTTCATGTATTCCTGGACAAACTGACTATTATGTGTTCCCCAAACACTCCCTGAGTTTTCTTGCTCAAGTCAAGTGCAAGTCATGTCATCCTTTCTCTCATGGCATGGTGTTCTTTGGCAACGAAGGACAAACACAGCAACAACATAATCATAAGTAGTACGAGACAAGGCTGGAAAGGTAGAATGGTACCAGAATGTCTTTGAATGCCTAGAAAAAAGAATTTCAAACAGAAAATTGATATGATCACATCTCTTGATGGAGAAGATGAATCTGATATTACATCAATTATGCATTAGGAGAGGGGGAAGGGAGAGGCAGGAATACTTGCTAGAAGAATACTTCGCTAGTCCAGTTGGGTGGTAATGAGGGTGTGTACTAAGTGGCATAAGAGAAAATAAAGCAGAGGGAGAAGAATACTAGGGCTATTGCACAGGTGGATCAAAAGCACTCTAACTGTAAGAGGTAAGGGAAGAGGAAGAGTCAATTTTAAAATATGGGTCAGGAGAGATTCAGTGTTTGTTTCCCCAACAGAAATCTTGAAAGCAGAAGGAAAAACATGTGCTATACCTATATGGTGATTCTTAGTGCTGCTTGGGACCATTTTCCCCAGTTCCCACCCCCCGCCCCATACATGACGTTTCCCTGTTTTGGGGATTCTCTGATTTGGGCCGGGATTGTTTCAAGACAGCCCAGTGATTCAGATTCAGGATTAGGATGAAAATGAAGTGAGGCACTTGTACATCATCAGATAGTCAACAGAGAATGTTTACTTACAATGTCTAGAACATTGGACTTGGAGACAGCAATACCTGGATTCAAATCCTGTCTTAAACACTGAATAGTTATGTATCTCTGGGCAAATTACTTAACGTCTCTCATTTCCACTTTTCTTATTTATAAAGTGAGGTAGACTCAATGACCTCTAAAGACTCTTCCAACTCCAAATCCAAGATCATATGATCCTTCTTAGTAGCAGCAGGGAAAGGTTATTCATCAAAGTTTCAGGCTAAACATAGCACAGGGCCTTAAGAAATAAGTACACCTGGAATTGAAGGCAGGCAGCTGCCAAGGAAAGCTTTTCTGGATCTTTGAGTAAAAGACAAAAAACTAAGGAAGTCTGTTTGACCTTGGGATTTTTGATTCAGGAAAAAAATCTCTTTCCCTGCTCCACCTATATCAAACAAGGGTCCCAGATTAGGGAAACCTTGAAAAGTTAATAAAAGGAAAGACAAAGACAATTTGGAATTCTCTGAAATTTAGAGAAAAGATAGATTCAGGGAATAGGAAATGAAAATGTCTCCCCACAGTTGCCTCATGAAGAGGAATAGCTCTTTATCTCTGTCTCATTTCCTCTCTGCCTTTTTATATTTTTTGTTTCATTTTCACCTGGTCTAACTACATATTTTCTTCCTTACATCTTTCTGTACGTGTCTCTCTGTCTCTATCTCTTTCTTCTGTCTCCCTCCCTCTCTCCCTGCTTTTCTTCTTCTTCTCCTTCTTTTTCTTCTTCTTCTCCTCTTCCTCCTCCTCCTCCTTCTTCTCCTTCTTCTCTCTTTCTCTTCCCCTCTCTTTCTCTCTTTGTCTCTATCTCTCTTTTCCATTCATCTGTGATTGGCAGGTTTTGTACAATAGCAGAATTGAAGGGAGCTGCCTTGAAGATGTCCAAGAATTTGCCATAAATATACCACAGTGAGAGTGAAAAACATATATTGCTGGAAGTTAAGATTTAGGTCACAGATTGTGTAATAAATGTTTGAAGATGCTAAGGGAACAAAATAAATGGGGCAGGGGGAAGCAGAGGAAAGTCAAACAAGAACAAGCTGTACTCACTGTACTTTATTTCATCATAGAATATGTGTCATCAGCAAGTAGAAACACTGAAAGAAGTTGAGGAATAATATTCCTGCCTATTCACCAGTAAACTTGCCTTGTGGTCCCCATTTTCTACTCTAGGCAAAGCAGTGCATTATGATACATTTATATGTGAACACCACTCACATAGTTCATGAGAAGAGAAGCTCAGAATGGGAACCCTCAAGAAACTTACATTCAAGGGAAAACAAAACATGAAAGGGATCTAGAAAGCCAGGAAGGGTAAGAGGTAGGACTAGGATGGAAGACAGCGTGGGCAGCATCCTTCAGAAATAGCTGGGAAATTATAATGCAATTGTGACTGTGCTAAACCCTGAGAATCCCAAAACAAAAATGAAATAATCCCCACCCTTAAGGAACCTACATTTTACTAGAGGAGATGGCATGTGCATATTCAAGTGTATGGAAAATATATATGAAATAAATATAATGTAATTTGGCAGGAGCTGTTGCTAGTTGATAAAGGGAATAAGGAAGTGTTTGATGTAGAAAGTAAGGTTTGAGCTGAACTTTGAAGGAAATTTAGCTTTCTAAGAGGCATAAGTGATAGTGCTCATTTGACCTTGGATTCAAGATCTCCCATGAATGAGAGCTCACCACCTCCAGAGGCACCTCATTCCACCCCTGAGCAACTAAATAGTCAGTTTTTCCTTACATTGAGCCTTTATTTGCCTCTTTGAAACTTCTACCAATTACTCTTAATTATACCCACTGTGATCAAACACACCAAATCTAATCTCTCCCTTGAATGACAGTCTTCAAATACCTGAAGTCAACAATCATATTTCCTCTAAGTCTCCTCCATAATAAACAACCTTAGTTCCTTTTTCTGAATGATGATGAATCTGAAAGATGAATTCCCCATCACTTTGTATAATATATTTGCCACTTACCACGTATCGCACAGATTGTTATTCAATATCTCTTTTTCTGCGTGTCCTTTGGTATTTACCTGCAAGAATGATAAACTTTGAAGGTAGTTATCATATCTTATATTTCTTACACACTCCTCATTCCTGCCTTTTCAAATGCTCAGCACAGTACTGGGCCCATCCTTTGCTCTCAAGAAGGGCTGTCCTTCTTTTAGAGAATGGCTGGACAAATTGCAATATATGAATTTTAAAGATTTTTTTTTTCTGGAAGTGATCTGTGAATTCCTTCAGTTGTCACTTTGGCTTCTGTATTCAGAAGTTATGGGCAGTTTTCTTGTATTATTTTTTGCACTATGGTTGGTGTTCATGCTTTTGGACTTGTATTTTCTGGGAGACATATAACCCTTAAGTTATCTCTACTCATTCTGTCTTCTAATTTATTATGTTTTGTTTGTATGGAAATAGTGCTTTCTTTTATTATCTTTGCTTTTTGTTTCTCTTTTTTAGGATTGTCCTTCACTGTAATCACTTGTAATCTTATCAGTCAGTTACCCTCTTTTGTATTTCTTTAATGAGACTCGCCACAGTGGATTCAAGTTTTGGGTTCTTGGTATCCTGGACCATGGTCATAGCTGAAATACCCTTATCTCTGGCTTATAATTTCTATCTTGGAGGTTGAGAGGTCGTAAGGATTGGAGAAAATATTTAGTCTTCCATCTTGTTGATCCCAGGGTCATGGAACACAAAAGTCTCATAAATTTTAAAAAGTACAATTTCAGAACAAAATGAGAAGAAGACTTTTATGAACTGATGCAGGTTGGAGTGAGCAGAACTAGAACAGTTTATATAATGATAACAATATTACGTAGAAAAACAACTTTGGAAGACTTTAGAATTCTGATCGATAGCATGACAAATCCCAAGTCTAATGGGATAAAAATGAAATATGCTGCTCTCCTTCTGATAGAGAGGTGAAGAACTTAAAATGCACAAAGAGACATATATATTTGGGCATGACTAATGTGGGAATTTGATTTCTGAACTCTATGTAGTGAGGGGTTTGTTTTTCTTTTTTTTTTAATTGTTCAATAGGGGAGAGATGAATTAGAAAATACTTGTCACTTTGAAAATAAAAATGATAAAATATTTTTAAAATATGGGGCTAAAGTAGGGGAGAAAGGAGTGGCCTCACTGTTCCTTTGAAGAGTATTGTTTGGAGTTCCTTCCATTTACACTGGGAGATTTTATTTTTTTTTTTTGGCTCATATAGTAAAATAACTTATCAGGATACAAAGCAAGGTTCTCTAGTTAAAGCTCTCAGGCTTATCCTTACTTCCTGGTCCTTGCTTCTCCGTGGATAACCTCACTCTAGTTTATAGTGAATATTCTTTATACTTTCTAATAGTAATCCCTGGAGACATCTGATCTTTATGCATGTAAAGACTTATTTGCCCAATAATTGTCAAACAACATTATGGGTCTGGGTTCCCCTGTTTTTAAAAAAAACTCAGAACCCTTTCTGCCTTCCCATGTAAATGGATGGGAGAAGGAAAGGCACAAATACGAAGTTAGACCCAAGTCATAATCTTATCTATCTGCTTTGTCATATTCCTGTCCCTTGGGGCAGCTGGGTGATGCAGTGGATAGAGCACCAGCAGGAATCAGGAGGACCTGAATTCAAATCTCACCTCAGACACTTGACACGCACTAACTGTGTGACCTGGGGAAGTCACTTAACCCCAATTGCCTCATCCTGGGTCATCTCCAGTCATCCTGATGAATATCTGGTCACTGGATTCAGATGGCTCTGGAGGAGAAGTGAGGCTGGTGACCTGCACAGCCCTCCCTCACTCAAAACAAAGTCAAGTGCAAGTCATGTCATCATTTCTCTGATGGCATGGTCTTCTTTGGCAGCAAAGTACGAACACACATATTCCTGTCCCTTCACATGTACATAAAGCCAGTCAGAGACTATAGGTGTTTTGAGCTCACACACACAACCTAGAGTATGTAGTACTAGATATGAAGTCATGAAGACTTGAATTAAAGTCCTGTCTCTGACACTTAGAGGTAGCTAGATGTCTTGGTGGATAGATCACTGGGCCTGCAGTCAGAAAGACCTAAGTTCGTTTCCACTTGTGTGACTCCAGGCAAGTCACTTAATTACTTTCTACTTCAGTTTCTTACACTGTAAAATGCAGAAAATAATAGCTCCTCCTTTCTAGGGTTGCTATGAGGATCACATGAGATAATATTGTACAGCTCTTAGCACAGTGCCTGGCACATAGTAGACACTGTAGAACTGCTTGTTTCCTTCCTTTCTTTCCTCTCTGAATAAAAGCTTACTTGCCACTATATACCAAAGTAAGCTGAAATTGGGCACATGATTTTGACGTAAAGGGTGATAAAAGCAAATTAGCAGAGAATGGAAGAAATTACCAGTCAGACAGATAAAGAATTCATGACCAAATGAGAGATAGAGAGGTTCACAGGAGGTTAAAAAGGATAATCTTGATTAGATAAAGTTCAAAAGTTTTTGAACAAATAATGTCATTCAGCTAAAATTAGCAAGTTTTTCTGATAAAAGTCTCAAATATATGGGGAATTAAGCCAAATTTTTAAGAATAAAAGTAATTCACAATCGATAGCCAAGGGATATGAAAAGGCAGTTTTCAGAGCAAGAACTTAAAGCTCTCATATCATATGAACAAATATTCTATCTCACTAATAATTAGAGGAATAAAAATTAAAATAGGTATTTTAATACCTATTTTATAAATTTATATAAATATTATATAAATAGGTATCACCTATTTATTTATAAATTTATATAAATATTATATAAATAGGTATCACCTCACATCTACCAGATTGGCTAAGATGACAGAAAAGGAAAATGACAAAGGCTGGAGGGGATGTAAAAACATAGAGAAACTAATGCACTGTTGGTGGAGCTGTGAACTAGCCCAACCATTCTGGATTTGGCTATATGCCCCCAAAGCAAATAAACTGTGTATATACCTCTGACCCAGAAATACTATACCAGGTCTATATTCCAAAGAGATCAAAGAAAAAGGAAATATATACACATACACACACACACACACACACATATCCATGGTGTTCTTTTTGTGGTGGCAAAGAATTGGAAACTAAGAGGATGCCCATCAATTGAGGAATGGCAGAACAAGTTATTGTATATTCATATGATAGAATACAATTGTGGTGTATGAAATAATAAAGGGATGATTTCAGAAAGACCTGGGAAGACTTGTGTGGGCTGATGCAAACTGAAGTGAGCAGAACCAGAAGAACAATTACATAGTCAATAGCAATATTGTAAAAATAACTAATTATGAAAGACTTAGTAACTCTGGTCAACACAATGACCTGCCACGGTTCCAAAGGATTAGGATTTGTGATGAAAAATTCTATCTCCAGATGGAGAACTGATGAACTCAGAATTCAGAATGAAGTATATCTTTTCCTCTCTTCCTCTTTCTTTTCTTTTTCCAGAACATGACTAAAGTTCAGGCCTTCATATTTGTAATAGATTTTGTATTTCTTGCCTTCTCAAAGAGTAGGGAAGGGATTGGGGGAGGGAAAGAATCTGGAGCTGAAAATAGGGTATACTAGAAATGTAGGATGTCTAAGCATGAAGCAAGAGTCAGAGCCTCAGAGTTACTCTTGGTACCTGCCTCAGAATGATCGAAGAATAAAGCGAAGGCTTCCACAGTACTTGATGTACCCTCCTTTGAGGACTTACAGAAAGATACGAACAGGAAGCACTCAAATTTCTACCTATAAAGGGTCCATGTTAGTTTCCTCACAGTAATTAACACAGTGTTAGCCAATCAATCAATAAACATTTGTTAAATACCCACTATGGGCCAGGGACTGTGTTAAGTGCCAGGGATCCAAAAAGGCAGAAGACAGTACCTGCCCTCAAGGAGTTAGCAATCTAATGGAACACATGTACCCAACAGGACCTTGACAAATACACTTAGCCTAAAAATGGAACTGCTTCAAAAGAAGGCACTTTAGGGTTTTGGGGTCAGAACCAGAAAGCTGAGAGAGTTTGTGCTTCTTGGTATTTTGAACTAGGGAAATACATCCTTCCCTGAGCAGCCTCTTTCCAACAAATGGCTCCCGTTTAGGGAGACCCCAGAGATGGACTTCTCTATTGAAAGGTTAATAGCAAGCAGAGATGGTGACCACTGACATTTGAAATGCTTGTAGAGGAAAAGTTCTTCCTTCCATAGAAATTAAAGATTTAAGGAATAGGAAATGTACTTCCAAATTTATTTCGTAAATGAATAGCTTTATCTATCCTACTCTGTCTCTTTATATCTTTTTGTCTTTTTCACTCTATGTCTCTTTGTATTTTTTCTTTCTATGTATCTCAGTCACTCTTTTAAAAATCTGTGTCTGTTTTTCCCTTTCTCTCTTATTCTTTCTTTCTATGTCTCTCACTCTGCCTCTCCTGATCTCTGTCTCTGACGCTCCCTGTCTCTGACTTTTGCATTTCCATCCTCTCCCATTCTCAAGGTCTCTTCGAAGAAGTTTAGCATGAATTGTGAGACATGGGAGACACTGGCACAAGACTGCCCAGCATGGTGTGCCTTCATCAAAGAAAGCTCTGTGCTCTATGAGCAAAGCGGAATCCTGGTAGCACAAAGAAAATCTAGAGACATCTCCACTGCAAATGTTTCCTTATGCCTGATCTGTGGTAGTCTTCCAAGCTTGTACTGGTCTGATCAGCCCCAGCCAAACACACTGCCTGTCCCCAATGTCATGATGTCATTCATCCTCTTTGAAAATGAAGGACAAACAACACATACAGTCCTGGCCTTTACATTAAAGGAATTAAGAAATGCCTAGTTGGGTCATTAGCATGCCACGGTGAGAGGGGAGCACACATCCCTGGAAGTTGATATTTAGGGTCCATGTTATATAATAAACAATACAAGAAGTCCAGGGAATAAAGGAAGGGGACAGGAGGGAGGGGGGGCAGGAAGGAAAGTCAAGTGACAATGACTTGTACTCTCTGACCTTTACTTTCATTACAGAGTATGTCTCCTGCAGCTGGAAATGTTGCAGGAAGTAACAGAGTAATAGCCTTTCCTTTTTGCCAGGAAGCTTTCCTTCAAGCTAATGTTTTTCACTACAGGAAATCCGGAACATTCAGATTTTTCTGTATGTAAGCTGAGCTCACACAGTCCAGTGAGATGTCATGCTAAGAACTGAGACCTTCATGCTCTGCCAACTTTAAAGTGCCTTCTTCAATTCCAATGCCAGATGGGACTATGTTCAGTAGAATTTTCATTCTGTGTTCTTGTTAGGGCTGGGGGAGGAGGAGATGGAAGGAGTCTTTTTTGTCTTCTTTTTAAATGTTTTATTAATGCTCTTTTTTTTCTAAACTACTTTCTTATCCCAAAGATTCCTGCCTTCCTCCACTCCTAGGGATTCTCTCTTGTAACAAAAATATATACTTCAGCAAAACAAATAAACATGATGGCCACATCTGAAAATATGTGTAGCTCAATCTGTTCCTGTAGCATATCACCTCTCTGATGAGAGAGAGGAAGCTACTATTCCACTGATCCTCTAAAATTAGGACAGGTCACTGCATTGATCCAAGTCCTGACATTTTTCAGCGTTTTTTTTTTTCTTCTATTATATGGTCATCCATGTGAATTGTTCTCTTGATTCTACCAGTTCATATTATTCTACCTAAGTTTCTCTTATTTGTTTCCATTAGTCTTTTTTAAACCATATCTAAGACTTAACCAGTATTAAGAACTTCTTGAGCAAAATTCCTCAGTGTGGACAGTAAATGACTTATCCAGTGTGGAACTGGGACCCAAAAGTTTTCCTGAATGTGAGGCCAGTTAAGCGGCAAAGTCACACTGACTTTTTGTCATTTTTTGCAGCACAAGACTATCCCAACACAATCATGGGTCATCCTTCTAATCCTAAATAAATATTAGGCATTTGTAGTAATTCTCCACTAACTAAGATATGTGATTAGCCCAAACTCTCCATTCTTTGAACACACTAGTGCCTTTGGCCCTCACTTTTCAACTTCCCCTTTGTCCCAAGAAAAAATGAAAGCCCATATTGATAGTATTATTGCTACTGTAGAGGGGACCTGCCTAAAGGAGAGCCCAGAGCAGACTCCTCCTACCCCTCACAAAGTGAGGACACCATGGAATTATGCAGTGGGTGGTGCTTTCCTAGTGTAGAGGTGGGTTGGGCTAACTGACTATGAAGTAGTTTAAGGGTGAATTTGAAGGAAAAGGGGGAAAAAAGGAATCATTCAAACAACACACATTCCTTAGACTCTGACTATGTGACAGGTTCGGTGCTTATCTCTGAGGAGGAAAGGAAAAGAAAACACAAAAGCAGTCCCTGCCCTGAAGGAACTTAAATACTAAGAGAAGACATAACATCTATGATATCTCTAAATCAGAACGTACAAGATAAATACAGAGTAAAAAGAAAGGAACTGTATAACTCAAGAAATTGGGGGAATGAGGAAAGCTTCCAATGGGAGGTAACATTCCAGCCTCATTCTGAAAGTTGTCAGGGTAGTCAGGAGACAGAAGTGAAGAGGGAGATCATTCTTGGTGTGGGGGATAGCAAAGACATAGGAGAGGGGCCAATCCATTTGAGGAATAGCATGGAGGCTGGCATTGGGAGCATGTAAAGAGGAGTCAAGTGCAAGTCTGGGTCCAGATTGTAAAGAGTTTTAAATGCCAAACAAGACAATTGCTATTTGATTTTATTTTGATGTGATTTTACATTGGAGTTTACTGGGAAGAGGGAGCAGCCCAGTCAGATCCACACTAAGAAAATCACTTTGACAACTGCGTGGAGGATGGATTGGAGTGGGAAGAGACTTGAATCAGGGAGACCAATTAGAATTATTGCAAGGTTATTGTCTTTATTACGAGAGGTGCTGGGATGTCTGGGAGAGATATTGAAAAGAAAGATATTACAAGATTTAGCAACTGTTTGGAAATATGGGGTGAATGAGAGAGAGGAGCTGGAGATGACACTGAAGTTTCAGACCTGGGTGGTGTTAGTTCAGAAGAGAGAAAGACTTGAGGGGTGAGGTGGGGGTGGAAGTTAATGAGTTCAGTCAGCAAAGGAGTCTGAGAAGGGATTTACGGAGAAGAAAGAGAAGGGCCAAGAGAGATCAAAGTTATGAAAACTCAGAGGAAAAAGTACCTAGGACAGGGATGGGGAACCTGCAGCCTCGAGGCCACATGTAGGCTTGAGTGCAGACTTTTGACTCAGTTCAAGTTTTACTGAATAAGTCCTTTTATTAATAAGGGGATTGATTCTGTGAAGTTTGTATTCAGTCAAAGGACCACACCTGCGGACCTAGAGGGCCACAAATGGACTGGAGGCTGCAGGTTCCCCATCCCTGATCTAGAAGGACAAGGTGATCAACAGAATCAAGTGCCACAGAGAGGTCAAGAGGGATGAAGACTGATTTGGAATTAAGGTATCATCGGTAACTTTGGAAAGAGTAGTTTTAATAGATGGATGTCAGCAGCCAGATTACAAAGGGTTTAGAAGAGAATGAGAGGAGAGAATATAAGCACAGAATATAAGCAGTCTTTTAAAGGAGTTTAACAGAGAAGGGAAGGAAAGATATAGGATGACAGCTAGCAGGGATGGTTGGTCCAAGTGAGGTGTTTTTGAGGATGGAGGACAGATGCGAGCATCTGTAGGCAACAGGGCAGAAGCCAGTAGATAGCAAGTGATTGAAGACTACAGAGAGAGTAGAAACGAATGATGGAGGTAATTTGCTGGATGGGATGAAAGATGCATGTTGTTCTTGGCAAGGAAAAGGGCTATCTTGTCATCAGAAAGTGGCATGAATGAAGATATAGTGAGGAAGTCTGAGGGACAGTAGTGTTCTAACTAATCTCCTTGCCCCTCTCCAATCAAAGTCCTAAAGTATAGGTCCCCTTTGCTCAATAAACTCCAGTGGCTGTCTGTTACTTCTCAGATCAAATATAAAGTCCTTTGTTTGGCATTTGAAGCTCTCTACAACCTGGCCCCTTCCTACCTTTCCAGTCATCTTACATTCCACTCCCCTCCATTAGTCCCACAATGTTGCCAAACCATCCTTCTTGCACAGTACACCATCTCCCATCTCCATGCATTTATGTTGACTACTCCCAGGGCTACCTAGGATACCTTCTCTCCTAATTTCTGACTCATAGAATCCTTGGCTTCCTTTAAGATTCTAGTCAAGCACCATCTTCTTGAGGAAGCCTCTTCTGGTCCCCTCAGGGCTAGTGCCATCCCTTCCAAGGTTCCCTTCCATCTCCTCTGTATTTATCTAGTATGTTCTGATTAAATATGGCACCCAGCACATTGAAAACTCTTAGTAATTGGTAAATGATTGTTTGATTAATTTATCAGGTAAGAAGTGTTTTTGATCCTATTCCAATCCTTTTCTATTCTTCTCAACCTTAAGATCTGTGCAGTTTCAAAAAATTATTCTTATAAGTTCTCCACCATTAGTATTTAAGCTCCTGGTGAGTAGCAGTTGTTGCAGCCTTTGTCTTTGTGTGGTTAGTACTTGGCACTAATTTATGTAATGGGTTAAATAGAAAAGGATACAGGAAACTGCGAAAATTGTGATTTTGAAATTGTTTAATAGGCTTATATATTTGTGATGTTTATCCTGGGCAAAATGCCTGATAATGTTTATTCGTGATAACAATAACAATAACAATAGTTATACCTCATATAAATATATTACTATCAACTTTCTGAAGTGTCCTGTTACCCATGATCTAATTTGTTCCCACAAGGGAGGTTAGAGTTCTGTCCCAAGGAACCAACTATCCTTAGGATTTCCCACGAATAAATCCAGCTTGAGATACTTACTAGCTGTATGACTGAGCAATTCACTTAATCCTGCCTGCCTCGGTTTCTTCTTCTGTAAAATGAACTGGAGAAGGAAATGATAAACCATTCCAGTATCTTTTGCCAGGAAAACCTCAAATGGGATTGGTTAGTCAGACTTAATTGAAATGACTGAACAACGAACTGAAAAGTATTTCTGTGGAACGATCTATCCTTGTCACTGAGCTAGGTTTCCTCATCCTCTGATGATTATAGGAACCTAATGATTTGCCTGCAAAGGGCCCAAGATCAAGGATTTTTGTAGCAAAAGGCAAAGCATCATGATTTGAGGAAAGAAGACTGAGAATGAGGAGTTGTTAGTCCCAGGTTTCAGTCTCCATTTACTGTTTTGAATTGGGGGAATTCTAAGTCTCCAACAAAAACATATTCATTAAAGCAGTGTGTTATAGTAGAAGCACCACTGAATTCTGTGGATTGGAGTCCAAGCTCTGATACTCACTGATCTCAGGTGGGTGACTTCTCCTACGGCTCTGTTTTCTTCTATATACAGCAAAATGACAGTGTTAGACTACGGAGCCTCTAAGCTTCCTTCCTGTTCTAACATTCTAGAAATCAGTGAGTGACAGGCTTTCATAGAACGTTCCACCTCAAGGAGGTCTCCAAAGCTGTTCTGCCCATAGGGCTGAGGTATACTGGCCCTTTTAATACCCACATACAACAGGACCAGAGACAAAAATCATTTAGTGCCTTTATTTTTATTTCATAGAAAGGAAAAAGTGTAGAAAACACATCTGGGTTTCCAAAAAGTCAGATCTGTACAAATTCCTCTATCTACAGGCACAGGGAAACAGGAGCATCAGTGGCAGCAGCTGCAACTCTCAGTCTGGGGGGCTTTGCAGACACAGCCCTGGGCACACTTGGCACATCCTACTGGGCAGCAGGAGCAGCAGCCTGAGAAGGAAAGGTAGGAGGTGAGCATGAGGAGATCTTGGAAGCATCCCAGCTATAGGGATGTAGCTCAGAAAAAAAAAAAAAATGGAAGGATGTTGTGTTATCAAGTCCCCTAATGGGAAACTAAAGGGATTTTATATCCAAAGGAAAAGAGCACCACCTTAAATCCCACCTTATGGACCTCCTGAGTGGCTACTCAAGCCTCTCTCTATCATGGTAGTTAAGGACAGGGCAGTTTCAGCTACAGAAAGGCTCTGTACCAACTCCTGCCCCTTCCCCCCCTCCCCACATTTCCTATGCCACTCACTTTTCTTGCAGGATTTGCATCGGCAGGATTTACATTTGCAGGAGCCTGCACAGGTGCAAGAGTCACCTGGAGAGAGAAAAGGAAAGTAGGAAGGTGAGCCTAGAAATAGTCCAGAGTTATGGAGATGCCTAGGGGTAGCAGGCACAAATCTGGGATTCTTCTTTATCTTTCATTCTCTAGTCTCCTGCTTTGATCCCCTGCTTCCAGGGCTACCAAGGACCAGGCTTGAGATCTCCCCAGGCTTTCCTTAATGCAGCACCAAACAAGGTGGCCCTGCGACTTTCTCTAGCAAAGCATCTCCTCCCATCAGGAAGGAAACAAGTCCAAACCCTGATCATCATTATGCCCCATTACTGACAGCCCCTCACCTGATACCCCATTACCCCAACCCCATTACCCTTGCTCTTCAGGGACCGAAAGCTGCTAAAGTCTGCTCTCTGTGCAAAAAAGCCCTTCCCAAATCTACTCCTAATCCTGGGGCTCAGACTGTTAAGCATATTTATGGCTCAGAGATTTGAGTTTAGGAAGAAAACAAAACTTTTTATTACTTCATTTTAAAAAGAAACCACAACTCTCTCCATGTTCCCAGCCTCTTTACATCTTAGCCCATAACCATCCTCCCAAATTAAGCCCAGCACAGAGAGGAGACCCCAGCTCCGCAGATGTTTCCAGAACCCAGGAGGGCCTTACCATTCTCACAGTTACAGTTGGGGTCCATGACTGGTAGGTAGATATCAGGCACGCAGTTCTCACAGGATTATGAATGGGAGAAAGATGCTGTGAAGGACGGAATCGCGTCTTCTCATTTATAGTGAAAGGAGCAGGAGAATGAGTGCAAAGCCCTGGCCCTTTTCTCCTCCTCCTGCTCCTCCCCCCTCCCCAGTGCCAGCCTCCTGCACACAGTCCCAGTGTTGTGCTGACTCATGCACGTTGTGTGCCTCAGGAGTACATTTCCAAAGTCCAGGAGTGCTGGGTGCAAATCTCTGGGCACCAGATCCTACCTCCCACACAACAGGGACTGTGTGCAGAGAGGTCATGCTTCCCCCACCTCATTCCTGAATAGCCATTCAGTCTAACCAGTCTCTCATCCCTACATTCTCACCCCCATATCACAATTCCAGCTCTTACATGAAACCCAAGTTTACTATAAAGGTCCCTTGTGTCCTTTCTGTCTGTGGAGATAAGTCCAGACTTTTCTATTCCCATGATTCTTAAGCATGTTTGCCATAGAGTTCATTTTTCTTTCTAGAGACCCCAGGCAAAGCCCTGTCCTCTGATAGTTCCCCTAGGTCCTCCAGCTTTGAACTCTGCTCCTTTTCCATTATATACTCACATTTCCTTAGGAATAATTTGGGAATTCCTGGAATAGGTAAGGTATCTTCTTAGATCAAGAGTTCTAAGGTTTGTCCATCGAGATTCCAGTGATCTTTGAACCTGGATGGAGAAAAAAAAATTATACTTTCTACTCATGAACCTTTAACTGGAATTTAACATTTGTTCCCATCATCAATTTTTAAAAAATATTCTGAGAAGAGAGCCATGACACCAAAAAAATTAAGAACCTCTACTCTTAGGGAGAACTGGGAAGATATGTTCAAAGCCAGTTTGGGGCCAGTGCCTTCCTTGGTTTGTATTTTATCTCATTTAAGTGAGCTTCTCATCCTTGGTCAGGATCCTCTCGTCAGGTTACTCCTCCTCCTCCATTGTCAAATCTGGGACACAGATTAATGCTGGTCTTTTGAGCAAGGTGTCATAGGATCTAATAGTTGAGAGAGACCTCAGAGAGAAACCTAATCCAGGGTGTCTTAACCTTTTCTTAGACCCTCTTTGAAGCCTCAGGAAGCTTTTCAACCTCTTTTCAGAATAAGGTTCTTAAGTGAATAAAATACAAAGGAAACTAATTGTACTGGATCATAGTTATCAAAACAGTTTTTGAAAACAAGTACACAAACGCCAGGTTAAGAATCCCTGTCTTCTGATCTATCCAGTTTCCCTTGGATTCCTTGCTTCTGGAGAAACTGGCATTAAATCATTCTTGCAACAGGAATTTACTGAGTATGTGCTTGTTAAAGGAATGGTCCTGTCCTCAGGGAGGTGGTGAATGTAAAGAAAAATAACCACAATCCCTAAGCTTACAGTGCTTAGAATCTAGTGGTGGAATATGACATGGCAACAAAATTATCTGTAAAGTATGACCCTTTGAATTCTAACATGCTAAGATCAATGGAATGCCTACAATGCAAGATAGTACAATAGTTTATAATTACATAGTAAAGAGAGTTTTGCAAAAAATGTTGGCTAATACATAGAAGAGATCTGAGCCTGGATAGGGAAAATTCCATAGTAAAGAGAGTTTTGAAAAAGCATTGGCTAATATGTAGAAGAGATCTGAGCCTGGATAGGGAAAATTCCATAGTAAAGAGAGTTTTGAAAAAGCATTGGCTAATATGTAGAAGAGATCTGAGCCTGGATAGGGGAAGGTGGGTGTGTATTTAAGTACATGCACTTAATGGAAGAAAGACTTTGGGACTAGAGAGTAAAGTCCTGGGGGCTGGATTGGGGGAGGGGTGCTATGCCTTGCTTCACCCTACACACACACACACACACACACACACACACACACACACACACACACACACACACACCCCTCCATGAAGTAATAATAATAATAGTTCAGTTGTTTCACTCGAGTTTGACTCTTTGTGACCCCATTTGGGATTTTCTTGGCAAAAATATTGGTGTGGTTTGTCATTTCCTTCTCCAGTTCATTTTACAGATGAGGAAATTGAAGCAAATAGAAATAAGTGACTTAACCAGGGTCACACAGCCAGTAAGTGTCTGAGGCCAAATTTAAACTTAGGAAGATGAGTCTCTTTTACTTTAGCCATGGCGCTCTATCTACTGCACCACCTAGTTGCCCCCAAAATAATAGTTAATATTTATATTTTATGATGTGCCATATTTGTTTGCTAGTCGCTGTGCTAGGCACTTACAGATATTATCTAATTTAATCCGCACCATCACCTGGGAGGTAGGTGCTACTTTTATCTTTGTTTTACAGAGTAGGAAACTGAGGCAAACAGAAGTTATGTGACTTGCCCAAGGTTATATAGCCAATACGTTTCTGAGATCACATTTGAACTCAGGGCTTTTCTGACTCCAGGCCCAGATCTCTTACCATAATATCATCTAACTGCCTAAAAAATAGCAGAAAGGGGTTGGATTTTTAATCATCCTCTCTAAGTATAGCTGCTATAGGTACTCTAAATTGAAGATCCTTGACCTATAGCTAACAAATAGACATACTCTTAGAGGAGATGAATTATATCAATAATTTATATATAAGCTTATATATGAAGGAATGATAGCTAAAAAAAATTAAGTGCTGAGAGGAATGTACTAGGAGAAAGAGAAAGGGAGAGGTAGAACGTAGTAAATCATCTCACATAAAAGAGGAAAGAAAGAACTTTTACAGTAGAGGGAAAGAGGGGGAAGGTGATGGAATAAGTGAGCTTTCCTTTTGTTGGATTTGACTTCAGGAGGGAATCACACACACTCAGTTGGCTATGGAAGTTTATCTTACCCTACAGGAAAACAGGGGGGAAGGGGATAAGAGAGGGGGGATGATAGAAGTGATGGCAGATTGGGGGGAGAGGTAATTAGAAGCAAATACTTTGGTAGAGGGACAGGTCAAAGGAGAGAATAGAATAAATGGAGGGTGGGACAGGATAGAGGAAAATGTGGTTAGTCTTTCATAATATGACTGTTATGGAAGTGTTTTTTGCATGACTACACATACATAACCCATATCGAATTATTTGCCTTCTCAATGAGGGTGGATGGGGAGGGGGAATGGGAGAGACTGTGGAACTCAAAGTTTTAAAAATGAATGTTAAAAATTGTGTTTACATGCAAATAGGAAATAAGATACATAAACAATGGGGTTTAGAAATCTTTCTTGTCTTACAGGAAAATGGGAGGAAAGGGGATGGGGGGGCTTGATAGAAGGGAGGGCTGATTGAAGGAAGGGATAATCAGAATACACACTTTCTTGGGGTGGGGAGAGCGGGGAGATGAGGGGAACATTTGAAATTCAAAATTTTGTGGAAGTAAATGTTGAAAGCTGAAAATAAATTTTAAAAGGAAAGAAATAAAAAGGTCTCAGGGTCATTCTCTTTTGCAATAGAAATAATTTAGATAGGGACAGGGACATGAATTTTTAGGAGATAAAGATGACACTAGGATACTTCGAAAGTTTATTTCTAGCTTACCTTTGCAATTTATTGCAAATTCACTATTTTGCCTTGACCCTTAAACTCCTGGAGAACTTCTTCTTGTTTCTCAAATTATAATAATGGGCATCTGTAATCTTAAAGTGGTTTCTTTCCTGGCACCCTAATTCCAGGACTATAGATAACAGATTTCTGCATGCTGAGACCATTCTCATCCTAAACTGGCTTTCTCATCTAATTAGTCACTGACCTAGAATATCTGGGACCTGAAAATCTGAACTAATTCTGCAGTGCATTAGAGCTGGGACTTTTCTGTGTATCAATCAACCAATCAAAATAAACGTTTATTAAGTACCTTTAGCCCTGAGAATTTGAAGATAAACGTTCCTCTTTCTAACTTCCCCTATTACTATTGAGGGGAGCACCATGCTCCTCATCACCCAGGCTCACAACCCTGATGTCATCCCTGACTCTTTATTCTCCCCCATTCTCCAATATCCAATCATTGATCCAATCATGTTTTCTCCATTTTTGTAAGATCTTTCCTATACGCTCCCTTCTCTCCACTGATAAAGGCACTACCCTGAAGCAGGCCCTCATTACCTCCTGCCTGGAATCTTTCATAGCTTGCTGCTGTGCCTGCCTGCCTCAAGTCTCTCTTAACTCCTGTCCATCATCCACTCAGTTGTCAAATTAATCTTCCTAAAATGCAGGTTTAACTATTTTGTCCCCACACCCACCACCATATTCAATCAACTCCAGAGGCTCCCTATTACCCTAAGGATCCAATATAAAATCCTCTTTGTCTTTAAAAACCCTTTATAACTTGGCCTGCTCCTGCCTATCCAAACTTCTTATTCCTTATTTCTCCCCCTCCATCCCCTCCCAGAGTTTAGCCATCCCCTACTGCCTTATTTGGTACTGCAACTCATATTATTCCTCAGGGAATTACTACCTTTCTCTCCCTCATCCAGCTGATCTGAGCAGGAAGGCCTTAAGACAAATGGAAATTCAGCTCCTGTCACAGACCTGAGGAGCATCTCCTTTTAGCTCCAGACTTCCTGAGATCTCTACTAAAACTAATAGTCTTCAATGAACCTCATTGAGACATGATGTGGCCTCTTGCTTTCTGGATTTCTTTATCACGTGTAGAAGATAAATTCACTAAATATGGGTGCTATTTTTATCTTCATTTTACAGATTAAGAAACTGAGGCAGGTAGACATTAAATGACTTACCCAGGGTCATATAGCTAATAAGTACCTGAAGTTGGATTTGAATTCAAGTCTTACTGCTTCAGGTCCATTATATCACCCTGTCTCCTTCCCTGTCCAGTTTATCTTCAGCAATGATTCCACTGTCTGTGGACTCTTTAAGTTAATGGCTGATATCAATCAAAGATGAGACCGCTTACTTCTCTCTTAAATGCAGGCAGAAAAAAGATTGTTTTTCTCTAGACACTGATAATTTGAGGAAAGAGAAATGGGGATGCGTTTCTCCAAATTCAGCTGACTGGAATGATAGTCTCTTTCTGTCTTTCACTTTTTCTCTATCTGCCTTTATATATTTTCTCTCTTACTCTTCTGTCTCTATTTGTCTTTTCCTATCTCTAGCTCTCATTTTTGTTTTTCCTTTTTTGCCATGTTTCTTTCTCATTCTTCCTCATTTTTCTATCCCTTTTAGTTTCATTCTTTGACCCTTGCTGGCTTTCTCTCCTTCTATTGCAGTATGGTTAGTAGCACATACATTCCTAATCCTGCACGGTAATGGAGCTGTTGAAAACTGTCTCAGGAATGTCCAGAATTAAATCATTGACATGCCACAGTGAAATGAAGGGAAAACCCTACAATATTCCTGGAAGCTAATATTTCAGACATCAAGTTCGGTAATAACTGGTGGAAGAAGCCAAAGGAATTAAGGGGAAAAGAGAAAACACACAGAGGGGAAACCAGGTCGGATACATTCCTGGACCATTCCTTTTACCAGGGTGTGTACCTTCTTCTGCGAGTTGGAAAAGATGAATGAAGTTATGTAATAACATGACTACCTCTTCGCCTAAAAGCTTGCCTTGCAGCTCATGTTTTCCGCTTTTTGAGTGCATTAAGGTCTGTCTATCAGACAGTCAGCAAGCATTTATTAAGCGTTTGTTATGTGCTATGCAAAGGAGATACAAAGAAAGGCTTTGCCCTCACAAAGCTCACATTCTGATGGGAGAGGCAGCAGGCAAACAACTATATTTATCAAGGTCTCTAAGGTTTCAATAGGAGGTAATCTCAAAGAAGAAATTGAGAATGGAGGTGAGGGGAATCAAGAAATTCCACAGCAGGTGGAAGTTGAGTGAGTCTTGGAAAAAACCAAAAAAAAAACAACTGAAAATGATGGTAATGAGGTAAAGCATTTGAGGCAGATGGGACAGTTAGCGAAAAGACATAACACTAGGATGTGGAAGAACCTCCAGGATATAGGTGCTGCAGGATTATAGAATGTGTGGAGGGAAGAAAAATGTAAGAAGACTAGAGGGGCAGGAAAATGAAAGAGGTAGCAAGGAACCATTGGAGTCAATTGAGCAGAGGATTCACATGGTCATTTCTGCACTTTAGGAAAGTCACTTTGGCAGCTAGGGGTATTATGAAGTAACATGTTTCAATGGTACCAGTTTGGATTTGAAGTATTAAATCCAAGGTTGTAAGCCCTGGTTAACTGGGAGGATGGAAGTACCCTCAACAGTAATTGGTAAGTTCAGAAGAGGTAAGAGTTTGGGGGTAAAGACAATGAATTTAATTTAGAACATGATAAGTTACAGATAGAACATCCACTTTGAGATGTCTAATAGGCAGTTGTTGATGCTAGACTAATGATCAAGAGAGAGACTAAGGCTGCATAAGGAGACCTGAGAATCTTTGCATAGAGGTGATAGCTGAAACCATAGGAGCTGACATCACCAAGTGAATAATATAGAAGAAGAAGATTCATACTAGAGCCTTGGAGGATACTGATGATGGATGGGCGAGACTTGGAGGAAGACCCAGGAAGACAGCCTGAGAAAGAGCAGTCAGAGAGGTAGGAGGAGAATCAGAACCTGGAGAGGAGAGAGTATCCAGGCGAAGAGGTTAAGGCTGCAAAGGGGTCAGGAAGGATGAGGCCTGAGAAAAGGTCATTAGATTTGGCATCTAGTAACTGGAGAGGGGTGTTTGAGTTAAATAATAAAATCAGAAGCCAGATTAAGGAAGGTTTAGAAGAGAGTAAGAAGTGGAGGCACTGATTATAGATGGTTTTCACACACCATTTAGCTATGAAAGGGGGCAGGGAATAAAAGGATGAGAGACAGTAGGGATGGATGGATCAAGTGAAGACTGTTTTAAAGATAGGAACATAAGTGTGTTGGTAGGAAGTAAGGAAGAAGACAGTAGAGAGGCCGAGACTAAAGGGAAATGAGAGCTGGGGTAACAGAAGGCACAGTCTGCTGGAGAAAAGGGGATGAAGTGAAATCACTTATACCTGGAGAGGAGCTTGCCTTGGCACAGAGAAGGGCCACCCCTTCACATGAGACAGGGGTAAAGGAGGAGATAGTAGTGGAAGTCCTATGCGTGATGTGAGGTTAGGAGGAGGGGAGAAGAGGGAGCTGTCCTCAAATGGTCTTACTTTTTTTCCCCTCATGAAATATGAATTACCAAGACTCTCATGGGACAGAGCATGCTTAGAAAATGCATCAAACTCACATCAGTGAGATCTGATTGTGTCCAGGAGAGTTTTCATTCTAAATGCCCTTAGTACTCTAATGCTATATATGATAATGTATTCTAATGCTACCTATGGTACATTTGGTATATTTGCCTAGTATATGACCTTTGTCTTGTCACTGGACTCTGAGTATTTTGGAGGAGAGAGTGAGGCTGATGACTTTGTGTAGTTTGCTTCATTCACAGTCCATTTACAGGTAAATCAAGACATTTTGCTCATGATGTCATTGGCCATCTTAGAGAACAAAGGACCGACAACTTACACAATGCCTAGTATGGAGTAGGTGCTTGAAAAATGCTTATTGGTTGATGTCTAAGAGCTCAGTGACAGTAATAACAGCTGGCATATTTGTAATATTTTGAAAATTGCAAAGTAATTTACACATATTGTCTAATATATGTAAATACCTGATGTATCTCATTGAAAACTTTCTTCCTTTGAGATAAAGATCTAACATCACCTTCTACATGAAGCCCTGCTTGATCTTCCAATTACTAGTGCTCTGTTACCCCAATAATCTTGTATTTAACTCCCTGAGTGTGTTTGTATTTAATCTCTTTATTCTATATGTATGTGTACATATATGCATGTGTATGTGTGTATCTACAGACAGGGACATAAACATAGAAACATGTACTTGTTGCCTCCTCCATTAGAATGAAAGCTCCTCATGAGCAGATACCAGGTCATTCTTTGTTCTTTTATTCCCCCATCTTGTATTTCTTGTATATCTTCTTGTATTTCCCCATGTTCCTGGCATATATGGCTAATTATTCAGTATTTGTTAACTGATTTGAATTCATGACAACTCAGTGAAGTAGGTGCTATTATAATCACTACCAGCAAGGAAACTGATGCACAGAGGAGTAACTTTTAGAGAATCACACAGCTATTTTTGCAAAAGAGAGGAGATAGAGGATTAATAAAATATATATTATATAAGGTGTCCCAAAAGCCTTAGTGCATTGAAACTACACTAAGACACTTTAATAGCTTGAAACTGAACAAAGACTTTTGGAATAGACTGTATATATACACAAACACACATGCATGTAGACATGCATCCCATATGATTCATGGTAGGACACTAGAGGTCAACTCAAAATATCAAATACTGAAGTCTAGGTTGCTCTCACCCATGTGAATTGAAGCAATGAGGTTTATAGTAAAAGGAGTCATAGACTAGGTCAACAAACCTGAGCAGTCTAGCATCTAACTGGCCAAGTGATCTTGGCTAAGTCACTTGCTGGCCCTATATTTCTTCTTCGGTCAAATGGCAGTGTTCACTACACTATCTCTCAAATGCTTCCTAGTTACAGGATTCTTTGAATCTTTGGCTGACAGTATTTCTACCCACACTGACGTCTCCAAATCATTTCTGTGCGCAGAGTCAAAACTCTGTGTTCCTTATTCCACCCCCAAAAAGACACAACTGGGACCATAGATAAAAGAGGGTTCAGTGAGTTTATTGTCACATTGAGTGCTTAATAAATGCTTGTTGATTCAGACATTTTGTAGGAAAAAAATAGAAAAATATGTCCAAAGTATATGAAAAGTCAGGTGTATACAAGTTCTTCTATTTACAGTCACAGGAAGACAGGTGCATCAGTGGCAGCAGGTACAACTCTCAGTCTGGGGGGCTTTGCAGACACAGCCCTGGGCACATTTGGCACATCCTGCTGGGCAGCAGGAGCAGCAGCCTGAGAAGGAAAGATGGGAGGTGAGTATGAGGGGAGCCTGGGAGCACCAAGGCCTAGGGAATCTAAGAAGTAATAGAAAGATGCTATATTACCAAGTCTCCTAATGGGAAATTAAAAGGATTTTTACTTCTATAGGAAAAGAGCACCACCCTCAGTCCTACTCATCCACCTCCAAAATATCCAAATGCCTCTCTGTTATGACAGTCCAGGACAGGTTAATTTAGGCCACAGAAAGTTCCTGTACCTGCACTCTGCCTCACTCTCCCACACATGTATTCTTTCTCACTCACTTTTCTTGCAGGAGGTGCATCGGCAGGATTTACATTTGCAGGAACCTGCACAGGTACAGGAGTCACCTGGAGACAGAGAAAAAGAAAGAAGGAAGGTGAGTGAGCAGAGAAAAAGCCCAGAGCCCTGGGCAAGCTTAGGGCTAGCAGACACAGGTCAGGGATTCTCCTTTCTCTCTCATTCCCCATTCCCCATCCCTGATTCCCAGTGGTCACCCGGAAGAGGGACTAGACCTGACATCTTCCCAGGCTTGCCGTAATGAAAACCTGGATAGACTGTCTGCCCCTCTTCTTTTCTCAGCCCTCAGAAAAGTCTCCTCCCACCAGCAAGGGCACAGACACAAACCCTGATACTAAACTCCTCTCGTTGGGGAGAACCCCTCGTCTGACATTATAACCCTGACCACACCCTTCCCTTCTGCTCCTCTGGGAGTACATTTCTGGAAGACCCTAAAGTCTGTCCCTTGATCAAAAGAGGGAGCCCTTCTCACGTCTGTTCCCTGGACTGTTAAACACATTTGTGATTCAGAGTCTTAGCTCTGTGAAGCTGAAGTGGGGAAAGGAAGGAAAGTTTTCTGTTCATTTTAAAATAAAATCAGTCTCCTTCCCCATGCCCATAGCCTCTTCCCATCTCAGTCCTCAGCCCCAGCCCCATCCCAGCTGTTCCAGTTCAGGCACAGCATGGTTGGCCGGTGGGTACTTCCAGAACCCAGGAGTCCCTTACCGCTCACGCAGTCACAGTTGGGGTCCATGTCTACCAGGTAGATGTCAGCACGCAGTTCTCACAGGAGAAGGATGGATGGGAGACAGATGTTGTGGAGGAAACAAACAGATGGTCCCATTTAAAGCAGAAAGACTAGGAGAGTGAGTGCAAAGGCCCCGCCCCCTTTCCTCCTCCTCCTCTCTGCCCTGCACACAGCCCTAGGGTTGTGCTGACTCATGCCCTGTGCACTAGGTGCACTAGTGTATTTCCTGGAACCCAGGGGGGCTGCGTGCAGATCTCTGGGCTGCCCGATCCTGCCTTCCACACGGGAGGGTCTGTGTGCAGAGAACAGAGTACGTGCCACATGACCTCAGGTCTCCTTTCCAGTTCCTGGCTAGCCAATTAGTACAGCCCAGTGGGACCCAAGGTTACCAGAAAGTGGGTCCTGTTGTATCTTCTTTCTTTTGGGGGAAAGACTTCTGACTATCCCATTCCAAGATTCCTTTTGTATGAATTTTGGAATTCATTTTTTCCTGGTAAGAGCCCAGTGTAAAACCAAGCTCAGGCTCGTCATCTCTGATTATTGCCCCATGAGTCCTCAGGGATGAGAGTAACCTCTATGTCCATCTGTCGCCTGATCTCAGCAGGAACTACTGCTATGCATAACAGTGTAGGTCAGAAGTGTCTGGTTACATGGCTCCCATTCACTTTCTATGCATCTGACTTACAGATCTATGTATCTGTTCCTAGTCTTTCTCCTGAATTCTGGTCCAACATTACTGACTGCCTATTGGCCATTTCCCTCTTGATGTCCCTTAGGAATCTCAAACTTAACACATTCAAAATAAAATTCATTATCTTTGCTCAGAACACATCCCTCTTCTTAATTTCCCTATTTCTGTTGAGGGCTCCACCATCCTTTCAGTCCCTTGGGTTCTCAACCTCACAAATATCCTCAACTCAATCCTGTCCCTTATACCCCTTATATTCAATCCTTGGCAAGTTTTGTTCACTTGACTACCACAATTTCTTTTGCTGGACTATTATAATAATCTCCTAATTGGTTTTCTGGGCTCAAGCCAGGTCCAAATGGTTTCCAAAGTGATAGTCTTAAAGCACATGTTTGATCATGTCATTCCTTTGCTCAAAAAACTATAGTGATTTCCTATTGTCCCAAGGATTAAAGTACAAATTCATCTGGTTGGCATTTTAAAGCATGATAAAGCTTGGCTCCAGAGTAACTTTCTAAGATGATTGCATATTATTCCCATATTTACATGCTCTAAATTCTAGCCATGCTGGTCTACTGAATTGTTCCCCTTTCACACACACACACACACACACACACACACACACACACACACACGGATGGATGGATGGATGGATATATATAGGTGTATGCACATATGTATATAGTGTATATATGGATATAGACACATATATAGACACATACACATATACATACATATACACACACAATTTTTTCCATGTACATTTAGACAAATGCTTTAGACTGACAAGAATTGAGAAGCAGAGAAAATTTGGACTGGAGAACTTAGAAGAAGAGTGTAGCTCTTTCAACGATCCAGGAAACAACCCATCTTTTGTTAAAATCAACATTCTTCTGTTGATACTGTATGATATCAGAGGAATCAAAATTTCAAGTGGCCCAAAAGGTGATGAAGAGACCCCTGTGGGTATAAAAAAGTTTAAGCAGCAGTAGGAGAAGAGGGGCAAAAGCTGGTTTTCAGACTATTGGTAGACAGCAGAGGAGGGAAGTTTATGATGTAGTCAAGAGAGAGGGACATTTCATGGTTAGTCTGAGAGCTGCCCTAGTACCCTCTGGATGTTAAAAGAACCAGAGGAAGGCCTACATAAGTTTGAGAGGATTTGCAGAAAGATATGATGGGCAAGAATGGCAGAAAATGCAGTGTGGAAAAGTGGTACTTCCATCAACCCAGGATAGACCTACACTGATCTCAAAGATTGAGCTAAATCAATTTCTCAACAACACCCAAGTCAACACAGAGCTATTCATAGTACAGAGGGGAGGCATAGTAAAAGTGCCTTGGAACCAGAGAATCTGGGTTCAAATCCTACCTCTGACTCTTACTACCTGTATGGCAAGTAACTTAACCTCTTGGGGCTTCAGTTTCCTCATTTGTAAATAGGAATATTGGACCAGATGATCTTCCCTCTTCTAAATCTATGAGCCTGCTTTCTTAACAAATACTCCTGGATCTGAAAGTGAGACAGCTGCCACAGAAGGTCCCTCAGGGTCTTTGAGTCAAAGCTGGCAAGCTGAGAGGGTCTATGTTGAACTTGGGGGCTTCTGAGCAAGAGAAAAGTCTCCCTCTTGTCTTGTTCAGTAAAACTTAGAAAGATGGAAGAGCAAAGATGGAAAGATGGGCATGATTCTGTGATCTCTCTGAAATGTCAGCAAAGGAGAAGTGGCTTTTCCCCCCTCGAGACTGAAATTCTGAGGAGTGAGAAACCAGGGTAAGTCTTCCCAAGTTTGTCTCATGGTAAAGAATAGCTCTCTATTGATATCTCTTTACCTTTCCATCTCTGTCTATTTTTGTCTTTTTTACTTTGCCTCTCATTCTGTCTTTATTTTTCTCCTTGGCTCTCTCTCATGATTTTTGGCCTTCATGCTTTTTCCATCTGTATTTCTTTCACTGTGTCAGTCATCCTCTCTATCTCTCACTTCTCCATTCCTCATTTTTCTTCCCTCTCCCTCAGTCCTGCTCTCTCGACCTCAGCCTCCTCCATCACGTTACTCTGAGGTGGGGAGCACTTGTGTCTAGCACAGGACTGAAGGGAGCCAAATTAAACTGAAATGGAAAGCCCAGAAGTGTGTCGTCATCATGCCAGAGTGAAGGAAAAAACACACATTCCTGGAAGTTACTAGGCGAATGCAATCAACCATCCGGCTTTCGGCTGTTGAAGGGAAATTAAATAACGAATCCTGGGAGAAACCCAGGAAATAAACGATGGGGGTGGGGAAAGAAAAGGAAGTTAGGAACAAGTTGTCCTCTTTGGACTTTGAGAGAGAGAGAGAGAGAAAGAGAGAGAGAGACAGAGAGACAGAGACAGAGAGAGAGAGAGAGAGAGAGAGAGAGAGAGAGAGAGAGAGAGAGAGAGAGAGAGAGAGAGAATGTTTTTCTTTGTAGCAGGAAATGCAGACAACTCTTTTGCCAGTAAATTTTACCTGACAGTTCAATTTTTCCACTCCAAGAACAACAGTGCACATCTGTAGGCAAATACAACCCACTGAGTGACTCACAGTGAGTAGTCAGTCCATTGTAGTTAATGGTCCATTGAGATGGGATGCTCAGAAAGAGAGCCCTGAGGCTCTGCCTAAAAGAGCCTCTATGTCACCCAAGTGAGAAGGGAACATGCTTAGTAGTTTTCATTGTGTCCTCTGTGGAGGGCCAGCAGGGGACTTAGATTTGCAGGAGCATATACCAATTCCAGAGCCATGAGAGCAGGGAGGGGAATGAAGAGGAGATAAGAGCAGAGTAGATATAAGCTGAAAGGAAGAGAGAAGAGGGGAGGAAAGGGAAATTCTGGGAAGGAATGAAAGGAAAGGGAGAAAGAGGAGAGGAGGGAAAAGGAGAAGAAAAGAGAAAGATGAGTAGGAGAGAAGAGGAGGGGAGAAGATGGGAAGAGAAAGAAAGGGAAGCAAAGGGAGGGGAAGGAGGTGAAAGGAGCAGAGAAGGGGGGGAAGGGAAGAGGGGAAAGAAAAGAAGAGGAGAGAGGAAGAGAAGGGAAGGGAGAGAAAAGCTTAGGGGAAAGACATAAATACCTGGGATTCTCTTTTCAATTCCATTCCTTATTATCAGCTCATAGTCACCAAGAACAGGTTAAAGAATCAATATCTTTTCCAGTCTTGCCTTTGATCAGGTTTCTACTTCCAAATACTTCCTTCCTGTTTCTGGTCAAGCAGTTCATCTTCCTATAATGTTAATGGAGGGGGGGGCAGGTGGGAGAGTTAAGGATCTTTTCCACCCATTAATAGGAATCAATACCTTTTGTTCATTTCTATTGAGGCATTGAGTCAGAGGGTATACCTCCTGCTCTGAAAAGTGTGTACATACTCTGAGGTAAGGTTTTATTTTGGGGCTTACTCATTGAAAGTGTTCGTTGGGCCAGATGAGACTTTGGGTAGCTATTAAGGAAACTTTTGGCTTTGAAAACCCAGATGTTGGTGTTTCTCTCTCTGGTAACTATGTATGTATGTAATGGTTAGATCCAACTGGATCTGTTTGTTGATTTGTGATATATGTATTGCTTATGGTCAGACAGTTGGAAGCCCTGCCTGTTGGTCTTTATTTCTATTTATATTTTCTCTGAAGTTCAGGGTGCTGACTTTTTCCCCTGAACTAAGTGAATGATATATGTGCTTGATTAAAATAGATTGTTGACCCCTGAAAAGTTGCTTTTCTTTTAGAAAAGCAGATCTAAGAACCTGTACTGCAGGCCGTCCTGTGTATGTCCTTGCTGTTATACTCCCCAATATTGCCAGAAACAGCTACTGATATAGTCCTATCATTCTATCAAGGGAGATAAGTTCAGACCTTCAACATCTATATTATTAAGTATCCATGGCAACAAGGTTATCTTTCTTTCCAGAGAAGCTGTTAACAATCAGGCTCAGATTGCTATCTTCACAGTGCCCCCTAAGATGCCCAAGATGATGAATACCCTTGGCCTCTGTAAACAGGGCTCCTCTCTTGGACTTTTGTGCTTTTGGAACATATATACCTATCAGCATTTTTATACCTGATATGGACAAAGGTGTTGATTGTACCTGACAACTCTTACTGTTGAAGCTCTTTCTCTGACAATGAATATATAATCGTATTGAGCAAATGGAGTTAAAATGTATATTGATCATATTGGGGAAATTTTAGTTCACAATTATGCAAATTATTATTCATCAATGGAACTAAAAGGTCCCTTCCATGTCCAAATGCATGATTCTAAGAAAAAATTCCTTTGGTTTTGGAACTCAACTTTAAAAATTTCTAAGAGTCTGTCAAAATCACCTATTTTGCAGAGAAGACAAGGGGAGATAAACAGGGCTAAGGTTTAAGAGAAGGAAAAGACATACTTAGATGTAAAGAGACAGAACACCAAGACCAAAGAAGGAGGGTGTGTGGCTTATAGGGAAAGAAGCTCAGGGAAGATGGTACAGAGCAACAGTGTCTTTCTAGGGGTCCTGTTGAACTATTCTTGCTAAGGGGCACATTGGAGCTCCTGCAGACAGAATGAGCATTAGAGTTTTCTGTGATGCCAAACCAGGGATTAACTCTTGTGCTATGGACCCCTTTGGTAGTCTGGAGAAGCCTATGGATCCATTCTCAGCATAATGTTTTTAAATCACTGAAGGAAATATTACATTTCAATTAGAGGTTAGTGAAAATATAGATGCATTTTCCCCAACCTGTTGCCATTCCCAGGTCCCCTGAAATCTAACTATAAACCCTAGGCTAAGAAAATCTATTCTAAACCCTCTCAAAGAGGGAGAGAATGTTAGGCAAAAGTTGGGATGGTGGGATGGAGCCAGGATGGCAGAGTAGAAAGATGCACATATGCTACCTGGGATTCTCAAAAAAATCCTGTAAAGAAAGACTCACAACAAATTCTAGAGCATCAGAAGCCACAGAACAATGGAATGGAGGAAATTTCCAGCCCAGAGTGACCTGAAAGGCCAACAGGAAAGGTCTGTCTCACCAGACTCAGAGCTCAGCTCAGTCTTAGCCACAGCACTGCGCTGGGAGGTGGACATGAGCAGTCCTTGGGAGCGCAGTAGCAGCGGTTTGCAGATCCCTCAACCCACAGGAATCAAAGGTCAGTGAGAGAGTTTTTACAGCTGGCTAAGAAGGGAGCAGGGTTTTCCCATAGCTCTGTCCTCAGGGGGTGGTGGCAGAGGCCACATCAGACATCATAAGTTCCCATACCAGCCTGCATCCATTGTTGGATCATAAAACCCCTGGGGGAACTGAGCAGTTGATCCTTACCTCAGCCCTGTGTGGCAGCCCTGCCCCCATTGAAAACCCCTGGGGAAATTGAGCAGCTTATCTGAATCTCAGCCCCCAGTGCTGGCTTGGTGGAACTGGAGGCCAGGTGGTTGTGGAGAGAAAACTACTACTCACAGATTCTGGGCACAAAAGTTTCTTGTTCCTCCCAGACCAGTGTACACACTAGATTGAGCCACTTTGGAGGAACTGAGATCTTATAGATCTCCAGAGTATACCCTACTCTTGACAAAGGACCCAAAAGTCAAGTAACTGGTTGGGAAAATACCCAAAAAAGGAAAAAAAATAAGACTATAGAAGATTACTTTCTTGGTGAATAGATATCTTCTCCCATCCTTTCCACTGAGGAAAAATAATGCTTACCATCAGGGAAGGATATAAAAGTCAAGGCTTCTGTATCCAAAACATCCAAAATAAATATCCAATGGTCTCAGGCCATGAAAGAGCTCAAAAAGGATTTTGAAAATCAAGTAAGAGAGGTGGAGGAAAAATTGGGAAGAGAAATGAGAGAGATGTAAGAAAATCATGAAAAGTGAATCAACAATTTGCTAAAGGAGACCCAAAAAAATGCTGAAGGAAATAATCCCTTTGAAAATAGGCTAACTCAATGGGAAAAAGAGGTTCAAAAAGCCAATGAGGAGAAGAATGCTTTCAAAAGCAGAATTAGCCAAATGGAAAAGGAGGTTCAAAAGCTCACTGAAGAAAATAGTTCTTTAAAAATTAGAATGGAACAGATGGAGGCTAATGACTTTACAAGAAACCAAGAAATCACAAAACAAAACCAAAAGAATGAAAAAATGGAAGAGAATGTGAAATATCTCATTGGAAAAGCAACTGACCTGGAAAATAGATCCAGGAGAGACAATTTTAAAATTAGGGGACTACTTGAAAGCCATGACCAAAAAAATAGCCTAGACATCACCTTTCATGAAATTACCAAGGAAAACTGCCCTGATATTCTAGAACCAGAGGACAAAATAAATATTGAAAGAATCCACAGATCCCTTCCTGAAAAAGATCCAAAAAGAGAAACTCCTAGGAACATTGTAGCCAAATTCCAGAGTTACCAGGTAAAGGAGAAAATATTACAAGCAGCTAGAAAGAAACAATTTGTGTATTGTGGAAATATAATCAGGATAACTCAGGATCTAGCAGCTTCTACATTAAGGGATCCAAAAACATGGAATATAATATTCCAGAAGTCAAAGGAACTAGGGCTAAAACCAAGAATTACCTACTCAGCAAAACTGAGTATAATACTTCAGGGGGGAAAATGGTCATTCAATGAAATAGAGGACTTTCAAGCATTCTTGATGAAAAGACCAGAGCTGAAAAGAAAATTTGACTTTCAAACACAAGAATCAAGAGAATCATGAAAAGGTAAACAGGAAAGAGAAATCATAAGAGACTTACTAAAGCTTAATTGTTTACATTCCTACATGGAAAGACAACTCTTGAAACTTTTTTCAGTATCTGGGTAGTTGGTGGGATTATACACCCACACACACACCCTACCCACACACACACACACAGACAGACAGACAGACAGACAGAGACAGAGACAGAGAGATAGAGAGAGACAGAAAGACAGAGAGCACAGGGTGAGTTGAATAGGAAGGGATCATATCTAAAAAAATGACATTAAGGAGTAAAAGAGGAATGTATTGGGAGGAAAAAGGAAGTAATGGAATGGGGCAAATTATCTCTCATAAAAGAGGCAAGAAAGAGCCTTTTCAATGGAGGGAAAAATGGGAGGAGGTGAGAGGGAAAACATGAAGCTTACTTTCATCACATTTGATTCAAGGAAGGAATAAAATGTACATTCACTTTGGCATGAAAACCTATCTTACAATACAGGAAAGTGGGGGAGAAGGGCATAAGCAGGGTGGGGGGGATGATGGAAGGGAGGGCAATGGGAGGAGGGAGCAATTAGAAGTCAACACTCTTGGGCAGGATCAAGGTCAAAAGACAGAATAGAAGAAATAGGGGGCAGTATAGGATAGAGGGAAATATAATTTGTCTTACACTACATGACTATTATGGAAGTGATTTGCAAAACTACACATATATAGACTATATTGAATTGCTTGCCATCCCAATGGGGATGAGTGGGAAGGGAGGAAGGAGGAGAAGTTGGAACTCAAAGTTTTAGAAACAACTATTGAGTACTTCTCTTGCATACAACTGGGAAACAAGAAATACAAGTAATGGGGTATAGAAACTTATCTTGCCGTTCAGGACAAAAGAGAAGATGGGAATAAGGGAAGAGAGGGATGTTAGATGGGAGGACAGATTGGTGGTAAGGGTAATTAGAATGCTTGGCACTTTTGGGGGGGAGGGGAGAGATGGGGAGAAAATTTGGAACTCAGAATTTTGTAGAAATGAATGTTGAAAATTTAAAATAAATAAATTTAAAAGGAAAACAAAAAAGTTGGGATGGGGGATTGGTAAGGGTCCTTAGAACTCTTCTCTAAGTTAGAAAAAGGAAAAACTACCACAACATAAAACTGACCTTGTCAAAATAAGGCATAGTAGTAGCAAAAATATCTCTTCTCTGTAGGGGACAGATTTTAAACAAAGTCCACAATACATAGATATCATTGTTACTCCTTACCTTACCCTAGGAGGGATACATACAGAAATGCTTTTTGTTTTATTGTATCTCTTCCTCCCTTAGTCTTTCTGGCCTTGAAAACATTTGTTTCTTTTCTCCATGCACAATTAGATAGCTGCATTAAAAAAAAAACATTGTACAATGCTTAGGTAATTTTTTTCACAGATCAGTTTAGTTTAATATAGAAACTTTGGGCCCAGAAGCTTTGACTAGATCATGTTTTGCTAAGTTTTGATCTAGGAAATATAAACACACTCAGCATAGTTTTCCTGGGCCTAGTTTCATTTAATCATGTTTTAATCCTGAGTCATTTCATTCCAGAATTGTCAGTTCATGCAATATGTCCTCATGCTATCTAGGTTCTGATATAGGGAGCTCTACAGTCAAGCCAGGATGGAGGTATCCTTTTCAAGAAAAGGAAAACAAAGAGATCTTGAGGAAGGTCCTCACACCATTTCTCTGGAGTAACTTCTTCTCCTCCTCCCACTCTGCCTCATGTCTCCTCTGCCCTTAGGAATCTCATAAACTCATTCACAGCAAAGGCCTTGTATCTCGGTGTGTCCCTTCTCTCTCTTCCCATGGGAATATATACTTAAAAAAACACTAGCAAAGAGAGGGCAATGCTTAACCCAAAGGAATATGTTGCCCGTAGTGTAATTTTAGACACTAGAACCAGATAAATCAGGTGGATGTTGGGGACCTGGGGGTCTTGTAAACTAAAGCAGCCCTGGAATGGTTAGTCAGACCCCAGGCCTTCTTGTGTTGTATGACAAAGTTACATAATAGAAAGAGAAAGGGATTAGGAGTCATTGCATCTGAGTGTGAGTTCAGCTTTTCCATTGTGTGATCTTGGGCAAGTCATTTAACTTTTCTGGGCCCCAGTTTCCTCCTCTGTAAAGTGAGAAGGTTTAACTAGGCAATCTCTAAAGTATCTTTCAACTCTAAATCTCACTATGCAAAAACTCCAAGAAAATCTTGCTCCAAACTCTAGGTTCATTTCATTTTTTCAACAAAAGAAAAGGCAGGGAAATTGCAAATGAAGGGAATGGTATGACCAGGGAAACTCTGGAAGCACTTGAGATACATGAAGGTATCAATCTCACATATAAAATACATGATGAGATAATATGATAAAGCTTGCCATAAGACAGGGCAGCTAAGAGGCACAGAGGATAGAGTACCAGTCCAAGAGTCAGGAAGACTCATCTTTCCTGAGTTCAAATCTGTCCTTAGATACTTACTGGTTGTGTAGTCCTCAGCAAGTTTCTTTAACCTGTTTGCTTCAGTTTCCACATCTGCCACTCCAGCATCTTTGCCAAGAAAACCCTTAAGTGGGATCATGAAGGGTTGGACATGACTAAAAAATGACTGAACGACAAAAGACTGGCAAGGTTACCAATAGATACCAGTAGATTGTGGAAGACCTTGAATATCCAGGAAAAAAAGAGTATTTGATTCTCTAGGCATACTGAGCTACTGAAGATTTCTGAGCAGAGCACTATGATGACCAGATCTATTTATAAGAAAGATGAATTTGGAAGCATTGGAAGGCTAGATTAGAAAGGGGGAAGAATGGAGGCAAGAATACCTGCTAGGAAAGTATTTTAATAGTCAGATGAATCATAATGAAGATTAGGAGATACTAAGATGGGAAGATGATACATGTTGGAGAAGATATGAGAGAGCTGGAACACGAATTTGTTGGTGGAGCTGTGAGCTGATCCAACCATCCTGGAGAGCAATCTGGAACTATGCCCAAAGGGCTGCAAAAATGTGCATATCTTTTGACCCAACAATATCACTTCTAGGACTGTATCCCAAAGAGATCATAAAAGTGGGAAAGGGTCCCACATGTACAAAAATATTGATAGCAGCTCTCTTTGTGGTCAGAAATCAAGGGGATGCCCATCAGCTGGGGAATGGCTGAACAAGTTGTGATATATGAATGTAATGGAATACTATTGTGCTATAAGAAATGATGAACAGGAAGACTTCAGACAGACCTGGAAGGATGTATATGAACTGATGCTGAGTGAAGGGAGCAGAGCCAGGAGAACTTTGTACACAGTAACAGCCACAGTGTTTGAGGAATTTTTCTGGTAGATTTAGCCCTTTACAGCAATGCAAGGACCTAAAAAGCTACCAATGAACTCTTGGGGCAAAATGCCATCCACATCCAGAGAAAGAGCTATGGAGTTGGATCACAGAATAAAGCAGACTATTTTCTCTTGTGTTTTGTTTTGGTTTGGTTTTTCTCATGGTTTCTTCCATTCATTTTAATTCTTCCATGCAAACATGACTAAGGTGGAAATGTATTTAGTAAGAATGTATATGTAGAACCCATATAAGATTGCACACTGTCTGAGGGAGGGAGGGGGGCAGGAGGGGGAAGGGAAAGGGGAAAGAGGGAGAGAAAATCTAAGATTTATGGAAATGATTGCAAAAAACTGAAAACAAATAAATTAATTTTAAAAAATAATGAAAAAAGAATCTTAAAAAAAAACAGATGCTAAGATGGCTTACACAGTAATAATTGAGAGGAAGCTGGTGAATAGGAGGAACACTGGTATGGTTACTGATTGACTTTAAGAGAGAAGTAAAAGACTGCCTTGGACCAGTTTCCCCCTACCTTCTCCAGGCTAGTGGAGGAATTGTGCCTGAAATTCCCTGTACCCCCTTCCTCTGTTCATTCTTCTCCTCCATAAGTCTGCTTGAGGTGACTGTTTAACACAGACCTCAGAGGAATTTTCAAAGTAGTATTTCCAAAGATTCTTTAATTTGGAGGGGGCCTTTGAAGCCATCTAGTCCAATCCATACCTGAAGAAGAAACCTCTCTAAAACATCCTCAGAAGGTGGCATCTACCTTTTGATTGAAAACCACCAAAGAGAAGGAGCTCACTAACCTCAAAGACAGTCTCTTCTACCTTTGGGTAGCTCCAGTTGTTAAAAAGTGGTGTGGGCTTTTTTGTTCTTTTTTAACTATATCAAGTCTAAACCAGCTTCTTTTCAGTTTCTATCCATCACTCCTAGTTTTGCCCTCTGAGGTCAAGTAGAAGAAATGGACATCCTTCTTGAGCTCTTGAGACTATTGAAGATGGTCATCAGTGAGTTCTCCTGTCAGTCTTATAAAGGATTCCTCACTCCTTTCTTTGAACTATAACAAGGGGTCATTCATTTGGTTCTCATTGTACGTTGATTTTGTACTGTTCACTAGCTTTTTCCTGGACACATATTGGTGTATCCTCAATAGGACCATTAACTTCTGAAGGGTAGGAACCGATTCCCATGTTTCTTTTGTTACTGTCAATCCCTTTCTTCCAGTGCCCTGTACAGTACTGAATATAAAAGGAGTCCTCAAGAATTGTTTCTGACTTCCTGTATCTGGTCTTCAGAATTCTCATCTGTAAGCCAGGGCATCTTCCACGTCTCCCACATCTATAAAACCAAGAGAAATCATAATCACACCTTTGACTGGAGGTTAGGGACCATTCCTCCCAGAACCTCTAATTAAGGAGGGTGTCCAGGTCAGCTATCACTTCATTTACCATCAAGCTGCATTTCCCTGGACTTCTCCATCTTACCCCTACCTCTAACCCCTCCACTCCTCACTCATATTTCTTCCCTTCTTGCTTGCTTTTCTATGCTGTCTTCACCCATTAGATAATAAAGTCATTGAGGTCAGGGACTATCTTCCTATTTTCATGTATATATTCCCAGAAAGTAGTACAGTGCCTGGTAGGAGGTACTTAACCAAATATTTATTGACCGATTGTTTACTAAAGGTAAAGCATTCATTGTCACTAATAGAAACCTACTACTATCTCATTTTAGAGACTGAAATTGAGACCAAGAGACAAGGAATCTGCCCAAAGTCATGTAGTAAGGTGAAGAATCTTCATGAGAAGTCAGGGCCCCGAAGTCTCTGTTCAGTGTTCACTGTATAGAGTTATCTCTATTGCAGAGAGCTCCTAAGAGCCAATTGGTCTAGCTCTAGGATGAGGGGCTATAGGACCATCCTCCTCTTTGATGTTCAAGAGGCTCAATAGAAACATTCTGAGTGCTAATGATTGACATACATTTTATCCTTCTCAGCCCCAGGACTCCACCTCCAATATAGTGCAATCCCATAGTAGCCAACACAGTGCCAGTGACACACAGAGAGAGAAACAAATGCTTGTTGAATTGAATACTGAAGGTAAGACAACTCTCAGAGTGGATATTTCCTGATCTTTCCTTGCAAACTCAATAGCTGAGACAATCCACATGGCCCTGGGGCCCAGGACACATAAAAGGCCTCTCTCTTTCCCAGAATTCCATCTAGCAGTACCCCCAGCTGCGGGGAAAATGCAGAGAGGGACTTCTTTTATTGAGAGATTAAAGCCAAGCAAATAGGGAGACAGCTGGCATTCTCTCAAAGGCAGACAGAAGAAAATTTTTTGCTACTTAGCAAAAGAAACTTTGACATAAGGGTGGGGGTCAAGGACAGAAGACAATATGCAAGGAGAATATCTAAATTTCATTTTAGAGCCAAAGGAATTTTCCTTTCAGCTCTATAGCAATGATCCTATATCCTGGAGGTGTTTCTCTCCATCTCTCTGCATCTCTCCCTGAGTCTGTCTCTTACTCTTACTGTATTCTCCATCAGTCTGTCTTCTCTCTTTACTTCTGCCTTTTATTCTTTCTTGATTTTTCTGTCTCTCTCCATCTCTCTGTTTTCTCCGGCTCTGTTGTATCTTTTTCTATCCCTTTCTCCCTGTATCTCTCCCTCTCTTTGTCTCTACGTTTCACTCTCTTTAGGTGCATAATTCCTGGTTTGCTCAGGGTGAGTCTGGGAGTTGGGAGGGCAATATTCAAAAGAGGTTCTACGACATAGGCAAAGTAAGAAGCACATTACTAGAAGCTCAAGTTTAGAATTTAAGTCGCTTAATGAAGGATGGGAAGGGTTGAAGTCATAAAGGTATCTTGGAGGAATAAGTTAGGGAAGAATAATTTGTGGTCTCTGACAGTTCATTGTCACCATAAAGTCTATTCTGTCCTCTGCAGTGGAAAATACTAAAGGAAGTGAGGGAACAAATTGCTTTTCCTCTGTTTCCCCTCTCCCAGCAACTTGCCATGGAACTTCTATTTGCCCATTATGGGGAAACAGGAGTACTAAGGTCAGTCTGTGATGTAAGCATTACTCCTGGTCCAGTGAGAGGTGATATTCAGAAAGACGGCCCTGGGGCCCTACCAAACCCCAAGGACCTCCTGTGTCTCCACAGCTGGGTAGATTCAGTCAAGTTTTCCTTCTTTAATTCATTCATTATATTCTGATGTTTCGAGAAAAGCTAATCTGTTTCCAATATATGTGGTCTTTATTAATCAGAATATTTCAATAACCAAAATGTGCCATTTCCTGGGTAACCAGTGCTTTTGATTCTGTTTGGTATAATCCAACCAACATTTAAGTACCTGCTATGTGCCAGGCACTGTGAGAGATACGTTAGAATAGAAGACTATTATGCCCTTGTATTTTATTGGAGGGAAGCACCATGCACACATATAAGTAATAAACAAAATTCTGCATGTGCAGAGTAATTTCCAGGGGAAGGGCACAAAATCAATATGAAGGGTGGTTAGTTAAGAAGTGGAACAGGGGTTCCAGTGGGCACAATGGAAAGGGAGGGGAGAGTAAGAGAAGGACACCAGAGGAATAGGGCTGACCTGAATGTAGAGGAGGGGAGAGAAGAAAGTGATGAAAAAGAAGGAAGACTCACCCAGTGGGGAACCTACGGCCTCAAGGATACATGTGGCCTTCTAGGTCCTTGGGTGCCGGCTTTTGAATGAGTCCATTTAACAGAACAAATCCTTTTATTAAGGAGATTTGTTCTGTGCAGTTTGGATTCAGGCAATGGGCCTCATCGGAGGACCTAGAGGGTCACATGTGACCCTCTAGGCTGCAGGTTCCCCACCCCTGCACAGTCTACCACTCAGAAACACCAAGATACCAAATGAGCCCATAGAGAAATAGATTGCCACACTCTTCACAAGCCTCTTTCTAGTTCCTTCTAAGAACAGATCCAGGCATTTATTATAATAGTAATAATCTTAAGAATTATTTTCTCATATACAAATAGCTCCATTTACTTTCCAAAGTAATGCAAAATTCTTCATACAAAATTCTTCATATGAATTCTATAAAGAAGTCAAAGGAGGGATCCCCATTTGAAAAATGTAGAAAGTGAGTTCCGGGGAGCTTGGACTCCCTGTCCTGAGGACCCAGTTCTGGCTATCCTGACAACTTCCCAGGAACAAAAAGCATTGTGTTTCTGATCGAGAATCTCTCCTGTCATATAACATTTCTCTTTCCTAAATTCTTAATGAGTGTGGGAGCCTATGACTGTTTCTGCAAAGAGTCAGAGATTGACCATCTTTGTGGAATTATGGTTCAAGGAAGAAAACGATTAGGAATCAAGTGTTGGAACCCACGGGTTCCCATCTCTATTCTTTCATTGGCTTATTATGATACAGTAATTCTAATTATACAGTCCACAGGTATTTTGCCTGTTGTAGTAAAAGGAGCACAAGCCTTGGGGTTGTGGTCCGAGTTCTGAGACTTACCGATTATAGGATTCTGGTTCCCTTCTTTACTTTGTACCTCAGTCCCAGCCTATGTAAAATGGTCGTGTTAAAATAAATGGTCTGAAAAGTTTCTTTCAGTTCAAATATCTGACAGGTGAATGATTAGCAGGCCTACCTAGAATTTTCCACCCCTGAATGAGGCTTCCAAAGCTACTCCACCCTTGAGATTTATTGTCCCTTGTTTCACAAACACATAGGAGGTTCAGAGATAGGATATGTAATGATTTTGTTTGCATTCATACATTTTATAGAAACAAAATAGAAAGCACATTTATGGTGTATGAAAAGCTAGATCTGTACAAATTCCTCTATCTACAGGCATAGGGAGACGAGCATCAGTGGCAGCAGCTGCAACTCTCGATCTGGGGTGCTTTGCAGACACAGCCCTGGGCACACTTGGCACATCCTACTGGGCAGCAGGAGCAACAGCCTGAGAAGAGAAAATATGAGATAAGTATGATGAGTCCTGGTCTGAGAGTCTGGCAGAGCTCAAGTTTGGGGATGTGCCCCAGAAGCAAGGAAAAGATGCTGTTTTACCTCTTAGGGGAGATTTAGGGGACTTGGTACCACTAAGAAATGAGTCCCCAAAGACCCAACTCCTGAACTGATCCCCAGGCTTCTTCAGGTATTCTCTGATGGGTCAGGGGCTGGTCAGTTGAAACCAGAGAAAGATTTCCCCCAACACACCCATACCTATTCCCAAATACACTGTCTTCTAACTCACTTTTCTTGCAGGAGGTACATCGGCAGGCTTTACATTTGCAGGAGCCTGAACGGGTACAAGAGCCACCTGGAGGAAGAAAAATATTTAGGATGAGCATAGGAGCATCCCAGAACTCTAGATAGGCTTGGGAGTAGAAAACACAAGTCTGGGATTCTCATTTTCTTCTAAAGTTTATTCCCCAAACCTGGTCCCCACAGTCACCAAGAAGATATATTAGCTCTGAACTCCTTCCAGGCTTGCCTTAACAAAACTGAGGAAGCTGTCACTAACTTTCTCAGATCCCTAGAAAAGCATCTTCTCTGACCAGGAAGAACAGAAGTCAATCTGAATTGTTCTCTATTTTCAGGAAACCTCCTCCACCCCAAATTGACACACCCTGAATCCCTGACCACTTTGATCTACTCATCAGGAATCAGATTTCCAAAAATGATGCTCAAGTCAGTTATCTGCGTAAAAGGTCCCTTTTCTCATCTACCCCTATCCCTGGTGCCCTGACTATTAAGTGTAGGCAGGGGATTACTGTCCTGAAGGTGTTTCTAGAACCCAGGAGTCTCTTACCACTTTCACAGTCACAGTTGGGGTTCATGTCTGGCAAATAGATGTCAGATATGAAACTGCCTCGGGGGAAGAATGGTCTGGAAGGTTGGATTCAGGTGTGGAGGGAAAGAATGGTATCTTCCCCTTTATTGCACAAGGCCCTGGGGAATGAGTGCAAAGGCCCAACCCCCTTTTCCCCCCTCCTTCCCCTCTGCCCAAGGTCAGCCTCTTGCACGTAGTCTCAGGTTTGTGCTGACTCCAGGCTCTTTGCACATTGTCTGCCTTATGTGTATTGACTTAGAAATCAGAAGGAGCCAAGTGCAAATCTCTGAGCTGCCTCACACGCTGGAGGGGCTGTGTGCAGAGAATAGCAAACATTCTGTAGGGTCCCCATACCTCCCCTGCTCCTAGAATAGCTGGTCTGTCACTCTGACACCCAAAGATATGTGAAAATATGACCTGGTATCCTTTCTTCTGGCTGGAAAGCCCAGACTTTATATGTATCTTTGCATAGAATTTGTGTTTCCTGTGAGGGGTCTTGTGTAAAGACAGGCTCAGATCCCTGACTATTTTGATGGTCCCATAATCCCTCAGCAATAAGGGTCCTCTTCTTGTCCATCAAACTCAAATAAATTATGGGTGTGCTTTCATAAGTAACATATATGGGTGACAGCAGGGTTGGGAGACCTGGGAAAGAGAAAGATCTGGGGATCTGGAGCCACGTAGAGAGGTCCCAGGATGAGCACGAATCCTCTTATGGGGACTTGGAAGGCCACATTCAAACCATTAACAAGCATATTAAAGGTTTACTATGCTCTGTGCGAGTTGATGGTGATTATGGGCCCAAACTGGAAGAGTCTTTGCCCTTGAGGAGTCTGCTTTCTCACTGAGTAAAATAACATGTTTAAACACGGATAAATACAAATTATGTATACAAAGGGATTGGGGTAGGGGGCAGGCATCAGCAGTTAAAGAATGGGGGTGAAGAGAGATCAGGGAAGGGTTCATGTAGGAGTTGATGCTTTAGCTCAACCTTTTAAGAAACCCGTTTCCTGAGAGTCAGAGGTAAAGAGGGAGCGATCCCAGGCATGAGGGACAGCAGTTACAAACTGTGGGGACAGGAGGTGGAGTGCTGTACATGAGAAACAATGAACTAGCCATTTAGACTGGACTTGAAGGCGATTGATATGTAATAAGGCTGGAAAAGAAGGTTGGGGCCAGATTGTGAAAGATTTTCAATGCCAGAGGTGCTTAAAGTTGATCCTAGAGGGATCCTATAGGGACGCACTGGATTTAATTGAGTAAGGACATTACAAGGTCACACCTGTACCTAAAGAAAACCAGGCATGGCTATGATACAAGGTAAGAAGACCCATTAGAAATAGCTGATACAGTAGTTGAAGTGAGAAGGGCCTGAAGCAGGCTGGTGGCTGTGTGAGTGGGAGCAGACAGGAGAGATATTGTGAAGGTCTAAAGATCTGGGGCTGCTTTTCATGTGTCCTTTATTCAAAATAAAGGGACTTTTCATTCTCAGTCAGGATCCTGTGCCAAGAAAGCCTTGCGCTCTCTCCTACGTTCAGTAATTAGCAGTCCCACCCTCTGGATCTCAGTTTGGGTTGGCCCTCTAGTTACTGAGTCACAGGATTTAAGAGATGAAAGAGAGAAAAAAATGAAACAATTTCAACTGACCAAATTCCCAGCCACTATGCAATCTCAGATAAATAAAAATTCCAGGTGACTGAGAATCCGCAAAGAGACCCCAGGTAGGTAAAGGCAGAGGCTGAGACACATGACCAAGGATTTCCTTACTAGAACAAGCGGTTTAAAATACATGTCCCATGATACACATAATCAGAAAAATAGAAAGGCTGGTCTCATAGTAAGAGTGAGGAGACATTTTGAGAGTTGAATTGGTACCTCCTGAACATGAAAAATTACCAGGGAAAGGCCTCTGTAACATTAGGTGGCATCTTTACAGAATATTTACAAAAGATATGAATAAGAATTGCCCTAAAGAAGGGCTGTAATCTACACCAGTGGAGGGTGTATCCACAGTGGAGATTATAAAGCTAAATCCATTTCCCCACAGCAATTCAAAACAGTGTTAAGCACATACAAACAAGGTAACAAATACTATTTAAATTGGAAGCTCTGATAGAAGATATTTCAGGGGTCTTTTGACCCAGAGAAGAATTTTTCCCCTTCCTAGCTTAGCCTGTCTCCAGCAGTGACCCCAGCTAGGAAGAAGAAAATTCTTTTTTGTGACTTTTGTTGCTTTTATTTTCTTTCTCTGTCTACATGAGTGTGTATACATATGTGTATGAGTGTGTATATGTATGTATATACACATGTGTGTATGCATGTGTGTGTATATATGTATACAGTTTTTTCTCCGTGTGCATCAATATCCCTACCTTATTCTTTGTCTATTATTTTCCCTGTCATAGCCTTTCATTATATTTCTCATTCATTCTATCGATTCTTCACTTTCTCTGTGTCTCTGTGTTTTTCTTTCTTTGTGTCTTTGTCACGTGTTTCTTTATATCTCTTGATTTTGGTTTGCCCAGACAGCATAGTGGTCATTTAACGTATTTGAATTTAGTCTTGTTCTTCTATGTTTATAAGCAAAGACTGTATCTAGTAATGTTATATATGCTTGTATGATGAACTGCATTGAAATGTAGCAATGAAGGGAAGAAAACAGTTTTCTGATAACTGGAGACTGAATCAAGAGCTCAGTTGTGTAAATCTGTACTCCTCATTTTAGACTAACAAGATGAGCTAGGGGATAGAGGCAGCCAACTGTGGTTGCTATAAGAAAATTATCATTGTCCCAGCATGTGGGCAGATTATGCAAGTAATAACTGGAATGAACTAGAAATTGATAGTGCCCGGTTCTTGTAATGTTGGGCAAATGGTCAACAGCTCCCCCTGGTGGTAACATCTAGAATGTAGCGTGAGGTGGGAGTGGGGTAGGGAGCGGGAAACAGTAGTGTGAGGGAAGGAAAGGGGACTGGACAAGGCCATGCCACCCCTGCCAATTCTGTGTCACAATAGATAAGTGGTATTATGTTCAGTTTTCATACTGTGGCCATGGTACTCTAATGTTGTGTATGCTTAGTAGAGGTTCTTCAGTCCTGTTATCATGACTGCATTTGGGTATCTCTTGTCAGAGATACAGGAGTGGTTTGCCATTTCCATGTCCAGCTCATTTTACAGATGAGAAAACTGAGGTAAATGGGGTTAAGTGACTTGCTGAGGGTCACAGAGCTAATAAGTGTAGAACTCAGGAAAATGACCCTTCTTGACTCTAGGTCCAGCATTCTACCATAATGCCATCTAGTTGCCTCACACAGTATATGTGAAAATTATCAGTTAACAATATAGATGAATAACCAAAATTCTCCTTTCCTTGAGCTTACTGCAAAAGTACCAAAGTCTTTAGCCCTATTTCATCCTCTCCTTTCTGCTCTCTTCCAGCCCAAGTATAATACAACTCCATTGGTGTTTGTTTTTGATAAATTTAATTATCTATCTTTTGTTTTTTTACCTCATCAGCCTTTCTCCCAGGATCCTTTCCCTTCGTCCTTCTCATAGAGCCATCCTATATGGCAAATAATATTTTTTAAAGAAAGAGAAAAAATCAGCAAAACCAATTAATTCATGGGAAAGTCTGAAAGTACAAGTAATTGGACTTCCCACCTCTACAAAGGACTGGGATGGGAACATTTTCTCATATCTATTCTTTGGGGCCAAAACTTCATTTATTATTTCTATTAACAATAACAAGACTTCACATGTCTCAATTTTCCAAAGCATTTCTGTATCCATGATCTCATTTATTTCCAACAATAATCCTATGTGATATGTAAGACAGAGGATCCCAGTTTATGGAGGAGAAAAATGGCAAAGGAAGTTTGGAGTTTATTTTCCTAGGAACCAATCCTCAGAATTGCTCAGAAATATGAAAAAGAGTTTCCTAGGGTGTCCTTGTCCCTAAGCTCTTCTCTCTTACTTATTATTCCCATTTCTTAAATTCTTTAACATATTGAGGGCTCAATGATGTATCTACAAAAAACCAGAGATAGAGGCTTTTGTGGCTAAAGCTAATGTGGTTCACTGAAAGACTCTGGCCATCTTGCATCAGAACACCCAAGTTCTAGACTCCAAATTGTCTTTGCCCATATGTGAAACTCCCCTTTTCTTACCTTTCACAATATCTATTGAGATAGTGGAAAGGGCATTAGACCAGGAGTTAGAAAACCCAAGAGGTCTAGTCCCAACTCTGACTTTAAATGATTTTGGTCAAGTCATTTCCTTCAGGGCCTCAGTTTCTTCCTCTACAAAAAAGCAATGTTGTACAAAAAGATCTCTTAGTTTCCCAATGGGGTTTCCACAGCATCTCTATTTAGGGAGTTGAGGCTAGTTTCAGGGTCCTTACTCCTCATCCACTCATCTCAAGAGGAAGAAGGGTATTCAGTGACTTCATTTTAATTGACACATTTTGGAAGAGGGGAAAAGGAGTAGGAAATATGTCCAAGGTATATAAAAAAACAGTTCTGCACAAATCCCTCCCTTTGTAGAGTTAGTGGCATCAGTAGTGACAGCTACACTATAGTGCAATGATGACTACAATTGAGTGGGGATTGAAGATACATTTGGCACATCTCATTGGGTAGCAGTAGTGGAACCCTGAGAAGAACAAACAGAAGCTCAGAGTGAGGGGAATCTAACAAAGATCAAAAGTTTCAGGAGATATCAGTGGGGATGGATCTCAGAGGCACTAGAAGGATGCTGTCTTACTGAGACTCTTTTAGAAAGATTTGTACCACTAGGAATTGAGCATCTACTTTTTATACCTTCTCCTGAACTGATCTCCAGGCAGGCCCACACAAGCCTCTCTTGGATACAGCAGGGCTTGCTCAGATGTAGCCATGGAAAGTCCCTGACCCCATGCTCACTTCCTTTGAGTTTGCCTACACAGAGGCAAAAGAACTTGTAGCAAGAGAAAAGAAAGAGGTCAGCTAGAGCTCTGGACTGGTTAAGGGATAAGAAATCTCTTTTCTCTCTTGTTTCGCATTTCCCATTCTCTATGCCCCACCTCTTCTCTGTATAGTCACCAAGAAGAGGGTGCAGACCTCAGATCTTCCCCAAGCTCTGAACAGCCTGTCTGTCCTTCTGCCTTTCTCAGCTCCCCAGAGAAACTTCTCTCAGTTGTAAGAACCCAGACCCAAATCCTGAACTGAATTGCTTCCCATCGTTGGCAACCTGACCACCACCCCCATCTCCACAAAGAAATACATTTCTGGAAGGAGCCCTAAAGTCTGCTCCTGGTTCAAAAGAGCCCTTTTTAAGTCTATCCCTAACCTGGGGCCCTAGTGGTTAAGCACATTTGTAGTTCAAAGCTCTATTTTTCTGAACCTTTGAAATAGAAATCCAGTGGGGTATTTCTCTGTTCCTTCATTTCAAAACCAAACCCAACATCTTCCCTAGTTTCCAAAGCCTCTAAGACCCTCAGGTTACATCTCTTTTCTTCAAAGCCCCAAAGTCTCTTCTAAAACTGAGCCTGAGCCCAGCTCCGAGCAGACAGGGAGGCCTTTTCCCGAGGCAGCCAGAGAACTCTCACCTCCCAGGCACATTTGGAGTCTCTCACTGACAGATGAGGAACTCTGAAAGAGAATGAGCTGAAGGGATAAGAGAAATAATATAGAGGGAAAGGTCCAAATGCTAGTTTGTAGCTGAAGATCCAGATGTAAACTCTGGCTCAGGTTTCGGCCCTCACCGTACCTGCTGAGACACCCAGTGCTCAAATCACTGAACAAACCAGTGCTTTTGGAAGCACTCATGGGACTAGTGTGGTCTTGAATGGGATCCATGTGAGCAGATTCAGTCTTTGATATATAATGAATGTTAATAGCCTTAGAAATTAGGGAGTATAAGAGCCAAGAGTCAAGATTAATTAAGCCAACCTTATTCTCTCCATCTAACAAATAAGTAAAACAACACACCCTCTAGGACATGTTTTCTTCCATTTCCCATTCAAGGGTAGGCAATAAATGTTGTGGGATGTAAAAGGATTCCCATACATGCTCTATCTTGTGAAACACAAGGACAACTGGGAAATTCTTGAAAACCTCAATTGCAGAAGATAGCTCTGCTGGATGGCTGACTTTTGTTATGGATTCACAGTTGTAACATGTAAATTTAGAACATGGGAGTAACTTGAAAGGCAACTTCCCTTGAAGCCTTCTCAGGCATCTACACTCAAGAGCTAATGGGAAATTGCGGGGGAGAGGGGTGGGAGTGGTGCTGAGGTGCAGCAGGGTGTCTGATTCTGTCGACAGCTGTGTGAGCTTTAGAAAGTTTCTTTCCTTTTCTGGTTCTGTTTCTTCCCCTAAAATGTTAGGGTTGAAATAAATTTCTCTGGTCCATTCCAGTAATAATATTCTGGAATCTATGATTAACTCAGACCATACCATGTTTATTGGAACAGTCTCCAAAGCTGATTGGCCTCTTGGTTGAAGTTTAATGTCCCTCATTTCTAACACACTAATACTTTAGAAAGGTAACGTCTTGTCATGCAAAGATCACTGGATCTGAAGACAGTGGAGCTTGGTTTAAGCACTGGCTACTATAAGCTGAATGATCATGGGCAAACCTTTTTAAGTTCTGAGTTTCAGCGTCCTCCTCTATGAAATGGTGTTAATGACACACTACCCCCATTATTCTGTGAGTTTTTTGAAATATGAACTGTTTTTGTCCTTTTTTTGGTAACCCTAGCATAGATACTATATGTCTGGCCTATAATAGACACTTAATAAACACTTATTGTTGTATTTGCCTGACAAGGTGGTTGGGTTCATACCACTCAAAAGGCTTTTTTAAGCCTTAATGATATGAAAAGGGAATGATGCATGTAAATCTCAAACATGGCATTACATCCCAGCTATGGGGTCCATCATTTCACCACTTTATTCTTCAGCTCCCTTCACAGAGGGGGCTGCATTCTCACCTTTTCTGTCACCCCTACATTCAAGCTGAAGGACCATCCCATACTTGGGCAGAGGAAATGAGAGAAAAGACACGAGGAACCCAAAAATTGGTTTTAAGGTCCATGAGCTGGCAGATTGAGTTCTCCCTAAGTCCTGGGAGCAGTTAGGAATAGGGAAGGATGAGATTCAGTAAGATTTTTGAGGGGAATGGGTGGGAAGGAAGTTGAGAAGTATGGGGCTTGTTAGTTCTGTCTCCATCTCTTAATTTTCAAATAAATCAATCTAAAACAAATCTTTAAAAAAAAGAAACATTACATTATCAAACCAAATATGGCATTATCAAACACATAAGACAACAATATATAGAAAAAACATTGTCAGTTTATTTTCATTTACATATTTCATAGGGGAAAGTAAAAAAACATTCATGGTGCATTACAGATTCCTCTATTCTACAGGCACAGGAAGGCAGGAGCATCAGTGGCAGCAGCTGCAACTCTCAGTCTGGGGGGCTTTGCAGACACAGCCCTGGGCACACTTGGCGCATCCTACTGGGCAGCAGGAGCAGCAGCCTGAGAAGGAAAGATAGGAGGTGAGTGTGAGGGGTCCTGACCTAAGTACCTGGCAGAACCCAACCAGGGACATCTGTGAGAAGTCAGAGGCTGGATCCCATGTGACCCAAATGTTTTATTGGAAGATTTAGCTTCCCTAGGAAATCAGCTCCCTCCCTCCCAGTTACATTTCAAACAATCACAAACTCCTCGCCTCTACTATAGGTAGCTGAGTGGAACAGTGAAGACATTCGTGGGCCTTAGTCAGAAACACCTGAATTCAAATCTATCCTCAGATGCTTACTAGCTGTGTGACCCTGGTCAAGTCATTTAACCACTGTCTGCCTCAGTTTCCCCATCTGTAAAATGGAGAGAATAATAGCACTTATTTTCCAAAGTTGGTGTGAGGATAAAGTGAGACAATATTTGTAAAGCATTTTGTAAACCTAAAAGTGCTATGCAAATGCTAGCTATGATGATGAAATTCCAGACACTGGAGATACTGAGACTAAACTGACAAAGCTGAACCCCTCTCCAACCTTCCATCCCCTTCCTCCAGGCCTGCACAGACATCTCTCTGATAAGGCCAGCACTCCTTAGTTCAGGAGATGGAAGATCCCCACCACATCCTACCCCCATATTCCTAGTACACTTACTTTTCTTACAAGAGGTACAGGAGCATGATTTGCATTTGCAGGAGTCTCCACAGGTACAAGAGCCACCTAGAGAGAGGGAGGTGGGGGTGGAAGCAGTTGTCAGCATCCAATCAGGTCTGAGCTCCAGGGCAGATTTAGGGACAATATAAAACAATAGAATTATCCTTTCCCACTCTCCCGCCTGGCTCTTCCAGCTCCCCTTATTATAGTCACAACAGTCCTTAGTTCTTACAGTAGTGCCTCAGCGTCTTAATGGGCTGCTCCACCACCTTTCCAGATCTGGGAACCCTGATCATCCCCCTCTAAACCTCAGGGAGCCCAGCAGTCAGTTTCTTCAACAAAAGAACCCTTCCTCAACTCCCTCCTATCCCCAAGGTCCCAACTGTTAAGCACTTAGGACTTTCTCTTTAAGAAATGGATAAGAGCTTTCAGTTCCTCTTCTTTACAGCCAATTCAATCATCTCCTGTGCTAACAGCAGCTTCTTTCCTCCCAAGCCTTTCCTTTTTAGTCTAAATCATTCAGGGCAGAGACCAGGCTCCATATCCCTAATCTGAGAACACAGGAGTCCCTTACCATTTGCGCAGTCACAGTTGGGGTCCATAGCTGGCGGGTCTGGAGCACGTCTCTCTGGAGAATGAGTTGGCAGGTTAGAAGGATGAGTTGTGGAGGGATCTATCCGACTCCTCCCTTTATAGCAGAACAGGAGAATGAGTGCAAAGACTCTGCCCCCTTCCTCCTTGCCCACGAGGAGTCTCTTGCACTCAGCCCTACTACTTGGCTGAGTTGTGGGCTCTGTGCCCAGGTTATGACTCAGAGGGAAATTTCCCTGAATCTAGGGTGTTGAGCGCAGATCTCTGGGGCAGCTACAGTCTCCTGGCCCAGAGGTGCTGTGTGCAAAGGTAGGAAGAGGCCCTGGGGTCATACAGAACGTCATGTACCCTTGTGTGTTTTCTCTACTCCCAGCCAGCTTGTGTTACTCCTTACCAGAAATGAGGAGCTATCTCCTTTTTCTGATTGGGAAAATGACTTCAGATCTTCCCATTCCCAAACGTCCTGCTGTGTCTTTGGCAGGGAGATCATCGGCCCTGCCAGAGACCCTTTACAAAGTTATGGTCAGGCCTCTGTCCTCGGATTATTACCCAATGTGCTGAGGCTATCAGCCCCTAAACTTCTGGTTACACCATTGTCATTGCTTAGTCACATGTACTCATTGCCCAAATGGGCAGAAAAGAGAGCTGAGGTGTGTGGGTGGGGAGGGAATGGAGAGGGGGAGCGGGCATGGGCAAAGATCCTAAGATGGGAATGAACAGTCTTAAGGAGACTGAGGTACAATGGGTATAAATCTAGTCTATACAAGTGTAATGACGAACCTTAGAGGTTTTATGGAGAGTACTGGTCCTTTAGCCACCTTAGCTCTTCTGCCCAAGTCCCTCCCTCCTTTGCTAGTCCCTTTCTGACCTTGAAGATCAATCCGTTCATTCAATGAATGTTTGCTAGGTACCTACTGTTGAAACAGTGCAATGGAAAGACTCAGGGATTTGGAGGCAGATGACCTAGGTTGGAATCCGACTTCTGCCACTGACTACCTTTCTAGCTCTAGGCAAGTCACTTTCCCAATCTGTACCTCATTTCATTCATCTGTAATATAAGGGGGTTGGACTAGATGACTTTTGAGGTCCCTTGTTGTTCCATTATTTCCAACTCTTTGTGACCCATGGACCTTAGCATGCCAACACTGTCCATGAAGTTTTCTTGGCAAAAATATTAGAATGGTTTGCCATCTCATTCTCCAGTGGATCAAGACAAGCAGCTAATAAAAGTGTCTGAGGCCAGATCTGGACTCAGGTCTTCCTGACTTCAGGTTCAACATTCTATCCACTGAAGCACCCACCTGCCTGCCTCTTAGATCCCTAAATTTATGATCCTTGATTAAGTATTATAGGGGACACACAAAAAAGGGCAAATGGCATTCTTGATTTGAGGAAATTAAAAACCTAATAGCAGGCTATGACTTGTACAAAGATGATCTTTAAGGTCTCTTTCAAACCTGACATACTTTGATCTATGAAATATTTAGATGAGGTCGAATATAGCATATATAGTGTATAGGTGAAATGTAAATGAAATGGGATATGAATTAAATCCAAAGGAGTGGTCCATGAGAAATGATAGACGTTTGAGGAGAGAGAAGACACTTTAATTTGAATGTGAAACTAGATTTGGGATTTGAAGGAAAAGAAAGACTCCAACAAGGATTAAGGAGGGGGAAGCTGAGGGTTGGTGAAGGCAACAACATATCCTGGGCCTGGTGGGACAATGTGAGCAAAGGTAAGAAGATATGTTTAAGTCCTTTCTTAAGAGTTGGGAGGGACCTTAGAGGTCTTCTACTAACACCTTCATTTTATGGATAAACAAACTGAAACCCATAAGGGTTTGTCTGAGGACACCCAAGTATTAAATGACAGTCAGGATTTGAACCTTGGTCCCCTGATGCCAAATCCTGTATTCTTTTCCCTAGAGTCCATGTATCCCAGGGGATTGTTGATGAAAGAACCATTTCAGAAAGGTGCTCAGTCCCACCATCTCTTCATTTCCCACTTTTCCATTATGCCCCATGAGCCTCTTCATCCTGCTTCCTCCCTCCAGCCCAGGAACTCACACCTTGTCAGTACCCTGTGCCCCTGGGGTTCCTCCCTCGGATTGGAGGGTAGAGAGTGAAAAGCCCCCAGAACTTGCATTTAAGGAGAGTGCCCAGAGGGGTCTTCTCTTCCTTTCCCACCAAGAACACTCCTTTGAACTTATTTTTCATATTCTATCCCAAGCCAGTCCTGTCCCCATTCCCAATTCCCATTTCAGCTTCCTTTGGTGTATTATACTCCTCCTTCCCCATGCTATAAGTTTGAGGGCAGGGACCATCTTTTGCCTCTCTTTGTATGCCAGGGTTTAGCACTATGCCTGGCATTTTTGGCCATAAACATTAATAATGTTTATTGACTGTGATGTGTTTTCATCATTGCTCTCAACTCAAGCACTCCACAGAAAAGTGATTTTCTGTTAAGATTAATGCCAAGCAGAAAGAGCATGCTCAAACATCTCTCAGAAATTCAGACAGAGAATATGCCTTTTCACCCTAGAGATGGAGGTTGGGAGCAGGAGTGGGAGTGGAGGAACGGGCAGGTGCAGTGAGTAGTACAGAGGAGTCATAGGACTACCCTTTTCAAACTTTCTTCATGGGGAAGGCTATCGCTGTGTCTACCTCCTTATGCTCTCTGTGCTGAGCTTTTAAAATTTCTATCTCTGAGTAAATCTTTCTTCCTCTCCCTCTCTTTCTCTCCTCTTTCCCTCTTCCTCTCCCTTCTTCTCTCTCTTCTTTCTCCTCTCCTTTTTTCCTGTTTTCCCCTTTTTCTCTCTCCCGTTTCTTCTCAATTTTCTCTCTTCTTTCTCTCTCTCTGTCTCTGTCTATTCTGTCTGTCTCTCTTTGCCTCTTCCTCACCCCAACATCTCTGTTTCTCCCTGCTTCCTCTGTCCTTCTCACCCCCACCCACCCCCATCCCCACCCCTGTCTCTCCTTCCTTCCGGTGATCCTTTGTCTGCAGAGCATGAATTCCTTGCTACTTACTCGTAAAGGAAAGGAAGTCAGCAGCCCCAGCAGTGTGGAGAGTGTGTCATCTCCATGCTGTAGGGAAAATACAAAGTGTATGTCCTTGGGAGTTCACAATTAGAACACAGGTTTCTTTATGTAGAACAGGAAGAGCAAAAAGAATCAAGATGTTGGAGGGGAAAGGGGAGAATCTAAGGGAGAAAGGTGAAGGTGGTTGTGCCTCCTAACAAGTGCACTCACCTTGTAGTGTATTCTCTGCTGTTAGAAATGTTCAAAGAGTGATAAGACAATCTGTCATGAACAAAAGGCTCCGATGCATGGGCTGCCAAGAAAATCTCTGAAGGGTAGAATGAATTGCTGGTGGTCACACAGCTAGAGCTGTCAGAGGCAGGGTATAAGATATATACAGAGTATGTTCAAGACACCTACGGAGTAAATGGAAGGCTCTAAAGGTGGGGGATGCGTTGGGGGAGGAAGGGAAAGGCCTCCTACAGAAGGGTACAATGCTGCTGAGTCTTTAAGGTTACGAAGATGGGAGGTAGGAGAGCAGCCACTCTTTGGAAACAAGACACGAATATTTTCCCTTTCAGATGCTTGAAGTCATCTTTGCTTCATCCTTCTTCCTCACTGTATTCCTCAATTGCTAAACTTTGTTGAGTTTATCTTCCTAACATCTCTAGATTCTACCTCCTTTTTGCCTTTCATACCACCACCATCCTGTGGTTTTCCTGCTTCCTGCCTCTCCCACCTCTAGCCCACCCTTCAAACAACTGCCAAAATTACTAAGGCACAGATCTGACCATGTTACTATCCAGCTCAAGAGCCATCAGTGGCTCCCTGACTATTACTTCTAGGACAAAATACAAATTCTTCAGCCTGTAATTCAAATCTATTCACAATCTGACAGAGTAGTCGTCTGCTCCTCTGTCTTTTTCAGTTGCCTAGAAAAGCACCTTTTTCTACCAAGAAGGGCAGCCCTCACACTAGCTGTTCACCATTGCTGGAAACTTTTCACCTGACCTAGTGAGACTGAGCACTCTGTTTCTCAAGGATTGCATCTCTAAAGATCTTAAGAGTCTGCTGCTTCCTTAAAAAAAATATGTGTATTCCTCTGCCTGGTGCTCTGATGATGAAACATTATTTGAGATTCTTTGTCTCTCTGAAGCAGAGTAAGAGAAAGGGGTGGGGGAAACTGGTTCTCTATTACTTCAATTCAAAGCAAGTCCAACCCCGTCACCACTACCTCCCCACCATATGCGACAGCCCTCCCCCTCCCAAAGCCAGACTCCTATTTGCATCCTGAGGCTGAGCCCAGTGTACAAAAACAGAGGCACGCCCCTTGGCCCCTGACACAGCCCCCAGATACAGGAATCCCATTCCCACTTACAACATATGATTACAACTGGGGAGCATTTCTGGTAGTTATGAGGCCATTGTCTATAAAGGACAGACTGGGTGACTGAAAGTAGCTATATAAGTAATTCAGCCATGTCCTCTCCCTTACAGTAGGAAGATAACCCTATAGGAGCTTCTTCCCCTTCCCCCCACCCCCGCTCTCCCTTTGCACACAGCCCTAGGCTAGATTGGGCTGAGTTGTGGGCTCAGTGCACAGGATGGAGCAGAGTGCACCTCACCTCTGCTGCTGCCTCCACCCAGTCCAGGCTGTGTGCAAAGACTAGGTCCCCAGGCCCTCCCCCACCACGTGGCTCAACACGATTCAAAACTGGGATTTTCTGGTTCCTTCTCTTTGAAGTTTATGATAAGCTTAGATTTTCCATTCCCTGGATTCTTCTATATGGAGCCAGAGGGTCATTTTCCCCACTAGAGGCCTAGATAATCCTCTCTAAGATAAGTTCTCTGAGCTGTTAAATGTTCCCTGCTTCCCACACTCCTCCTACTTCCACCTCTGGTTCTTATCTCTGCCTTCTCCCTTTAGATAAACTGTGGTCATAAAAGTTTACAGGACAAAATTTCAGGGCTCCCTTCAACCCCATCCCTTTTCCTCATTTTCTGCAGTAACTCCCCTGCTAGACACCTGCTCTCAAGTTATATAAAGGCTCCTCTGTTACCAGAAATTCATTCATAATAATCCACTGTGTGAATGGGCACTGATTTTGAGCTTCGCCCCTGCCAAGAGCAGTTAGTTGTATTTTGTACAGGACTGATAGAGGGAGGTCAATCAATACTTAACTCGAAGAAATGCATCACTAATAACAACATTTTAGACACTGGGGAGATGGGTAGTCTGAGAGGCTTTATAGTATAGCAGAACCACCTTCCTCTACCTAGCACTGAGCCAGACTATCCATGTCTTGAACAACCCTAAGAAAGAGTTGCTTCTGATTGCTAGTTGGTGGTTTACTTCATGTAGTTCAGTCGTGTCCGACTCTTTGTGACTCCATTTGGGGTTTGCTTGACAAAGATACTGGAGTGGTTTGCCATTTCCTTCTCCAGCTCATTTAACAGATGAGAAAACTGAGGTCAGCAGGGTTAAATGACTTGTCCAGGGTCACAAAGCTATTAAGTGTCTGAGTCTGGATTTGATCTCAGGTCTTCCTGACTCCAGGCCCAGAACTCTACCTGCTAAGTCACCTAACTGCCCAGGTTTACTTCATAGTACATAGATGAGAGCTGGAAGGAATTGCAGAAATCATATAGTCCAACTCCCTCATTTTACAGATGAGGAAACTGGGACTCGGAGGAGTTAAGTGACTTGTCCAGGGTCACACAGGTAGGAAACAGAAGGAACAGAATTTGAATCCAGGTTCCATGATTCCAACTCCCATATTCTTTCCATTGAATCAGTGATGACAATGGGAATGGAGAAGATTTGCTGTAATCCACAGAGGCAAGTTAGATAGGACAGCAAAAATAACAAACGTACTTACTATCTACTGGGTACACAGGATCTGGCTATTAATTAACTGTGTGAGGTGAGGGAGAATGAAGGATACAAGTCACACTAATTTCCCACATAGAGACCTTGGATGATCAAACCACTGCCAGAAATAATCAGTGGCTCCACCACTAGTGGTCCAAGAGGCAGTGTGCTATGGTAGATAGAATATCGAATCTACCTGGAGTCAGGAAGATGTGTACTCAACTCCTGACTCAGATACTTGCTGAGTGACCCTGACCAAATCATTTAACCTTTATGTGCCTCAGTTTTCTTATTTTTAAAATGGGAATAATCACCCCTGACATACAGGGTCCTAATGAGAAACAAATGAAATTACGAATAAAGTACTTTGCAAACCTTAAAAGAGATATATAAATGACAGAGATTATTATTTTTAATAATGAAGTATTTAGGAGTAACAGGAGTAACCCTCTATCTAGCACCTTCTTTTTTGCCTGAGACGGGTCTCCCCATTCCCACCCTGTGCCTGGGATTCCCTGCCCTCTCAATCCTCCTCACTTCCTTTGAAGACCTCCTGAAACAACCCTACTCCTGGAAGAGAATGTGAAAAGCAGAAAAGACCTCAGAGAGTATCCAGGAAAACACCATTGTTTTATAGAGGTGAGAAACTGAGCCCCAGAGAAGTGACTTATCCAAGGTCACACAGCTAATGAGAGGCAGAATCTGTGTGAAAACCAGGTATATTGAAGTTCCCTTCATTGAGCTACCTGTGCTACCGAAAACTCTGAGCTGGCTAATGGAGTCTTCAACAAGGGACCAGGTGACTAACCTCCTTCTTTGATATTCTAAAGATAATTAACCCCCTCTGCATGTATTAAGCCTGGGGGTCAACTGTTGACTTTAATTACATCTTCCTTGGCCTCAGTCCTTCTACCTAATAAGAAAACATAACTTTAGTTTCTGCTTCTCTATTAGCCCAATTATATGTAGGCACCAAAGAATGTGGGACTTGAAAAGATTTTCCACAGGCTCTGTCTTGTGAAGTGGGAAGAGAGGCTAGTAAAACCCTGGATGTTTTGACCTGCTGGCCAACTTGCTGACTGACACTAGGTCTGGGCAGGGATGCCACAAGGAGTTCTAACATACACATTTAGAAAAGAGGAGTGCTGGCTTCCAGCTCATAGAAAAGACATCATCTTATGGGCGGGTGTAGAGCCACAAAGGACTTTAGTGAGCATCAGATCTGTGGCCTGAAACCCAGAGAGGTAAAATAACTTCCCTAAAGCCACATAGATAGGTTCCAGCCAGGGATTCAAACCCTGGTCTCCCTGTTCAGTCCTTCCAGTAGCAGCTTGACCTAGGTCAGACTTGACATAAGTCAAGCTACCAATGTGTTTGACCTACTTTAGACATTTATTAGCTGTCTGATCGTGAGGAAGTTACAACCTCTCTGAGCCTCAGTTTCCTCATCTGAAAAATGAGGGAGTTGAACTAATTAGATCCCTAGGGTCCCTTCCAGTTCTAAACCTATGTATCTTATCACCTTAATCTGCACTTCCATAATGATTGGATTCTACCTCTGGCTCTCCCACTGAATACCTAGGATTTTAGCTTGTACCAAGAATCATAGCTTTAGAGCTGGAGTGAAATTCATCATCTAGATCATTTTACATGTTGGGGAAACTGGGATCCATAAAATGGTGAGCAGGATGCTTTCAGAAAAACCTTGCACGGACTGATGCAAAGTAAAATGTACTATGTACAAAATACGAGAAATATTGTAAGATCATCTCTTAACTTCTCAATGAAGGGAACTTAAGAGTCAAGATGCCTGGTTTTCACACAGTTTCTGCCTCTCATTGGCTGTGGGATCTTGAATAAGTTACTTCTCGGGGGCTCAGTTTCCCACCTCTATGAAACAATGATGTTTTCCCGGATGCTCTCTGAGGTCCTTTCCATTTTTCACATTCTCCTCTTAACTTCTTAACACAGCCAGACCAGCTCTTCTAACTTAGCTCTACTTAGTAATACAATGATTCAAGACAGCCCTGAAGGATTTAGGATGAAAAATGCTATCCATCTCCAGAGAAAGATGGGGGTGTCTGAATACAGATTGAAACACACTTTGTTTTTTATTTTCTTGAGGTTTGTTTTTTGTCTATTTTCTTTCACAACCTGACTGTTATGGAAATGTTTTGTGTGATTTCACATGTACATACTGAATTGCTTGGGTTAGGGAGGAAGGCAGAGAATTTGGAACTCAAAAATTTTTTAAATGAATGTTAAAAACTGTTTTTACATATAACTGGGGTTTAATAAAATACTAATTTTTTTTAAAAGGAGGAAAAAAGATAAATATGTTGCAACCAAATGTAATTCAAAGAATCACACAATTTGAGAGTTGCAAAGAACCTCAGCAACCATCTAGTCCAACCCCAACCCCCTCACAAAAAGAATCCCCTCTATAATATACCAACCACAAATGGTCATCTAGCCTCTACTTGAAGGCTTGTAAGGAGAATTTGTAGTTTATACTCTATTATAGTAGAATGGATAAATGCCATAGTAGCAGAAGCCTTTCTCAGATAATATTACTTTGGAAGGCTCCAAAGTATCACCGTTTGCATGGTTATCCATCCCTTGCCCCAAGCCCTCTACAAATGCCATTCATAACAAATTAAATAAAAATAGAGCCCTCTTTCATAACTGTAGAAAAAAGTTTTAATAAATTCTAGATTCAACCTTATTAGAGGAGGCATGGTATAGCAGACAGGGTTTTAACATTGAAGTCACTATTAGCTAGGTTGAAATCTCACTTCTGGTACCCATCAGCCATGGGACCCCTGGATAAGGTGGACCACACTTGAGGTCCTTTTAATAGATGGAAGATCCCATCTCTATCAAGGTATCCCAAACTTTTTTACTCACAAAGCTTAGGTCAAATTGTCTTTCCTGACGTAGTCCCACCATAGACATGTAATAATATGTAGTGTAAGATCTAATGGTGGTTTTGGAAAGCTCAGCCCCCAAATCACCCGGATAGCATTAGCATTGACTGTGCTACCCACCCATGGCCCCCAGACTAACATTCCAACACACCAAGATTACTAAAAGCAGAGCCTTGGTAACTTTCCTCCTATTAAAACTGGTAAATCCAGCTGTATTCCTGGCAGGGAAATCATTTCCCTTTTCCCAAACCTCCAGGGTAGAGCCACATTCCCATCTATGCCTTCACCGAGTTCTTTGTATACTTGTGGGTAAACCATCTATGTATGCTCTCTAGAACTGTTAAAGATAATATTGATCCTACAAGCCACTATACAGGTTTGTCGAATTGGGGGAAGAAAAGTTTGTAAACTGATATGAATAAATATTCTCCAAATAGACAATTTATCAAGTTTATTTTAATTCACATATTTCATAAACAGTAGAACACATCCATGTTGTATAGACAATTTATCGAGTTTATTTTAATTCATGTATTTCGTAGGCAGACAGTAGAAAACACATCCATGTTGTTTGAAAATTAAGGTCTGCACAAATTCTATTTACAGGCAAAGAGAAGTGGGGACATTATTGGTTGCAACTGCAATTCCCCATCTGGGGGTCTTTGCAGACACAGTTCTGGGCACACTTGACACATCCTGCTGGGCAGCATGAACAGCAACCTGAAAAGGAAATATAGCAGATGAATGTGAGGGGCTCTGACCTGAGAGAGTCTGGCAGTGTCCAGGCCCCAGGGATGTTTAGGGGGATGGGTTGAAGAAGCAAGAGAAGGGTTAACTCAATTTACCAGGTTCCTCATGAACATTTAGGGCACTTTGTATCACTAGGAAATGATCCCTTGAGTCACCTTCCCCTCCTTGACCCCCTCTCCTCAACCCAAGGCTATACAGGAAATCTCTCTGGAGATTCAAGGTCTATTTAGTTCAACCTTCTTCCTCCCCCTCCCCCCCCACCCCTACCCTAAAAATACTTACTCTTTTTACAGGAGGCACACTGGCATGATTTGCATTTGCAAGAGCCTGCACAGTTGCAAGAGTCACCTTCAGAGAAAGACAAGTCAAGAGATAGATCATCTTCCTGGACAAACTTTGGAGTAGGTGCCAGATCTGACATCTTCCCAGTACCACAGAAAAGTATCATCTCCCATCAGAAATCAGAGCCCCAAACCTTCACCTTAACTGCAACCAGTGGCAAGAAATCTGTCACTTGCCCTTTTCTAAAGAAACCCCGTTTTACATGGAACTCTAAAGGCAAAGAGCACTTCCCAAGTCTACCTGATCCCTGGCATCAGGACTGTTAAGCCTATCCCAAGTCTACCTGATCCCTGGCACCAGGACTGTTAAGCCTATTTGTGGTTTACAGTTTTAATTCCAAAAAGCAGAGGCAAACTTTTCTAGCACGTCATTTTAAAACAAAATTTCCTTTTCCCTGATTACGACCTCTGTTCTCCTCAGTCAACAGTCCTGTCCCCAAACCAAGTCTGAGCTGTCCCAGGACCCAGAGCATCTCTGGGCTATGGATTATTTTCAGAACCTAGGAATGCCTTACCATTCTCGCAGTTACATTTGGGGTCCATGGCTGGCAGGTAGACGTCAGGCACGTAGTTCCTACAAAAAAAAAAAAAATTGAACAGGAGCAATATGTTTTGGAGTGCAGAATTGTGTCTTCTCATTTATAGGCCAAGGACCGGGAGAGCTTAGCGCAAAGACCCGCCCCTTTCCCCTCTCCTTCCCTCGGCCCAAGGCCAGCCAAGAGCACACAGCCCCAGGGTGGTGCTTACTCCTGGGTTTGGTGGCGAGTGCAGATTTCTCAGGACTCTGGGACTGAGGGCAGATTCTAAAGCACCTGAGCAGTTGAGGGGCTGTGTGCAGAGCCGGAGTACGTGCTGCTCACCTCGATGCTACCTATCAAGACCCTGCCCCTAGATTACCAGTAAAGCCCCAGGTGTTCTGAGGGTACTAAAAACATCCCCTCCTGCCCCACCCCGCCCACCTTTGTCTTTCCTTCTGCTAACGCCTATAAATCAGTCTTTCTTTATTCCTAGCTGGAAGGTCGCTGCCCTTTTCCCTAACTTCCACATATTGCCAGGTTTGCGTGACCAGGTTCGCGTCGATGCCTTGCCAGTGTTCTCCTCAGTTGGGAGGGGGTGCCTCCTGTCCATCTCACAGATTTTGCAGGATCCACTCTCTTGCTAACTGCTAAGAGAATGGGGAAAGGGCAGGCTTTAGAAGCCGGCAGGGCAGCAAACAGCTGGCGTCCTGAGGCATTTGGAAAGGTGGGATGGACATGAATTTTCTTAGGCAGTCCTTGAAGTTGGGAAGGGAATAAGCATTTTTTTTTCATTTTTTTCTCAATTACATGAAAACAACAGCAACAAAAAAAAAAAAAACATTTGTGAGTTCCAAATTCTTTCCATCCCTGTTTTCTCTCCTTGAAAAGGCAAGCAGTTCAATATAGATTATACCTGTGTTGTCATGCAAAACATTTCCATATTAGCCACATTATAAAAGAAAACAGGTACACACAAAAAAACCCCCCCAAACTCCAAGAATAATAGAGAAAATTCAAAAAATATTCTTCAATTTTCATTCAGACTCCATCAGTCCTTTTTCTGGAGTTGGATAGCATTTTTCATCATAAGTCCTTGAGAATTGTCTTGGATCATTGTATTGCTGGGAATAGCTAAGTCAGTAACATGGGCCAATAATGCTGTTTCTGCCTATAGTGTTTCTGCTCATTTCTCTTTGCCTCGGTTCATGTAAGTCTTCCTTGGTTTTTCTGAAAGCATCCTGCTCCTCATTTTCTTATAGCACAACAGTAGGAAACAAACATTGATATAACACCTACTATGCACCAAATACTGTAAAATGATTAAAGCTTGATCAGGTATTGAAGATCACTAGTCATTCTGACTTCTTTCTTGCCCCTGAACTTCAATGACTCTGGAAGAGAGAGTGAGGCTGACCTTTGTGCAACTTTGCCTCACTTAAATCCAATTCACAAATGAGTCAACACAGCACCCCAGGGTGTTATTGGTCCTCTTTGAAAATTAAGGGTGAACAGCAAAAGGAAGATAGGTCCTATTATTATCCTTATTGTGCAGTTTAGGAAACTGAGGCACAGTTAATTGACTTGCCTAGGATCATGCAACTGGTAAGTGTCTAGGGCTGGATTTGATCCATCCACTGAAGATGGTTGTGCAAAGGCTGTTGATGTTCCTAGTGCATCTTTCATCCTACTGAAGGTGATGGGGTTCGGACTCTGGGGGCCTTCTTGAGCTCCCCTTGGGTCTTCCCATTTGATCCAGCCTTCCTTATTCAAATCTAATCTTCCCGTTTGATCTCAGAAGTCTCCGGAAGCCCACGTGCTTTTCCTTATCTCTATGCCCATGTCTCAATTGCACTCCCCACCCTTGATCCTATCAAAACACCTTTCCTGAATCTTCCCACTTAATCTGGCCTTTTTTGTTCAAATCTGTTGCCCTTGGCCTAGCCTGGCCATCCTTTGTCTGTTACCTCTGAATTGGCTTGTAGCCTTTTCAAATTGAAGAATTTACCCTCAGTGCCGTAGTTGACCTTGATGCTGTGTTCATCCTCATTGAAAGCATTTGTCAACATGGCTGAAAACACCATGCTAAAAAGCATGGGAGCAAGCTCACAGGGAGTATTGGTGCATGATGTTCCTTTGGCAGATATTTGCGCATTCAATGTAGCCTCTGAAGCTGAGATGCAACAAAGTATGAATCAATTCTCTGCTGCCTGTGCTAATTTTAGCCTAATAATTAACACTAAGAAAACACAGGTGCTCCATCAGCCACCACCACACTATTCACTAACCATTGGTTACAACAAATGGAGAAGTTTTGAATGCTGTGGATCAGTTCACTTACCTTGATAGGGTACTTTCCAGGGATGTACACATTGACAAGGGGCTTGATGCACGAATTGCCAGAACTAGCTCAGAGTTTGGCAGGCTCAGAAGAAAGGTCTGGGAGAGAAGAGCATTAGACTGACTACTAAATTGAAGGTCTACAGAGTTGTTGGGCTGACCTCATCGTTATATGCTTATAAAACATGGACAGTCTACCTGCGCCATTCCAGGAAACTGAATCGCTTCCATTTGAACTGTCTTAGGAAGATTCTGAGGATCACCTGGCAGGATAAGATATCAGACACTGAAGTCCTTGCTCGAGCTGAACTGCCAGGTGTTCAAACTATGCTTCAGAGAACGCAACTCTGATGAGCTGGCTGCATTGTTTGAATGCAAAATGTATGCTTGCCAAAAAGACTATTTTATGGAGAGCTTGCATGGGGCAGGAGATCATGTGGTGGCCAGAAGAAATGATGCAAGGACACTCTCAAGGTCTCTCTCAAGAACTTTGGATTTGACTGTGCAACGTGGGAGACACTGGTACATGACCGTTCAGTATGGTGTGCCCGCATAAGAAAAAGTACTATGCTCTTTGAGCAAAGCAGACTTTAGACAGCACAAAGTAAACACAGGATGTGCAAATTTGGGATATCCACCCCAAATATTCATATGGACTCTCTGCGTCCAACCTGTGGTAGAGCATTCAGAGCTCATATTGGTCTCATCAGTCACAGTCGGACACACTGAAATTTCACTTTATCATAGTGATATCATTTTGGTCCTCTTCGAAGAAGAAGGACAACAACCAACCAACCTTTGGATTGCCCCACCTACATCCCACCCAAGGACATCACTAGTTACCCTAATCTCCTCAAGATCCTCCCTAAACCCCTCCTCCCATCACCCTAGACCGCCAGATCTCTTCTGCAGTCTTTTCTGTATTTAAGTTTCATCTTGCCTCTATGAAGGCGCTCAAATTCAATCTAGCTGAGACTCTGTCTGGCTAAGATTGTATCTGGCCCGCTTGTTAATACAAGAGTTACAAATGCTTAGGCTCTTTAAGAGTCAACCCAGTATGGCGAATCTTTAATAAACTTTGTTTTTCTTTGACTTTAAGAAGGCTTGAGTCGAATTCATTTGAGCAGGACCCTGCCTGTTGGTATTTCAGGGTCCTCAGAACTACTGAATCTCAACAAAGGGGCTTCTCATCTTTAGTCACTTTAGTCACTTTTTTTTCTCTAGAACAATAGCAAAACTCTTCTCTTAGTGGTCAGTAATCTCAAATTGGGGTCATTTTGTCCCTTGTGACTTAGTCTTCTCCTCTGGGAGAACTAACATTCCTTTCTTCATTCCATTTATTTAAAATTTACTAAGTTTGTATTGGTGCAAGACCCTGTACTAGTACTATTGAAGATACAGAGAAAAAAATATCCATTTGCCCTAAAAGTGCTCACATTCTAGTAGAGTGGAACAGATGTGTTTAGAAATTTATCTTTAAGGTCCCTTTTCAATGGTAACATCCTATGATCTCCTATGGCAGAAAGAGAGGCAATGTGATGTACTGGAAATGGTGAATTTGGAGTTGGAAGACCTCATTTCAACCTGTGTGACCTTCAGGAAATCCCTTAATCTGGGTTTCAGTTTCCCTATCTGTAGAATAGTGTTGGACTAGATCATAGATGACTTCTGAAACTCCTTCCATCTCTAAATCTATGATCCTAAGTGCATATTAGGGGTATAGACTAAGTGAGATGGGAACTCAGAGGAGGGGTTCCTGGTTTGGGGATTAGGAGATTTGGGTTGCAGGTAAGAAGGGAAGACACTTTGTCCCATTACACCTACTCCAGAAGGAACAAGATCTGAATCTGGGCTGATTTCTCTTACTGGCTACTTGCAGATCTTGTTTTATAAACTACACGTTCTGGTCTGGAGTCTTATGCAATTTAGCATCTGATTATATTCTGTACTAATTTTTAAATGGCTCCAGTAGGTAAATCTCATTTTCTCAACAAGACTACACACTCTTTGAGGATAGGGGCAACATCTTTATTGTCTGTATCACTACTCCACCACACATGCTGCTAAGCACATTTTTTTCCCCTGTTAGACCTATGAATGGATTGGTATAGGGAATATGTGGAGTTCTACCATTGCAGGTCAACACTTACCTTGCAATTTGCAGTCCTAAAGGGTTGTCTGAGGGCCATAAGAGATTAAATGATTACTCCAAGGTCACTCAGGCAAGAGGTACCAGAGACATGACTTAAACCCATATCTTACTGACTGCAAGGCCAGCCCCTCTTATGCTGTATTATACACTGTCTCTCCTTAGGCACATAGCAGGTGTCTAAAAATAGTGGATAAAATATTGAGAGCCTGGTAGCAGCTTTCCAGGGCAATTCAATTCTACATACATTCATTAAGTATCTACTATGTGCAAGACCTGTCTAAGGTATTGAGGATACAAGATAAAACACAGGCCCTAATCTCATGAAGTTTACAAATCTAATTTGGAAAGGAGAAGTATACAAATAATTGACGAAAAGGAAAATGAATTAAGTGCAAAAGTTACAAGTAATTTTTAAAAATGGGGAAGGAAAAGATCACTTCTACTCTGCAGTGGAGGAAATCAGGGTAGAGAAGCCTGCATGGTGAAGATAGCATTTGAGTTGAGCTTTGAAGGGACCTCAGCAGGTGGAGACTTGTGGGTGGGTAGGGGAAATAGAAGAGAGTTTACTCCAGGCATGGGGGCTGGCATAAGCAGAGACATAAAGACAATACTTTAAAGTCTTTTGGTCAAAAAACTGAGAAAGTGTGAGAGTGTGTGTGTGTGTGTGTGTGTGTGTGTGTGTGTGTGTGTGTGTGTGTAATGAGGGGTGGGAGTGTAGAACAGAGAGATAATGGAGAAGGCCCTTGACCCAGAAAGACATCTTTTCTCCCTGTAATCTCCATGAATGTCTCCCGTTCAGGGAACGTAGAGATGAAATTCGCTATTAAGAAGTTACTTTAACAAAGGGGCAGTTTACTGACATCTTTCTGAAATGCAAATGAAGATGGTAATAATAATAGCATTTATACAGCATTTAGGTTGCAAAGCATTTTGAAAGAGGGTAATGGTGACTTGCCCACAGTCAAGAGGGAAAGTGGGGCTGATGACTGCACAGTCCTCCTCACTTCAATCCAATTCACTTGCATGTCATGGCATCACCTCCCTGATGTCATGGTCCTCTTCGAGAATAAAGGCCAAACAACAAGATCTATCATGCCCTGGGTACCTCTCAAAGTCTTCCCACCTTATGAAGGAAGATTTGGGAGGTGGGATGGAGATGGGGGTGGAAGGGTCAATAGAGGATGGAAAGAAGGTGACTTGGGAAGACTTCTTCCAAATTCACTTCATGAGAAGTCTTTATTTCATCTCTCTTCTTGCTCTCCTCCATTCTCCTTGTATCTCTATCTCTCCCATATCATTTTGTCTCTCTCTCTCTGTTTACTCCCATCCCTCACGATCTGTGGTTGGCAGCACATTTATTCGTACACACGACTGGGTAATGAGCTGTCCCTGGAATGTCCAGAAATATGTCATATAAGAAAGTTAAAAAAAACACCACATTTCAGAAAGTACAGATTTAGGATACAGATTGCTTAATTAAGGGTGGGAGAAACCAAAAGAATAAGAGGGTTGGGAAGGAGAAGGAAAGTTGGGGGAGAAATAAAATGTGCTCTCTGATGGATATTGTCACCATGGACTGCACCCTTACAGTTGGACATACCAAATTGTTGAGGTGAAACCCAGGGATGCTAAAAACTGTTGAGGTTTCATGATGTGTTGCGATGGAACTATCTCAAAGAGTTTAGAGTCAGACCACCTCCAGTCCAAGTACAGGCATTTATTGAGACTGATGCCTCTCATGAAGTGGGCTAAGTTCCAAGAGGAACCAGCAACTTCAGAAAAAGCAAAATGGATTTTATAGGGTAAAGATCCAATTGCATAACAGAAATTTACATAGAATATAGGAATATGATTAATATTAAAAAGGAAGAAGGAGTTTGTTAAGGTATTAGGTGATGGAGGAGGGGTCTCATCTATGTTTTGGTAGTTACTCTCCAATTGGCTAGCTATTGTGGTCCTCTCTGGTCAAGACAGATAGATATTGTGGTCCTGTCTTGGGCTAGATGGATGATGTGATTGTGATTGACTACAAGAACACACCTGTTTCTGTGGGAATGTGTCTAGGGGTCATGGCTAGGTAGAGGTAGTGGTTAGGTTCCCACGCCTGCTGTTTCTGTGGCAACTATGAGTTTCAGGGACAAGCCTGTTGTTCTAGTGATCAGTTAGGCATTTATGAGGAAGTTAGGACATTGGCAATGGTGTGGAGGTAGCTCTGTTAGGACTCCATCATTCCTCCCTCAGAGAGTTGGGACCCAAATTCATTGGGTAAAAGGGACAAAGGTCTCTACTTCAGGAGTTTCTTCAGGCTGAAAAGGGGCATAGAACTGTCCCTGCTTCAATGGGTCCCAGAGAGGAAGTTGCCTGGAACCAAGGATAGATCACAACCAGGGGATGATGGGTGAGTATGGACTGGTATCCACTGTTTGTTGCTGACTGTAGGTGAATTGACCTGTAGCTTGAGAGACACAAAACTGACAGGCAAGTTTAACATGTACAAGACCCTAGATATAAGGAGAAAGATAGATATCACAGGTAGTTGACTAAGCTAAGTACACATTTGCTAAATTATTTAGGCTGTAGAAAGGAATATAATTTTAGGCTGAATAGCTCAGATCTTAGTAGCTCAGATGTATCCCAGTCTTAGTAAATAGGATAATGATTAACATTGTGTCTATACCTTTGCTTCACAAGCTTCTTTTCATTTTACTATGTGGGCAGGTAGAGGACAAGCCTCTGCATAATTTACCCAGTTGTTTGGAATGACTATGTATTTGGATTGAAAATAGCAAGATTTCACATACCTGCACTGTACTCATATCTTTTACTGACCACTTTCTCTAATTAGAGAAATTTCCTGTAAAAAGAAAAAGCAGGAACATGCCAGATATAATAGGATAAAACATCCTTAGCTTTATTTGAATTTAAGAGTTCCTTTAATTCCATCTCACAGCTAGACTCAGGAATAGCCAGATGGGAAACATTCTTTTTCAAAGGAAGACAATGGGGAAACTGAGTCAGAAAGGTCCCATCATAGATTGAGGCTAAAATTGCCTTCTCAGCTTTTTCCAGAAAAACCTTCACCTGTAGTAGGATCACATTCCCTCTGAGTACCTTGTGGCATTTTTCTCAGATATTGATTTAATGCAGACAACTATATCTAAATTCAAACTCAAAATAAAATTATTGGTGGTCCCAAGGGCTTTTACCTCAAATGACAAGTCTCACCAATCATAGCTTAGGGCTAGATACAGTTGCTTTTACTTTTATGGAGTTGCAATAAATAATAAAAATTTACCACGACTTACACACATACAGATTTCATTTCTCAGTAAGCCAAGTTCATTGTTTAGAAATTCCATAAACCAAGCAAGCTTTTATTTTTTTCACAGGGGCTGATGACCTTGCCCACCAGATGGTTTCTGGGGATCTGATAAATTTATAAATAAGGAGAAATTGATAAGGACCCCAAAGAAGGGGATGATCTGCCTATCTACCCTATGATATTTTTCCTCTGAATTGGTGAAAGCCACATACTTTCTGCAGGGCAAGTTCCCTATTTTCAATCTTAATTTAATTTGCTTTGCTCTGACTGATTTTTCTTTTTTCCTTGCTAGGATGTCTTTCAGGGTTTCCAAATTTTATTTTTTAGGATTCCAGTATATGGTAGCTGGAATATATGGCCTCCATTCACCCCTTATAGCCCTACATTGGAGGTGACCTTGACCATCTTCCTAAGGGTGAGGAGTAGGGAGAGTCTACCCTGTCTACCCTTAGAGCTGCTGTGGGATCAATTTAAGGTTTTAACAATATAACAATAATCCCAAGTAACTTAGTTAATGATCTTACAGTTTTCATAAGTGAGAACCAACTTGTTTTAGCTGTAAGACAGGGTTAGCAGGGTTAATAAAATAACATAATTGGTCTTAAACAATTTTTCCACTGTCTTTGAGTTTCAAGAAATTCAGTTTAAAAGTTGCTTTGTCTGATACTTTCCTGGTTCACAAAGGTCACTCAAGTTTTACAATATAAGAGAATTTTACTACAATTTAGAAATACAGTAATAACAAAAACAGCAAACTTCAGATTAGATTAATTGCATTTCCAAATCATCACATGTAAAAATTATTGATAGAAGATTGGGCTTACCAAGTGTAGAGGCTAGTTGACTGGCTGGCCTCATTTCCCCCTCTTCCCCCAGTTGCAGAACCTGGTTGTGGGGATGGTCGATTTGGGACAGAAGGAGAAGGAGGGTTCCACTCCTTGTGTGGGAGGAACTAAGGACCAGGGAGTGCTGGGTGATTGTAGTGTTCAGCACCTGAATTAAAGGTCTGGGAGCCATTGAGGAGGGAGATTTGGTGGATAAGGAAGAGGGTCCCTGAGAAACCTACAAGTTTTCTGATAGGGGTTGGTTGGCTTTGGGGAACTTGGAGCAGAAGCTCCAGTTCTGGTGGTGTGGGAGCAAGAACTTGGGGATCTGAGAGATTCATCTGCTTGCCTAGAGGGAGAGGGCTTCAGGATTCCCAAGGACCTAGGGCTGTTGCTAGTGGGGCCCACCCTATAGCTGCTGTGCCTCCTCCCTTGTTCCTTTTATCAGGTGGGGGAGGTTAACTCAAATTCACTACCATTCTTCTAACTTTTCCGCTGCAACCTTAGCTCAGTCACAGTCAGGATGACAGGGTGAAGGATCTTAATGGTTCCAACCTTTCACTGTATCCTCAGCTCAAACAGAGTCAGGATGCCAGGGAAAAGGTGCTATAGCCCTAGCCTGGGGAAGATCTGGGAGGAGAATCTTAGTGGTTCTGACTTTTCACTTTGGCCCTGATCTGGTCAGAGCTGGACCACATGGAGAAGGCACCATGGCCCTAGCCTCGTCAGAGGTATGACCAGGGGAACTAGAGTCTTAGTGGGTTTTTTGGGCTTTTACTCAACTAAACTTCACCTCTGTGTCTACCCTTTAAAACTTCTTTGTTAATGAGAACTTTGAACTTGCTAATCAAGGTATGTGGTACTCTGTAAAAGATTCACTGCTGCCTACTCTCCTCTTTCCCATACTGGAGAGCTCAAAACTTCATTTCTGAGGTGTCTTTCAGTTCTATGTATTTGCCCAATTTATCTTAGCACCAAATAGTGACCAAAATGAATTCAATTACCTGGATCTATATTCCAAATGATATTATATAGTTCTCTTTCTGTGAATAGTTAAGGGTTAAGTGCTAGTCCTATTCCAAAGTCCAACTTTGAAACCTGCCTCTCTTTGATCAGTGAAGTGACCTTTTCTCTGTTAGATCTGAGGGGAGAAGTTTGCCCCTCCCTCTTTTTCCCATCTATCCCCCCTACCTACTTCCAGAACTTGGCCAGAGTCCAAGAGAGAGAGAGAGATTTTTTTTTTTTACCAAGAATCTTTCTTTAAGACACCATCAATCTTTCTAGTCCAGGTACAGCTGTTCGTTTGATTTTGTTTTTCTGGCTACCTGCATTTTGAATATTGCAAGGTAGAAGACTCAGAGATTTTTACACAGACACAGAGCAAACAAATACAAACAGAAAGCACAGATAGAGAGGAGGATCTATGAGACCAGTGGGATGGGAGTTGGGACTGAATGCCAGTAAGTGTAAGGAAATCCCCCCTATAGCCACCTTCATCTCAGTGGCATCCCACCGAAGGATGAAGAAAAAAAATTACAAAATTCCCAGAGAGTCCTCTGTCTAGAGGGAATTTGCTGCCTGGAGGGCCTTGGGCACTAGCCCAAGTGATCCACTCAAGGCTTCCTTCATGCTTGAAGGATCTCCCAGCTAAGAGAAGGGAAAAAGATAGATTTACCTTTGGATTAGAGGGGGTCTAATTCAGATACTCTGCTCCACATGGAAGGGAAGGTCAGAGTCTGAGACTTGAGCCCACCCAGGGACACCAAAAACTGTTGAGGCTGAAACTCAGGGATGCCAAAAACTGTTGAGATTTCATGATGTGTTATCGTAGAACTGTCTCAAAGAATTTAGAGTCAAACCACCTCCAATCCAAATATAGGCATTTATTGAGACTGATGCCTCTCACGAAGCCGGCTTAGTTCCAAGAGGAACCAGCAACTTTGGAGAAAACAAGATGGATTTTTATAGGGGAAAGATGCAATTACATAACAGAAATTTACATAGAATATAGGAATATGATTAATAGTAAAAAGGCAGAAGGAGTTTGTTAAGGGATTAGGTAATGGAGTTGGGGTCTGGTGGTTACCTTCTAATTGGCTAGTTATTGTGGTCCTGTTTGGTTAAGATAGTTAGATATTGTGGTTCTGCTTGGGCTAGATGGATGATGTGAATGTGATTGACTACAAGAATACACCTGTTTCTGTGGGAATGTGTCTAGGGGTCATGGCTGAGCAGAGGCTGGGGCTGGGTTCTCATGTCTGCTATTTCTGAGAACTATGAGTTTCAGGGACATGCCTGTTGTTCTAGTGATCAATAAGGGATGTACAAAGAAACTAGGACATTGTGGGGACTGGGGGCCTAGGTAGGTACAGTGAGCCTGTAATGAAGTTAGACTATTGGGTCTGTGGGCGGCTCTGTTAGGATTCCATCAGAATGAAGACTTCCTCCCAACTATTTGCTTGTATTTTCCACTCTTGGGAATCCAGAACTCTATGGTCAGTCTGTGATATAAACACAATTTCTGGTCCAGAAAGAGAGGATATTCAGAAAGTGAGTCCTGGGCCTCTACCAAGACTGAGGTACATCCTCTGCCCCCAGAGTCAGAGTGGGAGTGGGGGCTTATATCCAGTTGAGTTCTCATTCTTAGTGTCCTTCATTGTATTCTAATGCTTTGAGAAAAATTCATCTGTATCTCTTCTATGTACCAATGTTTTGTTAACCAGAATATTTGAATCACCAAAACATACCACTGACTAAAATAACCAGTGTCTTTGAAGGGGAAGCAGTGGATACAGTGCTGGCTTGGAGTCAGAAGGACCTGAGTTCAAATCTGACCTCAGATACTTATTAGTTTTCTTATTTACACAATTACTTAGTTATTTACACAGTTTCCTCATCTGTAAAATGATCTTGGAAAAGGAAATGGCAAATTGCTCTAGTATTGTTGCCAACAAAATCCCAAATGAGGTCAGGAAGAGCCTGAAACAGCTTATTGACTCAACAACAATGTTCTTCTGATTCTCTTTTTTTTGTTTTTCTTTTCTGATCCTTTTAAGCCCAAGAAGCAGCTAGGCAGCTCAGTGGTTAGAGTCCTGGTCTGGGAGGCAGGATGACTCCTCTTCATGTGAGTCCAAATCTGCCCTCACTAGCTATGTGACCCTGGGCAAGTCACTTAATCCAGTTTGCCTCAGTTTCCTTGTCCTTAAAATGAGCTGGAGAAGGAAGTGGCAAAGTACTTCAGTATCATTGCCAAGAAAACCCCAAATGGAGTCATGAAGAGTTAGCCCTGACAGGAATGGCTCAATTACAATATAGCCCCAAAACAATGCATGTCAATGATATGATGATGATGATGATGATGATATGATGATGTTTCTTACCAATACTTCAGGAGTTCATTGATGTGAGTAATAAGTCTTAACCCATGTGCATCTTCATATGTCAGTGGACTGTCTACTGGTTCTGGACCCAGAGAGCCTGAGTCTGAATCCCAAGTCTCCTACTTATTCACTATATGATGTTGGGCAAAATTAGCTAACTCTGGACTTCTTTTTCCTCATCTGTAAAATGAGGTGACTAAGTTAGATGGTCTTCTAGGGTCCTTTCTATGTCCTCCCTGAAATCCTTGATAGGAGCTTCTTCTCTAGACCCAGTTCTAGGGCTTTTTAACCTTGTTTTCTGGTCACCAGTATAGCACTCAAATTAGTCATTACCCCTGAGTCTTGCCACATGGCAAGCCTCTGTTCTTTTTGGATGTGCCCGGTTTATCAACTTCTCCCATTCTTGCTTAGCTTGGGTTCCAGTTGGCAGAAGGCCATGCAAGATGGAGGAGGATGAACTTTCACCTTGCAAGTATGACTTCGTGGTTTTTGCCTCTTTGGCAACTTTGTGAGTTTCAACCAAAATGAGGTACCCTGGTTAGCCATTCCACTTTGGTCCTTCCAAGCAACCAGAGGAGCTAGGAGTGCCCCAGGCCATGGTTTTGTGCCTTTCCCTTCAAGCAGCTGTAGCAGAGTGACTAGGGGGAACAGTCCTCAATTCTTCACTGGTCTTTCTAGGCATCTGGGAGTGGAGAAGTTTCTGAGAACCTAAGAAGTTAATGAGGTTAGGCAGCTATGAGGTTGCAGTCTTGCTCTCTTGTCACTCTTCAACTAAAAGAAGGAATTATTAGTGTGACAGGTAGCATAGCCCCTAGGTGGTATAGTGGATAGAATGCCTGACCTGCAGGCAGGAGGATCTGAGTTCAAATCCAACCTCAGACACTTATTAGCTGTGTGACTCTGGGCAAGTCACTTAACATTGTTTGCCTCAATTTCCTCATCTGTTGAATGAGCTGGAGAAAGAAATGGCAAACCACTCCAGCATCTTTGCCAAGAAAACCCTCAATGGGGTCAGGAAGGGTCAGACACAACTGAACAACAGTATCATGGTGCGAGGTGATATTGCCCACATCTGGCTCTCCCTCTTGCTTTCTGCAATTTACAAACTGTAATAGGTTGTTAATTAATTAGCTAGTTGGGGTACAGTACATAATCTTACCACCAAGGGGTTCTACCCTTGAGCTACTCCAGTGATTTTTTTTTTTTAGAGAAGTCAATGCATCAGCTCAAACTTTTCCTGTGACTACAGTCTCCCTCACTGTTCAGCAGATGGTGATCTGAAATAACTTGATCACAAGTAACCTATTTCCCACCACCCTCCAGGCCATTGTCTTCTGTGCCTGAAACTGTATGTCCCCAGCATAGATTCTCAACCTTTTTTTGTATCCTGGACCCTTTTGGCCATCTTGGTGAAGTCCCCAAAACCTTTTTAAAATGATGTTTTTATACCTCTTCATGGAAAGATGTTAGAATCAATGTATAGAATTGTAACAAGGACCCTGGCATACACAGGAGGGCCTGATGTACAGGTCCTTAGATATACTTTTCTAAAAGAAAACCAACTTTTGGGGGGTCAACAATCTTCCTTAATTACATTTACCAACAGAGAAAATACAAACAGAGAAATAAAGACCAACAAACAGGATTTCCAACTGTTTGACCATAAACAATACATATGTCCCAGATCAACAGACAGATCCAACTGTCTGACCATTATGTATATACATTCATAGTTACCAGAGAGAGAAGAATTTTCTTTCTTTGTTGTTCAATTGATGGAAGGGAGAGAAAATAAATGTTCATTGAAAAAAACCATCAAGCTTTTTAAAATAAAGAATATTTTAAAATGAAAAAGAAAATTATTTTATTTAGATAAAATTAAATACAAAGGATTACCAAGGAAATCAGTTTGACCAAAATACAATTATTACAATATATTTTGCAAAAAGCAAAAAGCCTCAAGTTCATGGACTCTAGGTTAAGAAACTTTGATATAGAGGTATAACTTGGAATATGCTCAAGAATTACCAAAATAGGAAATCCCTCATATTTCTCTTTTCTGGACCCCCCCTGCCCAAGTACTGCACTTGGCAACTTCCCTTTTCATTCATGCTTCCCATGCTTCCCTTGTTCGAGGATGTGATAATTTACTCTTTTCTTAATAACCATATGATTTATTGCAAGAGCAAAGCAACAAAAATGTAGCAAAATAACATAAAACAAAGTTGTAAGAATTTGTGAGTTGCAAGCCTCAGGATTCACTGCTCTTCCCCATGTCCACCTCTCCCAGGGTTGGTTAAAGAAGGGAAAGATATCGAAAAGATTTAGTGCCTTCTTCCACAGGTTATTGCTAGAAATAAGCAGCTACTCACATCCACCATGCATGTCTGGTTGCCAGCAAGTCTGACCTTTGTAGATTGTGGTACGCCATAGTTCACCGTCATGTGTTGATTACTGGTATTGCCAAGACAATTTTGTGTTTTAGGGAATCATTCGGGATCCTTGAAAGCATTTGTGCAGTGTCCCCAGTGCCTTCTCTCTGGTTTTTATTCAGTTCTAGGCCCAGCTAATTTCAGATAGATCTGGATAGATCTAAGGGCTTGACTCAAAGTAAAGGCTTCTTAAATGCTTGTTGAGGACATAAATGAACCAATGTGTACTGAATATTTTATACATTGTTAGGAAAAAGTCAGATGCTTTCACTTAACTTTATTCTTTTATGAGGAAGAACTTGATTTAAGAGGGAGATATTTCTAGAAATGACAATAAAAAACAAATGACATCACTGAAAGATATTTTAGAAAAATAGTCTAACTCAAATGACTGCCCATCCAAATGGATGTCAAGGACTAGACCAGACCAACATCGGCCTCACAGAGGGCTATCTCATTGTCCTGATCTACATCTGGCCACTGGACCCAGATGACTAAAGGAGAAAGTCTGGTGACTGCACAGCCCTTCCCTCACTTAAAGCTAATTTACTTGCAAGCCATGGCAGCATCTTCCTGAAGTCATGGTTCTCTTCAAGAACAAAGAGCAAGCCACAACCACAAGGGCTCATGATGTTCCCAACTGTGCCCTGAACTGGATTAAAATGTACCTGGGAAATATTTAACAAATTAAATAAAAATACAAATAAATAAATAAATAATGCAACGATAATAACCTTTGTATAGCACTCACTGTGCGCCAGATCCTGTGTTAAGTGCTTTAGAATTATGTCATTTGATACTCACAGCAACCCTAGAAGGTAGGTGCTGTTATTACTTTCATTTTTACACATGAGGAAACTGAGACAAAAAGAAGTTAAGTAACTTGCCCAGGGGTCACAGAGGTCAGATTTGAATTCAAGTCTTCCTAAATCCAAGCCTGGCACTCTATCCACTGTTCCATCTAACTGCCTCCATATAATTAAACATAGATAATATGTTTTAAAACTAAGTTAATGTAGTTTGCAGGTATCCTTATGTACAGATTAGTGGTCCCCATTTCTATTTGGGTTTGACACTATTGATCTAGACAATAGGCACTATCTATGAAGTATCTTTTAATTTAGAGGAGAAGATGCCAAAAGTCTGGAAAAAAAACACATAGGATATTGCAATGAAGACAATATCTGCAACTGCTCACTCATACATCTACCGTCTAATGCCTGTATACGATGAGAATGATTTAGATACGCATGGAAATACGAGGAAGGGGACTGGCAAACTCTTACAGGCAAATTTCTATAACATCATACCTTCACAATGACACAGTTGATTGAGGAGTACATGGGATCTCTCAGGATTTATTATTTGTTGATTCCAGAAAACAAAAGAAAACAAAAAACCCTTCATTAAGGTTTCCTCTGGTATCCTTCCAGAGAGTTGACTTCAAGTTCCCAAAGGCTGTACCTGCTGATTGCAGATTCTAATATGTTTGGACATGATGCAAAGGCTTCAAGGACAGGGTTCGTGACCAGCAGTGGGATAAGTCTCAAGCTCATCTGGAAGCATTTCATCATCAAGCAGGCCAAAGTTTTTATTGTATTCCCCAAGTAGAATAAGCTCTTAGAAGGAAGAGACAATCTCCTTTCTGTGTTTTTATCTCTAGTAGGCCCTTAATATCTGTTTGTTAATCCATCCATGAATTGACTGAAGACCATATACTAAGTTATAGATAGACTGAAATCTGTATCTGTGGAGGGAAGAACCCATGCCAACGAAATTACAGATCTTTGAAATACCAAAGTTGATTGCTTACCACCCCACTCCACCACCCCAGAAAAAAGAATTTGATTCGGTGGATCAAAACATACCCTCAAAGGTTCTCCTCCAACAACAAGCTGCTCAAGAATATGTTAAAAGCCTACAAAATTCTTTAATAGTTATGCAGAGGCATCATTCAATGACCCCTCTGATTAAAATGTTTACATAGTAACAAGATAGATAGCTAGGCAGAGCCATGGATAGAGTGCCCAGCCTGGAGTCAGAAAGACTCATCTTAGTGAGTTCAAATCTGACTTCAGACACTTACTGGCTGTGTGACTCTGGGCAAGTCACTTAACTCTGTTGGCCTCAGTTTTCTCATCTGTAAAAAGAGCTGGTGAAGCAAACAAACCATTCTGGTATCTCCGCCAAAAAACTCCCCCAAATGGGTTCATGAAAAGTCAGACACAACTGAAATGACTAAGCAACAACAAATAATGCTATAACTCACATTTATAGAGTGCTTACTATGTGCTAGACACTGGGCTAAATGCAATTATTATCTCATGAGGTCCTCACAACAAGGTCCCCATTTTACAGTTGAGGAAACGGAGGCAAGCAGGTTAAATGAGTTGCCCAGGGACATAGAGGTAGTGTCTAAGGCCAGATTTGACTTCCAAGCTCTATCTACTGTGCCATCTAACTATCCTGCATGGAGGTGACTGAAGGTTTTTTTCCTTTCTTCCCCTCCCCACAAGTTTTTACAGAGAGATAATGACCTCAAATGGAACAAATGTACAAGCATTTCCTTCATTTTCTCTCATACTCCACCTCAGTCTCTGGGGGAGCAGGCGTAATACCTGAGTTTCTACAACACATTGCTGCCTTCCCAGCTCCCAAGTTCTTGTCCAAAGGAGGCATGAGTGTGGGGTGAATTTTTCTGCTGAGCTGGGATCCTGCAAGTCCCTTCCAGAAATTATTCCTTGTCCCTCTGGTCTTGATTATGGACTGAGTGGAAAACCTGGCTCATACTCCAAATGCAGTTTCTGTGCCTACTCTCCAGACCAAGGTTGGAGACTCTAATCTCTTCACATAGAATGGGAAAGAACAAATTAAAAGACATATTCATCTGTGGATATATGCTATTAACATTAACTACCTCTTTGGTACAAATAAGCATATATATGTGTGCGCACACGTGTGTGTATACACATGTACACACATACACAAATATGTATATAATCCAAATATATACACGAAATGTATAAAATAGATAAATAACACAATAATGAAGGCTGTTTGCTGGTGGCAAAATCTGCTTCTCTCTGGCTTATGTGGATTTTTCAGGCCTAATTAGAAGCAACAGTCACTAACCACTGAGATAGCCTGTCCCTACAAGAAAGCTAGTGTGGGGTCATGGACAGCTAAGGAGAGCCAAGAGGTTATCAAGGTTTTGTGGAATCAGACTGAGCAGGGTGGGAGAAGTTGGATCAAGGTTTGTTTTTTAGGCTACAGTAAGATGGGGGTTGAGGCAGCTAGTTGGCATTGTAGACAGAGAGCCAGGCCTGGAATCCAGCCTCAGACACTTCCTAACTGTATGACCCTGAGCAAGTCACTTAACTCTGTTGACCTCAATTTCCTCATTTGTCAAATAACCTTGAGAAGAAAATGGCCAACTACTCCAATATCTTTGCCAAAAAAACCTTCAAACGGAGTCATGAAGAGTAGGATATGACTGAACCACAAGGATTGGTGGGGTGTGGGGGTGGGGGTAGAAAAGAGGAATTTAATCAAACAGTACCTTCCAATAACAAAGATTGATTTTTTCTCCACATTTTCCAAAATATTCCTAGATTTATTGTCTCCTTCATTTCTTCCACCACAACCCTGAAAAGTAGAGATAACAAAAATATGTTTTTTAAATTCAGAAGTGTGGTAGAATAGAAAGAGACCTTGGTTCTCAAGTCAGAGGATCTTAGTTCAAATCCCACCTCTGTCTCTTACTGCTTGTGTGACCTTGGGCAAATCATTTAATCTCTCTGGGCCTCAGTTTTCTTATATGTCAAGTAAAGGGGGAGAGGGGGAAGTATAGCTAGATGGTACAGTGGATAGAGCACCAACCCTGTGGTAAGAGGACCCTAGTTTAAATATTACCTCAGACACTTACTAGCTGTGTGACCCTGGGCAAGTCACTTACCCTTGATTGCTTCTCCCCCCAAAAATACCAAGTTGAGGGGGTTGAACTAGAGTTCCCTTCCAGCTATGGACTTATGATCTTATCCTGTTCATGGAAAATCATCACAGGAAATTTTGAATTTCTTTTTCTGAAAGATAATAGCTCTCTTCAAAATCAGTTAGAAATAAAAGGTTCTTGGGTTGTCACCTAACTGTCCTTTTCTCCTGCTTTTTATTCTTACTTCTTAAGTTCTGGACAAACCCAAGAGCTCTGGGTATTATTTACTGAGACAAATATGTCATCTTCTTGTCCTCCAGGAGCTCATATTCCACTGGATTTGGGGTTGCACCTTATTTACCCAGTTAGGTGACATCGAGTAACTTTATTCCTTGACCTATATCACCAAGGTCACCAGCTCTCCAGCAGTAGTGGGCATAACATTGAACTGGAGGTCCAAGAATTGTTTCTGCTACTCGGTGCCTCTTGTGTGATGTTGGACAAGTAATTGAGCCTCCTAGGGCCTTCTGTGTCCTGATCTTTAACGTGAAAGGGTTCATCTTAGTGACTCTAACGTTCTCTGAATGCTTTTCGCAGAATCACAGAGTTGGAGGGGACCTTAGTGGCTAGATCCAATTCCTTCCTAAAAGGCATCATCCAGCCTTTGCTTGAAGGCTCTCCAAGAAGGAAGAGATCACTCCCTTCCTCCGCCCCCATGTCTCAAGGCAGCCTATTCTATTTTGGGACAGTTCCAATTGCGAACAAGTTTTATTCCCTGACACCAAGTTTAAATTTGCTTCTTTGCAACATCCACCCATCAGTCCTGGTTCCCCTTCTGGGATCAAACCAAACAAATTTAATCTCTTTTCCATGTGACAACCTTTTGAATACTTGGAGACAGCTATTACACCCTCACTAAGTCTTCTCTTTGTCAGTTAAATATTCAACCAGTTAATCCAATCATAATACAGATATGACATAGCCTCAAGGTCCTTCTGGTTGTCTTCCTTTGGACACACTCCAGGTTGTCAGTGTGTTTCTTAAAGTGTGGCATTCAGAGCCCACTACAATTCTCTAGATGTTGTCCAGCTGAGGCAGAGTACAGAGGAACCCTTACCTCCTTCCTCCTGGAAGCTCTGCCTCTCTGTGCAGCCCCAGATCTCATTATTCGTCAGTTTGGTTTGGACTGGTCTTTTTTTCTTTACTGCCACATTACGTTGCTGATATATTGTGTTTGTAGTTCACTGAAAGCCTAAGATTTTTTCAAACTGCTACCTAACCATGCCTTCTCCTTCTTGTATTTGCACTAATGCAAAATAATAATAGCTTTGATTTCTTAAATTCAAACATAAACTTTACATTTATCTATATTGAATTTTATCTAATATTCAACTTCATGCTTTAGTTCAGCAGTTCTCAAAACTTTTTAGTCTCAAGAGACCCTTCACAATCTTAGATATTACTGAATACCCCAAAAGCTTTTGTTTATAGGAGTTATATTTATCAATTTGCTGTTTTAGAAATTAAAGCTGATCAAATTTAAAATATTTATTAATTCATTTAAAATAACAAAATAAACCCAATTTTTTTGGTGAAAGTTATATTTTCTAAAATAAAAAAAAATGTAGTGAGAAGAGTGACATTGTTTTAGTTTTACAAATGTAAATGGCAAATTGCTTTTGCAGCTAGGTGGTATGGTGGGTAGAGCACCAGGCCTTGAGTCAACAAGACCTGGGTTCAAATTCAGACACTTATCAGCTGTATGAACCTGGGCAAATCATTTAGACCCTGCCTATTTTCTCAATTTATAAAAGGTTTAAATGAAAAAGGGACATAAGAAAGGAATGCCAGGCATATTAATTAGGTAACCTAAGGGTATAGGTGTGCTTGGAAGGTATGGATGGGAAAGGGTAGGGAGTATATTGAGGGATTTGTCAGAGGCATGGACCCTGGGATCTGGCAGGAGGCCAGTTAGGGACAGAAAGCTTTGGGCCAGGCACCCCTCTGTCTGTCCTGATAAGAGAATATGCCTGCCACAAGAGAAAATTTTCTCACAGGGCAGGGGCCTATTAAGAAATTGGGAGACTTCCAGAGACATGATCTTAGGGCTCGGGCTCGAGCAGCCCATCACTCCCTCACCTAGCTTTGTGTCACATGCAAAATTTATTTCATGACATTTATATCTTTACTAAAGTCATTGACAAAAATGTTAAACAGCATGAGACCAAGCCACAGATACACAGATCCCTACGGCTCTGTGTTAAAGAAGGAGAAGAGTCATACCTCTTATAGAACTGCCAAGACCCAGTTTGGGTCTGCATAGTTTGGCTCTGGTACTGTAGTCATTCCCCAACAGTTTTCCAGTCATTTTTATTCACTTTTAGACCTAGGAGCTTTACTCCTAGAGCTGTAATTACTGTCAACTCCTCAATGAAAGGTTTCAAAGGAAGCTCTGATTTGACCAGAGAGGCTTTGCATTTTCAGAGAAGCCTAGGAAAGGAGGAAGGGCCCAGGGCTTATGCTTCATTATTCACCAGACAGGGTTAATGCCTCTTTTAATTAGCTGTTCAAAAGACAAACTTTTCCCTCCACTTACCCAAGAGGCTTTAGCCTAGAGAGCAAGGGTGGGAGTGGGAGCTCAGAACACAAAACTATATTTTCATTTGAATAGAGGTTGGTTTGGGGGCCTACTGGATTCCAGCCAAGTAGCTACAGTCTGGTTTGTAGCTTTGGACTCCTTTTTCTCTTAAGATAAATCTCTTTCTCTCTCTCCCTCTCTCTTGCCACTCCCCAAAGCCCCCAGTTCTCCCTTTGTATGAACCTGGGAATGTAAGACATTCATTCTTCACATTGTGATATGTTCTGGGGCTACATAAAAAAAATCAGATTTTACATACCATATCCCTTTTCAGTCTTTCAGCATTTCATCCCCACTTGACTGTGGACAGGAAGTAACAGCATTGGACCAATTTCTGTTATATGTCTGAACTCTGAAATTTTGCCTTTACTTAGTTTACAGCAAGAGTGAAATGTTCAGACACAAGTTACAGAAAAGCAACTGGGAGCCTGGGGGTGGCTGACTGACATAGTGTAACTGAAATTGACATAATGTTTTGAAGTTTGCAGAACACTTTACATACATTAGGTATTTCTGCCTTAAAGCATTCCTGTGAGGAAGATCCTACAGGTAATATGATTGCCTGCAAGCACTAGAGGGTGCTGGTGAGCAAGGCAGGATGGAGCCTCTGGCATGGCCAGAGCCAAGGAAGGGACTTGCTCAAATTACTTATACGGTGTGAAACTCTCTTTTTAGTGGGTGAGGCTCCCCCAGAATACAAACCCCTTCAGTGGGTCCACAAACATTTATTAAACTTCTACCATCAGTCAGGTTCTGTGATAAGTTCTGGGGATTTAAAACAAAACAAAAGACAGTCCCTGTTCTCAAGGAGCCCACACTCTGATGGGAGAGACAACATAGAAACAATTAGGTCCAAAAATATATGTAGTAATAAAAATTATATATATATATATTACACATCATCTATAAACACAATATAAATTAATATAAAAGATATATTCTAGTGTTTTCCCTATGTTGATTATTTCTTATTTATCACAAATGTACGAAAAAGATATATGCTATATATACATAAAACTATGTACCAAAACTTTTGTACATAGCTGTTTACATATAAATATATATATGCACATAATAGGATAAACAGGAAATATTCAACATAAGTAAGGTACCAGAATTAAGAGAGACTGAGATAGTTTCCTGTAGAAGGTCGAAATTTAGGTGGGAATACACACACACACACACACACACACACTCATATAAATGTATATATGTATATGTATATACACACACTCTTGTATATATATATATATGTGTGTGTGTGTGTATATATATAATATAATAGGGTACTAATTTAGAAAAAACATATGAACACCTACTATGTACCAATAAATCAATTAAACATCTATCCAAAGAAAGGCAAGGGACAACTGAAAAGTGGGAAGAGGTTAAGAGAGGCCCACATGAGTGGGATGAAATCCTGCTGCAGCTAGCAAATTGTGGGATGCCTGCCCTGGGCTTTCTCATACCTTTACAGTCTTCTTACATCTTGCTACCCAATACATACTCTTCTATTCAGTTACACTTGCCTCCTAACTGTTCCACGAGCACCATCTCTCATCTTCAGGCATTCTCTCTGGCCATCCCCCATACCTGAAATGATCTCCCTCCTGTACTTCTGACTACTGACCTCCATGGATTAACCAACTAAAATCCTACTTGCTACAGAAAACCTGCCCCCAACTTCTCTTATTCCAGTGCCGTCCCTCTATTAGGCATTTCCTATTTATCCCATACATAGCTTACTTTGTGTATATTTGTTTGTATACTGTCATCCTCCCCACCCCCCATTGGATAGTAAACTCCTTGAAGGCAAAAATTGTCTTTTTTGCCTCTTTTTGTATCCCCAGCACTTAGCACAGAACCTGACACACAGTAGGTGCTTAATATTTATTGAATTGAACTGAATCCTCATTAAAGAGAATCTGAGAGAACTTCTTCCAATGAATACCCTCTATACTATCTCAAATCAGAGGGAAGGAGGTGCCTCAGAAGAAAGGGGCATTCAGGAGACATTGAACCTTAAGAACAATGGATTCTAAGACTACATGGAAAAACTTTAAAACTTTAGTCAATGCAATCATAAACCATGGTGTCACAGGACTGAAGATGAAAATTTACCACTCCCCCCCATCAGAGGGGATATATGAAGAATAGGATGAAAAAAGTCTACATTTTGGGGCTTGACCAATGTGCGAATTTGTTAGTCTGGGATTACACCTGTTTATAATAAGAGTTTTGATTTTGGATTTTTTTCTTAAATGAGAGTGGGGGGAGGGACAAGTCATTAATGTAAAATAAATAACTTGGTTTTTTATTACATTTATTAAATTATTTTATTACATTTATTAAATTATTCCACTTAAGCATTAGATTATTTTTTTTCAAAATTAATGTCAGGTTAATTTTGGCAAAAGAAATACTTTCTCTAAGAGTATAAAGCAAATATATAAATAGCCTAGTTTCTATAGGCAAGCAGCATAGGTCAGTTTGAAAGCCAAAGAACAATATGAACATTTCCTATAAAGAGTAGCAATCTACTGATGCCAGATTTCATACATTAAAAGTTCTATCAGTACTTGTACAGGATTAGTAATACAGAACACTATTAATACAATCAATGCTTCAGTATAAAATTCAATAACACAAAAAATATCGATCAAGCAAGCAACCAATCAAATTTGCAGAATTACACAAATAGGACTTGTAAAATAGAAAATAAGGTTTAAAATAAATATGCAAACAACTTACCTTGGTTCCTTCCTATGAAGCACGGTCCTGGATCCAAGTCCAAAACCCTCCCTCCTTCCTATTCCAGTCCCAGGCATACTGCCTTCTCAGGGTTTCTTTGCCAGGCTAGTTGACTCAAACATTTAGCCTAGAATCCTGACTCCAAGGGCATCATGTATCCATCACCCAGCTCAACCACCTGATTAAAGGTCCAGAGTAGGTCAAGGGAATGAGGGTACCTCCATATTGAAACACATGGATGTACAAGTTCCAAAGGCTCAATTACACACTTTCCACTCATTTCAAAGTTGGGGTCCTCAGCAAAAATGCATGGCTACAGTTTTTGGTTAACACAGTCCTTGTCCCAAATTCAGGACAGTACTTTTGTGTTGTCTGGAAAGAAAGAAGCAATTTCCATTCTTCTTCCCTGGTAGCCTATATTCAAGTCTCCAAACAAGCAATGTTGTACAATCATACACACACACACACATACACACACACACACACACACACATGATCTTACATGTACAAACAGAAATCACAATTATCACCAAATACAAGTTTTGCAGATTTACAAAATAAGTCACATTTTACAAAGTTCACCAATATTTCTACTTACCTAGGCTACATATTCCAAGGAAGCCTGGTCCAAACTAAGCTTTCCTGATTACTTGGGAGCTCTCTCCACACAGATTTGGGACCTGGAGACCGCTATGGCCTTACTCTTTTCTCCAATGAGAACACTATCCCGGATGGAAACTCTCCCAGGATTCCATCCATTCATGTCCAATTTGCATCTGGACAGAGTATCCCTTTCTACACAAAACACACTCAGAAATGCTAGAGGTTCCCTTCTACCATAGGACGTCCAGCCAATAGAGAGATCAAGCCAAAGTTTTCTGGGTTCTTACTCCAGAGTACCAGAAATGCTTTCCATGGATTTCTGCTACTACCAAGACAAAATAAATGGAATTGCAAACTCACCCAAAAGGACAAGCCCAGTAGGATCAACTGGACAAGAGACAAAAACCTTCAGCTATTTGGAGATTTGAGCATAGGCATCTCACTCTAAGAAGCTGAAGAGCATTTTGATTTCACTAAAAGCAAAACATTAGAGATCACTTTGAAGGCCCCAAAACAATACCATTTCCATTAAATATTAGCAATTTAGGGATTCCAGATTTCTCCTATCTTCCTATCAATACCAGTACTACAAAACCCTCCAGCTTTACCAACTTTGAATAGTCAGCCCCATAGTACAGCCAAGAGACACATACACAGAATGAAGGAGATGGGTACGGTTAAGGATCATTTCTGTCCTTTCTTACTGGGCTGTGTTGGAACTCCTGGCTAGGCAGCCATTGGATCAAGGTCCAAGTACTCTCTATGACCTCCCAAATTCCATAGCTGTCAGCTTGCCAGAACTCAAGCACTGTCCTTATCCCTCTGTCCAGCTACCCACTCCACTGCTGCCCAAGAACTTGGGACTACTCCACATCCAGGCCAGATCCCTTTGGACAATGATTCCTTTTGGAACTCTTTCATCAACAGTTAATAGACATGCACCCAATCATATCCTTCCCATCCTAGGGACTTAGAATCCTCAACTCTCTTCACTCAAACCCTGTTCACCATTTGCCCCCTCCCTTATTCCTATCCCCCTCAACCCAAATACTCCAGCTTGCCAGTCTAAAACAAAGCACCTCTTTGTGTTCTTGGAAATCCCTAGATAATGAATTAGCTTTCATCTTCAACCTTTTCCTTTCCTCCTCCTACCACGTTCTAAATACTTTCCTCCTAATGACACAGATCCCTAGCTACCTTTCCCAGCCCTAATTATACCTTCAGGCATCCACTCCCATCGCTACCCATCAATTTACAGCCTCCCTCCTCCCCACCCCCAATTCCCCTGGTTCTGGTACACGGTAACATCCTCTCAAACACTTTATTTCATAGATGTCTAAGGGAGACCATTCTGACTTGGGACTAGGCTTGTGTTCTGTATGGAAGAAAGCAAGCTAAACTATTTGTATATTTCTTTTTATACCTTATTTTGTACTGTATAAGTCAGTTCCATTGGTGTCATTTTGCAAACTTGACTTGTTAATTGCTGACTGATACTTTCTGTATTGGGTTCAGACAGAAGTACTGATGTGTACTAATAACACTCTGCATTATCAGTACAAATAACAGCATCCTTAATGTGAGGATCTAGCATCACCAGACTGCTTACAAGAAATGTTCATATTGTTCTTTGGCATTCAAACTGATCTGCACCATGTTACAGGAGAAATATCCCCTCTGATTTCATGTGATGGACAACTGCTGCCCAATATATATTTACCATGATGCAGAAATTATAGGGACAGAAACCTTGGTGTTATTGTTATGCTTGAGCATAGATGCAGGCCTTAGAGAAAACCTGAACCCCAAATACAACTCTCACAAGACCTCTTCTTGGCAGAATTATGTCAGAGTGACAGAGAAATAATTATTTTATATATTGCAATCTTCTTCTTTCCTCTTAGGCCATAAATAAGTAAAGAGGAGATAGATTCATAATCTTCTGGAAAACTGGAAAGTAGTCTAGGAGAAACTAGGTATAGATTATCTTAGAGTCATGTACCAAGATAATCTTTAAATGGATACATGATTTAAACATAAAGGGTATTGTTCGGGATTTGGGATTTAGAATTTTCTTGGTAGAGATACTGAAGTGGTTTGTCATTGCCTTCTCCTGCTCACTTGACAGATGAGGAAACTGAGGCAAACAGGATTAAGTGACTTGCCCAGTGTTACACAGCTAGTGTCTGAGACCAGATTTGAATTCAGGAAGATGAGTCCTCCTGACTCCAGGTCCGGCACTCCATCCCCTGAGCTGCCTGACTGGAACATAAATTTGTAGTCGTCCCAGTAAGCATGCTTAGGAGGACATAGAGCTCTTTGTATATTTAAGGGGAGAGTATAGATGGGTTCCCAAGGGTCAAGATGGGGAAGGGAGGAGTGTAGCTAGTGCTTGGGATGATAATCTAGGAAAGAACTGAGTGACAGAGGAATTGAAGGTCTTAGTGAGGATGAAGAATAGGTTTAGGGGCTTCAAGACTGAGGAAGAGGTGGAGCAAAGATCAGATTATGGTCATATGCAATTACATGGCATTCACATAAAATAATTTCAGAGTTCATGATTATGGAAATGGTGAATTTGTGCATGATGGCAAGATGAAGGGTATGATTATCTCTGTGTGTAGCTGAACTGGGGTGGAGAATTTTCATGTGAAATGAATAAGTTGAGGAGCTGTGAGGTGAGGGTGTTTGAGAAAGTATTAATATGTATGTTGAAGTCTCCTAGTATGAGGGTGAGAATTAGGGAGGAGAAAAATTGTCAGTCAGGCACTAAACTCCTTCAGGAATGATGGGAAGTATCATAGAGGTGAGTAGGCAACAGTTATCAAAATATTGATTGGCAGACAGAACTGGATTGAGTGATCCTCAAAGGAGGAAAGGTTACTGAGAGAATGAAGTAGAGGGAGAGCCTAAGCATGGCAATGGGGAGTAAGTAATATTCTTACTCTCCTAGGAGGATGAGGACAAGTAAGGCTAGGAGGGTGGTGGTGGTAGATGAGTGGAGGTATAGCTAGTGCTAGAAAAGGTAGCTGGGGAGCAGTGGACAGATGTTGCCACAAGGACAGATGTTGTCAGTGAGTACTTAAAAATGGAAGGAGGGGGAAAAGAACAGGTTTTAGAAGAAAGCTAGTTCATTTTCTATGGATCAGACATTGAGAGAGCACATTGAAAGGATGAGTAGCTTCAGGCTGGAATGTTGGAGGATTTGAGTTGAGGGGGAAGGGAATAATAGAGTGGGGAGTGGAGGATGGAGATCAGGGTTTCAATAATGAGGGCCAGGGATTCATAATCCCTGGGATGGAAAGGGTATGATTGGGTGCAAGTCTATTAATCACTGATGGAGTTCAGGTAGGGAATTTTGTTGACTCTTTTCGGGACCATAGCACGCCAGGCCCTTCTATCCTCTGCTATCTCCCAAAATCTGGCCAAGTTAATGTTTATTGTTTCCATGACACTATCTATTCATCTCATCCTCTGCCATCCCCCTTTCTTTTTATTTTCAGTCTTTCCCAACATCAGGGTCATCTCCAATGAATCCTGTCTTCTCATTATGTGGATAAAAGTATTGAAGCTTCAAATTCAGTATTTGATCTTCCAGAGAATAGGCTGAATTAATTTCTTTAAGCATTGACTGATTTGACCATGGAGTAATCCCAAGTTCTCAGGCAGCAGTGTGTAGCTGGACAGAGGGATCAGAGCAGTGCTGAAGTTTTGGCAAGCTGACAGCTATGGAGTTTGGAGGCTCAAAGAGAATACTTGGACCACGATCCAATGGCCACCCTGGGAGAACAGGAAGTTCTCCTGGCAGATACAGGCAGGGCAGCTGCAGGAGAACCTGGGTATCCCCAGATCGTGCCTAGTGGACAAGCCTACTGTTACATCTTTCCCAAAAAGCTATTTATATTGGTGGTACAATAATAACAGTGGGTACAAAATATGCCCTTAAACCTGGGCACACTGTCCCACAAGGACATAGAGACTGCAGAGCAAAGGGGTCTCACATCTTGGAGACCACATGTTGCCACAAGGTAACTCATAGCTCCTGAAAATTCCTTTCTCCCTTTATAGAGATAAGTTCTAATGTTTTCCCTAGACCCAGGAGAGTTTTCTGCTGTCCTGCAGTTGCCTTTTCTCTTTAGATCTCTCTTGTCTTCAACTCTGATGCAGCAAGGCTGTCAGCTACTGTTTGCCCTGGCAAGATTCTTGGATCCTGAGAAGTCCAACACCTCTGATCTTCCAGAGTGCACAAGGTCATTTTCTGGGTCATGTGGGAAGAAGAGGCAGAAGCTCTCCTCCTCATCCTCCTCTTCCTCCTCCTCCTCCTCCTCCTTATCACCACCTTAAAATTTTACTTTCTACCCTCAACCTCAAGCAATTCCTTCTCTGGGGCTGATCTGGAATCACTTGCCCCTCTGAGGTCCCAGACCTGTTAATGCCATCTCCCCAACTAGCTTGCTATTTTATAAGAGACCTACAGGATCATGCATCAGTTTTAGGCCTTTTCTTGATTGAAAAGATTGAGTAGAGTTCTACTGGATAAAGATATCAAGGCTAGAATATTTTGCTAGTTCCTTCAAGTGGGGCTGGGGATGGAGGTGAGGTGACTGACTGGTTCAATTATTGCCTCAGGGGCTCCCAACCTTGCATCATCAACTTGGTAAAGTAAGGGATGATGATCTATGTATTAGGAAGTTTGAAAAAGTCTTCTACACTGAAGAGTCTAGACAGGTTGTTTTATTTTATTTTATTTTGTTAACAGGGGGGCTTTTCTATCTTGCTGCTTTTCTCCCCTTCTAGTGCTAATAGTAGATCTCTGGGAGAGCTTAGGTTTCAGGACTGGGATGAGCCTTGGCCCCACCCATCTCCTTCATTCTGTGTCTGTCTGCCCCATTATAGGCCATGAGGTTGACTATTCAAATCTGTTAAAGTCATGTTTCTGGATTATTTGTCATATACCAAGAGCAGGAAAAGACTTTACAAGCCAGAACGTAGTTGAACCCCATCATGTTCCAGATGAAGAAAGAGAGAGCAGGGAAGTATAGAGGCTTACCCTAAGGCACAAATGAATAAGGCCTTAAAGGTAAGTGGTCCTTAGAGTTAATTCTCCTTTCAGTGCCATGGGGGATTCGGAGCATGCTCAGATCCCTTAAGATGGAAGCATCTAATTTCCCTGCAACTTCTACTATGTCTGCTCCACCTTGGCTGAGAGTAGGTTTCTTTAACTGGCAGTATAGCTGGGGGAAGGGGTCAGGGACAGGGGGGTGGGTGAGGCTGGGAGAAAGAGTTCCTTTAAAAACTGGCTGAGGGGGTGGAGCCAAGATGGAGGAGTAGAAAGACTCATGTATGCTAGCTCCGAACCCACAGCCCATAAATTTCCTGTAAGAAGAACTCCCCACAAATTCTGGATCACTGCAAGGTGTGCAGAAACACAGTGGAAAAGATTTCCATTCCAGAGAGCCCTGGAGAGCCATCCCCAGGGTCTGTGGCACCCCGGAAAGCAGAGTCCACCCCTGTGCTGCCCTGGCCGTGCAGCCGAGAGGAGCAGATCCAAGCAGGCTTCAGGAATGGAATCTCCGGCGGCCGGGAAGGTCCCTCCACCCACAGATGCTACAGGTCAGTGAGAGAGACGTCTGGGCTGGCTGAGAGGGGAGCGGGGTGTCTCCGTGACTCGGGCCCCCTTGGGAGGAAGTGGCAGAGGGAGCGGCAGAGGCAGCGATGGAAGGAGCAGTGGTGGCCCGGGACTGCCTGAGCAGCAGGCAGAAGTTCAGGTCTCTGCATAAACCACCTGAGGGAACTGAGCCTGGGAGGCGGCCCTGCCCCCACCCACCCCATTACTGAAGGTCTCTGCATAAACCCCCTGAGGGAGCTGAGCCTAGGAGACGGCCCTGCCCCCACCCGCCCCATTACTGAAGGTCTCTGCATAAAGCCCCTGAGGGAACTGAGCCTGGGAGGCAGCCCTGCCCCAACATGCCCCATTACTGAAGGTCTCTGCATAAAGCCCCTGAGGGAACTGAGCCTGGGAGGCGGCACTGCCCCAATCTGCCCCATTACTGAAGGTCTCTGCATAAACCCCCTAAGGGAGCCGAGCCTAGGAGATGGCCCTGTCCCCACCTGCCCCATTACTGAAGGTCTCTGCATAAAGCCTCTGAGGGAACTGAGCCTGGGAGGTGGCCCTGCCTCCACCTGAGCACCAGAACTTAAGCTCACATTGAATAGCAGCCCCACCTGCCGTGGAAAGCCCATTTGAATCTCAGACTCCAAGCACTAGCTGGGCGTATCTAGGCAGGGGTGGACAGGAATCTCAGAAGTCAAGTAACTGGCTGGGAAAATGCCCAGAAAAGGGAAGAAAAATAAGACTATAAAGAGCTTCTTTGAGGGGGTGCAAATGTTCCCGCCTTTCAATTCTGATGACGAGGAAATATTCTTACCATCAGGGAAAGACATGGAGGTTGGGGCCTCTGTATCCCAGACCTCCCAGGTAGATGTCCGGTGGGCTCAGGCCTTGGAAGAGCTCAAAAAGGATTTTGAAAATCAAGTTAGACAGGTGGAGGAAAAACTGGGAAGAGAAGTGAGAGAGATGCAGGAAAAGCATGAAAAATGGGTCAATACCTTGCTAAAGGAGACCCAAAAAAATGCTGAAGAAAATAACACCTTGAAAAATAGGCTCACTCAATTGGCAAAAGAGGTTCAAAAAGACAATGAGGAGAAGAATGCTTTCAAAAGAAGAATTGGCCAAATGGAAAAAGAGGTCACTGAAGAGAATAGTTTTCTCAAAATTAGAATGGAACAGATGGAGTCTAATGACTTTCTGAGAAACCAAGAAATCACAAAACAAAACCAAAAGAATGAAAAAATGGAAGAGAATGTGAAATATCTCATTGGAAAAACAACTGATCTGGAAAATAGATCCAGGAGAGACAATTTAAAAATTATGGGACTACCTGAAAGTCATGATCAAAAAAAGAGCCTAGACATCATCTTCCATGAAATTATCGAGGAAAACTGCCCTGATATTCTACAACCAGAGGGCAAAATAAGTATTGAAAGAATCCATCAATCACCGCCTGAAAGAGATCCAAAAAGAGAAACTCCTAGGAACATTGTGGCCAAATTCCAGAACTCCCAGCTCAAGGAAAAAATCTTGCAAGCAGCTAGAAAGAAACAATTCCAGTATTGTGGAAATAAAATCAGGATAACTCAAGATCTAGCAGCTTCTACATTAAGGGATCGAAGGGTGTGGAATAGGATATTCCAGAAGTCAAAGGAACTAGGATTCAAACCAAGAATCACCTACCCAGCAAAACTGAGTATAATACTTCAGGGGAAAATATGGTCTTTCAATGAAACAGAGGATTTCAAGCATTCTTGATGAAAAGAGCAGAGCTGAAAAGAAAATTTGACTTTCAAACACAAGAATGAGAAGAAGCATGAAAAAGTAAACAGCAAAGAGAAGTCATAAGGGACTTATCAAAGGTGAACTGTTTACATCCCTACATGGAAAGACAATATTTGTAACTCTTAAAACTTTTCAGTATCTGGGTAGTTGGTGGGATCACACACACATATATACACACACACGTACACGCATGCACACACACACATATACACATGCACGTACATACAGAGAGAGAGAGCACAGAGTGAATTAAATAGGATGGGATCATATCTTAAAAGAAATTAAGGTAAATGGTGAGAGAGAAATGTAGGGGGAGGAAAGAGGGTGAAATGGAATGGGGTAAACTATATCTCATTCAAGAGGCAAGCAGGAGACTTTTTAGTGGAGGGGAAAAGAGGAGAGCTGAGAAAAAAACATGAAGTATACCCTCATCACATTCGACTAAAGGAAGGAATAAAATGCACACTCATTTTGGTATGAAAACCTATCTTACAATACAGGAAAGTGGGGGAGAAGGAGATAAGCAGGGTGGGGGGGGATGATGGAAGGGAGGGCAATGGGAGGAGAGAGCAATTTGAAGTCAACACTCTTGGGGAGGGACAGGATCAAAAGACAGAATAGAAACAATGGGGGGCAGGATAGGATGGAGGGAAATAGAGTTAGTCTTACATAACATGACTATTATGGAAGTCATTTGCAAAACTACACAGATAGGGCCTATATTGAATTGCCTGCCTTCCCAAAGGGAATGGGTGGGGAGGGAGGGATGGGGAGAATTTGGAAGTCAAAGTTTTAGGAACAACGGTTGAGTATTGGTCTTGCTACTAGGAAATAAGACATACAGTTAATGGGGAATAGAAAGTCATCTGGCCCTACAGGACAAAAGAGAAGATGGGGACAAGAGAAGGGAGGGATGATAGAAGAGAGGGCAGATTGGTGATAGGGGAAAATAGAATGGTCGGTGTATTGGGGTGGTGGGAGGGGATAAATGGGGAGAAAATTTGGAACCCAAAATTTTGTGAAAATGAATGTAAAAAGTTAAATAAATAAATTTTTATTTAAAAAAAAAGAAAGAAAGAAAAGTGAGGCTTAGTAAGAGACAAGTCTGAAAAACTAGGTTGTGGAAGGCATCGAATGACAGAAAATAGAGCTGGGACTCCATGTGATTTGCCAGAGGGAGACTCTGAGCAGGAACTTTTTTTTTCTTTATATCTACTCCTATTTGTCTGGGGAGGCGGACTGAATTAGGGGGACTGCCAGAAAGGAGAGGAGAACAGATATGAGATGCTAGAGAGGTGGAAAGGACTGAACCTGGTGACTTAACTAGATGTACAGGGCAAGGGAGGGAAAGCAAAGATGAGACTTCTGGAAATGTGGGATCAGTCATTTTCTTGAACTACTTCCCATTAATTCTTAATTATCATGCAGCTGCAAGATGCACACATATTATTCAGCATTAGCTTAATTTTCTAGTAAACTATATTTGATTTAAAAAAAAAAAAACTGGCTGAGAAATATCATCTCTTTTTCTTGGTGTGACCTGGGAATGAGGACTCTCAACCCCAAGTCACATCAAGAATTAACATGAGCCGAAGCTGAAGGAGCGAAGAAGTGGGATACTTCTCTCCCATTCCCTCTCTCCTTTTATACTACCTCCCCACCTTGGGATGAAAGTGTTCAATGGAGATTTTGGAGCTTGTATATTTAGGTGACCCAATATAGAGGTACCCTTGCCCTCTTGAGTCCCCTCTCTTGGCCCTTTACTCAGGTGTCTGAGCTGGGCGTTGGAGCCATGATGACCTTGGAGTCAGGATTCCAGGGGGAAGATGTTGCATTCAGTGTGCCTGGGATTAGAGTCTGAGGGAGGATTTTGGACTTGGGACTGGAATTGTTCTACAGGGAGGAACCAAGCTAGGCTGGTTTTACACACACACACACACACACACACACACAATTAATTTTACAAGTCAGTTCCATTGGTGTAATTCTACAAAGTTGATTGGTTGTTTGCTTGACTGATACTTTTTGTATTCATAGACATGCTAATGTACTTTGTTCTATATGATATGCTTATATATATAATGTGTTCTGTATTACTGTATTACTGAGTCCTGCATAATTACTGTTGGAGCCAGCTTGTTGTTTGTCCTTCATTTTTGAAGAAGACTCATGATATCATGGAGTGATGTCTTGACTAGTGCATGAACTGGATTTAAATGAGGCAGAGTTGAACAAAGTTGTCAGTTTTACTCTATTTTCCAGTCATCAAAGTCTAATAAAAGGAAAATGTCAGTTCAACTGTCTATGGCCTAGAATGCAGTGGATGACTGTATTAGCAAGCACCCTGGCCCATCCAAGCTGACCTGCTAGCACAGGTTCTTTGATCTGTTTTATAAAAGAAAGTTTCAAAGGGGTTAGCAATCCTTCTTTAATTAAACATATATGTCATTCACTAGTTCAGGGGAAAGGTTAACACCCCAAACCTGAAGAAAATACAGAGAAAATACAAGCAGAGAAATTAGCACAAAGATTCAATAGACAGGGCTCTTACTATCTGAACAAAGTAATACAACCATCTAGCAAAATGCCATCCTCCCAGAATATATTACAACCACTTGGCTCCTGATTGGCTCAGAGCCAGTAGACCTGAAACCTAGGAGACTCAGCACAGCTATGAACCATGTTTACTCTTACAATGACCTTAGGTCTTCAAAGTCTGACCAAGCTCTACTTCAGTTGCCTTCATGATTATTGGAACAAATTGTTCTCATCCACCCATTCTCCCTGGGGAAGTCTTCACATGCTTGGAGTAGACAACTCCTTAACTCATCAATGGGTTTTAGGCCCAATGGTTACTCTCCAACTGGTTTAGACCCTCTGCTGAGATGGCTTACCAGAGTATAGCTGCTGCACATGCTACAGTTTCTTGGAACCACAGGTGAGAGTTGAATGACAGGAGAGCACCATGGGTGGATGAATAGCCCTGAAAAGGGCTCCACAAGCCCTCAAACCAGAGGTACCAGTCCTCTTTGGACACCTCATACATCCCAGCTAACTTCTCAGGGAAACCCTGAAAAATGTGGATGCCTGGAAATGGTAGCCAAGGAGGGAGTTTTGGACTTGGAACTGGAACTCTGCCCTATAGGAAGGAACTAAGGGAAGCTGGTTTTGTATATCTTTTAAACCTTATTTTGAACTGTTTGTACTGATGACATTTTGTATCACTGAGTCCCATGTATTGTGTAGCCAGTTAGTCTGGCAGGGAAGGCCTAAGAAGCCAATGAACCAATGAAACTCTACAGCCTAAGAGAGGTTCTTGACTTGGAACTGTGACTGTGATCCAGAGGAAGGAACTGAGCTAAGAGTTTTGTATATTTTATACCTTATTTCATCATTTCAAGTCAGTTCTATTGGTATAATTTTGCAAACATCATTGACACGTCCCTTGAAATCTTAGTATTTACAGATAGTCGTGATTTTCATTTGTACAGGTGGGACGGTATATAAGATCATACAAAAACTTGTTTGGAGACTTGCGTGTGCAGTGAAAAAGTAAGTGAACACAAGACCTGTAGACCACAAGACTCTTCTGTATACTGTGACAATAAGTTTACAATGAGAAATCTGGCCTCACTAGATTGCTACTATCTACTGGAGAATTTCACATGCTTTGGCATTCAAACCAGCCTAGGATGATTGCCTATAGGAACTGGCCTAAATGGTTTGTATTTTGTATATTTGTTTTATACTTTGAAAGCAAAACATTTCTTTAAAAGCTAATCTATTAGTGATTTTTCATTTTAAAGAAAAAAATGAAAATCAACCTTTATTATAAACATACAGGAAAAAAATTCCCATATTGGCCTGATGGATAATGTATGCGTCTCTTTCCCTTCTTCATCTGTCCTCTCTCTAGTGGGAGGAGAGTGGTAAGTTCATCTTGAGCCCTGTGACTTCGTGCATATCGATCTGTTTAACAAAGTTTCAAAGTATTTCTGAATTGTCTTTAGGATGCTTTTTGTCATTTTGTAGCTTGTTCTCATTTCATTTTTTCATTTCTTTATATGTGTCTTCCCAATTTCCTTTGGTAGTTTCCATTTCTTAATTTCTTATGACACAATATCTTCTCAGCACCCCTCTGCCCCACTATGGCCTCTTCCCTGTGATTGGAGACAGTATAGGGGTAGACTTAGGAGAGCTCTCTCTCATTTAAGGAAGAGGGCAAAGCAGTCGTCTCATTTCCCACTCTGCTTCAAGAGTTCATCATACTCCTTAGCCCCCTGTTCACATACCCTCATTTTTTTTCAGCTTTTTATGTGTTTTATTTCTCCATCAGATTGTGAGCCCCATGAGGACTGGGACTCTCCTTTGCTCTTCTTTGTATCCCCAGTGCTAATCACAATGCCTGATACATAAAAGACAGTTAATTTTTATTGACAATGTGGGCATGCGCTCTGTAATGACTGTACTAACTGATTAAATATGCTAGAGTTTCCCTTTTTCATAGGGGAACCAGACAATGGAGAAGCACAACAACTAGCCAGTCTAGAGGACTTCTGCAGCCCAGGGCTGCTTGACATACCAGTGATCCTTTGCAAGTAAACTATAGGCTGAACTCAGAAGTGCCTGTAACTGCTAAAAATCAGTCTTGACCAGCTCAGAAAGAGCTACAGACATTTCGGTTCCTAACTTTCTAAGGAGCAGCAAATATTCTGTTTTCTGCTTTGTTGTGTTTACAGATGTCTTCTCCCTAGACCCCTATTCCTCCGACATCCTGATCTATTGGTTTTCTCTCTTAACCCCCAACTTAGCCATGGATACCTAAAATAGTCATAAATACCTCAAATATATTGAAATCCTTCACCCTTATTCCCCACTCCTGTTTGAGCAGCTAAGAACTTTGTCTCTTACTGCTCCAGGTTGCAGGCTTCTTCTTTCCAGGTAATAAATGCAGATATAATGTTTACAAACTGTGATCAGACTCTGGCTCATTCCCGGTCTCCCTTTTTTGAGACTGGGGGTTTTCATCCATTTTAGCAGTTCACAGGGGCTTTTATTTTAACAACATTAATACTAACAATAATCATCTATGGTCCTAAGTATGAACCATAAACTTACAACCCAGTTTATCCATTCATTTTTATAATTATTAAGTACCTACTATGTGTAAAGCACTAAAATAAGCATTGAATATTACACATTTAAGATCTTGCACTCAACTCAGATGACTGCATGCAGTGAAAGAATTTGACAGTCAGTTGACAAACATTTCAGACTATGATCCAAGCATTGTGAATAAAATGACAAAAATGGAAGAGTCCCTGCCTTCAAGAAGCCTATATTCTATTTAAGGAGAGAATAGGTACACAGTTAATGTATGTACAAAAATATACTCAATAAATACAAAGTAACTTTTTGAGAGATGGGGAAGATATTCCATTCCACATGTCTACATTCCTCAGTTTCCTACATTACCTATGCATTTGAACATTTAGACCACAAAATGTAAAATCTGCATCAGGAATCCTAGTAGATTTAGTGTAGATTACTTTTCATTCCTATGCCTAAACCTTGCAATAAAACAGCTGTTAATCTGGGGCCCTTGCTCTATCACCTTTCATTTCTTACTCCTTATTCTTCTGAGCCAAATGAAATTGAATACTTGGTTTCAGTAAGCCTAGGGCCTGAAATTAGGAAAGACTGGGTTCTTATTACCCTACTTCCCTCTTTAAGGGTGAGAAAAATGGTAGCAAAAAATTAAGAGAGAAGAATGGAGAAGGAAGGAGTAATTGACTTTACAAATAGGCTTAATAAGGAGGAGGGGGAGGACTCAAGCTACTCTGTTCTCTAACAAGGCCATTTTCATTCAATAAGTAATCCTATAAGTGCCTATCATAAGTGGCACTTATAATCTTATAAATTATAAACTTCTTATTATAAACTTATAATCTTATAAGTGCAAGGAACCAGAGTTCAAAAGATAAAAATGAAAAGCAGGTGCTTGTCCTGGAGCTCAAATTCTTCTACAGAATGAAATAATGACTGGAGGAAGTGGAGGAGGCAGAGACCAAGCATTTATAAGCCCCTACTACATATTAGGGTAGACAAGATTGTGCAGTGGATAGAGTGCAGGGTTCAAATCCAACCTCTGACACTTCCTAGCTGTGTAACCCCGAATAAGTCATTTAGCCTTGTTTGCCTCAGTCTCCTCATCTCTCAAATAAGTTGAAGAAGAACCACACCGGTCTCTTTGCCTAGAAAATCAAATGGCGTCACTGAACAACAGCTACATACTAAGTACTTTACAAATATCTAATGTGATCTTAACAACTTGTGAAGTGCTATTATCCCCATTTTACAGTTGAGGAAAGTGAGGCAGAGAGGGTTAAATGAATTATCTGGACTCAGAAAACTAATGAGTTTCTAGGGTCAAATTTGAACTTGGGTTTTCCTGATTCTAGGACCAGTGTGCTAGTCACTGACCCACCTAGCTGCCCCTAAAATAAAGACATTTTGAGGTGGGATGGGGTGCTAACATTCTAGGGAAATAGGCAGTGACACCTAAGGTGAACCTTAATAAAGGAAAAGGAAGAAAGGCAAAAAGGTGAAGAGAGAAGGCATTACAGAGAAGGGGCAGTCTGTCCAAAGCACAGAGGCAAGAGCCGGCTAAATCTGGAAAACAAACAAGTAGGCTGTTATTACTGTACTGCAGCTGTAGGAGAGAGGAAAAGTTTGGAAAGGTATTGAGAAATATATTCACTCTAAACAAAGGACAACAATGGTCTTTGTGAAGCCAGGAAAGATTTTACTAGTTTTTATGCTCATTCCCCCTTGAATGAACAGGTAGTTCCTAATGGACAGACAAATGGTAGCAAGATTTGTTCAGACAAATGCACGCCTTTTTATGTCCAGTTTCCACTTCGAATTTCCTCTGCCTCCTATTGGCTAGGCACTTTAGGATTTACTCCACCCCATGTGGGTCTCCATTCCTGCCACATTCCTCATTTTCTTTATAGAATGGCATGTTATAAATTCTTTTAAAGGAATTACCTTAATTGATAAAAAGGCCAAACCCAGTAAGTTTTAGATTCCTTCATCATTTACATAAGAGTAATGAAATCGTTGTGGATTTTATTTAAAGCCAAGAAAGAAGCTGTTGGCTTTTAGATATGTTAATAAGTAGGCACCCACATCCTTGTGGATTCCTAATTTCCAATTCCTTTGTTTCCCTGCCTTCCTCAGCAAATACAAGACTACAGGCATATTACATATTTTCTTGTGGAAACAGAAGTTCGGTTCATTTCTCATAGATCAGACCATAAGGGTCTTTAGATGTCAAGCCCTGAAATTTTATTTTATTCTAGAAGCAGTAGGGAAGCATTGTTAAATAGCTTATTCTTAAACAGGCTGGTCATCGTGGTAGCGGTTTGTACCTGTGGTACCACCACATGATACTCCTTGCTGCCAGGGAGACTGAGGTCAAGGCTGGAGTGTTGCTGAAACTCGATGGTTCTAAGCTGCAGTATAGCTAAAGACCATCTGGGGTCTGCACCAACATGGTGAGCCCAAGGGAAGAAAGCTGCTGCCTAAAGAAGGGGGAACCTTCCCAGCTTAGAGTAATGGAGCAAGCCAAAGCTTCCATGGCAATCAGCATGAGAGAGTGGCTGCTGCATTTCCAGTCTAGGTGAGCTAGGGAATCCCATTCTCAAAACCAAAATAAATCTTTAAGGGGAGATGAGTGTGACTCTGGAGGTGGGGGGGGAAGAGGAGGGAGAGGGAATAAGGATATATATAGGACTATGTATTGATATTGCAAGGCACTGTGCTAATGGCTTTTTACAAATATCATCTTATTTGATGGTCACAACAGCTATGCAAGGTAGGTGTTATAATTATCCCCAATTAGCAGTTGCAGGAATTGAGGGAAATAGGTTAAATGACTTGCTCAAAGTCACATAGCTAGTAAGTGACTGAGGCCAAATATGAACTCAGGTCTTCCTTTCTCACTCCAGGCCCAAGGCTCTATGCACTTTGATACCAGCTAACTCTAGAAGAATCTTTTGGCTTCTGGGAAGAGGGAAGATGGACTGCAGAAGGGAAAGATGCTAGAAGTAGGGAGGTCTGCTGGGAGAGTATTTTACAGCCTGCTGGGCAGAGGTGAGGAAGGACTTGATCTATGGCGGTGGTTGTTTGAATGGCACTAGAGGAAACAGATACAAAAGTCTAGGGAACTGTTTGGCACATTGCCCACTCTGCTGAATTAGAGCCTTGGCAACGTTGTAAGAGCCATAGAAACCCGGACTTTAAAAAAAAAGTTAGATTTGAAAGCCCTTGACCTTCAAAGGACTGAGGAAAAAAATAATTAGTCACTTCTCTTTAAAGGAAACAGTTCAAGCATCCACTGCAAGAGGCAAAATCATCTGGCAGAGGTTCTGAAACAATGCTTTGAACACAGTAGGTAATGTATTTGTAGAATCTAAACCCAAACCAAATAGATTCTATCTCCCATAATTCTTAAATATACTGAAAAAAGAGAAAAGGACCCAAGGACTTCCTTTTCACAGTTATCTAACATATAGGAGTGGCTTGATGATGGAAATCCTAAATCCTTTCCAGTCCTAAATCATTTTAAGTCTGTGAGTTTTACCCAGCCTTTCCCCTATTTCCCTCCTCCCCTGTGTTATACCTATTCAGAGGAATAACAAACCAGGAGTTTACTTTGTTCACTGAGTTTATTGTCACTTGAAAAACACATGAGCATATTTTTATGGCAATCAATGCACACATCTCATGCCTCTAGGAAAGGATGGTTATATTTACATGAAGCCAGCAGCTCTCTCAGTGGCAGCAGCCACCCTTGTCATTCCCTTTGCCAGCAGCACACTCCTTGGAACACTTAGGACACTGAGGAGGGCAGCAGGTAGAGCAGCCTAAGGAGACAGAGAAGGAAAAGAACTATAACAACCTATTACAGAGCCCAGTGTGAAAGCAGGGGACAGGGGCATTGGATGGTCAAGGCAGAGCTCTCTCTCTGGGGAAGGATGCTTGGGGAAAGAGGGGGAGAGGAAGAGAAAGAGAGAGAGAGAGAGAGAGAGAGGGAGGGAGGGAGGGAGGGAGAGAGAGAGAGAGAAAGAGAGAGAGAGGGAGGGAGGGAGAGAGAAGAGAGGAGGGGAGAGAGAGAGAGAGAGGCAGAGAGAAGAGAGAGACAGAGGCCAGATTTAAATTCCGGTCCTCCTGATTCCTGGGCACTACGCTATTCACTGCACCACCTAGCTGCCCCTGGATGACTTTTCAACCTCCCTCCCAGCCCATAGTCCAAGTTCACTGGGGGTAGGGGGAGTGGGAGGTGGGAGCGGATTTACCTAAAGGCCACACTCACCTCCTTTCTGGCAGGAAGCACATTTGCACTCTTTGCATTTGTAATGACCAGAGGGAGAAAGAGAGGGAGGGAGAGAGATAGGAGAGAGAGAAAAGAGGAGAAAGAAGATCTTGACTAACAATTCTAGTTTTGTTATTATAGAGTTATACTACCTTGGAGAAAGCATAACCTCTCTGAACCTCAGTTTCTTCATCTATAAAATGGAAGAGAGACAAACTAGATGACCTCTGATGTCCCTTCCAGTTCTAAATATGACACTCTGGTCTTTTATAGGCCATGATAATTAAGATGCCTTCTAACATCCTAAACTTGGAGAAAGTTTTCACTGTGAGTATATATAAAGTTGGGGAAGGGGTACTGATCTCTTTTGGGGGGGATTTAGGAAATGTTACCAAAAAAACCTTTGTTCCATTTTTGCCAAATCTGCTACCGTGGCAACACAGGAAACAAAAGAGCCCAAGTTCTAGGATGTACAGACCCCCTAGAGGAGATTTGGTCAAAGAGCAGCGCACCCAAAATGGGGAATAGGGAGAAAGCAGATTGTGGAACAGGACAGCAAAGGAAAGTGCATTTGGAGGCTAAATGACTATCAAGAGCTGAAAGGCAAGAACTCAGGGGTCATTTGGGGAAAGGGGTTGATAGGGAGTTTCCAAGGCAACCTGAAAAGTAGAGTCCCAACCTCAGGAGTCTGGGCTTCAGAGAGCTCTCTGCTTTGCTCTGACAGATTCTGTTAGTGAGGCTGCCTCTGGTGACATGGGACCTTCTGTATCTCCCTGGGCCTCTAGACTTACCTGTGCTGCTCACTGGGGACCAAGAGCAGTTGGGTTCAGCCCTCTATGACTGCAGTAACAGAGACTTGTAGAGAGGTTAGAGGATGAGGGGGCAGGGGGAGAAAGAGCCATCTTCAGCTGACTCCCACATTCCAGCTTACTTGGCCCCCTTACATGGACTGCGGGTCACCCTGTCATCAAAATGATGACTGGATGACTTTTCTGTTTTGTTTTGTTTTTTTAAAGGTAAGCAGGGTTAAGTGACTTGCCCAGGGTCACACAGGTAGTAAAAGTCTGGAGGCCAGGTTTAAATTCAGATCTTCCTGATTCCTGGGCAGGTGGGCTATCCACTGCACCACCCAGCTGCCCCCTGGATGACTTTTCAACCTCCCTCCCAGCCCATAGTCCAAGTTCCTGCGGGGGAGGGGGAGCGAATTTACCCAAAGGCCACACTCACCTCCTTTCTGGCAGGAAGCGCATTTGCATTCTTTGCATTTGCAATGACCAGAACAGTTGCAAGTGCCTCCTAGGAAAGGAAAGAAAAAAGAAAAAAAAAACGTAAGAGGTCAGCAGAAGGCAATCCCAGTTTCCTAGGACATAAATGGAAAGAATGCTAGCTCGGCCATCTCAGGGCCTGGATTCTGCTACTTAGTCATCTGAGCAAGAGTCATCACCCAGTCTGCTTACTCTTCTCTCTAAGATGAGGGGAGCAGGATGCATCATTACTTAGACCCCTTAAAGCTCCGAATCTATCTATCGGAAGGAGAATTCGCCATGTTTTTCACCATGGCTTGGAAAGTTGACCCCTCCTCCAGTCCCCAGACTTCTAGGCAGAAGGGTTTCCTGAAGGGAAGGAAGGGAACGCATCACCTCCACGCATCACTCTCCCAAGGAGATAAGGGAGAGGGAACGGAATTCTGGAGCACCCTCAGACCATGCATGGGATAGTGGGGCTCTTGTTAACGCATAAAGTAGAAAGACCATTTGCTCTGGCATCCTTTTCCCTGCTCCAGCTCTCGCTCTCCCCCCGCCCTCCAGAACCTCGGGGCAGCAGCGGGTGGTTCATTGCTGCGGGGCATCAGGGATACTATTTTTCTCCTCTCCATCCTTTCTCACCGGTAGAGCAGGTGCAGTTTCGAGGATCCATGGCTTGGGGCGTTCAGAGCTGGTGCAGTGTAGACGGTAGCCACAGATGTCCAGCTGATTTCTCCGAGTCTGGCGTTGGGAATCCGCAGCAGGTAGCTGGAGTTTTATAGTTGCGGGAGCCCAGGGAGAGAGTGCAACACCACCACCACCCGTCCCCGCCCTGTTCTCCCTTGCGCACGTCTCAGGGAGCCTCCCCCACACCATCAGGGAGCCAAGCGGCTCGGGCGCATTGCAGTGAAAACTGTCGCACGCCTCCAGACTTTGCCTGCTGCTGCCGTGTGCAAATGCGTCTGGTTTCAGAGATTTGCACCCCGCCGGGCATTGCTTTCCCACCTGCACCTCCGTTTACGATGGACAAAGGTCCCCCACCATCTCTCCCAGGGCCAATCCGATTCCTTCTTCCTCCTCCTCTCCTCCAGCTTGTCCCTTATCATTTAATCTCTCTGTGCCTCCGTTTCTCCACTGACAACATGAGGGTACTGGACTCATCTACCCTCCCCATGTCACCCACTTCCAAACGTCCCTATTACAGCCATCCTTCCAGTTACTGAGGTCTGCGAACCTCTACTCCCCAATCTCCCTCATCTTGCATATCCAGTCCTTGGTCAATCTTGTCTTTCCTATCCTAAAGACATCGCTGAAACTTACCAACCGTATCACCCTAGGCAAGTCACTATTTACTTCAGTTTTTTTTTTTTCCATCTGTAAAATGGGGATAGTAACAGTAATAGCACCTACTTCCCAGATTTGTTAGGAGAATCAAATGACTTAATAATTGTAACGTTCTTAGGAAATTGCCTGGCATATAGTAAGCTCCCTCCAAAGGTTAGCTATTATTCTTGTTACTGTTATTATCTCTCCTATTATCCTTTCTCTTTACTCATACAGCCACAACCCTTTTCCAGCCCCTTATTATATCTTGCAAGGACCACTTCTCACTCTGCTTCAAGTGTCTCCTCTCTCCAACTCATTCTCAGCTGACAAGATGGTGTTTCTAGCCTTGTCTGACCTGCCAGATGAGCTCCACTGCCTCCCTGTTACCTCCTGGATCTAATTTAAAATCCTCTTATTTGGCATTTAAAGCTTTTCACAGCTAGGCCCTGGCCTACCTTTCTAGTCATCATATACATTACTCCACTCTGAGAGCTCTACAGTCCAGAGTTACTGCCCTACTGGCCGTTCCTGGAAAACTCTTTTTCCATTATCTGCACCTTTGCCCTGGCTGTACTGAATGCCTGGAATGTTCTGCTGTCTCAAACTGTCTTGTTTCCCTGTCTCCCCTTAAGACTCAGCTCAAAGTCCACCTTGTGCAGGAGGCCTTTCCTGATTCTGTCCAGCTGCTAATGCTTTCCACTTTTAAATTATTTTATATATATCCTGTACATGTTTTATATGTACCTAGTTATTTACACTTTGTTACTCTCATTGCAGCGTAAACTCCTTAGGGCAGGGACTGTGTGTGTGTGTGTGTGTGTGTGTGTGTATGTGTGTGTGTTTCCCTTCCTTATATCTCTAACACTTAGCTACTGCCTGGCACACAGTAAGTAATTAACGCTTGTTGACTGACAAGATGGCATTTGAGGTCTCTTTTATTTCCAGATCTATGATCCTATGACCTGGACTTTGCATGAGAAGCAGCACAGCATAATTAGTGTGTAAAATAAGACGTAGAGTTGGAAGGGATCTCACACACTACCTATTGAGTTCAACATCCTAATTTTCATATAACAATATTGAGTCATTGGGAAGTTAAATGAGTTGCCCAAGGTCACATAGGTAGTAAGTTTCAAAGGCAGGATTTTAATCTAGGTTTTTTAATGCTTGAGTCAATGCCCTTGGTTCTGTGGTGTAGTTTCAGCCAGCCAATCAGCACTTATGTGCCTACTGTGTGTCAGGCGCTGTGCTAAGTGATACAAGGAAAGGTTGAAAAAAAACCCAAACCCAGACCCTGCCCAGCACATAGCACAGTGCCTGGCACATAATAGTTGCTTAATAAATATTGACTGGTTGTTTAAAGAGCTTACCTTCTAAAGAAAGACAAAAAACAAGGAGTTTTAAGGAGTTCACAGTCTAATAGAGGAGACAACATGAAAACAGCTGTGTAGGAACAAATAGATATAGGATAAATTAGGGATAGTTTCAGAAGGAAAGCACTAAGATTAAGGAGGACTTAATTTTCTTAACTAAAGAAAGGCTTCCTTGTGCATGTTTAAACCATATCAAATTGCTTACTGTCTCAGGGAGGGGAGAGGAGAAGGAGGGAGAGAATTTGGAAATCAAAAATTTTTTAAATGAAACTTAAAAATTGTTTTTTACATGAAATTGGGATAAAATGAAAATATTATTCAAAGGAAAAAGAAAAAAAAACACATTCAGGAAGAAAAGGAAAAGTTTCCTGTAGATGGTGGAGCTTTAGTTGAAACCTGAAGGAAGCCAGGGAAACTGGGAGATAGTTATGAGGAGGGAGAGCATTGCAGACAGAGGGGACAGCCAGAAAAACTCCAATGGAGATGAAGCATCATGAGAACAACCCCTGATTGCCCTTCCCCCCCCCCCATCCTGGTCAAGTTGGCTTATTTGATAGTCACAATACATAACACTCTATCTCTTGCCCCTGTCCTTTAGCACAGACCAGCCTCCCCTCTGCCCTCCTCATGCATACAATGTTCTCCTTCACATCTGCTTCTTGTAATTTCTAGCTCCTTCAGAAATCAAAGTCCTTCCTGATTTCCACTAGTTATTACAACTCCCCCCCAAAAAAAAACTTACTTTGTAATTTTTAAAAATATATTTTCATCACAGAGATGGAATGTCATGTACTGAAACTATCAAATCGGCCAGCTTAACTAGGATGGACAGTGTGAGAGGGAGAATCTCTTGGAAAGATAGGTTGGAGCCAGACTGTGAGGGGCTTTAAATGCCAGAGGAAAGCTATTATCCTACGAATGAGAGAAACGATCATCAATAACCAATGATTTGGGAAGATGCAGACTTCTCCCCTTTCCCTAAAGTCCTGATTTTAAAAAATTCAGTCTCTTGAAGGACATTGCTGATAATCAGATGGGACTAACTTTCCTGTTCAGATGTCACCCAAGTGGGGTAACCACTGTGTTCTGCTCAGGTTCTCCTAGGGCATACAATCTTTGAATAGAGTGCCCAAGGCTGGGGATGGTCTGGGTATAGAGATGGTCTTTCTGTCCAAGGGTGATATGTCACACTCAGCCCCTTCTTGTAATTTTCTCTCATTAATTGTTAACTAATCAGACTTGATTGCTTCCCTTCTTCCAAAAGCACATATAAGCCCTGTGTCCACCACCATGACTATCTTTGGTCTAAGAGAGAGATGGCAAATGACCACCCTTTTATTAATAAATGTGCTGGCCTTATTAATTAATAAAATAATTAAATTACCCAGAAACTATGTCTCTTGAACCTTTTTAGCCACCACAGAGGAAATATGGAACCACTCAAGTCTCTTGAACAGAGTGACATGGTCTGACATGGGCTTTAAGAATATTAATTAGGCAGCTGCATGGAGGATGGATTGTCAAAAGGAAAGGCTAGCTTCAGAGGGACCACTGCCAGGTGATGCCTTTTAATTTATGTAGATGACATTTTTATTGATATCTTGTTTTTACATTGCTTAAATTTCCTCCATGTCTTCTCTCCCTCCCAGTGAGCCATCTCATATAACAACAGCTCTTTAAGGGAAAAATAAGCAAAAATGATATATTGAAAAAGATCTGAAAATGTGTGTGATATTTTATTCTTATGGGCCTTCCACCTCTGCAAATGAGATATCTGATTATATCTCTTCTTCGGAGCCAAGCTTGTTCTTGTAATTTTGCAATATTCATTTTTAATTTTTTTTCTTGTTCTTTCCATTCTATTGCTATAGTTGTATATGTTGTTTTTCTAGTTCTGCATCCTTCACTTTGTATCAACATAGTATAAGTCCATACTTCTCTGTATTCATCACGTTCATTGTTTCTTACCTCATAGTCAAATTCAATGACATGTGCCTCAATTTGTTTAGTCATTCCCCAACTAATTGGCATATACTATATCTCTAGTTATTTGCTACCACAAAAAAATCCTGCTATAATTATTTTGGTGACTTTTAATTTTTATTAACAAGACCTCCTTGGTCTATATGTTTAACAGTAAGGTATTTTAGTCACTTTATTTTCATATTTCCACATTGCTTTCGAAATGGTTATACTCCACCAATACTGAATTAGTGTGCTAGTCTTTCTATAAGCCCTTTAACTTTGACTGTTCCCATGTTTTGTCTCCTAAATGACATTTTATTATTTTCCCATCATAGGCAGGAACATTTCTCCCATATCAGGGTGCTGTTAACATAGTTGGGGCTCGGAGCCAAGATGGTGGAGTAGAAGGACGCACGTTTACGAGCTCCGAAACCAAAGCCCATAGAATTAATGTAAAAAGAGTCCCCCATAGCTTCTGGGTGAATACAAGGTGTGCAGAAGCAGAGTGGAAGAGATTTCCGTTCCAGGGAGCCCTGAAGACCCGTCCCCAGGGTCCGGCGCGCCCCGGAAAGTAAACCCAACTCCCAGCGCTGCCCTGGCCGAGGCTGCAGAGAAGCTGATCCGAGCAGGCTTCAGAGACGGAAGCTCCAGCAGCCGGGAAAGTCCCTCCGCCCACAGAAGCTACAGGTCAGTGAGAAAGAAAGCCGGGCTGAAGGAGAGGGGAAGCGGGGCGTCTCCGTGACTCGGGCCCCCTCGGGAGGAAGCGGCAGCGGCGGGGACGGGGCAGGAAGCGGCGGAGGCAGAGGTGTGGGCGGCGGCTGAGGCGGCAGCGGCCCAAGACTCAGGAATCCCCCAACAGCAGGCAGGATCTTCATTATGGAAGATTCCCGCATAAAACCGGACAGAGCTGAGCCTGGGAGACGGCCCTGCCCCCACCCCGCTCTGTTACTGAAGGCTCCTGCTTAAAGCCCCCAAAGGAGCGGGATTTGGGAGGCGGGCCCCCCACCCCACCCCCACCCGTTCCATTCCTGAAAGTCCCTGCATAAAGCCCCCGAGGGATCAGTCTCGGAGGCAGCCCTGGCCCCACCCCAGCACCTGAACTAAAGCTCACTGATTGACAGCTGGCAGGAGGAAAGCCCATTTAAATCTCAGAGGTCAAGCACTAGCTGGGCGGATCCAGGCGGAGGTGGAAAGGAATCTCAGAAGTCAAGTAACTGGCTGGGAAAATGCCTAGAAAAGGGAAGAAAAATAAGACTTTAGAGAGTTTTTTCCAACAAATGCAAATGATCCCGACCTTCGGATCTGACGAAGATGAGGACGTATTCTTGCCATCAGGGAAAGACGTGGAGGGCGGGGCCTCAGTACCCCAGACACCCCAGGGGGGTGGTGGGTGGGCTCAGGCCCTGGAAGAGCTCAAAAAGGATTTTGAAAAGCAAGTTAGACAGGTGGAGGAAAAACTGGGAAGAGAAATGTCAGAGATGCAACAAAAGTATGAAAAACAGGTCAATACTTTGGTAAAGGAGACCCAAAAAAATGCTGAGGAAATTAACACCTTGAAAAATAGGCTCACCCAATTGGCAAAGGAGGTTCAAAAAGCCAATGAGGAGAAGAATGCTTTCAAAAGCAGAATGAGCCAAATGGAAAAAGAGGCTCAAAAGCTCACTGAATTTAATAGCTCTCTCAAAATTAGAATGGAACAGATGGAGTCTAATGACTTTATGAGAAACCAAGAAATCACCAAACAAAACCAAAAGAACGAAAAAATGAAAGAGAATGTGAAATATCTCACGGGAAAAACAACTGAGCTGGAAAATAGATCCAGGAGAGACAATTTAAAAATTATGGGACTACCTGAAAGTCATGATCAAAAAAAGAGCCTAGACATCATCTTCCATGAAATTATCAAGGAAAACTGCCCTGACATTCTAGAACCAGAGGACAAAATAAGTATTGAAGGAATCCATCGATCACCACCTGAAAGAGATCCAAAAAGAGAAACTCCTAGGAACATTGTGGCCAAATTCCAGGACTCCCAGCTCAAGGAAAAAATCTTACAAGCAGCTAGAAAGAAACAATTCCAGTACTGTGGAAATACAATCAGGATAACCCAAGATCTAGCAGCTTCTACATTAAGGGATCGAAGGGCGTGGAATAGGATATTCCAGAAGGCAAAGGAACTAGGACTCAAACCAAGAATCACCTACCCAGCTAAACTGAGTATAATACTTCAAGGGAAAATATGGTCTTTCAATGAAACAGAGGACTTTCAATCATTCTTGATGAAAAAACCAGAGCTGAAAAGAAAATTTGACTTTCAAACACAAGAATGAGAAGAAGCATGAAAAAGGAAACAGCAAAGAGAAGTCTTAAGGGACTTACCATGAGTGAACTGTTTACATTCCTACATGGAAAGACAATATTTGTAACTCTTAAATCTTTTCAGTATCTGGGTAGTTGGTGGGACCACACATACACATGTACACGCATGCACACACATACACACATGCACACACATACAGAGATAGAGAGCACAGATTGAACTGAATAGGATGGGACCATACCTTAAAAGAAACTAGGGTAAATGGTGAGAGAGAAATGTAGGGGGAAGGAAAGGGAAGGGGGGTAACTATATGTCATTTAAGAGGCAGGTAGGAGTTTTTCTTAGTGGAGGGAAAAAGAGGAGAGCTGAGAAAAAAAAAAAAACACAAGAAGTTTACCCTCATCACATTTGACTAAACGAAGGAGTGAAATGCACACTCATTTTGGTATGAAAACCTATCTTACAGTATAAGAAAGTGGGGGAGAAAGAAATATTGCAAGGGGGGGGATGATGGAAGGGAGGGCAAAGGGAGGAGGGAGCAATCTGAAGTCAACACTTGGGGAGGGACAGGATCAAAAGACAGAAGAGAAACAATGACGGGCAGGTTAGGAGGGATGGTAATCCAGTTAGTCTTACACAACACGACTATCAGGGAGGTCATTGGCAAAACTACACAGATATGGCCTATATTGAATTGCCTGCTGTCCCAAAGGGAATGGGTGGGGAGGGAGGGATGAGGAGAATTTGGAACTCAAAGTTTTAGGAACAACTGTTTAGTATTGTTGTTGCAACTAGGAAAGAAGACATACAGTTAATGAGGAATAGAAAGTCATCTGGCCCTACAGGAGAAAAGAGAAGATGGAGACAAGAGAAGGGAGAGATGACAGAAGAGAGGGCAGATTGGAGATAGGGAAAATTAGATTGCATGGGGTATTGGGGTGGGGGGAGGGGATAAAAGGGGAGAAAATTTGGAACCCAAAAATTTGTGGAAATGAATGTAAAAAATTTAAATAAATAAATAAATTTAAAATAAGGAAAAAAACAAAACAAAAAAAAAACATAGTTGGGGCTCCATGGTTTGTATTATGGAATAGTGTACTGTGTCTTCCATCAGACTTAGGTAACCTTCAGATTTATTTTAGAGCTACATGAACTACAAAAATGCATCTGGAATATACACAGGTCAGAAAGAAAGTGATGGTATTGTTGGGATTAATGTGATGGTAGGAACAGCCAATTTACAACAGAACTGTGAGACCCTGGGCAAGTTATTTAACCCTGTGTACTTTCATTTCTCATCTGTAAAATAAACTGGAGAAGAAAGTGGCAAACCATCTAGTCTCTTTGCCAAGAAAATCCCAAAACAGGGTCATGAAAAGTAGGACACTACTGAAAAATGTCTGAACAAACATCTGGTATTGCTCTCATGGTATTTTTAAAATCACTGCTTATGAGCCCCCATTAAAACATTTTTTTTAAACTAAACCAAACCAGATGACAAATGCAAAGCAAAGACATTTGACAAAATAGTAACAATGAAGTTAAATTGGATATTAAAAGTTCTCAGCTCTCATTTACAAACAGCTGTAATCCATCTTATACATAGATATCTCCCAGGGAGCTCTAGCATCACTCCTGATTAACCTCTAAGTCTCTCTAAAATGACAAGAGGGAAATGCAGCAATTGCTCACAGCAGATGCTAGGAAACCTCTCTACAGGTTAGTGTGTGCTTTCAGTAGTAGAATGCTGTGGCAGCTCTCTGTGGCTGGCAGTTGGCTGCAGATGCTTGCTCTCTATAACTGTTCTGACTGCTTTTTTTCTTACTCCTGGTTGCCTTCCTACCTACCTATTGCCTTGTGTTCTGGTCACAAGCCTCCTTGGCATCTGTACTCTGATGCTCCCAAGAGCCCCCTAGTCCCATGCTTTTAAATTTTTCTCATACTGGAGCTCCCCCTTCACTCAGTCCCTGGGTGATGTATTAGCATTTATTAAAGCACGTGGCACATATAAGGTGCTTAATAAATGCTTATTGACTTGACTTGCAGACCCCATTCACGGGCTTCTGGAAAATGTAGTTTGAAGACTTGTTTCCTATTGAACAAGACTCTGGGCAAAATCCTCTAAATGTGACTGAAGGAATCCCTAGCTTATTTTTATGAAAAGGCTCCAGATTCCCTTGGGAACTAGAACAAGAATGGGGGCTTCTGAATCTTGAAAAAGACATTTATTCTTTTAGGATGTCTTGCACTGGCATTTTTCTTAGAAATAGAAGTGATCTTTGGAGTAACCCTTAATCAAAGAGTTGCAACAAAAGGATCCTAAATCCCAAGATTGTGCCGCTATTTATTGTTTGCAATTTGTGCCATCTATTAAAACTCCCACAGAAAGAAATAATAGTTATGGATAGGGAGGTATTAGCAATTAAGGTGGCTTTGGTGCAGGGGGGCATCATCTAGAGGGGGCTTGAAAGGCCTAATGGATTTCACAGATCATAAATATTTGACCTTTTAAGGGAAGAGGCAGCATGGCAAGTGGATGCAGAGCTGATCCCAGAGGAAGGAAGGCCTGGTTTCAAGAGTCACTTGATATATTTTGGCTGGGTGATCTGGGGCAAGGCACTTTGTGACCCTGACAACTCCTTAAGATTAGGAGTTGCTGAGAAGGTGCCAACTCAAATTGGTAGAGGAAGTCTCTCACCCCCTACACTAATGAAATCACAAGTCCATTAAAGCTAACAAGCAAAAAAAGGGACCATGAATCCTGCTTAGCCAGCATGCACAATGAATGTTTCTGCTCTCCTGCTCTCCTGCTCTAGGTAGTTCAGGTTCCAGAGGACAAGAATATCCTGGTACCTGTTTTGCTCTAGAGCACAGATTTAAGATATTGGGCAAAGGGAGAAACATGAAAACAATCTTTCTGCAGGGGATCTGGGGCTATGTATTTCAATGGATTGAAGGTAGTGTCTCCATACTACACTGAGGTGGTTGTATGGATTACTCCTAATGATTTGCCCTCTGGGCTCATTGGGGTGGGGAATAGGATGGAGGGAGGAGATAAGTGGGCAAAAGAATTAACTCAGAACTAACTCAAAACAGGCCTGGCATCCTATCCTTTCTTCTCTCAGTCTCCTGGTTTCCCTGACTTCCTTTAAATCCCATCTTATGAAGCCTTTCCTAAACCCTGTTAGTTCTAGTGCCTTCCCTCTATTACTATTTAATCTGTAAATAGCTTGTTTGTACATATTAGGTTGCTTGTTTTCTTTGTTAGATTGTGAGATCCTGGATGGTAAGGATGGCTTATTTTCTCTTTTTGCATCCCTAGTGCTTGGTACGGCACTTGGCACATAACAGGGGCTTGGTATTTATTGACAGGTTACTTTTGGTAGCCAAGGTGGAGCATGTGCCATAGGAAGGGCTATGTTAAGAGCTGGCATACCAAGAAACCCCACCATAAGCTGTGGGTCTTCCATGACCCTTGTTACTTTCTCTACAGTCTCAATTTTGAACAGGGGGCAGATCTCATGTCTGTCTCACTTCCATTCTTGGCAACTTAATTATTTTCGTAAACGTGGACTGCTTAGTTCACTTTGATGGTGCCACGTAGTCCTACGTCCAAAATTGTGTTCTCTTATCCAAACAACTTGGTCCTTCCTAAGAAGTATAATCAAGTTATTACATAGATGTCCAGCATAGATGATATCTGAGAAAGAGCTGCAATACACAGCAAAATTTTCAAGAGCCCTCCAGACAAGTTTAGTTCATTGGTTCATTGAAATAATGGCCTATACTGCATATAGGTCGCTTGCCAAGTAGAGTGGATTAACCAAGTGATTAGAACAGTCCTCAAGTTACTGTGTTACCTATCTGCAGTGGAACATGACCTAGAATTTGCTGGTGGCTGAATTTGTCCAGAATAGAGTCACTTGTAGGATTCATGGGCACTGCCTCTTCTATACACATATCTTGCAGTTTTCTTTGGGATGCATCTCAGACGCATGGCAATTGCTGACCGCATGGGGTATTGGAGCTACATTTATAGGTGAATCTCTGAAAGAGTCTTGGGAGTGGATCTGACTATAGGGCATTAATGGATAGTCTCTTACCTGAGTTAGGAAAAGAGATCTGAATAGCCTGTGTATCTATTTCAGCACACTGGCCTTCTTAGGCCTTTGATGGGATCTTTGCTTACAACCATTGGCCATTACTTGGAGTCCCTGGGACTTGGACCATTGTGCAGAATCAATTGATTCTATTCTGTTGTTTCTTACCTTAAAGCGGCACATCCTCCAGAATTCCTGTAGCATCATTGGAGGCAACTAGCCCCTATTAGTACTGGGTCACAGAAATAGTATGAAGTGAGGGAGATCATAGACTTCAACCAGCAGAGAGGCTGCTGGTATTACCCAACAGCTTGGAAAGCATGTAGACACGAAGATCAGATGTGAGAGTTGGCAGAGGATGTATATGACTTGATACTAGTCATGTGCTTATACCAAGATGACCCAGAAAGGCTACAGATGCCTTTTATGGGGAAATAGAGGGAGAAACCTTAATGAGTAAAAAAAAATGTGAGAATAAGTATGGGATGAAGGAGCTGAGAACTAGAAGTGGAGAATAGGGAGAATAGAGGGATCTTGGGCATCCAAGAAAGTATGACCTACAAGCCCAAGGAAGTAGCTATTAGCTGATGCTAATCACAGCTAGCATTCATGTTTAGAATTTACAAAGTCTTACAAATAGCATCCCATCTGATCCTCACAATAAGTTTGGGAGGTAGGTGTTATTATCTCTATTTTACAAGTGAGAAAGCAGAGGCTGAGAGAGGGTAAGTGGCTTGCCCAGGGTCACACAGCTAAGAGTCTGAGGCAGAGCTTGAATGCAGAACTTCCTGATTCCAGGTCTAGTATGCTATCCACTGAACCACCCAGTGGCTCTGTCCTGGGAATAAGAGACTTTGTCCAGATGGACATTTAAACCATCACTGCCCCACCTTCAGTGCTGGTGGGCACTGGTCAACTCTTCCAAATGTTTCCATGCCATATATGAAAAGAAATATGGAAAGAGACTGAGGGGAAGATTCTAAGGAGCTTGCTTGGGGTGGTCTGAAACTTTGCCCCCTCCATGGGAGTGGAGGTGGGGAGGGGGCAACTAATCATGTTTATGTAGCATCTTCCAAAGGTAAGGTCGAGCAAGGGAGGGTATTGGGGCTCTTCTACAGGGCACAGTTTGAGCCGTATTTCTAAGAAACTACAAGACAATGTTGGGGATATGAGCAGTGTAGGTCTGGTAAACTCAGCCTCCTTGTATCTAAATCCTATCCTGAGAAAGGAGACATATGTGTGAGGAGTCCATCCTTATAGTGAATGGTGACATGGATTAGTCCAATATATAGATGGATCCAGTTAGTCAATAAGATTATTGATTTAGATTTTCCCGAAGTCACATAGCTAATTAAAAGAAGATTATAGAGTTAAAGCTGGAAGAGAAGACATCTAGAAGGTCTTCATTCCTAAGTTGGTCTCACTAAGACAAAGGCTGCTCTTTTGTTCACTCCATCACAGTGTGAGCATCCCCCCCTTTGATGGTGCAGGACGCTATGTCTAGAAACATAGCACATGCTGAGTTTGTAAACCTTGGTATGGTTTTTTCCTGCAGCAGGCACACTGACAATCTTTTTGGTGTTCTTTGAGGAGATTTAGGTCCCAAGAGATGAAGTGATTTGTCCAAGGTAATAGAGATAGTAAAATGCCAGATTCAAAACTGGTACCCAGTTCCTTTGGCTACAAATCCTGAATTCTATTGTCCTCTCACAGTATATGAATAGCCTACCTCCTTTTACACAAATACCCCCACCACCACCACACACACACACACACACACACACACATACACCCTTAAAGATAATAATATAGCATTTATGTAATGCTTTAAGGTTTGCAAAGTTCTTTATATGATCTTCATTACAACCCTGGGAGGCTAGTAGTGAAATTATATTCATTTTACATATGGAGAAACTGAAGCAGAGAGTGATTAAGTAATAATATTAATAATAATAATGTTAAGTAATAACATTCATACAGCACTTCAAATTTTTTAAGCACTGCAAATATAATATATAAATATATATCTTTAAATGCACACATATATAAATATATAAACTCACTTGGTCCTTACATCTACCACCTGTGAGACAGATGCTATTATTATTTTACAGATAAAGAAACTGAGACAAACAATGTATCAATTGACTTACACAGAATTTCATAGCTAGAAAGTATATGAAGCAGGATTCAAACTCAGATCTTCCTGACCCTTGGTCCTTAATTCTATCCATTGTATCATGTAGCTGCCCCCAGCAAGATAATATCTTCTTCATCAGTTTTTGTCCATAGATATCTGTTAATGATCAATGACTAAGAAATTGCAAAGAACAAGCCTGGTCCAAAGAAGAGATGTGAGAAGAGAGTCCTTTGTGAAGTAGAAAGTTCCTGGCTGTAGAACACTGCATGTGTTTTCAGACTCTTTCAATACATTGATTAGTTTTTCTAATTTTTTTCATCTTCCTTATTTTTCTTCAAAAAATACTCAATCACACAGGATAATTCCATGAGAAGCAGAGGGATATTGGAGAGATTTTAAACAATGCTATGATGAAAGATAGCAATAAAAATGTACTTTAAAAAATTTTTTTAAAAAATAATCAATAGCTGAATATTTACAGAGTCTAAAGGTCTGAAAGGAGATGCCCCATATCCACACACACAATTGGAGATTGCTGTCTCGGAGTTTATAGTCTATTTAGGGAACTTATCTTAACAAAAACCATGCAGGTGCCCCCCTCCTAAGTTAGCCTCACTAAGCCAAAGGCTGTACTGGGTCTCTTTTGTTCACTCCATCACGATGTGAGCATCCCACTTTGATGGTGCAGGATGCTAGTCTAGGAACATACCATATGCTGAGTTTGTAAACCTAGGTATGGCTATTTTTCCTGCAACAGCTACACTGCCAATCTTTTTGCTGTTCTTTGCAGCTGCACTTCTGGACACACTGCGGGCAACCAGTAGGATAGCACTGACAGCAGCCTGGGAAAGGAGGAAAAAGATAAGATGAGAGACCAAGCTTAAGGATCCCTCAAGTTCCCCAAGTCCCTGACTTTGCCAACAAAGACCTCTGCCTATGTATCCAAGTGTGTAACGGATGCCAAGAGAGCAGGCATCTAGGATTTTAAAGTTCTCAGACTTAGAAATTAGTCCAACTCTTTCATTTTGTAGTTGAGAAAACTGAGGCTTAAAATTGAAGTGACTTGGGGCCCAAGGTCACCCAGGTAGTAAATGACAGAGCCAGGGTTCTTTCCACCCTACCAAGTTTTCTCCTATTATCATTCACCTCTTTGACTTTGGTTCATAGACCTCTCTCCTGACTCTACCAAAGGTTGAATGAAAGGGTTTGGTAAGATGGTGTAGTGGTAAGGAATTTGAAGATCTACCCTGCCTCTTGACGAGACTCATGTAAACCTTCTTTGAGCTCTGGCTCAGTCCACAGTCTAAGATACATGGAGGTAATGATGGTGGGAGGAGGTTGCTGAATGGGTGGAGCAGGAAGGGTACAGCAAGAAGAAAGAGTGAGATGGAGCTGAGAGAGAAAGGAGGCAAAGCTGAGGTGGAGCAGAGTAGAACAGCTAGCATGAGTGAGACAGGGAATGGTTTTGCCTAAGGGAGCTTGTTTGTGGGGAGGGTTGACTGGCCTTGCTCTCTGCAGTGATAATGTGTATAGATTTCTTTGTTACTATAATGGATTTGGCTTTCTAGTATCTGAATAAATATCTTGGTTTTATCTTTGAGGAAGAGAGTTTATATTTTGCAAATTTAACCTGGAAATACACATGCATATCCACAGAGGCTACTGTGGGTATGCATTGGTGCTACAGATGACTAGAGGAGAAAGATCCCTTTGCCTTGCATCCTGAAGCTATACAGAACCTCCTAGTAACTCCAAACATTATCTGGGGACCTCCATTTCCTTCTTTATAAAATGAAGAGACCAGATGACCTCTAGTTCCTTCTGCCCAAAGGTGTGCTGGTAAATGTGTAATGACAGGTTCTTTGAGAAAAGTGTGCAGGAGCACACATTAAAAAATTTAATTTGTATTATTAGCACTTCCTTAAGTCTATACAATCAATAAAATAATACACTAGACCCTGATTTGTAGCCTTTGAGGATTTCAGAGGTATAAGTGCTCACACTAACAATTGAATCTTTTAAGCCAGTCTGAACTGGCTCCAGCACACCCCTGCTTCCAGCTCTAACATTATGGAGGCCTTTGAAGAAAGGAAAGAAGCATTTATAAGGCACCTGTTACGTGCCAGGTAATGTGCTAAATGCTTTATATGTATTATCTCATTTGATATTCACAATAGCCTCAGTAGATAGGTTTGTTATTATTAGGTAGTAGATTTTGGTTTTTTATAGCTTTATTATTTTTACATTTTATAGCTGAGAAAACTGAGGCAGGCAGAGATTAAGTGACTTGCTCCAAGTTACACAACCAGTATCTGAGGTCAAATTTGAACTCAGGTCTTCCTGATTCCAGGCCCAATACTCTATCCACTATGTCACCTAGTTGCCTTCCTAGATGAGCACTGGGACAGAAAGCAGAAAAATAATTTTAATTCTTTCATGTTCGGAAGCCATGTATCCTAACAAATCTCTGGATTCTTCCTCTGCCTGATTACATAGCCTACCAAATACAAGGCCACAATTATAAATTGCCAAAGACCAAGGAGTTGGCCTTCAGAAGCTGCTTGGCCCCTTTGTCATTCTCCTTTCCTCTCTCCCCCTGCCCCCCATAGCTAGTCTCCTCATGATTCCAGGAGTCCCTGTCATTTTAGAAGAGATATCTGGCTTTAGTTTTTGCCAAGGTCTCTAACTCACTGTACAGCTGGAAGGGACCCTAGAGTGCAGCAAATTAAAAGAATATTTGCCTTTAAAATGAGAACATTCCTCCAAAGGAATGAATCTTTAATAATGGAATTTCAGGCTTCTGAGGAAAGATAGTTTTTTGGAGGCTGGAGGTAGAGAGATTCTCCAGAGTCTCTCAAATCATACCCCATGAAGGCCCATCTATTTTGCCCACACATATCTTGTCCTGTTGGTTTCTTATTGGTCAGGACATCTAATCACCCAGGGAAAAAGGGAGCACTCACCATTTTTACTTGGCTTCTGTTTGTTTTCTGAAATGCCTCTCAGTGCTGTGTTTTTATAGGCACAACACTTACCTGGAGAGAGAATGGTAGTTTAGCTGAGCAGATTGCAATGAAACATTCAGTCAAAGTGATTCCTCCAGAAGTCCGACTCTCGTATCCTGTCCGTCCCTGCGTTCCTTCCCAGGTAGTAATGTCATCTCCTTTTTTATAATCCTTTTTAGAAATAACCTTTTGTTTTCTTGATATATTCCCCATTTCAGTAAGTTGTGCACACAGCACAGCTATACATAAAAATGTGGTATTAATTGGGGCCAGAGAGAGTAACAGAACATAGAAATATGTCCTCTGCTTCTTTTTGTCAATGTCACTGGCTTTCTGAAGTTTCAGTCAACATTAGGTCAGCCAAGGCAGTTTTAACTAGTGGCTATGTCTGCTGGTTGAATTGATGCTGACTGATGATTCATCCAGCTATTGGCAAGAATAGTGAAGACATGTCCTCCCTTCCACTGATCCAAGATGCATAGGGAAAGATTCCAGGAAATGATGTGAGGACACATGTGTGCTATGGTTATTGAGACACTGAAGATTGACTAGTGATATAGACTTCTGTCTAGTGTCTCCTCTGCCAGTACCTGGACTTGGCATTAGCTTGCTACCTTAAGGTCATATTGTTAACTATTAAGCTAAAATCTACCTCTTCAACTTCTTTGCCACTCGTTTCTAATTGTTCTCTTAGGCCAAGCAGAATCCAAAGGCCCTGTTGGATCCTCAGCTAATCCACCTGCCTTGTTTTGTTTGTTTTTAGTGGGTTTATACTCGTTCTTCTTAGGGTTTTTTTTTTCAATTTATTTATTTTTATTTTTTAACATTCACTTCTATAAGCTTTAAATTTTCTCCCCTTCCCTCCGCACCTTACTTTATAGATAAGAAAACAGACTTGGGGTGAGGAAGAGACTTGTTAAGCACTTAATGTGTTGCAGCTCTCCCAGGAGATTTTACATTTAAAAAGAGGACCTGTAGGCTCTGATCATGGTCCTGGTCCATTGACTTTGAAGGAAAACAGAAAAAGTAGCAGGGACTAGTTCTCTCTCCATGAGTTAGACAAGGAGAGGGGGACCAAGGCAAAGACTTTTATTCACTCACCCAAACCACAATTACAGAACTTAAGATCCACAGTCACCGATCAGTCTCTGCAGAAGTATGAATGCTCTCAACCTTTATTTACCCTCAGGTACCACGTACTGTTCAAAGCAGAGGAGCAAGCCATATGAGTACATAATCTTTCTCACCCCCTAATTAGGAAGAAGAGATATCCCTGCAAAACTGGCCAGGCAATATCAAATGTCTGTCCTAGTTTGCTCCTTCCCTTTCTCCCATCCTAGGCTACTATGGGATAGCATGAAATAATGAAGGACAAAAATGTGTTGCAAGATCTCAAATTATGGGAGACTCACTACCACCTAAGGCAGAAAATTCTACTTTTAGATAAAATCAATTGTATAACGTGTTTCCCCTTATCAAGACAAAATCTGGACATATCTATTGGTAGAAAAAGAGGTCATGCATGAAGAGTCAAGTCAATAAGCATTTATTAAGCACCTACTATGTGCCAGGCATTGTGTTAAGTAATGGGGGTACAAAAAATGTAAAAAATGGTCTCACAGTCTAATGAGTGTTATAAAGGACACTGGAGAAGACCTGTACCCAAGAATACCTCCAACTGACCTGTCACATACTCCAGGGGAAAGAGTTCTAGGCTAGGAATTAGGAGACCTGCATTCAGGTTCTCACTTTACTATTTACTTGCGGTGTGTTCACTAATAGTTCCCCTTTCTAGATTTCCCCCTTTTTTCCCTTCTGTAAAATGAAAACCCTAGACTAGATGGTCTCTAAGGGAGCTTCCAATTCTAAAATTTTGTGATTTTTATCTCTGATGATTGGAAGAATAGAAAATTATTAGAATTATTATTACTCTATTATATTAGAATACTATTAATCATATTAGAATAGAAGAAAATTAGAAAATCCTCCCCTTGGGGCATGATATTGATGTTTGCGTCTGCTTTCTGCTTTGTCCTTCAAGAGTCATAGAATCTTAGATTCTCAGAGTTGGCAGGGCCCTCAGAGGCCATTGAGTACAGCTTGGGTGTGCACTTCAGCAGACATCCCCTCCTTTAACATCTCAGAAAAGGGATAGTCCAGGTTCCACAAAGACCTCCAACAAGAGGGAAGTTCCCTTCTTCCTGAAGTAGCCCATTCCACTTCCAGGTAGCTTTAATTGCTAGAATGTCTTTTCCTACGCCAAACCCCAATTTGCCTCTTCGTAAATTTCACCATTTCTGTTCTTAGTGTGGTTATCTGCAGCCAGACAGAACAAGTCTCATCCCTGTTCCTTGGGATAGCCTTTCAAATATATCAAGTTAGCTGTCTTGATCTACCCTCCTTTCATCCCATCTTCTTTTTTCCACACTGAACAGCAGATCCTCATATGGCATGAATTCAAGGTTCTTCACCACGCTATCTTCTGGACACTCACCACCTTATCAATGTCCTCCCTCAAACTAGGCACCCAGAACACAGTGCTCCAGATGTGGGTCTGATTGTATTAGAGAACAGTTGATAGATCATCTTTATAATCTTGAGCACCATGCCGCTCATGCTGCAGCCTAAGAACTTATTAGCTTTCTTGGCTTCTTATCACATTATTAGCTCATATGAAGTTCATTATCCTTGACCTGTGGGGCCAAAGTGAATCAGTCTAATTCCTCTGAGGCCTGCAATGCCCTCCCTCCAAACTGCTTCCTATTAACATTGTACCCCTCATTCAAAGTCCAACTCAAATTCAGGGCTAAGAATTGAATTCTTCAGATTTCTATTTTTAAAAGACAGAATTGCTAGCCTCTCAGTGTAGAATATTAGCTTTGGAGAAGACCTCAGAGGTCACCCAATCCAACCCACACCTGAGCAGGAATCTTTTCCCTAGAAAGACTCCATGGAGAGACCATCCAGTACCTGGTACTTGAAGCCCTCCAGAAGGAACTCACTATCTTTGGGGGTACAACTGGGCTACAACTAGTTTGCCTGCTTCTCAGCACCTTCCACCCACTGATCTTTGTTCTGCACTTTGAGGACAAATAGACTATGTCTCTTCCAAGCCCTTTTCTGTGTAGCAGTCTTTCATGGACTTTTGGAAAGTTCTTTCAGGAGCAATGACCATGACAAGAACACCAGAGAGGGGAGGAAGCCATTTTATGGGGTGTGAGAGTGGAAAAGATGGGAGAAAACTGGAAGCATGAGACACCGAAGCTAAGTTATATACATAGGCATCTCAGGAATGTTTGCCAAATTAAGTTTAATTAAATACAGATTTCAGTCTTTTACCAAGCTTGGTCCTGTGAATCCTAGTTTGTTCATTCATTCATTCATTCATTCAACAGACATTTACTGAGTGGCTACAATAATAGAGACACGTTGTTCAGAGGAAGGAAGGTGTTATTTTTCACCCTGGTCAGATCACATCTGAAGTATTGTGTTCACTTCCCGGTATCACATTTTGGGAAGGATGCAAGAAACCTGGAATTCATCCAAAGGAAGAGGATGAGAGAGAAGAAGGCCTAGAGACCATGCCATATGAGAAATACTTAAGCTAGCCTGAAGAACAGAAGACTTATTGAGGTGGGATGGAGAAATGGGGAGGGAGATGACAACTATCTTCCAAGTATTTGAGGAACTACTCCCTGGAGAGAGAACTCTGTGGGTGATGGCCAAGGGATGGTCATACCACCAGGGCTGATACACAGAAGAGATTAGATTTGTTTTGCTTGGCCCCAGAGGGTGGAACCAGGAGCAATGGATGATAGTTTCAGAGAGGCAGATTTAAGCTATTGGAAGGAAAAACTTCCTCACTTGAAGAGCTACTCTCAAATTAAATAGAAATACTCTCAAATTAAATTAAAAAACTGTCAAATTAAATAGAAAGTGGTATGTTCCCCTCTCCCACTGTCACTCCTTGCTGGAGGTCATCACAAGGAAACATGATGAACATTTTGACTGGTATAAGAATAGTAAAAGACACATATGGAGAGACAAGTCAAAGCTAAAGCATGTATGATTTGAGCCTTCCTTGAATTGTCCAGGACAAGATCTGGGGATATTATTCAATAAACACTGGGAAGTCATTGATGGATTTCAAGCAAAAGGAGTAACCCAATCACAGCCATGTTTTAAGAAGATAAATCTGGTGGTAGTATACACACTTTACAAGGGAAGAGTAACCATAACTTTGCCTCAGGGCACCAAAATGAAGGGAGGGGATTACATTTCCTTCTTTCACCAACCCTATCTGTTTTACTCTGCGGTATTCAACTATTTGTGGTTTCCTACCACACCCGATTCAGAATCTCCAGGATTGGTGGTGTTTCTCCCCTTGGGTATACGTTCTTCTCTGCCCCCAGATGATTCAGCAAGACTTTTTCAGGGATACTTTGCTCCTTCTCCCAATGTGACTTCATCCAGCTTCATATTGTCCTCAGTACAAAACTGGTACAAGAACTCTTTTCTTTATGGATCTTTGTTATGGTATGAAGGTTAGATGGGTAGGGAATAGGATTGTGGAGGGAGAGAGACCAGTTAGGAAAGAATAGTTGAAAGGGATAGTTTCTCAAGGAGAGAGGAAAGGATACAATGGAGGATGCAGGAGACGTGATGCTTAAGGTCTGAAACTGAACTAACGAGGAGGTGATCCTCAGCAATCCAGGGAAATAGCATTTGTCTTTGACTTCTTTTACTCTTATTCTCCCTGAAATGAGGGCTAAAATTCTGGGGAGGAAGCAATCTTTGATAGGATCTAGGATTAGCTAGTTCACAGAACTAATCTGGTGGAAAGAGGACTAGTCTTGTGTTGTTTAGCCCCGAAAAGCAGAGCTAACACCAATGGGTAGAAGTTCCAGAGAGCAGATTTAGGGTTCAGTTAAGGAAGAAAAAGAAGCAAATTTCTTAGCAGTTAAAACTATCCAAAGGCGAAACGAACTCCATCAGAAGGTAGTCACTGGAGGACTTCAACTAGAAGTTAGGTAACTACTTGGAATGCAGAAAAGGGTTCTGCTCAGGACTAGATGCCTCTAAAGATTCTTCCAAATAAAATTCTGTGAGGGCCGTCAGATTCTCTTTACTCCTCATCAACACCTGCTCCCCACTGTCCGTGGGAAAGAATCTGATCAGCTCATTCCCAAAAAGAAAAAAATAAAGGATAGATAACACTTCAAAATACCAACAACCCCAGGAAGTTTGTATAGGAACATGTTCAAAGGACTAAGGTGTAAATAATGGGAATGAATGCAAGACATTGAGGACAAGTGTGAGATAGTGTGAGTCAACAAGCATTTATTGTGTGCCTTCTGTCTGCCAGGCAAAAGCTAGGAGTTAGGGACACAATATAAAAGGGAGGCAGTTCTTGACTTGAAAAAACTAAGACGTATAGTTGGGAATTTCACAACAATTTTCACAGAATGATAATCTGCTATCAATAATAGGCTCATCAAAGAGACAAATCAGAGTATATTTTGTGTGCGCCTCTGCTCTAGGCTGCTCCCTGAATTTGGGGGTAAGAGTAAGGGATATAACATGAATAGCTGGCAACCTGAGGATTTGAGAGGCTAATTTCTAATAGGACTTGTTTTAAAACTACATATTTTTAGGACTGACATATTTTCAAGATTCTGCAATATCTCACTCTCCAGGACCTGTAGGTATTTATTTTGAGGTATGTTAAATTCCCAAGTATTATAGCAAGGTCTGAAAGCCCAGATACTGACCCAAAAGAGACAAAAATCTTCAAGATTTGTCGGAGATTTCCTCTGCTAAGTTGATCTTTAAGTTCATTCATTTCTGAATGACTGGGTTACTAAATGTCTCATCAGACAGGGAACTTTTGTTGAGTAAACTCAATTATTTTAGTCAATTAAAATCAATTATCTCAGGTCTTTCTCTTTTAAACCCATATGCAGAGTTTTCTAGGGCCAGGTTTTTCCATCAGAAAGGATTACTTCCAGGGACAGACAGTTTTTGGTGAGAGATTATTCAAGGTCATAAGAAAATTTTTGTTCAAGGTCATAAGAAAATCTGGAAAGGACTCAAAATAGTCTAGAAGAGTTTGAAGACCGCCTCAGAGAAATTCTCTACTTTCCTCTTCCTGGTTCTTCTGATTAACTGATCAGATAAAAATGTAATAGTGTAGTTGTCATAACAGACACAGTAAACATGAGGTAGACTCAGAGTAAATTCAAATAAAACTGATTATTTAAGAGAAAAAATAGCTAGCAACAATGACCTCAATTTAGAGGGGTGAAAATGTGAGTGAGGAAACCAGAACACTTGTCCCATCTAGCCAACAGACTTGTTGATTCCTTTGTTTTTTTGTCTTAATTTTCCCTATCTATAAATTGATAGCGTTTATAAAATTATGAGAGGCAGCATGGCATAGTGGAGAGAGAACTGACTTCCAGGCCAGGACTTGAGTTCAATGTCTGACATATACACATGTAATTCCCAGTAAATCATTTAACCTCCCAAGGGCTCAAGGCAGGGTTCAATGCTTTCAACAAGACTATAAATTATAGAGAATTGGTGGAAGGAGTGTCTTTGCATGGAAATTTCCCAAATGAGGCAATTGAGTTGTTAAGTATATAGAGTGCTGGGCTTGGAGTCAGGAAGACTTTAGTTTCACTCCAGCCTCAGATGTTTACTAGATGTGTAACCTAGGGCAAGATACTTAATTTTTGTCTGCCTCAATTTCTTTAATTGTCAAAAGGAAATAACAGAAGCACTTACATCAAAAGATTGTTGGGAAGATCAAATGAGTTAATATTTTTAAAGCATACCATAGAGCCTGGCTCAGAGTACTATATAAATTCTTAATCCTCTCCCTTCCCTCTATATCAGTGAAATCACAGATCAAGTCCTTGGATTATAGATTCTGAGCTGGAAGAGACAAGATTCTAGTCCCTAATATTTGTAGCTAAGGAAACTAAAAGTCAGAGTGTTAAGTGACTTGTCCAAAATCACACAAAGAATAAGTGCTAAAACTAGCATTTAAATCCAGATCTTTTGATTTTAAATTCAGCATTCTTTCTACTATACTATGAAGAAGACTAGATTAGAAGAGTAAGGGCCAGAAGTAGCCGATTTATGCTATTTTTATTTATACTATGTTTATTATGCTAACCCAGTCCTTTGGATTACCAATTTACTCCATGTTCTTCCTGTTACACCATATTGGATCCATCTTACACACCAAACATATTTGTAGAAATTTGGAAATATCTTCTTCTTCAATCCATGCCAAAGGTAGCTGCTTTGAATCTACCAGATCAGCTGTAGACATCCTTTATCACTTATAGTCTCTTGGAATAAAAGAGAACTTCTGCAATAAGACTTAACCATGTCAGTCTTAAAGATAGTGAGCCACTGTGAGTTCATCTATACACTGAAGGTATTCTGGGACCCTGGACCATCCTTGGGGCTATAACCAGGTTAGGGCTCCAAGGACCATGCTACACAGCATTGAAATTTATAGGATGCAAACATTTGACATATTTATTCAGCACCTTAGAAGTCACCTTAGAAACTAATTTCCTTCCCATTTAAATGAATTTGCCTTAATCACATCCGTAATACACTTATTTCTAGAATTACAAAACTGAGTTGAGGATATAGTTTATATTGTTTGCCCCCAGAATCAAAATTGCTAGTTAAAATTTTGCTCCTCTCACCCACACCGATCTTTCTCCCAAAGCAGATATATTATTTGGGTGAAAGGGACTGTCAGATAACTGTACACATTTGTCATTCCAGGAAGCAAAGCTTGGGCCAATCCTCAACCTGGACCAAATGCCACATTCAATTTTACTTACTGTCAAGACAAAGTTTCCATTGGTGCTTCTCCTCTGGGATGGTGAAGGTTCAACTCTTACCTGCCCTTTGAGCTTGAATGTTCTGAGGACAGTTATTTTCTGGTCCTAGAGTTTTGAGCTCTGGCGTTCTAAGTTCTAATGCTTTGATTACCAGCATTAGATTGCATTCATTTTGTACTTTTTGTCAGGCCTCCAACTAAATCCACTGATGGTCGTCACAATGCTTTAGTCACAAAGGTGCTTTTTCCCTCTCGCCTCATCCTTATAATCTTGCAAATGTGCAAATTATTAAATGAAACTAGACAGGAACTCATTCTGCTTTCTTCTTTGTGTGCCTTGCCTGGCCAAGACATTACAAAGAGTCCATGTTAAGGAATAAAACCATCCAAATTCCTGTGACTTTTTATATTTGGTACTGGAAAAAGCATTGAGGTTTAGAAAAGGAGAGTGATGAAAGGGCTGTCTAAATATGGTGCCGGTGAAAGAAGGCTGGATTTGGAGTCAAAGGAGCTGGATTTGAACTCTAATTCTGACACATAAAAACTGGGTAACTTTCACTTTTTCTGCTTCTCAGTTTTCTCATCTATAAAATGGGAATATTTTCCGGTAAAATGGGTGTACTTGCTGCCTTCCAAAGAAGATCAAATGAGATCAGGTATGTAAAATGCTTTGTAAGCAATCAAGGGGTATGCAGATATCTTGTTCTTTGACCAGGGAGAGATACTGCTGATCCAAGCTGTTTCTAGTCAGGTGGCTCACTAGAGGTGGCTCTCATCCCTTTTCTAGACTTGGAGCTCCCCCTGCAGCCAGTGAGAGGGAGTTTCCTGCCCAGGTCACTGGAACTTCAATGAGGGCTCCATCGTGAGGTCTTCCAAAGCGTTGCATAGTTAGTCTGAGAAGTACAGTGAAGGCCAGAAGACAAGCCACATCCATCTTGTTTTCCCCCAACTCCTAAAGTACAATTCGGTTTGGGGCAGATCATGGCAACAGCCATGGAATGGAGAGAAGTGAGAAGAGCACCTGACTGGAAATCAGAGGACTTTGGGTTCCAATCCTGTCTCTGCTGTGTGACCATGGGCAAGTTACTAAACATCTCTGGGCCTTGGTTTTTTCATCTATACAGTGAGGAGGTTGGACTAGATGATTTCTAAGTCTCTTTCTAACTCTAAATCTCTAATCCTGGCTTGAACTGAGTTTGAAAGAAGATGAGGGACTGTAAGAGATACAGATGAGGGGGGCAATGCTCTGTAGGCAGCCAGTGCAACACAGAGGAGGAGATGGAATGTCCTGTGTGAGAAGCAGCAAAGCAGGCATTTTGCAAAGGGTCTTGAAGACCAAGCTGCTCTTGGATTAATCCTGTTGGTAAAAGGGAGCCCTTAAAGGTTTTGAGCCGAGCAGTAAGGTGACCGCTAAGCTGATGAGACATCTACTCTGGTGTCACCAAGCTTTCCAGGGATATCTACCTCAGCTGTCTTTTTTGTGGCCTGTGGCTCCAATTGCTCATACCTGGAAAATACTGAAGGACCCTTGACTGTTCAGAACTCTAGGTTACTGACCTGTAAAACCCTCCCTTGTAGCAAAAAATATTGGAGAGGTTCTGATACAAATGCACAAGAACATTTATGGAGATCAGCAACTCAAACACGATCCTGAGGGTCCTGGGAATAACTGAGCCTGGTAGTCATAGACTTTGGCCTTTCCAGAAGGTAAAAGTGTGGGCCTTGTGTCCTAGAAAAAGACTTCCACCTTAGACATTCTGCTTACTGTTTTAGGAAGAGGGGAGGAAGAAAAATTTGGCACTCAAAATTTTGCAAAAATGAATGCTAAAAAATATCTTTATATATAATTGGGGGGAAATACTATTAGAATAATACATAAAAATAGGTAAGATTACAAAGGAAATTAATTCTATTGAAATATGGTTATAGAAATATTTTTAAAAAGTTAAGATTCTAGGTTAAGAACTCCTGCCTTGGATCTCAAAAGAGACATAGAAAAAGACATTGTTTTTTTTTGTTATTTGTTAATTCATTTAGTTTTACCTTGTTGAGGATTCTGGGGTAAGATTTTACTTCTTATTTCATATGTTTATTTTTTTGGTTATGGGTTATTGAGTTACAATCATTTTTAGATGTACAATTGTTAAATTGCAAAAGTAGAAAGTCATGTCTGATCAGTCATAATTGCTCTCTTAATGTAGTTTTGCTTAACTTTTTGTGATGAATATTCTTTCTTGGAGGGGAGGGCAGTAAATAAGGCATATACAAGATGGAAGCAAGGATAGGTAATTAAGGATGAACACAAAAGCATGACATAGTCCTATGCAAGGATAGGTAATTAAGGATGAACACAAAAGCATGACATAGTCCTATGAGAATAGCATCAAAAGGGTTGAACCCTAGAATGAACTGAGGCTGATGAAGACTAAAGAATAGTCTTAATAAAAGCTATGATAGGGGAAAGAGAATGGTCAAAGGAGGAATAGGACCACTTCTCAAGGTGAATGGGTTGGTAGATGACAGAGAGAAGGCAGAATCACTCAACTCCTTCTTTGCTTCTATTTCTTCTGACAGGGAGAATGATCTTCAGAACTAAAGGACAGAACAAAAATGGATAATGGGGATTTGAAAGACAAGGTAAGTAGGTAGATAGTGAGCATAATGGGGCTTTTCACCTGCCCAGATCATTTAAGAAGGAGGCATCCTTGGGAGAGATGGCAGGGACTTGCTTCTGGCAAAAGACCTCCTGCCTTTGCTTACCACACAAGGGAAAGTGACCTCTTTCCTTTGACTGTGTAGCTGGAACTGATTAGTCTTTTAAACTATTAGACTGGGATAGTCTCATTCTTTGGGATGGTCATATCTGAAGCATAGGCACCATGCACTGAGCTAGGTGTGGGAGGAGGATTCCCTCTCCCTTTTAGGGTTCCAGGAACTGAGTTTGATTATACATTGTTTATTTTTTCCATTTCTAGACCCAAGATACAGTCCCTGGAACTGGGACCTTGAATCATGGTGACCTTGGAGGCAGGATTCTAGGCTAGATGATGCTTACAGATTAGCAGGGTATTTCCAAGAAGTCAGAGTACTAGGATGCAAGCCCAAGAGATCTTGAGTCTTGTAATCTGTTTGAGACTATGCTATATAGGAATCAAGTTAAGCTGTGAACCTAATTTCCCTTCTCTGCTCATAGACTGAAGTGGTATAAAGGAGGATTATGTCCCCAGTGTTGTATGTTTGTTCTTGCTATATCTTTGAAGTAAATATTCCTTTGTAAAAAGTAATCTGACTAGAGAGAGCCAAGATGGTGGAATGGAGGCAGAAACATAGCCAAATTCTCCCAATACTCCCCTCCAAATAGCCATAAAAAATGCCTGAAATAAAATTTTAGAGTGGTAGAGCCAACAAAAGGTAAGGTGAGACATTTTTCCAGCTTACAACAACTTAGGAAATTGGCAGGAGAGGTCTGTGAAACTGAGGTGAGAGATGATTTGAAGCACATGTGGGGATAGCATCAGTAGAGGGCCTTAGAGGTGGCAGTACCAGCTTTGGGACCTCATCCACAGATGGTAAGGGGATGTGGACAACTTGTCAGAAAGAGATTATAGGGGATCCTCAGCTCATAGTGTTGTATTGCTCATATACAGTTCTGGGTCACAGTATCAGAGCACAGAGGAGTGCTTGTGGTTGGTCACAATGGAGTAGGGGCTATGATCTCAGTTCCAAGGCCAAGAGGAGCACTATTTGTGGCCGCAAGGGAGCAGGGGCCCTTCCTGGGTAAAGACCAGAGTATAGACCAGGAAAAGAGTGACCATACCTCTCCCTGGATTACACCACCTTGCAAGCAACAAGAACTTGCAGACTTTCAGAACTAGCTCTGAAAACAGCAACATGAAAAAGGCTAAAACTTGTGATGGTACCTTTCTACCCTTAGCTGAGCAGAACTCAACTTTAGTATAAAGTTCAAAGTCAAGAAATAGACTGGGAAAATGAGCAAAAAAGAGAATTTGACTATAAAAAGTTTCTATAAGTAGTAAGAAAGACCAAGACACAAACTTGGAATAAAGACAACATGAAAATAGCTACAACAAAACTTCAAAGAAAAGTGTTAATTGGACACAAGCCTGCCAAGAATTCCTAGAAGAGTTAAAGAAAGAAATGAGTGGTAGAGGAAAAATGGAAAGAGAAATGAGTGATGTAAGAAAGTTATGAATAGAAAACTAACAGCATGGTAAATGAGGCACAAAAAATACTGAAGAAAATAACTCCTTAAAAAAACAGAATTGACCTAATGGTATAAGAGGCACAAAAATTCACTAAAGAAAAGAACTTCTTAAAAAAGCATAATTGGCCAAATAAGAAAAGAAGTACAAAAGGTCACTGAAGAAAATAATTCCTTAAAAATTAAAGTTAGGCAAGTGAAAGCTAATGACTCCATGAGATAGGGGGAAAAAATTCAAAGTCAAAATAAAAAGAAATAATAGAAGAAAATATAAACTATTTCATTTAAAAAACAACCAACCTGGAAAAAAATTATTGGACTATCTGAAAGCCATAATTTAAAAGAAATACCTTAAATATCATATTTCAAGAAATTATAAAGCCCCAATATCTTAGATCCAGAGGGTAAAATAGAAATTAAAAGAATCCTCCAGTCACCTCCTAAAAGAGATACCAAAATGAAAGTTCAGGGGGATATTATAGCCAAAAGCTCCCAGATCAAAGAGAAAAATAGTATAAGCATCCAGAAAGAAATAATTCAAATATCATGAAGCCACAATCAAAATCACACAAGATTTAGCAACATCCATGTTAAGTCACAGAGAACCTGGAATATGATCTTTTAGAAGGCAAAGGAGCTAGGATTACAACCAAGAATAACCTACCTAGCAAAACTGAGTATAATCCTTCAGGGGAAAAAATGGAGATTTAATGATGTAGAGGACTTTTAAGCATTTCTGATGAAAAGACTAGAGTTGAGTAGGGAAATTTGACATTTAAACACAAGACTCAAGAGGATAAAATGGTAAACATGAAAGAGAAATCATAAAGGTTTCAATAAAGTTAAAACTATTTATCTTCCTATATGAGACTATGATATATTTAATTCCTAAGAACTTTATCATTATTAGTGCAGTTAGAAGGAGTCTACCCAAACAGAGGGCATGAGTATGAGTTGATTATGTTGGAATGATATCCAAAAAACAAAAAGAAGGCATAAGAAGGAGAGATGCACTGAGAAAAGACAGAAGGTAGAGGACAAAGGGAGGAGAGTATTATAAGACATAAAAGAGGTACATAAAAGCTTTCACAGTGGAAAAGAAAATAGGAGTTAGGTAATGCTTAAACCTCACTTTCATCTAAATTGGTTCAAAGAGCAAAGAATATACATACATTTCCCCACAAGGAAGTAGGAGGTGAACGGGATAAGAAAGAGAAAAGGATGATAAAATAAAGGTGGATTAAGGGAGGCAGTAGTCGGAAGCAAAACAGGCTTTTGAGGAGAGACAGGGTAAAAAGAGAGAAGGATAAACAAAAGAAAATAGGATGAAGGAATTACATATTCAGTAATCATAACTGTGAATGTAAATGAGGTAAACTCACCCATAAAATGGAAAGAGCAGAAAGGATTAGAAGGTAGAATCCAACAATATATTGTTTACAAGAGATACACTTCAAAAAAGAAACTTACACATTTAAAATAAGGGGCTGGAGTAGAATCTATTATGCTTCAGCTGTAGTAAAAAAAAAAAAGGCAGGGGTAGCAATCATGATCTCAGATAAAGCAAAAACAAAAATAGACTTAAAGAGATAATAAGGGAAACTACATTTTGCTAAAAGTTACCATAGATGATAAAGTAATATAAAAAGTTTTAAAGAAAGTTTCTCTGATAAAGGTTTAATTTCTCAAATATATATGAAACTGAGTCAAATTTATAAAAATAAAAACCATTCCCCAATTGATAAATGGTCAAGGGATATGAACAGGCAGTTTTCAGAAGAATAAATTAAAGCTGCCTATCATCATATAAAAATGCTCCAAATCTCTATTAATTAGAGAAATGCAAATTAAAACAACTCTGATATTCCATCTCACACCTATCAGAAATGACAAATGCTTGAGAGAATGTGGAAAATTGGTACACTAATGAACTGTTATTGGAGTTGTGAACTGGTCCAACCATTCTGGAGAACAATTTGGAACTATGCCCAAAGGACGTACCTTTGACTCAATAATACCACTACTATATCCTAAAGAGATCCAAGGAAAATTGGAAAGGACCCATAAGGACGAAAATATTTATAGCAGCTCTTATTTGTGATGACAAAGAATTGGAAATTTAAGGGATGCTCATCAATTGGGGAATGATAAAACTATGGCACATGATTGTGATGGAGTACTATTGTGCTATAAGAAATGACAAAGGGAGAATGGTTTCAGAAAAACATAGGAAGATCTATATGAACTGATATAAAGTGAAGTGAACAGAACCAGGAATTCCTTGTACACAGTAACAGCAATGTTGTAATGATCAACTATGAAAGACTTAGTCACTCTGATCAATAGATTCAATGATCAAAGACAATTCCAAAGGACTCTTGATTCAAAAAAACCTATCCACCTTCAGAGAGAGAACTGATGAGCTCTGAGTGCAAATTGAAGTATTATTTTCTCACTTTTTTATATTTCTTGGGGTTTTTTGTGATAGGGCTAATATAAAAATATGTTTTGCATTATTTCACATGTGTAATTGATAACATATTGCTTGCTTTCTCAGTAGGTAAAGAAGGGGCTGAAGGGAGGGAGAGTATTTGGAAATCAAAATTTTTAAAATGTTAAAAGTAAATAAATCACAAAAAATTAAAAGTAATCTGACCATTTAGTGATTAGATGACAATCAGTAAAGTCTTGAGCCAGTGACAGACATTTCCACATCCCTTTAAGAGTACTAAAGAATTCTGGGGGAAAGGGAAATGTAACAGATCTGGCTTTCAGGCAGTGCAGACCAAAAAGTGTCACTGGTACATAAGCAGGAATGCATCTAATTGCATTTCATGCATCGATATCAGCAGGTTCAGATAAACCCTATAGCAGTGTAGCAAAAGAACAGCCATTCTTTTTTTTTTTTTTAATGCTTCAATCTGTATTCAGATACCATCAGTTCTTTGTCTGGGAATGGATAGAATTTTCCAGCATAAGTCCTTCAGAGTTGTCTTGGATTGCTACATTACTAAGAATAGCTAAGTCATTCACAGCTGATCATCTTACAATATTACTGTTACTTTATACCCAGTACATTTCACTTTGCACCAGCCCAGTCAGGTCTTTGCAGGTCATTCTAAGAGAATCCTGTTCATTTCCTATAGAATAGCAGTATTCCAACAGTTACATAATACTACTTATTCAACCATTCCCCAATTGATGAGCATCCCCTCAATTTCCAGTTCTTTACCCCTAGAAAAGAGTTGCTATAAATATTTTTGTAATATAAGTCCTTTTCCTTTTTATTTTTTTATCTCTTGGAATATATACCTAGTAATGGTGTTGCTAGGTCAAAGGCTATACATAGTTTTATTGGGCATAATTCCAAATTGCTTTACAGAATGGTTACATCAGTTCACAACTCCAACAATGCATTGCTATCTCATTTTTCCTACATCACTTCCACCATTTATCATTTACCTGTTTGGTCCTATCCGTCAATCTAATAGATATGAGATAATACCCCAGAATTGTTTTAATTTGCATTTCTCCAGTCAATAGTGAAAGTATTTTTTCATATGACTACAGATAGTTTTGATTATTTCATATGAAAACTTATAATATTTTTGATCATTTTTTAATTGGGGAATGGCCCTTCTTTTTATAAATTCAATTCAGTTCTCTATATGCTTGAGAAATGAGGCCTTCAAAATTTTTTTCATAGTTACTATTGCTAACTGCAGTTCCCTCCATCTTATTTCCCCATTTATTCTATTGTCTCTCTCCTTTCACTCTGTCCCTTCTCAAAAGAGTTTTACTTCTGTCTTCCTCCTTCCACAATCTGCCCTCCCTTCTATCACCTCCCCCGCTTCTCTTATCACCTTTCCAACCTACTTTTCTGTATGGTAAGTTATATTTCTATACCCAATTGAATGTGTGTTATTCCCTCTTTCAGTCAATTCTGATGAGAATAAGTTTCACTCACTCCCCTGTGCATCCCCACTCTTCCCCTCCACTGTAAAAGCTTTTGCCAGGCATTATTCTTGAGTCATTCTTAGTGGTCTCTAAAAGATCACAGAAAATAGAAGTACTGCAAAGATTGGCCCACTATTCACAAAGGGAATAGAATCTATAAACTATAGATATCCAAGGAACCAAATGTCATTCCTGGCAAAATACTAAAATATTTTACTAAAAGAATGGTTAGTGAATGTCTAGGAAAGACTGCAGTGGTTACAAAGAACAATGTGGCTTCATTTAAAACAATGTAGCTTCATACCAGATTAACCGAGTTTCCTTTTTTAAAACACATTACTAGACTAGTAGATCAAAAATTTGTTGTAGACACAGTTTGTCTACATTTTGCCAACACATTGGACAGAACTCATTCTATCCTTGTGAACAAAATTTAGAGATATGGGCTAAACAATAATATTGTTAGATAGTTTTGGAACTGGGAGGGTAAGTGTATTCAGGTATTAGTTATTAAGAGTTTGGTGTCAAACTAGGTCTCTGGAGGAGTGCTCCCAAGGATCTTTCCTTGGACCTTGATGTTTGACATTTTATTCAGTGCTTTGGATAAGAGAATAGATGGCATGGTTATCAAATTTATAGATGATAAAAAGTTAGGAAGGAGTAACTAACCCACTTTATAACAGAGACAGTATCCAAAAAAAAAAATATCAACAGGGCAGAAGGTTGGGGCAAATCTAATTGGACAAAATTTAATAAGGATAAATATAAAGTCTTAGATTGAGATTAAAAAAAATCAATTTCTTAGGTACAGTATGGGACAAATTGACTAGACAATATTGCATTTAAAAAATGCTGTGGCTAGCATTGAGAGGGAGGAGCCAAGATGGCGGAGTAGAAAGACTCACCTACGCTAGCTCCGAACCCACAGCCCATAAATTTTCTGTAAAAAGAACTCCCCCAAATTCTGGAGCAGTGCAAGCCATGCAGAAAAGCAGTGGAGGAGATTTCTGTTCCAGAGAGCCCTGAAAAACCAACCCCAAAGGTCCGTCGCGCACCGGGCAGTGGAGCCCACCCCTGGCCACGCGGCCAGAGAGGAGCAGATCTGAGCAGGCTTCAGGGACGGAACCTCTGGCGGCCGCGAAGGTCCCTCTACCCACAGGCACTACAGGTCAGTGAGAGAGACTTCTGGGCTGGCCGAGAGGGGAGTGGAGTGTCTCCATAACTCAGGCCCCCTCAGGAGGAAGCGGCAGAGGCAGCAACAGAGGCAGCGGCGGCCAGGAGCTCCTGGAGCAGACAAGAGCTCAGGGCCATTACTGAAGATCTCTGCATAAACCCCCTGAGGGAACTGAGCCTGGGAGGTGGCCCTGCCCCGACCTGAGCACCAGAACTTAAGCTCACCTTGAATAGCAGCCACTCTCGCCGCTGAAAGCCTTGAGGCTGGGGAGCAGCATTTGAATCTCAGACCCCAAGCACTAGCTGGGCAGATCTAGGTGGGGGTGGAGAGGAATCTCAGAAGTCAAGTAACTGGCTGGGAAAATGCCCAGAAAAAGGAAGAAAAATAAGACCATAGAAGACTACTTTCTTGGGGAACAGATGTTTCCTCCTTTCATTTCCGGTGGGGAGGAACAATGCTTGCCATCAGGGAAAGACGTGGAGGTTGGGGCCTCTGTATCCGAGACATCTGAAGTGGAAGTCCTGTGGGCTCAGGCCATGGAAGAGCTCAAAAAGGATTTTGAAAATCAGGTTAGACAGGTGGAGGAAAAACTGGGAAGAGAAATAAGAGAGATGCAGGAAAAGCATGAAAAACAAGTCAATACCTTGCTAAAGGAGACCCAAAAAAATGCTGAAGAAAATAACACCTTGAAAAATAGGCTCACTCAATTGGCAAAAGAGGTTCAAAAAGCCAATGAGGAGAAGAATGCTTTCAAAAGAAGAATTAACCAAATGGAAAAAGAGGTTCAAAAGCTCACTGAAGATAATAGTTCCCTCAAGATTAGAATGGAACAGATGGAAGTTAATACTTTATGAGAAACCAAGAAATCACCAAACAAAACCAAAAGAATGAAAAAATGGAAGAGAATGTGAAATATCTCATTGGAAAAACAACTGACCTGGAAAATAGATCCAGGAGAGCCAATTTAAAAATTATGGGACTACCTGAAAGCCATGATCAAGAAAAGAGCCTAGACATCATCTTTCATGAAATTATCAAGGAAAACTGCCCTGATATTCTAGAACTAGAGGGCAAAATAAGTATTGAAAGAATCCATCAATCACTGCCTGAAAGATATCCAAAAAGAGAAACTCCTAGGAACATTGTGGCCAAATTCCAGAGTTCCCGGGTCAAGGAGAAAATATTGCAAGCAGCTAGAAAGAAACAATTCCAGTATTGTGGAAATAAAATCAGGATAACACAAGATCTAGCAGCTTCTACATTAAGGGATCGAAGGGCGTGGAATAGGATATTCCAGAAGTCAAAGGAACTTGGACTAAAACCAAGAATCACCTACCCAGCAAAACTGAGTATAATACTTCAGGGGAAAATATGGTCTTTCAATGAAACAGAGGACTTTCAAGCATTCTTGATGAAAAGACCAGAGCTGAAAAGGAAATTTGACTTTCCAACACAAGAATGAGAAGAAGCATGAAAAAGTAAACAGCAAAGAGAAGTCATAAGGGACTTACCAAAGGTGAACTGTTTACATTCCTACTTGGAAAGACAATATTTGTAACTCTTAAAACTTTTCAGTATCTGGGTATTTGGTGGGACCACACACACACATGCACACACACACACACATGCACACACACACGTACACACGTGTGCATGCACATACATACACACATGCACGCACATACAGAGACAGAGAGCACAGAGTGAATTGAATAGGATGGGACCATATCTTAAAAGAAATTAAGGTAAATGATGAGAGAGAAATGTAGTGGGAGGAGAGAGGGTGAAATGGAATGGGGTAAATTATATCTCATTCAAGAGGCAAGCAGGAGACTTTTTAGTGGAGGGAAAAAGAGGAGAGCTGAGAAAAAAACATGAAGTTTACCCTCATCACATTCGACTGAAGGAAGGAATAAAATGCACAATCATTTTGGTATGAAAACCTATCTTACAATACAGGAAAGTGGGGGAGAAGGAGATAAGCAGGGTGTGGGGGATGATGGAAGGGAGGGCAATGGGAGGAGAGAGCAATTTGAAGTCAACACTCTTGGGAAGGGACAGGATCAAAAGAGAGAATAGAAACAATGGGGGGCAGGATAGGATGGAGAGAAATAGAGTTAGTCTTACACAACACGACTATTATGGAAGGCATTTGCAAAACTACACAGATATGACCTATATTGAATTGTTGGGGAGGAAGGGATGGGAGAATTTGGAACTCAAAGTTTTAGGAAGAACTATTGAGTATTGTTCTTGCTATTAGGAAATAAGAAATACAGTTAATGGGGAATAGAAAATCATCTAGCCCTACAGGACAAAAGAGAAGATGGGGCCAAGAGAAGGGAGGGATGATAGAAGAGAGGGCAGGTTGGTGATAGGGGAAAATAGAATGGTCGGTGTATTGGGGTGGGGGGAGGGGATAAATGGGGAGAAAATTTGGAACCCCAAAATTTTGTGAAAATGAATGTAAAAAGTTAAATAAATAAATTTATATTAAAAAAATAATAATAAATAAAAATAAAAAAATAAAAAATGATGTGTAAGTCTGGGTGGTCTTCTAGCTCAATATGATACAAGAGTGTGACATGGTGGCCAAAAAAGCTAATATTTTTTGAGGGGTGAGGGGGTCTGGATCTATTAGTTTTTAGAATTGTATTAATTTGAGTATCTCTCAGAATGGAAGTTCTCTTGTGGACACATATCAGCAAGTCACCTGGAGTTTGTAGTTTTAGAGTTGCCTGGGGCACTGGGAGGATTAAGTGATTCCTCAGTGGTGTCACTGGAAGGACTTGGAGTCAGGTCTTCCTAATTCCAAGGTTGTTCCTCTATTCAGATATCACATTGGCTCTGAATGTTATTTGAGACTGAATTAAGAGAAGAATGGTATACAGGATTAGGAAACTGATCATCCTCCTGCCCCTATTGCCCTTTCTTTTATTTGCCCAGACTTGGCTTCAATATTGTCCAGGGAAATTATCCTTCAACGTTCCATAAATTCCCATTATTCCCATCAGTGATACAGAAAAAAATGGAGCTCAGGATGCTGGCCCATCTATCTTAATAGCTCAGCATGATGTTGATCCACAGGAAGTTCAGAAAGAACCATCAAATCCACAAAACCAGACTCCAGGTCAGTAAGGATACCTGACATCTTTTTTTTTTTTCTTTAACTTTTAGAGAGTTTGTGTAAGTGATTTAGAATAGACAGAACACTGTTACAGGGAGGGTGCAGTTTTCCGTTTCCGTATCTTGTCTAACTGACCCCCTACTTCTCTACTCTAGACATATAGGAATGGCTGTTGGCAATGACTCTTTTCCTCAGAATGCTTCCTTAGGGCTCCTGTAGTCCCTGGAGCATGAATCAATGGAATCACTTGCCAAGAGACCCTTAGGAAATTGTGCTGATGCTGGATGATGCTCTGTGAAACTCTTCAGCGTCTTGTTTTTAGAAATCAATGTTCTTTTAAATAACCAGGGACTGTGCTGCCCTTTCTATGGTAAAAAAAAGAAAAAAAAAAAAGGTCCTATTCTATCTGTATTAGGTTCAATTCTGAAAGCTGTATTTTAGGAGAGACATTGATAAGCTAGAAAGTGTCCAAAGGAAGGCAAGCAGGATGTGGAGTGGCTGGCTACACGGTAAAGCCTCATGAGGATTGTTTGAGGGCACCGGGAGTGTTAGTCTAGCTAAAACACAACAGCTGACTTTAAATATTTGAAGGGCTGTGATGTGGAAAATAGATTATGCTTGTTTTGCTTGACCCCAGAGACAGAACTGGGAGCAATGACAGAAGCCACATAGAGGCAGATTTCAGCTTAATATAAAGGAAAGCTTCCTTAACAATACAGAAGGAAGGAAAGAACAAAAGAAGGAAGCAGGACTTTTTTAAATGTTTACTGTGTACCAGGCACTATGCTAAGTACTGGGGATATAAATACAAGCAAAATTAAAAACAATCACTGATTTCAAGGAGCTTACATTCTAATGAGCTAGAGCAATTAGGGTGATCCAGGAGAGAAGTGGGGGTAGGGAATTTCCCCATCACTAGAGGTTCCCAAGCTAGAAGGCTGAAGGTCCATTTGTTGGATATACTGTAGAGGGGATTGCTTGTTCTGGTGTGGACTAATGAACTAGAAGTCCTCTGAGGTCAACTTGGAGATGCTGTAATTCTACCATTCCATCCTTACCATCATTGTCAATGTTCATATTTGCCCTCCCTATCTTCCATGGAGCATCTAGGGATGGAGTGGGTAGAGTACTGGACCTGGAGTTAGGAAGACTCATCTTCCTGAATTCAAGTCCAGCTTCAGTTGTGTGATCCTGGTGCAAGTCACTTAATCCTGTTTGCCTCAGTTTCCTCATCTGTAAAATGAACTGGAAAAAGGAAATGGCAAACCACTCCAGTATTTTTGCCAAGAAAATCCAGAATAGGGTCAGGAGGCATCAGACATGATTGAAATTACTGAAAGACAACCATAGTCTTCCATGGATAAAGTAAAAATAAGTAGGTCCTCTGAGTGAAGGCCCTTGAGTTCTTTAAAAGAAGATACTCTCTAGATTTACCCTTAATAAGCACTTGGAGATGTTGATAATTTCTGGGATGAGAAATGAGACACACTGACAAGACCTCAATATCATGGAGAATATTCATAGCTCACATTTAATGCTTTACAGGTTATAGAGGAAGACTTTAGTAAGGAAAATAGCTGTCCACAAAGGCAAGGAATGTCAGAGGGGGAAGGGCCATTAGAGTTCACCTGCTCTAACCCTCTTCTTTTAAGGATGAGAAAACTGAGGCCCAGAGCAGGGGAGTGTTTTGCATAAGATCACACAGTTTGTTCAAGACAGAGCTGGGACTCTGATAGGCATTTTGTGGTTACTGTTATTATTGGTAAATTAAATTTTATTTTATTTTCAAATAAAGATTCACCTTCACTCCCTTCTGTTTCCCATCTTTCACATTAAGAAAGCAATGACTCCTTAAATTGTACTGCCTAGACACTCACAAATTAAAGTTGCTTGAATACAGTCCATATCAAACTTGTCTTTGACTGTTATGATTGTAACATTTGTACCGGAAGGTTTCTCTCTCTCACACACACATACACACAACACACACGTGCATAGATCCGGGGAGGAAGCCAGGTGTCCCATACCCCAATTTATTGTTCTATTAAATTATGTGAAATCTTCTTTGAAAGTGCAGAGAGGGGGAAAGCTCCTAGTCATTATTTCAGCACTCCTAGGAATTAAAATAAGCCTTAGTACAAAGGAGCAAAGCCAGAAGCAGTTAATGCCCCATATTTCTTGGTGTTAGGAATTTTCATGCCAGGTAACCTATTTTGAGTCTATTTTATGAACTCTTTTCTTATAAGACTGCCCCATCCAGCCCTCTTTGCTGTTGTGATCACCAAGCCAGGTAATGTATAGCAACTGCAATATTCCAGTGTTCCACTGGATTAAATCAATTCTCAGATCTCAATAAACATAACAAGATTTTTATTGCTAGGATTGCCTTATAGGCAAGTTACCAAGGTTAAACTTGGACAAATATATAAAAAATACAACACATTGTACACAGACATCATTTTCTCGAACAAGGAAATATACAGATTTCCTGGCGATCCTTCTCCTTTCCATCCCACCTTAAAACTGCACATGCACATTTCATGAGCAGCAACTGCATTTATTGGATCCTCCTTTGCAAATACAGCCTTTGGCACATTTGGCACAGCCAGGTGGGCAGCAGGGGCAGCAACCTAAAAGGGGATGGAAACAAACCATAGAGCTCAGCTTTAGATCAGTTTTTCCACTTAGCCTTGGGAAGGAAATGTCAGTTCCTAGAGGAATCAGAGCTTAAAATGTGTGTAGGAAAAGGCACAGGAATAGTTCCCCTGAAATGAACATCAATCAACCTGATGACTTCCCAACCCTGACCTTGACTTCTTGTCCATGATCACTCAAACTATTACTATGACCCTTACTTCTCAGTCATGCTCAAGACCTCTTACTAGAAATCCATAATTAAAGAGGTAAAGGGAGGAAGACCACTAAGCAAAACTTCATTTCCTAGTCAAGTATCATGATTCCAAGTCTCAGGATCTCACAAATGAACACAATTCTTATCATTATTCCTCCAAACATAACCTCACCATGCCCTCAGTCCTGACCATGACCCCCTCAATCTGATCATGACACTTCCATCATGCTTATAGCTTCTAAATCCTAACCATGAACCCCCAATAACCATATCTATGTCATCTTAAGATTTACAAACTAATTTCCAGTCCTCATTGTGGCCTCCCCAAAACTTATCATGAGCCCTTCCCAAGCTTTGGCCTTCATTCCCTTCCCCAAAATTCTGACTATTCCCTTTTCTTGTCAACCCCTGTCTACCACCACCACTACCACTGTTCTGGGTTTTGGAGCAAGAGTGACAGCAAGTAGAGAAAGGGAGGAGAAATGAAGGAGGAGTGGTCCAGAACAGGTTATATCTACTCCAAGATGCCAACACAAAATGAAACCACCAAGAAGAACTGAGGGTAGTTTGGGCCCAATTTCTCTTCCACTTCTAGTACAAAAAAGAAATATAAGGATCTTCATATTGGCTGGAAATTGGGGGCAGGGGAAATGAAGTATGGATATCTGTGTTCTTGTTTTTTGATTGGCTCATATTTCAGTCCAACCCTTCAGAGGCCTGTGAAAACCATTCCAGGGATCATGCCCAAAGGGTTATAAAACCATGCATGCTCTTTGACTCAGCAATGCCACTACTAGTTCTATATCTCAAAGAGATTTAAAAAAAAAGGGAAAAGACCTATATGCACAAAATATTTAAAGCAACGGTTTTTGTGGTGGTAAGGAATTGGAAACTGAGGAGATGCCATCAACTGAAGAAATACCTGAACAAGTTGTGATATATGGTTATGATGGAATACTATTACGCTTTTAAGAAATGATGAGCAGAATGGTTTCAGAAAAACCTGGGAAGCCTTATATGAACTACTGCAGAGTTAAGCAAGCAGAAACAGGATAATATCATACACAGTAACAACAATATTGCATGATGATCAACTATGAATGACTTAGCTATCCTCAGCAATACAAAGACCCAAGATAATTCTGAAGGTTTTTTGATGAAAAATGTTATTCATCTCCAGAGAAAGAACCAATGACATCTGAATGCAGATTGAAGCATATTTTTTAAAAGCTTTACTTTTCTTGGGTTTTTTTTTGGTCTGTGTTTTCTTTGCATAACTAATATGGAAATATGTTTTGCATGACTCTCTCTCTCTCTCTCTCTCTCTCTCTCTCTCTCTCTCTCTATATATATATATATATATATATATATATATATATATATAAGCTATATCAAATTGCTTGCCTCTTCAATGAGGGGCATGAGGAGGGAGAGAAATAATTTGGAACTCAAAATTTTTTAAAATAAATGTTAAAAATTGGCTTTCCACATAATTGGGAAAATAAAATACTAAATAAATAATTTTTAAAATGAAAGGAAGGAAGAAAAGAGAAAGGAAGAAAGAAAGAAAGAAAGAAAGAAAGAGAGAGAGAGAAAGAGAGAAAGAAAGAAAGAAAGAAAGAAGGAAGGAAGGAAAAAGAAAGAAAGAAAAAAGAAAGAAGGAAAAAGGAAGGAGAGAAAGAAAAAGAAGAAAGGAACAAAGAAAGAAGGAAAGAAAGAAAGAAAAAGAAGGAAAGAAAGAAAAACATTCCAGGGATTTCTACTTCATTCCTCCTTTGAAGGGAGGTTAGGCAAAAGAGTTCCAAGGATTTAGGGAATGAACAAGGAGGACAAAGGGGAAGGAGAAGGGAAGGAATCATTTCCAACTTTTTTACCCCTCTATCAAGCCATCATTTTCTAGCACCATATTTGGGTGAAAAGAAGAATTAGAAGCAGCTTTATACAGAGGAAGTCAAAGGAGGAGAAATTGTGTCTTCCAAGAGAAAATATCAGAGTTGGAAAGGACTTTACAAGTTATTAATGGATCAAAAAAACAAAGTCAGATGACTTGCTGGCATCACACAGCAAAGAGTAGAAGAAATAGAATTAGAATATAAATCTTCTCTACTAGGCAACATTGCAAATGCAGGACATAACTAAGTCTACACTCGGCCCTTGGACTATGCACTTGAAATTAATTGGTGAAAGAGACCATATGTGCTGCTATACTCACTTTTCCGACATGTCTTACAGCTGCAGGATGTACATTTGCAGTTGTCACCACAGATGCAGATTCCTCCTGTAAGAGACCACCAAAAGCACCAGCCATGAGATCAGCTACCATTCTCTGAGACAATTTGGGTCTCCATTATGGTTATATACACTGCAAGTTCTGGGGTATTTTCTGAAGAACAGCGATGCCCAATTGAGAATTGGGTGCCCCACACAAATGAGAGTAACAACACATTTGTATGCAGAATATTAGCTCTCCTGAATTCCATATGCTGCTGAAGAAAAAAAAAACAACCTCAAAAGTTTCCTGTTATTATCTAATTTCAGGCCACTTCAGGAGCAAACAATTAGATTAGAGGAAGTCTACAATGGAATCTACTCTCAGAATTGGCTTGGGGAGTTAATGGTACCCTGCCTACATAATTCATTTTCATTCATTCAAACAGTGATTAAACATCTATGTGCAAGGCAAGACATTGTGCTAAGCACATACCAGAAACCCAAAAATGAAAATGACAATTTTTACCCTCAAACAGCTTAATTTCCATGGGAGTGGGGAGAAAGTAGGCAAAGAGAAAGGGGAAGAGACCTTCAATATGAACACAGATAAATGTAACCCAAGTTGGGGGAGTGATGAGTGCAAAGGTGTAAGCAACACATGTCTAAGAAAATTTAAGGAGAAGGAAGATCCTAGCACATTATCTAAAAGCTCTGATATAAAGGGATGGGTAGAAAGAGGAATTCAATAGACCCTTTGAAGATAATTACCACATATGGTGAATGAGATATCATATATACATATACATATGTAGTTTTAATCCCATAAAAGCCACAAATTTGTATTTTCTTGTTATGCCTTGTGTAAATCTTGAATTTTAGCAAATAAAAATCTTTGTATCTTATCTAAATCAAGGACTAAAGGTCACAGTCATGGTTTGAGGGTTATGGGCAAGGAGTCTAGCTATCACATCTTACCCTGATATAGACTTGTTCTTGTCATTATTCTAACAAGAAATTGAAAGACTTTCAAGTTTTCTTGAGATCCTTGCCTTTATAATTTTACAAATGGCTTTGAACACCATCTCCTCAGATCCTACCTGCTTACACCACTATGTGATCCTGTGAGAGCATGCAAAATCTTATCTTGGAGTTCTAGAATCTAGAAATGTTTACAATGGCTGGTTACATATATACCTGGGGCTTATTGGGTCCCTCAGGAAACTTACAGACACTGAGTCGGTGAGGTAACAAAAACACAGCATCTTTGGATTCCTGAGAAAGCATCCCTGCCATCTGAGGTCTATACTGAGGCTATAAAATCTATCCATGAGAACCATACAGAGAGGAAAAGCTTAAGGCTGAAGTCTTTATTCTTCTAGGGTGAGATAAAAGTCAGGAAAATTAGCAATATCCTTGGTGGAATAAGGAAAAGGAGATTCCCCTCATGCCTCACTGGGTCCACCAGAGCCCAGTCTCACTTACCAGACATACAGGTACACTCTCCCGGGTCCATGGCCTCAGACAAGTGGAATGAGCTCAAACAGGGATGAGGAGAAGGGATGCTAAGTCCAGAGTCTCAGAGCTTGCCCTATTTATAGCAGTGTAGGTGTGAGTGTGGGGACCCACCCCTCCCCACCCTGGAGCAAGACGCCCTGCACACGGCCCTGCTCAGACACCTGTTGGGGGTGAAGGACCATACCGTTTAGTCATGTGGTTTTCCCAGAGAGGGAGGTGAAAGGGGGAGGTAGACAGAGATGGAAGAAGAATTAAAGCTTGCCATCCAGCATTTTATTTCATTTTTTACTAGGGATGCAGGTGACTTGCCTGTTCTAGCCATCTGCTTTCCACTGCATCTTGGAAACTAGGAAAAAGGAACCATATGCAGTCTAATAGTAGAAACTAAGCAGTCACTAGTTTTGACTCAGAAAATGCATACCTCTTTTTGGTAGTCTGTCTCTTTGTATAGCTATATATTTATCTATCATCTATCTATATTTCTATCTATCTTTATATCTATTTACTTATCTATATTCTATCTATATTTATTTACTCTATTTATCTGTCTCTCTGTCTGTCTGTTTATCTATCTCCCCTCAAGCCTAGGTCTTTAGATTCCAAGTCCTGTGAGCTTTCCATTATACCTTGTGACCCCTGTGATGTCTCTCAATTACTACAGAGGCAACTGATGGCACAATGGTTAGAACTCCGGGCCTGGAATCAGGAGGATCTGAATTCAGGTCAAGTCTCAGAAACTTATGAGCATGTGGCCCTGGACAAGTCATTTAAACTCCATTTGCCTCAGTTTTCTTAACTCTAAAGTGAAGATAATAATAGCACCTCCTTTGAAGTATCCTGAGGATCAAATGAAATATTTGTAAAAGCACTTAACACATATAGTAGGTGCTAAATAAATGTTTTCCCTTTTCTTCTCCCATTAGCCCTAGATTTTCCCATATTCTCTTTACCTTTTCCTGTTAGCTAGAAATCATCAAACAAAACAATTCATACAAAAGTATAATTGATTAATAAGGGTTTAATGTATTATCCCTCCCTAAGGTTGGAACATTTTAACAGGGGATAGTAACTTTAACTCAAAGGAAAGCATTTTTAATGGTAGAATTTCAGGTCTTAGTCATTGGCCTGTGGGTAAGAAGGCCTTACTATGATAGCTACCGAAGGCAGCTGTGTATCCTGCCTATATTAATGGTTGACACTGTTAATCATTGCCTTCTGGACTTCTTCCTGCTATTATCTCCCTAAGATGAGATGAGATGAAGGAAGGTAGTACCCTGTGTCACCATCACTCACTCCCGTGGATACCTCTTCTGTGTAAACCCTGTCTTCTGGAACTAAAAGCAATACCAACCTGTCCCTAGAAGTACCTACTACAAAAGAAAAACAAGCAATTACAGTTTTTCCCCCCAGGAATGACATAATGAAACAGTCTTTCTATTACTGTAGGTGCAAATTGTCTGTGTTATCATTAGGTTAGGCCCAAACCATGGTTAGAATAAGAGTAGCTGAGCTTTATTCCAGAGAAGAATCAGCCTGAGACCCAACCAGGGAGATTGATCCAGCCCTCCCACATTGTAGAGAGGAGAGAACTTCCCAGGTTGGGTCAGATAAAATTAGGCTTCTTTAAAAATTCTGTATTTTTGCATCTGGCTTTATTTTATTTGATGCTTCCTCTTAATTCATCAATTAAGATTTCTAACGTTGACAGTAGATTCCAGAAAAGATTTATGTGTGCCCTGTGTCAAGGCAAGATTTGAAAATCCCTTTTTTGTGTCCCTGACCAATAGAAGTCCTAGAGTAGGACTGGAACAGAGAGATTTAATTCAATCCATTCATTTTACAAGGGAACAAACTGAAGTCCTGAGGGGTAAACTAGCTTACTAAAGTCACACTGAGGATTAGTAGCCAAGTCAAGATTTGAGGGTACTTAGGTGGTACAGTGAACAGAATGCCAGGCCTGGAGTAAGGAAGACTCATTTTCCTGAGTTCAACTGTGTGACCCTGGCCAAATCACTTAAACCCTATTTGCCTCAGTTTCCTCATCTGTAAAATGAACTGGAGAAGGAAATAGCAAACTACTCCAGTATCTTTACCAAAAAAACCCCAAAAGGGGTTATGAAGAGTCAGACATGACTGAATAACAGATTTTAACTCAGGTTCTATGGCTAGAAAAGTGCCCTTTTTAACTATACCACAGAAAGGTTGAAATATTTACTCTAATATACATGGCTTCACTGACAGCAAAATAAAATCTATGTTCCATAGATAGGGGGATTTTCCAGAATTAAAAATATTTGCATTTTAAAAAATCTAAAACATGACATCTATTGCAAAATGTAATGACTAGAGAGTTGACCTCTGAGCCAGGAAGACCTGGTTATGTGCTTCTGACACATACTGGCTACAAGACCCTGAGTATATCATTTAACTTCGTAGTGCCCTAGGCAATTCTGTCAGATGATAAATGGCAGAAAATGTGCCAACTTGCTTTGGTAGAGGAAATTTTCTTCACCTGGAAGCTCCCCATATCAATAAAATCATGCCTCTATGTGTTCTTTTCTAGGCAGCTGCTGCCTATCCCATGTGCCCCCAGTCCTGCTATAATTGGGTGAGTTCAGAAAAGGAGGGTTTGTTGAAACTAGGATCAGTTATGGAGGAAACTCAGACTCCCTCAGGAACCACTCAAAGCTTCCAGAAGAGAAGAGAAGAATAGTCAGTGGAGAAGAACATGACTGGGGAGGGGTTAGGGGAAGTTCAGCAGTGGAAGCAATTTCTAGCCTCCTGGAGCTGTTGGTTCATGTTGTCCTGATGGAGAACTGTTCCGTGGCATTCTGGTACTTCAGTTTCCCAGCCCAAGAGCAGGATGATGGATTGAAAACAGCGTCCTGTTAATTAGGACAAGCCTTGGTGTGCTGTGCCTGGCTGTTTGCTCAGCAAGTTTAACAGACTCTCAAGAGGCCCTGTTGCTCTCTTTTAATTATATGGGGCTTCAACTCCTTGGCTATAATTTAGTACCTACCAAGCAAGTGAAGACCTTAGTTTTGCATACGGCCCAGAGGAGCTATGAATAAGCCTGAAGCTAGATAATTACATTCATTCATCCCTCTCAACCAGTAGCTAACCACTGTGAGGTACATTCTCCAGTATCACAGATTGGGCCATCGGATGAATCCATGCTCCCTATCTGTTTACAGGAAGGAAGGAAGGTTAGGGGCCACGAGAAAGGTTGATGAAATTCAACTACCAAAAAACATTGTTTTAATTATATTATCTTATTCAGTGACTGTGACTGTGGGAGCTCTCCTTTCCAAATATTCATTCTCTTTCCAAGTCACAGTGTAGGCCAATCTGGTGCAAATGCCCTTTGAGATGTCTGAATGAATTGAATAGTCAGAGCCATTACGAAGATGGGGCAATCATGAATTTTCTCTAGGGCACTGAAATTGGGCATAGATTTTTTTTATCAGCATAAAGTACAATTGAATTTAAGAGTTAGTAAGAAAAATTAGTTAAGATAAGAAGTTATCAGTCCAAGATATCTCACTGAAGCAAATCAAGTGAAGTCCATCTCCCCAGTGGAATTACCTTGCTGTGTTTCACTTCCCCAGGTGGAAAGGCTTTGTTATTTCCCATCACTCTCCTCTGTTCCCAACTGAATTTGCCTTAAAAATTCAATTTAAGGCATTCATATGGATTACAACCAAATGTATTTTATGAAGCTTGTACTACATAACAAAAATGCTAGTTTGGGCTCTAAAATTATTTTTCCAATATAAGAAGGCAGTCTGATAGAATGAAAAGAGAAGTAATGAAGGAATCAGGAGACCTGGGTTCCAACTGGATCTTGAGCAAGTCATTTCCCTTCTCTGTACCTCTGTTTTCTTTCTTGTAAAATAGGGAAATTGAACAAGATGACCTCTAAATCATGTACCTGCTCTACATTCTGTGATATTTATCCCTGACTCACCACTATAACAGGTACTTTGAGATATTTTTTCCCATTACGGGGATGTATTGTGTTGAACTGTCACCCTCACCTCTTTCCAGTGTTTTAGGATAGAGCAATGGACTAAGATAAGGACACTAGGAAATAGCAAAGCCATTCCACCTGGGGAAATGAAACATAGCAAGGCCATTCCACTGGGGAGAAGGACTTCATTTGATTTGCTTCAGTGAGAGCTCTTGAACTGCTAACTTCCTATTTTAACTAATTTTTCTTCCTAACTAAGCATTAAATTCAGTTGTTTCTAGGCTCTTAAAATGCTGTAGAACTAGTAATAAGCATAGTCAGGACAGGAATGGCATTTTATGGTCTTGGTTAGCCTTGCAGCTAACCAGTCTATCTGAAAATAAGACCTGTTCTCTTGGCCTTTAGATAAACATTTTATTTATGTGAGATAACCACTCCGCTGCTCTTAGTTGCTAGTTAAATTCGTTTTCTCCCATAATTCTTCTCCTTGAAGCTATGTGTAGGTGGTTATCATGGTTAAGGTCCTTATCATTACCCTTGAGTCAACCATTAGGCAAGCTGTTTTTCCATTCAGGAGACAGAAGGCCTGTTACTTACTACCTTAGTGATCTTGAGAAAGGCCCTTCACTTAATTGTTCTGGGCCTCAGATTGCACATCTGGGGAGTTTAAAGATCATGAATGAGTGAATGAAAAAAACACTTATTAAGCACTCATTGTGTTTTAGGCGCTGTACTGAGTTCTGGGGATAAGAATATAAAAAATAAGACAGTTCCTGACTTTAAGACACTTATATTGTAATAGGAGGATACAGATTGTATTGGGGAGTAGTGGCTATGAAGGTTGTTTTGGTCTGGAAAGGGCATTATAAGGCAATTGATTGACATATCCTTTCTAGGGTTGATAGTGTTGATTTGATCACTGTTCCTGAGCAAGAGGTAGAACTCAGGTCTCCTAACTCCCACTCAGTCCAGTGTTCTTTCCACTTCACCTTGCTACCTTCTCTTGAAGAGGATGATGAGATTCAAGAGTTGGTTGGGTCATCTGGAAAGAATTCAAGAGGTAGATATTCTCCTAGTCAAGAGAGCTTTACTGACACAAAAGCAGCAGGGTAACCCTAGAAGAAGGGATTACTAGTAGTTTGTAGGAAGACAGGGATTTGTTTTATATACAATTTTTGGGCATTCAGCCAAGAGCCAAGTATGTTCCTACTGGAATAATTAATCACAGGGAAAGGAGGAGGCAGGAAAGGGAAGCAAGTGTGCTAATAAACAGTTCAAGGATGTGATAACAGAAGTAGGAACTTAGTTTGCTCCAGTATGGGGGGCTAATCACATATACAGAGTATGGGCTAAGGAAGCAAGGTTTTTTGTTACCTAACAGAACTTTCTGTTCTTGGGCAGAATTAAATGAGACCCTCAGAGTTGCTGCAAAAGTCAGCCTCATCACAAGGACTCTCCAAAATGACCTACAAGTGCTTCTCAAATCTATTGATCAGTTCCCATTATTTCCATCTATACTTTCTTGAGGTTTGCAATTATATAGAAAGCCTGTAGTGCAAAAAGAGATTTTGGAAGATCAATATATTAATACATATAACTCCCTACTTGCAGGAAGGACTTCACAAAGGGGTGACAATCTGTGGCACAGATGTCTTTGCATCCAAATCAAGTCATGAAATATATTTATTAGCACAGGTATCATCACTGGCAACATTAAGAAGTCATCTAAGCATATCTTTGGGATTCTGCACTTCCTCTTTTCAACACATTTCCATGTTTCCCTAGGAACTCTTATGGAAGAAATTTTCTCATAAACTCATGCACACTAAGGTGTTAGTGATGCAGAATCTTACTAACTGAGAATGGAAGGGGAGGGTGCTAGATTTGCATTTTAAAAGAGGGGAGTGGTGTGTATATATATATATATATATATATATGTATGTTTGTGTATACATATATATATATATATATACATATATATATATATGTAGAGCCTATATCAAATTGCACTTAATCTTGAGGTGGGGGGAGGGGAGAGATGGGGAGAAAATTTGGAGCTGAATGTTGAAAACTAAAAATAAATAAGTAAATTTATGTAAAAAGAGGGAATAGCAATGCTTGAACCCATGGAAATAAGTTACTAGAGGTAAACCCTTAAAGATTTTTGTAGAAAAATAACAATTAGAACTGGAGCGGACCCAGGAGATCATCTAACCCAAACTCCTCCTTTTACAGATAAGAAAACAAAGGTTCAGGAAAATTGAAGTGACTTGTCTAAGGTCCCCTGGGAGGGGCAGGCCTTCTGACTGAATCCACGGTTCTTTCCATTATACCAAGTGGGGAAGATTTAGGGGATTTTCCTGAAATCAATCAGATTGTTCAGGCTGCTGCTTTTTGGCTCTGTATAAGGCTCCCTTTATACTGTGGCCTGGTTGCTGCAGGTAACACAGAGTACAAGACACAATTCTTGCCCTCAAGGAGTTTACAATCTAATTAGGGAGTCAAGAACAAATGGAAAACAATTATAGGATAATACCAGCCAATGTATAATCAGATGCTGCAATGAATGGGTGTAGGCTGCCAGCATTACTGTTGATGTTACTCTGTCTACCTGGGGTTCTGAGTAGGAGTAAAGAGTTTGCTAAACCTTGGATTACTTTCAAGTCAAGTTTCCTATTTAAGTGCCACCTTCTACACCAAACCTTCCCTGCTTCCCTCTCAGGCTTCTTTCTCAGACTTGTACTTAACTGCCTTGTACATATCCTATTTATTTTCTTTATATTTATTCCTTATATACTAATATATGTACTTGTCTTCCTCATTAAGATGTAAACTCCCTGGTTAAAGGGATCAGTTCATTTATTGTATTTGTATCTTGATTGAAATTGAGCTAAGGGCCAGTTTGACAACTAAGACAGCATCCTGCCTTGGCTCACAGCTCAGTGGCAGGTTCCAAACCAAGGGGATACACTTTGAACTAGAATAGACAGAAGGACCTCTAAATTCATCCTAGAATCAACACAACTTCACAATTCTCTCACTTCTTGTTGGCTTCAACCTGCCTAGCCTAAAGTAAATCTTCAAAATAAGGTCAATGTGAAACCAGTGTCTCCAGTGACACTCCCTCCAAGATGGGAAGGGTGGTTGCAGAGCACTGATAATGTTGCCCTGTGCTTAGGAGCCAGAAGATCTGGACCAACTTTGCCACTGATTGGCTGTGTGTCCTTGGACAAGTCAAATAATCCTGACAGACTCAATTTCCTCCCCTTTAAAATGAGAGGAGCAGACTAGATGATCTGTAAGTTTCCTTTTGGTCTTGAGAAGTTCTATGATTATGCTAAGGGGGCAACCATTCAATTTACTCCCCATCACCTCATGATTGGAGTGTTGTAATAAATAACCTGCCTCATTCCAATTCATCCTCTACTCAGTTGTCAAAATGATCTGAAAGCTCAGGGCTGGTCATCACACACACACACACACACACACACACACACACCCCACTCAATTAACTCCAGTGGCTCCCTGTCATTTCTAGTATCAAATATAAACTCCTTTCTTTGGCATTCAAAGGCCTTTATAACTTTCCTCTTCCAATCTTCTCAATATTCTTCAATCTCAACCCATTCTCAACCTATCCTCCAATATATCCTTCAGTACAGTGACACTGGCCTCCTTACTGTTCCTTGAACAAT